>CM069602.1:4530000-5235833 GCA_035771175.1 Paratinospora sagittata | reverse complement strand
TTTGCTTTACCCTTTAAATTAACAATGTTTTTGTGACTTTTTGCTGGTGGATTTATCACCACTGAAAGTCTGCTTTGTGGAGCTTCAGACTCATGTCATTTTCTCTCTGTACTTTTTGTCTCAGGTGCGATGTTTGCTCCTGGAGGAGCTAATGTCGTACACTGTGCCCCCCTCATGGGTTTTCAAATAGTTGGAGCATATTTATTTGGTGGACCAATTTTTTGAGGAGTACAATTGGAATCACCCAGTTTGTGGCCAGGGCTGCTGCTAGTGTTGGTTCACTTTGCCACTCAGTCTGAACAGAAGGCATCTGTCTCCCCTGCTTCAGCTTGCTTGGCAAGTTACAGCCATTTAGGCATGGCAGCGGTAATGCTGCTGTTAGCTAGCTATTCCTATGGTTTAATCCAAAAATGATTGCACTAGAAAGATAAAATTTGAGCCAGTGCCCCTTCTTATGGGGGTTGTTGCTGGTTTGCTTTTCCAGGTGCGCCAGGCTGGGTTCACAGCTCCAACACCAATTCAGGCCCAGTCCTGGCCAATTGCTCTACAGAATCGTGACATTGTGGCCGTTGCGAAGACAGGCTCGGGAAAAACCTTGGGTTACCTAATTCCTGGGTTTATCCTCCTCAAGCGCCGCCGTAATAATTCTCAAATGGGCCCAACTGTGTTAGTGCTTTCACCAACAAGGGAACTGGCAACACAGATACAGGATGAGGCTGTGAAGTTTGGTAGATCATCTCGAATCTCGTCCATGGTTTGTTCACTGCTATTTCTCATACATTTCCTTTTGATGTTTTGAAATGGTGTCCTTTTATACTACAATTCTCTTCAGGTTCAGCCAATCTAATGTCTTTGTTGATTCTACTTGTATTTTCTTACATTGTATTATTATTAACAGTTCCATTGTATTTTTCTTCAAAGGAAGAAGAAAAGAACTGTTATAGCTTCATTTTTCTCAGTAAGGTATGTATGATAAAATTAGTGAAGAACATGAATACATGATACATGCCCAGCCTTCTCTACATACTTGGGACAAGGCATTGGTCATGGTGGCAAAGGTGGGATAACTACAGCTTTTGAACTAGTTATAATCTATGTAACAAGGGTGCTACGTTCTGGTCCCTGTGGGATTCAAGGAGTGTGATAGACCATAAGTGCCTCTATGATCCAAAATGGCCATCTTAATTCAGTCTCTAGAGGTGTATTGCAAATGTTATAAATAAGTTAGATGTATTCTTGACACAAAATATGGCCCTAAAGAGTTGGATGGTGGGACAAGATCTACATTGCTGATTTTTAAGTCAAGTGGTTGCAATAAGGGTGTGCTGTTGTTTTGAAGAATTTATTAAACTGCAGATGAATTTTAAAAAATATTTGTTTCTAAAGAATTGGCTGTCGTCTCTGAAGGTGGCTAGTTTCCTTTGACATAGACTAGGGATAAACATGATGGTGTCTAAGGCTTAAAAATGTTTCTACCAAACATCTCAAAATAAGTAAATAAATAAATAAATAAAATTGTTAGCTGCCGTATGTCACTGTTGTTGGCATTTGTATTTCCCTTTTATTGGTGACTTTTGCTGGGATTTAAATGACACTGAAGCAATGGTTGAGATACCTTTTGATTGATATTGCTCCTTGTGTGCTGGGTTGCTGATAGCATCTGTATTTTGTGGTTGAAGTGTTTGTATGGAGGAGCCCAAAAGGTGCCCCAGCTAAAAGAACTAGAGCGGGGTGTGGACATTGTGGTCGCAACACCTGGACGGCTGAATGATATCCTAGAGATGAGAAGAATCAGCCTTCATCAAGTCTCATACCTTGTTCTTGATGAAGCAGATCGCATGCTGGACATGGGATTTGAACCGCAGATTCGGAAGATTGTGAAGGAGATTCCGACAAGCCGTCAGACTCTTATGTACACTGCAACATGGCCGAAGGAAGTTCGCAAGATTGCAGCTGATTTGCTTGTTAATCCTGTTCAAGTTAACATTGGCAACATTAATGAGCTTGTTGCCAACAAGTCCATTACTCAGGTACTGAAATGAATTTTCTTTTACTGTTGACATGCTGATCTAAATTGAGCATAAAAGAATAGGACATAATTTTATTTGGTGGTTTCTTTTCTTCCTCTGTGTATGTGCATGCATGTTTGTTCTTTTACAGTATGTTGAAGTGGTCACATACATGGAAAAGAACAAACGGTTGGAGCAGATATTGCGGTCTCAAGAGCCAGGCTCTAAAGTTATAGTATTTTGCTCAACCAAAAAGATGTGTGATAGGCTTGCTGGTAATATGGCTCGGCAATTTGGAGCTGCTGCTATTCATGGAGACAAGTCACAAAGTGAGAGGGAGCATGTGTTAAACCAGTTCCGCACTGGGAAGTCTCCTGTTCTGGTCGCCACAGATGTTGCAGCTCGAGGACTGGACATTAAAGACATAAGGTTAACTTTCCCTTCTCTATATCTTCTTCTTCCCCCCCTCCCCCCACCTTCATGAAAGAACTCTGATCCTTGGGCTGAAAGATCAAAATTTGGTATCACCAAGTCATTTCGAAGTTTGCATGCTGGTCTCGTGGGAATCTAGCTCCTTTGTCTAATTTTTTATTCAAACCATGTCTTTTGGTAATTCAATATCTTTGAAAAATCTTACATAACTATGAGAAATTCTTCTCCTTCTTTTAGAACTGTCCACATGCATGTTTTAAGTGCACAATTGGGTTGTTTACGTTTCAATTTTATCCACCTATTGAAATTTTGGGCTTTGTTTTAAGTAAAAAGCCTATTAGATCTACCTTATATATTTTGAGTGCAGTTGTTTCTTGTTCTATTTCAGATTTTCAGTTTTTCATTTGCCTTCAGATAACAGAAAAGAAAGAACCAAAAAGAACACAACTTCCTAACTCAATGCACTAGACATGCTTGCCATCTTTGATAACTTCAGCCCTGGAAAGCTTAACAATATTATTCTAATTGTAATATTTTGGTTTTGAACTGTTAAACCCTATCATTCCTCTAATATTCACTTTAAGCTGAAACATTGCTGAGGCGTTATTATACTGATATGAACTATTCTAAATGTTGGGACTACTTACAGTGGAAGGAATGTGTTGCGATATGCTAACACAAAAGCAGTTGGAGATAGTTTTTGTTTTAAGTTACAATGTGATATCATGACCTTATCTAGTGTCATTACAGGGTTGTTATCAACTATGACTTCCCTACAGGAATAGAAGATTATGTTCACAGAATTGGGAGGACTGGTAGGGCAGGAGCTACTGGAGTGGCTTATTCTTTCTTCTCCGACCAGGATGCAAAACATGCAACTGATCTCATCAAGGTATTGGAAGGGGCAAACCAACGAGTTCCTGTGGAGATCCGTGCCATTGCATCCCGAGGCGGGGGAATGGGCAATGCTTATCGCCGATGGAGTTCTTCTGGTTCGGGATATAGTGATGGACAGCAGCAAGCCAGGTCGAGTGAATCCGCTTTTAGTGGGAGTAGCAGCCAGGGGTTTCACATGTCTTCATACAAGTCAAGAGGAGACGTTGGAGGTAGTGGGTATGATTCTGAGCTCTACAACTACTGCTTATTATTATTTTTGTTAGTGTGTTCTTGTTTTTGTGAATGGAGAGGCATATTTGTGTACCAGCAACTGAGATTTACACAACTGGAGCAGGTATGGCCCAAGTTACCATGAAGGGCATGATGATGACTCCCATGGTAGTTATAATGCGGGTCGTCGTCCATGGAGTAGTAACTTCAGTGTTGGAGAAACGGCTAGAGTTAGTGATCACAATTGTAGCCGAAGCCCAAAGAGGGGAGATGGAGGGAGCAGGAGTCGCAGTCGGAGCCCAAAGGAAAAGCAAAAGAGATCTTGGGATTCACCCCAACTCGGGGAAAGATCTTATTGTGGAGATGATGAATTTGCTGAGCCATTGCCTTGCCATGGTAAAGAAGAGGAATGAATGATCCCTCAATCTGTGAAGGGCATGTTTCCAGAAAACGACGGAAGGAACCTAACTCATTTTGACAAGGTACAAGAACAGTCTTTCATTTTTGACATGGACGAAACATGTATCATTTTCCTTGAGCTTGGTCTTTTTTGGTTAATTTTGGAAGGTATCATGGGAAATAGTTGGGCTGGTGTTGTAATCTGACAACCGAGGTGGAAACGATTGAGGTATATGTATATAGAGAGATTGGCACAAGCACCCAATCCTTGCCACTTTGGATTGGGGTGGAAATTGCAGTGTAGTAAACTGCATTACTCCGTCGCTTGTGGGTATTTGTTGAATCACATCGCAATGTGTGATCGATAAGGACGTAACTTACACTGTACGTAATAGACATTTTGTGAATGTGAATTAGCACTTCTCTTGGATAAACCTTGATCTGGTATTGCTCCTCTTCCTCTGTTAGTCACGGAGAAGCCTTGTTAGAGATGTCTGTTCTGGGTATCTTTTGTGGATTATAGCCATAGGGGCGACAGAGAAAAGCTGTGGCTTATTATTTTCTGAAATGTTTTCATCCCTTTAAGGTTTTAATTAAATCTTCCTTAATGATGACTAGTCTACGTGTATTTGTAACTGTCTAATATTGATTTAAAATCATTAATTAATGGGAATAAACGAAATTTTAGCGGGTGTTCATGTCCTTTGTTTTTCTCTCCTTCAATGTCACTTTAATGCAGATATGAACAAACATTCCTTACTGAGACTTAAAAGCCTGTGAAAATTATTTATAACAAGTTTTAATTTTTTTTCAGTTACAGTAATCTTTTTTCTTTCTTTATCTATCTTGCTTTTTTTTACGGTGGTCTGCTAAAGCGGAAGCAATTCCCGTGCTCCCACTTGTTGAGCTGTTAACTTGCATCTTGCATACCTTCGTATTGCCACGTGGTGTCACTATTTTGCATCCAGACCACACAAATAAATCAACTGAAAAACTCGTTTAGTTCTGTGCATTGAAAACAACAATAAAAAAAAATGAAATCTTGCCTTTAACATACAAAGAAATAAATGATACGCCTAAATTCTTCAATGTAACCTTAATAATACCAGTTTTAATAGGAAAATAAAGCATAATATATAGTATTTATTGAGAAATCTTAAATTAAAATTAAGATGGAAGACCAAAGAAATTAAATTTCCCAACATCCTGTAAATTCTCTCACTAATTACTCTCTAATTTATAATCTCGCAATAAGGAGGCAAAGAAATTAAACTTAAGATGGAAGACCAAAGAAATTTTCTTTTTCCACGTTTTGCAGAGCTGCCAAAGAACCCTTTGTCGCCTATATTTCACTCCCCAAAAAAAAAAAAAAAAAAAAAAAAAAAAAAAAAAACAATAAACGATGTCATAAAGTGATAAGAGCCCGTCAACCAAGTGTCAAGTCATTGACCAAAGAGAAGCTAAAAATGGCAAAACGAATGACATCTCAATGATTGCTTCGTTTGACAATGCTCTTAGAAGTGAAGCTTAACGGTCACAGTAATGAAGAGTTGCTAACCGTCTGATCAAAAAAATGATCAACGGCCACAATTTTGCAGACCCATCAAAGCCCCTCTTCTCTCAGTAATAAGTACCATAAGACCCACCTATCTCTACAAGAAAGAAGCAGAAAAAACACTGAGACTTCTCTTCTTTGTTTGTTTCTCTCTTTTAATTCTCTCTTATCTCTTGCATGCATGGAGTTCATTACCAACTACAGCGATGATTTCGCTTTCTTTCCGGCGATTCTGCCTGAAAATTGCCTGAAATCAGAGCTCGGAGGATACGGGTTCTCATCAAATGATCAGTATCTTCTTAATCTTCTTCAAGATTATCCTCCTCATCATAATCATCATGGTCAGTTTTCTTTTGATGATTCTAAATTTGGGATATCTTCCTCTTCTTCTTCTTCGAGTAGTTTTGATCCCTTTAATGGTTGGGGAGCTTCAAGCAGTTCTTATAGTAACTTCGATATCTTCGAGTCGAAGCCTGTTATAGAAGGTAGTAGTAGTAGTAATGTTGTTGGTAATGAGATGATGATAATGGAGAAATACCAGAATATATCATTTGGGTCTGGACAAGGAATCAGAGAGCAAGATCATCATCAGAACCATTTGGTTGTGAATCATCAGCAAGATTATTTCTCATCGGCCGCAGCTGCGGCGGCTAACTTTGGAATATTGGGAGAGGAGTTTTCATGCATGGCTGCCGACAACCAATGTTTAAACCATCAGAAAAGCTGCATGCAGATGAAAGGGACTACTGGCAGAGTTAATAAGAAACCTCATGCTGTTAAAGGCCAATGGACTCTTGAAGAGGATAGGTTGTTAAAAAAACAGAATTCCCATTTTCTTTATTTTATTTTCCTTTTCTGTTTGATGCCTTTTCTTTCTTTTTTCCTTTCTTTCTGTTTTTTTTGTTTGGTATTAACTTTGTAGTTTTCTATGTTTGGATTTTGCTCTAAAAGATGTACTGATCATTTAAGTTTCCTTTTGGCAGATTATTGATTCATTTGGTTGAGCAGTTTGGTCTGAGGAAATGGTCTCAAATTGCTCAGTTATTGAAAGGCAGAGTTGGCAAGCAGTGTAGGGAGAGATGGCATAATCATCTTCGTCCCAACATCAAGGTCTTCGTCGTTCTTTAATTTCTTACCTAGATTTCATCATCTCTTCCAAAAAAGAAAAAAGATTCATTGATTCAGCATATCTAAATCTTCCAATACATGCATGAGTATACATACATATACTTGCATTATTAATCAGATGATTTACAATTAAATCGTATAAAAACGAAAGGGATGGAATTCCTATAATTAGCTACATTAGCATTCTACTATATGTGAAAAGGGTATTTTTCTTGGATGCCCTCTGATGCTACGCGCTTATTAGTTGTCAGGAATTTAGACAATGTATAAGATAAGCATTGTTTCCATCGAAAGCATGTAATTATCGACGCGTGGCATCAGAAGCCTGTACTTGGTGACATGCACATTGTCATCAGTTAGAGAAATGCATATGGAACCAGATGCCTATACACATCTTAATTATATACATAAATGAGTAGTATTCCATTTTTTTCACCAATTTCTATCATTCTGATCTACAGAAAGATACATGGACTGAAGAGGAAGATAAGGCTCTGATTCAGGCTCATATAGAAATAGGGAACAGATGGGCAGAAATAGCAAAAAGGTTGCCAGGAAGGACAGAAAACTCGATTAAAAACCATTGGAACGCCACCAAAAGGCGACAATTCGCAAGGCGTAGATGTCGAAGTTCTAAGCATCCTAATAATTCAAGCTCCATTCTTCAAAACTACATCAAGAGATTGGCATTTAATTCATCATCATCAGGCGGTGGTTCCATGGTCACCACACAAACTCAAATGGAGATTTCTGACCAATTCAACCCGAGTGATTTGTTGGTTCCTAATTGCAATGCTCTTAGTCCTGAAGAAATTCCTATCAACAGCATGATGCCTAGTGGTTCGTTTACTGGTGAGAGAGCTGAGATGGAGATGCTATGTAATTACATGATGCAGTGTGAAGTGAAGAAGGAGATGGATTTGGTGGAGATGATCTCTCAGATTAATATCTAAGAGACCATTTTTAACTTTTCAACCAATGATATTTGGAGGGCTTTTAAAATAGTTCCATATATAGAAGAAAATTAAGATATACAGAGGCTTGTGACTTCAGAAACTGAGAATTGGGGGTGATACTGATTCAAAGAAAGAAAAAAGAAAGGAAAGGAGAAAAAAAGAAAAGTGTTATTGTTGTTTAGGACTATATGTTGTGACAGGTGTTTTTCAACTTTATCTGTAGGAATCTGGAGTTTGGACTGTTGGTATGAGTTTGTTATGCTTTCTTGTATTAGTTTCTTGGATATAATCATTTGGCATTCGGTGTCTTTTGCATGATCTTTGTGGTCTCTAAATTGCTCTTGAATCGAAGATTTTGTTGTATATTGTTATATACATGATTGTATTAGGTATACCTGTTGAAACTATAACTTGCATCTATAGATCTATATAATATCATGCATATATGCATATATAAAGCCTATAAAATTGTTAAGACTACCACTAAACTCAAAGGGGGGGAAGAGGGAGAGGGGGAGGGGGCAGCAATGAATATTAAGCTATGTTTGTGTTTTATATTTCTATGCGCGTGTGTGTGTTTTGTTAGTATAGAAAGCTTTTGAAATTAAAAAGTTCAACTTTTTCAATATATCATACTACTACATTTATATTTGTTCTTGCAAAATAATTTACTCAAAGCAAGAACTTCTATTTCATAAAATATTAAGTGTATAGAAGTGCCATGTAGCATTTCTCTCCTTTATATATTGTTTTTTTTTTTTTGTTCTTTTTTGTTAGTTGTTTAGTTTTCCCTCTCCATCCTTTTTGTGCATCTCTTTTAATTTTAATTTTTTCCCTACTTCATTTAATTAACCATTACTAATTCTTCTCTTAGGGTATTTATTTAATAAATTTGCAGCTTTTAATTACTTGAGATTATCACCACTAATTCGATAGACAAAATAATTAAAGAAATGGTCATATTGAATTTTATTCAAAGAAATCAATGTCTTCAACTAGTATTCTCTTTTGCTATTTTTAAGATTGTGCTTCTACATTTAAGATCTTATAGCATCTTAATTTATGGATAAACTTCCGCCAAATATTTCTACAGTTTGCATTTTGAGTTCATTTTATTTAATGGTGGTGATTTTATTCAGAATTTCTAATCAATATGGGAAATTATAACAATAAACATGGGTTAAAGGTTTATATAAAGCTTTTTCTCATTTGATTTAGAAATTTTGTTACGCCAGAAACAAGGAGCGAGGTAGGAGGAAGATTTCATTATATATAAACCATTTCATCTCTGTGATGGTTTACTTGTTCAAGCCTGAATCACTGGATTCAATCTCATGTAGCAGCATGATATATAGCAGATGGAGTTATATCACTCTAATTTTTAAAATGAAGGCAAGTAATTAATTTTTGCAATGGTTAGAACAAGACAGTAAGGGTGTCAATCAAATCAAACAAGAAACCAAATATATTTATGGGTGTTCTAAACCTAATTGTTAATTGCAGAAGCAGCCAACACAACAGAAACAAAATTTGAGTGCGAGCTTACATCATAGATACATGGACCCAAATAAGAGAAAATAAAATCAATAAGCAATATGACAGACTTGATAGATATACAATGTAAATAATAATGGTGATAAAGAGACAGATAATTGAAAAATATTTCTAGAGACAATTTACATCGGAAGAAACCAATATGAAAGCATAATTACAAAATGAAGATTGAACACTAAAGACTACTAAGCATACGCACCAAATTACAAAGATATGTAACTACTAAGCATTATTTACTCGCATTTTTCCTTCGTGTGCAGCCCCATCTTGTATGTGAAGAGATCATGAATAATGTACAACTACAACTACTACAAAAAGGACCAGAACCAAAAACCTCTCATCAAATTGTTTTGATGAGCTCTAATACCGTGTTGGATAACCACTAGATCCAAAAACTATAATTGCTCTGTAAAGGCTGAAAAATTTAGCAAGATATTACTAACAATTGAATGCAGAGGAATCTAATGCCTGACCCAAAATTAATTTCTTCTCAAACAGCAGATTGCTTCCATTCCTTGAAGAAGATACAAACAATTTATCTCTAGCAAGAATTATGTCATGACATCTTTGGCTTTGTTTTTATCTGCTTTGCCCTTGAATACAAGAAAACCCCAGCTAATGCCACCCCAGTACCTGTGATTAAATCCACAAAAAAAGTGGCCATTGAAGGTTAAGCCCAGGGTAATGGAAGGGATACAAGATAAATGATCACTAGTTTGATTTGGGAGAGAAATCACTTAGTCACGAGATTTACCAAGAGCATTGACGAGCAAGACAGGTGTTCGGAAGAAAAGAACTGATGCCACAATAACAACCACCCGCTTCACACAATTACTGACAGAGTGAGTGACAGGTGATACCCTCTCTAATATCATATAAGAAAGCTGCCATAGTTCAAGCAATACAATCAGCACTTTCCTTGAAAAATAAAAATTACAAGCACATATAACAGCTCACCACATATTTTTTTTACAGAGTGGGTAAAATCTTTTTTTTTCTACATTAGGAATTCAGTATTGAGTTGATTTCCAAGATAACATAAAATGATCCCTAACGACTGTTTTCTACTGTGTTCCAACAGTAGGTAAACCAATATGCAGGAATCAAATTATTATAGTGAAAAATCTAATAAACTCTAGGCCTCTGGCCACAAACGAAATTAAGAAAGTATTGATGTTTTTCTTTTTATTAAAAAAAGCATCTATCACAATTAACCAAACAATCATTGATTTTATTCCAATTTCCAAAAGCCACCCTAGAGATTCAAACTACTGACTATATATCACCTAGGATAAGGAATTGCTGTGCATTGATACAGGGACTAGAAAGTTCAGAAAAACTTTTATATTTACAGTAAACATAGAATGATAGAAATATAGACAATGTTGCTTGTGCTTTGAGTAACATAACTCACCTGCTGATAAGCATGGAAACAGATCCCAGCCAGGAGAAACATTGTACTTAAATCCTTAATATTCAAGCCCTAAAATTGAAGAAATAAAGTAAACTATGAATCTGTTACATGTCAGATGTTTTCTTAATAATGAACAACAAGGATTAGGTGTTTGAGAATATCTATACTGGCACTTAATAAATGAATACTTACAGCAGACTGGAGGTATGAAGGAGTAAACTTGATGCCTTCCATGAAAAGTGTGACAGGGACATTTAATACAAATGACATGATTGTCATAATTGAGAAGAGTGTTATATTGTCCAGAGATTCCTGTTGAAGAAAATGTTTCCAGTAAGAGTTAAATGAAAAAAGGCTATTCCATCAAAGCCTCCCTCAATTGAAAAAGGTGAAAAAAAGCAGTTAAAAAAATAGAAAAACATGGCGACCAATCATCAGCTTCAAGTAGTTGGCACTAATTGATTTTTTGAATGAAAAGAACTTAAATGAGAATTTTCAAACCATGGGAACAAAATCACCTTCAGTGTTAAAAAAAGGCTACCTCTTTCTTAACCATGATTTTCTTGCTAAATACATTGCGAGATTGGTTAGCAAGGTTAGATGACATTGCACTCCAAAAGCCAATCCTGTTGTAATACAATTACAGAGGTAACATAAGGATTTAGGATTATTGGCAATCCATCTAATTTTTAACCAATTATAAAATCATCAAAAGAACATGAACCAAGCTGCTTCAAAGAAGACTCCATATAAGCAGCCCTCATTTCTCTAATATGTTACACAACAATAACAAAATTACAGAACAAGAAGTTTACCAGTTAAAAGAGACTTCAGTTAGGGAGGCCAATGCCACTCCACCAACAATTGGTACGAGGGAGAAAACAACCCACAGTGTTGGCATCTGTTTTATAAGAATCAAAACAAAGTGTCAAATGCATGTAAATGATTAAAAGCTAAGGAACTCTTATATTTTCGTTCTCGATAACATTTTATTTTTTTTCTAGCGTATAGCTTTTCACACCAAAGCCACTAAATGATTAACATTTATGAAACAAACTGCATCTTCACCAGGGTATGAAAAATTCAAAGTGATTATTAATTGTTATCACTTATCAAGCTCCAATGACTAGCAGATACCTCCTCATCTTGCATAATCAGTGACGGATAAAAGAAGTAACTCATAAAATTTAAAGACCAAAAAAAGCCCATATATAATTGCACATTGAAGTACAACACCAATTATCTTTTTTCTCAAGCTAATGCATATAAGCAACAAAAGACAAAGAACGGGATTTTTAGAACCTTACTTCCCCAACAAATAAAGCAGAGAGGACTACAGTGAAAAAGGGCTCCATGGCTTTGATTGTATGTGTAAACGAAACAGAAACTTTCCCGAGACTGATGTTTGTGGAAAGGTTTCCCAATGTGTGCAATATAGCCAATGGAAGAATCGCCAAAAGCTGTAATAAGAATATTGAAATGTAAATTGTAAGACTCATAAAACAGAGAAGGAAAAAGGCCACAACCAATAACAATCATCTCAAAGCTCCACATTCATACAAAAAAGCAATGACTCTATTACGATATTACGGAACATGTTTAACATGTTCCGTAATATCGTAATAGACTCACTTACCTGAGGAGTAGTTATCCTGGGCCTCTTGCAGATATTAAATGCCCACATTAACGAAACAACAACAGTTGCAATCGCAAACTGTACCGCTGAGACTGTTAATGGGAACGGATAAACCTTCAATACCTTTCAAGACAACAGCAGATGGAACACAGTTACGCAATTTGAAACAAAGATAACGTTTCTTCAACAGTCCAAGAAAACAGATTTAACACGTCGACACATATCAGAAATTTCCAAATTACACCGATTTCCCACCCAAACCACAACACACAAATAAGAGGAAAAAAAAAAGGCAAATCATTCCACATACCACATTGATTGGAAAAGGCAAGAAAAAGAAAAAAGTAAAAATAATTGTTTACTTTTACTTTATCAAAGAACACAGAAAGAATATTCTTAATTTCAAGAAAATGAGGAGTTATATATATATATATATATATATATATATATATATATATATATATAGAGAGAGAGAGAGAGAGAGAGAGAGAGAGAGAGAGAGAATTAGTTCATCAGCTTCAAAACAGAGAGCAAAAGAAAGTAAATGAAGAAACCTGCTTATTAAAGATGTTGAAGTAGATGTTGAAGAGATACCAAAGACCTAAAAGAAATCCAAGCTCCAAAATCTGCGCCAAACTATTAGAAGTTTTCGGCACTTCGCCGGCGCTATCAGGTACCGATGCCGCTTTAACACTGAGATCCTTCGGTCTCCGCTCACCACCAACCGCATTCGTAACAGAACTAAATCCATTAAAACTCTCAGAACAAAAAGACGAAGAAGAAGAAGAGTAAAAACAAAAGAACGATGGACACGATCTACGGAAATAGGAAGAACAGGAGACGCCATTGACGAGCGTGAGATCGAGAGATTTTCGAAGCGACAAAGAAGAAGAAGGTGAAGAGAAACGGAGAGACGAATTAGGGTTCCGAGATGAGAGATCTCGGGTTCGTGAAAATGGAGGGAATGTAGGAGACGAGGGAGCGACCGCTTCGCTCTGCATTTTTTTGTTTTTTTTTCTGTTTTTGGGTTCGTTTGAACAGATAAGAAAAGTAGAAGAATTTGGAGGCTGGTCATTTTATATATTTTTTTAAAAATTTTTTTACGTCCAGATACAACGTACGGTGATTTTGGATAATTAGGACCACAGTGTGTGTCACCCTCACGCGCGCTACGTTAATAATAATTGAAAATTGAACAAGTCTGACTAGTTGATGCAATCAAACGGTGGGTGTTCCGGGTGCACCGGGGTGGTTCGTTGCGATTGCGATTGCGATTGCGCTTGCGCGCGGTTGCAAAAGTCTGGCTCTGGCACGTGCGCTTACTCGTGGTTGTTGAATGTGTGCGTCGCTTCTTTCTAAAAATACAAGCAATCATTTTGATAAATCCATGTATTGCTGGGGATTTTTTGAAGAAACATGTTTCACGATTTATTAGGACAAACAAACAAGGAACAAGTTGGTGAGCGCATTAACTGAACCCTTCAACGATTGGCATTGGGTTTTGGAAGTGTGTGTTGTGTTCCTTTCCCAAGTCCCCACTAGAAATAATATATGAACGTATGCGTGGCCATCTATGTGCAAGTCCCCTTCATGCCGGCTGCACCTGCATTCCATCTTTTTCATATTTTAATTTAATTTGAGTTTCGGTTTTGGTTAATCCGTGAGAAATCTTTCTTTCCTTTGCTTTTGCTATGTATATGGTACATGGCGGGGTCTGGGTCTGAAGTCCAATTAGGCGGCCGATGGATGCTAATTGGTTACTAGTGGAGGGGTGGCTCATCTATAATAAATCAACCCTCCAGTCTCTTTTTGGATTGCAAAATAAAACAATATTTCCAGGTGAGACCCAAGTTCAATAGATCTTGGCCAAGTCTAACTAGTCTTATTATCTTAAACCCAATGTAGTATCAAGGGTAATAAAACAAAAAATGTAAAATATGAAGGGCAGATCAACTATACAGTAATTCTCTAGTCCATAATGTTTCATTCTTACATGCTCATTTGCAAACTCAAACAAGATGAACAATAAGCTTTTTAAGCATCGATTCTTAAGAATCTGCAGCCTTAAAACGCATGCTCCAGAAGACAAAGCACAGGGTGAGAAACAACAGAATGGAAAACCTGCAAAGATGCAGGGTGTTTGTAACATAGATCTCCATTTTCTATCAAGATTACATATAATTCATACATTTGAGCAAATAAAGGGTGATCACCTTCTGGCTCTCTTGTGTATTTTTTGTTGTCTCAGGACATGAATACCTGAACACTCTTACTCTTCATTGATTGGCAAATGGGGCAAATCTCTATAAACCCTTCGCAATCTTTACACAAGCAAAGATGCCTACAAGGCAACAACAGAATTGATACCTCTCTGGCCCTGCACGCCCTGCAAATCATATGATGCTCCTTCCATCCTTGCTGATTCCCAAAGGGGGTCCCTGATCCTCCGGGGATGTTTAGCCGGTGATTTTGGTCAATATAAGAGGAAGCTGCATCATCAACCTCACTGTCCCCACAGCCTTCCTTCCCGTGATCAGCACCCTGTGCAATGGCCTGCCTGAGGTTGTTTTTCAAGACATTGACCACTGACTCGTTGAATTTTGCTCTATAATGCCATGATTGAGCTTCCATGGCCACCTGCTTTATCCTCTCAACCAATTCCTTGTTCTTCCGATTCATGTTCTCTATCTCCATCTCTTTTTCCCGAAGCTTCTTGCCAACTCCTTTCTCTAAGGCACTTAGGAAAGAAGCCATATGCCGCTGTTTCATGTCTCTCACCCCCTTTGCAATCTGCTCTTCCTGTTCATGAGTAGTTAGTCTTCAACATGCACATTATGAAAGCTAATACAAGCAACAAGAAGAAATAAGGAACCACAAAGTAACTATGCCTAGTTTACAGTAGATAGTAAAACAGTTTCATAATCTTAATGAGTGAGACATGCAGATCCTGGAATCAACCAAAATCTTCTAGATCAAAATAAAGCTGAATTGATCCAACAATGGTTGTTCTAGTTCTGGATCTTCCGTGCAATTTTTCTCTGATTGCCTTAAACAATCAGAATAAATAGGAGGGTTACATCTTAAAACTGTTGACTTAGACCTAGCAGACTGAAATGGGACAAATTAAATTGTGGGCTTCAAGCCTCTCCCAAATTGTCTTGTAGTAAGATGAATTTCAGTACCTGAACTCTGATGTAATGATCAAATTCTTCCTTTTGTCTATCGATCTCAGTCTTGCGATTGTCACCAAGAGAAAAGATGACAGGAAGTGCTGCCGCCATATTTCCACTTGCTGAAGTCACGGTGGAGTTGTGTTCTTCATCATCATATGATAGTCTAAGCCCAGTTGATACAGGGTTTGGGTTAGGAATGATGGCTGACCGGTCAGCCTCCTCTTGATAGAAGCTATTGTTCAAGGAAATCTGAAGTTTTTGCTGCCTTGAAATGTCTTCAGCCTCCCTACCTCGTTTAGTTGGCCTGCCGAGAGCAGATAAATGTTCGTTCCGCATATAGTTCATTGGATCAACACTACAGCCTGTTTGGACTGTAAAATAGATTTTATTCCACAAAACCTTAATGCATCAGCCACTCGTTAAAGAACAGCAAGATGACATTAAATGTAGCGAGAAAGAAAACAATTGAAGTAAAATGCCAACATTTGAATTCATTGAAAACAGTCTAGGGACTCGTGATTGTTAAAGCAAATTGTGAAGAAAAAGGATAAATTGGAGCAAATACAATGAACAATATGTCAATGCCCCATGGACGCATTAATAGTTGAAAAGCATTACAAAAACAACTATTATGACTTTAGGACTGTCCAGCGCACTAGGCGGTGTAATCAATTCATAGCTGCCATGAGCAGTATTGAAGCAGTTTTGGAACACTGGCCAAGCCTAAACTTCTAGTTTGAAACAGAATTTAAATAAGAAAAAATAATGTAGTTATATTGGAGCAGGTAGCCATGCCACAGTAGAAATTCTAAAGCACAAAGTTACAAATCTAATCTGATTCAATTCTTATCTACAACAAATTATTGTATTTATTTAATCTGCACCAACTACATAGAGATCCAGATTGACTTTCGGTTGGTTGGAACACAGTTGGGAGGAACTAACAAGCTGTTCAGGTGAGTTGCATCACAGTGGTACCACCCCCTATAACATCTCACCCTAAGATCAATGTGCGTGCTTGAATATAATTGACTAAAATTGGCACTCATTTTGACAATTAAAATAAGATTGAACGATCCAATGCAACCACATAATTGGATGACTATGACGACTGATATGCCTATTTTTCACTGCAAACTCCTTGGCAAGCCCCTAATCCCTCTCTTTATACTTACATTTCATGAAATCTTATAAATGGTGAAGTAAGGTTTAATAAGTTGAAAACATCTTGAAATCTGAGACTGCATGAGCCCAAGTGCAAACTTCTAAACCCTCCCACCACAACACCACGACCACCGCTGCCAGTAGTTGCAATGGGACTTTGTATTGTAGTTTGATTCTTTACAACTGAAATGCTCCTACCTATTGTTTTTATCTAATATATTGATGTCTATATAAGTACTCTCATTATTTAGTGAACCACATTTGATGTGCTAGAATATAAAATACGAGTGGATTTATATCTTTTAATGTAAAATGGTGGTTATGTAATTAATCAATACATATGCATGCCTATAAATGCAATTCCATTTAATTTACTATAAAAGTAAATAGTAGGAATACTTCTACTGTTGCGAATGTATGAGGATGGATTTAAAAACATATGTATATGTACAAGGCTTGTGATTTCCCATGTCAAAATTAAACAAGAGTGATAGCTAACAAAAGATGCAACATTGGAAAGAAAAGAAAATTAGGGGAGACAGAGCAAGCGGAGAGAACTCACAATTTCCAAATAGCTGCAGCTGAGTCAAAGCATTAGTACCATACTGGAGCCGGTTTTCCTCAAGGAAAACAGGGAAAACAGGATTGCCACTATCACCCGCGTACATTTTCTGGGAAAGTTCAAACCATAACTATCAAAATCCTATAAATAAAATTTGAAGAATCGGAAAAGACCATAAAAACAATGCACACTTGAAAACTACCTTATGATTTTATGTTATAAGAGGAAAAGCCAGATCCAGTCTATCTGCCAAAAATGAAACTATATAAATTCTCTAAACCTTCAATATTGACAATCAAAATATGCCTCTTTGCATTGACTTTTGATAGAGAATCGGGAATCAATTTAGATTAAGAGATTCCTTCAACCAATATCCCATCAAGAACAAAGTTAAAACTCACAGTAGGAGACCAAATCTGATAACCTTTTCCTTCAAGCAAACAAAAAAAAGTTCATAATTACCACCAACCAACCCCCCCACCCTCCCCAACCCAAAACAATGATGCTCATAAGAACTGAAGAGACTCATACATACAAACAACTAATTAACCTTTATCTATATAAACCTACGTTCTTCCTAAACAATATGTTCAAGATAGGAAATCTAACAACAAATTTGAGCAAAAAATTGAAATGCAAAACAGCATTATCCTAGGATTCATGTATTCAAGCTCAATTGCAAACATCACCAATACCAAAAGCAGAAACTGAATCAGAATCCAAATTAAAGAAATTACAAATGGCCAAAATATGCAAATGATTGGTTCCAGATTCTTAAAAAGCAGCATAACTTCCATTGTTTAACATTCCCAGAGAATCAGATACGTACGGGAAAAAAAGGATTAAAAAACTATCAATTCAATTCATAGCTTAAATTCAAAAGTACTAACAAAACAAAGAATCCAAATGCAATGATCTACGAATTACTTCCCGATTACTCAATTCAGATTCTGCGTAAGCATCGCATCAGATCCTATAATAATTTCAAACAAATCATAAAATACTAAAGAATCTAAAGAACAAAAATAGAAAGACGAAAATCTCTATATATTTAAAATCAACGCATATCTCTGTGGCAGAAATGGAATCGAAGAGTCCAGACAAAGGCATCTATGAACTACCTCAACAGATTAACCCTCTGATCCAGATTTCACACCGGCGTCAATCCTTCCAAATCCTACAATCCTTCAAAATTGCCACAAAAACTCAGTGACAAAAAACGCATTTTCAAAAAATAAATAAATAAACAAAACAAAATCCCGATCACCTAATGTCATGAATCATTCAATAACAACTAATCCGATCAACACATGTAAAATGTTATTGTTCTCCGGAACAATAGAGAACGTTGATCACACCAGATCTTTGAACCAGTGATCTGAGCGTAAAATCAGGGAAAAATAACACGGATTTTTTTTGGCTCGTTGAAGAGAAAAAAAAAAAAAAAAAGGAAAGATCGAAATCACAAAGCACTAAGTGTTTTATTTTTGAAAGAGATGATGATGAAAACCTGAAAGATTGATCTGATTTTTCGTTGAAGAAGCGAAATCGGAGGTTGGATGTTTGAACGATGATCGAGAGATGATGATGATGCGTAGACGAAGAGGTTTCGGTTTCGGTTTCGGTTTCGTCGTCGTTCATCGCTCTATCTATCGCAATCTCACTCTATCAAGCTCTTTTTTCCTCCCCTTCCCAAAAATTCTAATCGACGCTTCGGTTATTAATTATTCGCTGAAATGACATAAACAGCCCTGGGTGTTAACCAAATGACGATCGCATGCACATGGGTTTATGGACGCTCTTTGTGGTCGTAGGACGTGGGCTACCCTCGCTTGGGTTTACCAAAGTACCCTCACCTTCTGTTCCCTTCTTTATTTTTTTTTTTTATTTTTTTTTCAAAGATCAACTCCTGTACGGTGCCTGTTCCTTGTCATTTAAAAGATTATTCAATTCTAGATTACATAATTAATTAAATATATGGTAAATATTTTGTAAGAATGGAATATAATAAATATTAATATTTTAATATATTTTATTTATAAAGTTAAAACTTATTATTTACACACTTTTAAAATAAATATAAATTATAAAATATAATTATCACTCACGAGCAACGCATTTACACGTTAACTAGTGTAAATAAAAGAATAAAATTCTCTTATTAAAGATATTGTGTAAAAAATAAAAATAAAAAGTCCTAAAATAAATTTACTGTTATATTTTCTTGTCACTAATAGTAACTTTTTAATAATCAAATAAATAAGATGAACTTCTGAAATAATTGCAAAAACGATTTTACTGTAGAAAATAGAAGTATTTTTATTATGTCAAGTATAGATTTGTCTTCAAAATAAAAATTAAAACTTCTTTATTTATGCCACGAGCTCACTTAATGTGATAGAATTATGTTTTGATAACATATAATATAAATTTATGATTGTTAGTGTAAGATTTGACCAATACTAGTAGACGATGAGGTGAAAAAAATAGAATGATCTAGAACTCGTCGAAGTGCTAGAAAAGTCGCCGAGATTGATAATTTGATAGAGAAAAATAAAAGAGAATAGGTTATCGTGAGAAATACCGGTGTGGTGGAGGCCAAAGACTCTCTAATGTCTAAATTAATTCAGAGCTCCGTAGAGTTAATAGTATTGAATTGGGTCGATAGTTGTTTACCTTCCTTTAGGGGTTATGGTCTTTTTATAAAGAGGGTTGGAGGTCTTTGGCATTATAGTTGAGTTGTTATATAATTAAAAACAATCTTGTGCCGGAAGAGCACATTTAATTCTTAATAGAATTAGGAAGGTCTAATGCTATCCTTACTGGATTAGAATGACTTAGTAGCCTCTTAGTCGAACTAGTAGAACTTCAAGCCTTATCACAGTCGAATAAGGAATAAATCTGAAACTTATCGTAGTGAATCACGTCTTATCCTTATCTGAACCTACGTTTAGTCGTCATCCGTTTCAAAGTCATAGACCTCCTCATATCAGTACATCGAGCTGGAGTCTTCTATTCTACTTGTTTGTAAGCAAAGATATAGTCGGTAAAAGATATAGGTAGCTTTAGGTTGGCAGGACACATCATGTTCTACCGGGCTAATATTGTCGTTTTATAGTTGTTAACCTGTTATCCAGGTCGATAATCCATCCTGTCAACCTGGAGCTCTCCCATGTTGATCTGGTCATTATGGTGAATAATATATCATTCAAAACAGGTCAGTATATCTATCTGGTCTGTGTTACATCTTATTGGATGAGACTGACGTAGTTGATATGTCTTATGCTCGGTACGTGGTCCAACAATGATTATATTGGATTACAGTTACAAAATTTTCATTTATGAAATGAAAAAAACAATTGTAGAAATATAAACATATTTATAAATATTTTTAACAAATAATAGTGACAATTTGTTATTACATCATCATTTACATCTCATACAAGGTGGGACTCACTGAGATCAATTTAATTTGTAACTTGTAAACAACAAGTTTGTCCACAAATACAAGGACTAAATACAAATAAGATCAAACCCACACAATAAAACACATTTTTACAAAAGTCCGACCCCTTGTTTGTAAAAGAGGGGCTTGATGTGATTTTTTTAGCCTACCACCAAGTCAAATAATGATTTTCAACAATGTTAATATTGGATAGTAACAGTTTTCATTTTTGAATAGAATTTTACAATAAAATAAATTCTGAAAAAAAAGAAATATATATATATATATATATTCAATCATCTTTTAAAAAACACATTCATCTTTTTCAATATAGTTCTTATAATTTTATTATTTCTCTTTTGAAATTTTATTCTCATGATTCTCTAAACTTATGACCCTTGTTAATTTACAACAAAAAAAACGGTATTATAATGAAAATTTAGAAATATATAAATTCTATAAATATTTTAACTTTATTTATCAAAAAATAGAGAAATCTGCTCCAGTTTGCATTAAACAGGTTTTGCTCAGCAAAGGGGGCAATTTGGTCATTGCACAGCACATATGCCCTCCCATTGCTCCAAGGCGTCAAAAGGGACAAATCGTGTCGTCTAGCGACCACAAGGGCAAGTCCGTCATTTCACACGTGTTTTTTATTATATTTATTAATATAAGTATAATTCTCTTTGTTGTATTGCTTCGTGTTCTCGTTTTTAGCAAGTCGTGGTGGTCGGTCCGAAGCCAATCCGTAAGAATTAAATAAAAAGCGGGAAGAATCACGAAGAAGGCAGACAAGGTACTGAAAGTGGGGCCGTGGGTCCCTCTTATTACGGTGACGTGGCGCCCATGCGTTGGCCGTTGAGCCTGGGGTCCGTGTGGTGGCGTCCATGATTCACGGAAATACGTGAACTGCCCACCCCCGATCGATAACCCCCACAAATTATTTGTCGAACCAACCGACTAGGGTGCGTGTGGCCGTTCGATCAATCGGTAAACGACCGTGATCTGATGTTCAACGGTTCGCATGATTTCCTTAGACATCTTTTATTCAACTGGTAAATAGATCCTGTATTAAATGAATTCGGAACAGCTAATGGTGGGGCCATTTTTGCAAACTTGCACTTCTAACCAATAATTCTTTTGAAAATGCATAAATAATTTGAAGATTAGGTAACTTCAGTATTTTTTAAAACTAATTTGAAAAATGTAAAGGTAAATATGTAACTTCATATTATAGGATTCAAAAACAACTTAAAAAAAAAAAGGGGCTAACCAGTTTGGGCTAGTTGGTTCAAAAATTCAATTTATAGGCGAGAGTTCGAATCTTACGTTAATTCTCCTAAACCTTAAAATTGAAAGATGTTCCTTGTTAGTATGCGATTCATAAATACCACTATAATTTTTTTATAAAGCCTCTGACATGTTCTAGCCCTAGACTGGGATAGTCTCCCTTCACCGAAACTTTTGTTAACCAAAAGAAAAACTTAAGTTTCATATTTAGACTGATGGAGAATACCTTAGTCATGCTCGTCTTTCATTTATGAATTAGACATTTATATTACAAACAATTTTCAAAGTCTATTAGATCACACAATAACATTTTTTGTTAATTTTTTTTTTTGAAAAAAAAAAAAAAACTTAAATCAATTCAAACCGTAATTCTCAAATAGTTAATTATGAAATAATATATATTAATTAGTTTTAAATTTTTTAATGTATATTGTTGGTGCAAGATTTGACCAATACCAATAAACAATGAGGTGGAGAGAATATGTTGATTTGAAACTCGTCTGAGTGCTGGAGAAATCGTCAAAGGTTGATTATTTGAGAGAGGGAAAATAAGAGAATACAAGCTATCATAAGGAACACTGGTGTGATGTCGGTCAAAGACCTTCCAATGTCTAAGTTAGTTTAGAGCTTAATAGTCTTTAACTCAGTCGAGAATGACTTAATGTTGCTTACCCCCTTAGGGATTGTGGTATTTTTATAGAGATAGCTTGAGTTCTTTGGTATTGTAACATTGTTATTACAAAATCAGGAATCTAAATCGTGTTGGGAGTGCATGTTTGATTCCTAATAGAACTAGAAAGATCTGACACGATCTTTGTAGGATTAAGATGACTCATTAGTCTTCTAATCGAACTAGTAGAGTTACGGGCCTTATCAGAGTCGAATTAGGAGAGGATCCCGAATTTATCATAGTGGATCATGTCTTATCCCTGATCGGGCGTTCTATTGTCATCCGTTTCAGAGTCAGAGATCTCTACAAGTCGGTATGTCGATTTGTAATTTCTCGTTAGATCTGCTTTATATCGAATACATGGTCTGTAAGAAGATCGGTAAATGGTTAAAAAATATTATTAATAATCTAGGCGGTAAGACCGACCATGGACTCAAACTGTGTGAATGGTTGGGTAAATCCGTATTCTTTATTTAGAATAGGTTGGTACATCGACCTGACACGTGTTATGTCTTGTTGGGCAAGAATAACATGATTGACGTATTATGTGCTCGGTATATGATTTAACATATATTTAATAAATTTTAAAAAAACTTTATTATATAAGATAATCATATAATTTTTAGGACAATGTTTATATCATAAAAAAAATTAGACATTAAAAAATAATGATAATATTTTTTTCTTTTACAATATTATTCGGTTAAGATCAGTTTTCAAAACTTTAAATCATAATTTAAACCAAATTTATCAGAGTTATATTTATTTTAAATTTAACTCAAATCAAACTTGTTAAAAAATTAAATCATACTGAATCAAACATATTAATTCAGTTTAGTTTCGGGATTTCAACTAATTCATGAACGCCCGATTCCTCTCTCTCTCTCGTTTTTACCAGGGATAAATATGACACTTTACGTCAAGATTTGCCCTAAAAAGATTCAAAGCAAGGTCGCGCCCTTTCTCAAACGCACAACTCCGCGGGGAGAAGCAGCAACAGCAGGTTAGTTCTCTATTTCTTCTTCTTCTTCTTCTTCTTCTTTCATCTCCTTCGATTCGTTCTTAGTTTCTCTTCGGTGGTACATGCGAAACCTATTACCACTGAATCGTCGTCTAAAGTCTTTACTGGTGAAATAACATTTAGGTACGAACAAGAACTTGGAGCAAGTGCTCAGTCACAGAGAGAATCGCCCGTTCGGTTAGGGTTCAGAGGAGAATCGCTTGTTCGGTTAGGGTTCAGGGGAGAATCGCATCCGTGGGAGTGAAAAGAAGGCGGTAGAGATGATTATCCCGGTTCGCTGCTTCACCTGCGGAAAGGTAATTATTATGTTTCCCTTCTATTTGACGGCTAGGGTTTACGATTATCGACAGTTTGTATTTGTTTGTTGTTGTAGTATCTATGGTTGTTAGATAGGGTTTTGAGATGGTAGCAGCTAGTGTTCGATTCGATGGATGGTTTGAGTGCTACAGTCTGTCTCTTTATGGTTTGTGTTCTGCTTTAGTGGATTTTGAAGTTTTATTTTTTGTTGATTTGTGGATTGATTGTTTTTAGGTTATCGGGAACAAATGGGACACATATCTGGATCTGCTACAGGCCGATTACACGGAAGGGTGAGAGCATGGTTCTTCTTATCTGGTTCTTGTTTTTCTAGTTTGTAGTTTGTCTTTACTTTTAGTTACATGAAAAAATGAATATTTTGTTGCATATTAGCGAGATTAGGCAGAAGGAGTAAGACATGAGGTTATAACATGTCTAATTTTGATATTTTAGTTCTTTTCTTCAACTCATGCGAAAGTCATGTTAATTTAACATTTAATTTTTGAATAAAAAATCTTTAATCTGTTTTCCTCATCCAAAGATACTTCATCTTCTGATGAGTACTGTGGATCGCGACTTGCGATTAGAAGGAAGAAAAGATATGTTCCTGAGGTTAAGTTTATACTATAGACACATAGAGATCTTGACACAAAGTAGACCATGGATTCAATGCGATCTCAAAAAGAGAGAAAAAAAAATCTCAAAATGGAAATTCCCTAAATACTTGGTGAGAGAAGCCAATGGAACCATAGTCCTTTCCATGGGCAATTACATAGGTATCCCTTGTTACTTTTCAACAATAGTTTATCTAAATATCAAAGGAAAGGAAAGCCCATAGAAGATTTCTTGCTGCACGTTCTCTAATTGCCAACTCACTCTTTTTGGACCATTTGTCTACTTGCATGAAAGAAATTCTGGAGTCTTGGAAGAAACATTCCATTTATTCCGACCAAAGCAATACTACTACAATGATTTGTTAGAAGTTTCTCTATGATTCCTAGGCATAATATACAAGATATGTGACAACAAATTTCTTTTGCTAATTGTAGCATAAATGTGTATATTAAGATGGCGATGTGGTAAACTATTAAAAGATGGAATTAGGAACGAACGCGGGTAGGAGTAGCCTCACTTAAAGATAAAATGAGAAAATGCCGATTGAGGTGGTTTGAACATATACAATGAAGACCTTTTGGATGGCCTAGTTAGGAAGAGTGACCTATAGCCTATTAATAATTCATGGTAATGATAGAGGCAGAGAAAAATCTAAAATAATTAAGAAAGGTATAACTATTTGTAATTTAGATTTCAATGTAGCTTCTTTGTAGAGGGGAGTGGAGGAAACAAATTCATGTAGTTGACCCCATGTAGTTTTAAAAAAGCTTAGTTGAGTTGCCAATACTTATTGGAGGGATGAAGGGGGTGGCGTTGAATGTTGATTTTGCTAAAGCTTATGATTCGGTGGAATGGGGCTTCTTTGAGTTCGTGATGCGAAGGAAAGGCTTTGGGGCTAGGTGGTTATCATGGATATGAGGTTGCATATCCACTGTCACATATTCAGTTATGATCAACGGTAGACCGAGGGAGAAGTTCAATGCAGACAGGGGTCTTAGACAAGGGGACACATTGTCTCCATTTTTGTTCACTATTGTGGCTGATGGCTTAAGTCGATTATTGTCTCGGGTGAGGGAATGTTCCTTGGTTCATGGTTTTTTGGTGGGAAGGGACAATGTGGAGATATCACATTTACAGTACGCCAATGATACATTGTTTTTCCTTCAAGGGGAGGAGGAAAATGTTCTCAGTGCTCTAAATCTTCTCCAAGGTTTTAGCGATCTTTCTGGTTTGAGGGTGAATCTAACCAAATGCCAACTTGTTGGGATAAACATGTGTTCGAAGATCATCACTAATTTGGAAAATAAGGTTGGGCATTGGTAACATTTCTCTTCGTAATGTTGCATTGTGTAGCAAGTGGATATGGAGATTCCTAGATGAACCAGGTTCTTTGTGGGCGCAAGTAATTTCTAGTTGTCATGGTTCGTTGGTGGTTGACGTGGTGGGTTGGAGGATTAGTAGCACTTCTAGAAGTTCATTTCATCGTTACCACCTCAGGTGATACCTAACTTGGACTTTAATGTTGGCAATGGTTAGACTTTCAAATTTTGGGAGGATAGGTGGCTAGATAACTCAAGACTGGCAGATGCTTTTCCCCACCTTTACCGTCTGTCTAGACTTCATAAACAACCTATCACCTCCTTTCTCGATGTCTCCCAACTCGCTCACCATGCTGACACCCTATGGAACCTTCATTTCCCTAGAGCCTTGACTAGTAGGGAGCTTGAGGAGATCCCAAACCTTCTAGCGAAGCTTCAAACCATCACAATAACACCTAATGTTGACTGGATCCTTTGTCTTCTTGTTCCCTCTAAAAAGTTCACTTGTAGATCCTTGTTCTCTAGCCTTATTGACTCCCCAAACAATCCCACTTTTCCATGTTCCTCTCACATTTGGCAGGCACACGTTCCATCCAAAGTCAAAGTATTTGGGTGGACTCTGGCACATAGAAGACTCAATGCTATGGATGTGTTACAGAGAAGGATCCCAAATATGTGTTTATCTCCCCATTGTTGTTTCCTCTGTAGGCAAGAGGGAGACATCGTTGATCACATCTTCCAATGTTTTTATGTGGAGACAATTTGGAGGAATTAGCATGTCTTCTCTGGCTATAGGTTTCTCGTCCCTCAGTAGGTTGAGGAAGGTTTGTCTTTGTGCCACATTCCTTCTCTTTCCATGGACGAGAAGTGCATAGGCCAAATTGCCTTTTTCGCTACTTTATGGATAGTGTGGTTAGAGCGCAACAATAGAATCTTCCATAATGTGGTAAGGTCTGAAGCTTAGTTATGGGAGGCAGTTAAGATTACGGCTAGCACCTGGATTTTTGCGTACCCTTTGGCCAAAGGTTTTTCATTATCAGATTGGTTGCTAAATTGGAGTAATTGCATGTATGTAGGTTGAGATCAGGTTCCTTGATCAGGTTCTTTCTGGATTTTCATTGCTTCTATTGTGTAATACATTTTATCACCCCTAGTGATAAGGACTCTTGTATTTTCCTTTTGAAATTCAATAAAAATTATACTTGTTTCTTCTCCAAAAAAAAAAAAAAAAAAAAAAAAGTTGCTAATACTTATTTAAGGCTTGGTGAAAAAAATCTTCTTCAAGTCTATTATTTGGTATTTGTAATGCAAAACCAAGATATAGTGGAAGTGTGCTTTTGTTTTCAAACTTCAGAAAAATAATTGGTCTTTCACAAAGATAGCTTTTTGAAGCCACGTAACTTATATGAAGTATTGAAATTTAGAAGTTAAACCATGATCCTTTAAATCCTATGATGTACAATACCTATTTCACTTTTAGTAAGATTTTAATGAATTGCTCAAATCATGACTAATGTCTTGTAAGGTTCTAATTTTTTTAGGTTTTCCTGTAAGATTCAGAAGAATTGAGATTCATGTTAAGGATTCAAATTAATTTTTTGTGATTCATAAGATTTATAGTTTCAAATCAGAATTCTTACAATGATATGTAATGCTCGTCTAGGAGGACCCTTCATGAATCACGTAGTCTGGTATATTTACTTGGGTATGCACTTGTGCTGCACATATTCCGCAAGATTTAGTTAAGTTTTTAGAGCAGATTGTGTAAAAAGTAGTTTAAATTCCTTTTACAAGATAGTTCTTTCTTCCAGCCACCAACTCTCTCTGTTCAACTTTTGAGGTCGAATTATTGGCACGCACCATTTGTTAATGGAGGTAAATTCCCTTATGGTGAGGAATCCAAAGAACACCTTTGAACCTCTTGAGGATTTACTTGTCAACATGTTTTTATCAATCTTTTAAGTCTTTACCTCACCTTCATGGTTATGTTTTTTGGTGTCTATTTGACTTGTTTCTTTCTATCAGATTGGGGAGTAATTTATGCAATTTTTAATTCCTAGGTTAATTAAATTTGTTTAGTTTTTTTTTTTTTTTTAATACCAGACATCATTTTCAAATGGCTTATTACTAGAAATAAGTCGAGATCCGAGTAAAGCAACAGTGTAGATAACGGTAATAGATGCTAAAACTGATCTCTCAAATGTTTTGCCCCTTACAGGGATGCTCTTGATGCCTTAGGACTGGTACGGTATTGTTGTAGGCGTATGCTCATGACCCATGTCGATCTTATTGAGAAGCTTCTCAACTACAATAGTAAGTCTATTGCTTCATACTACCTGTACATCTGTATGACATTTTAAGTTGTTTGTCTTTGGTTGTGGCTAACTCACAAAATTTGGTCACAGGTCTTGAGAAAAATGAGGCCAGTTAAAGATGAATATGATCAATGGTCTTGCTGCTGGAATTTCAAACTTATGTGGTACAATGATTATTACAGGAATTGCTGGAAGGGAAAATAGAAGGGAAAACTTTTGATCTTAGTAGTCATAGTTTTTGTTATGAAATGCTTTTCAAAACCTACTAATGATATGGAAGCGTGCTTTCAGTTGTCTGTTACTGTCTTCCAATGCAAGACAATTTACCTTTTCTGAATTGCAGGATTATACATGCCAATGTTTCACAAAAGCCTTTTTTATTTTTTTTTGCAAGCTAAAATTATGTTTACCTTCGGAATGGAATACATGTCAATCATTAAAAGTTGGATGAGCAGAGGTTTTCACTCGCAAGCCGAAAGTTCAGCGGCTCGTAATAATTTACCTACGGACGTTTATATACACTTTAACAAACATTCGACGTCACTGAAGAGTTTTCAAATATCCTATGTAAATAAGATATTTAATAGTATGTAGTGCCTCAATTTTTGGTTGTAGTGAGTTTTTTTGTCGCGGGGTTTTTATCCTCTTGTTGTTAAGTTTTCTGCATTGGTCTTTAATATGTACTTTATTTGTTGGTAGGATGTAGTTCATCTTTGGATATTTGATTTTAAGGAAATGAAATAAAATTTTGACCAAAAAAATCTCCTGTTTTATTTCTCTTCATCTAGGTCAACACGAGTGTAATATTATTAATTTATTATGGTATAACTAACCATGACTAATAAGATTGCCTTGCTGATTTAGGGAGTGGAAGGCAACCTCCTGCCCTGAATATATAACTTAAAACCATGAATGTATGCGTGCAGACACCACTTTTACTAATTTCCAAAATAAATAAAAGTTTAAAAGATTAATTTTATAACTCCAACTAAAGTGAATATACTGTGACCTCTTCTAAAATATACATGTAATGGAATAAATTAAGTGGGACCCAAATTATATAAGGCAAGTTGGAGAAGGTGGTTGGGTTGATTCTGGTGTGGCCTTATCTGAAGAAAAGATGAGGTGAAGCTTTGGTTGGATTCCAAGTGCTCTTTTGGCCCTTCACTTGGATATCTGTGGATCAGATAACAACCCCTCTTCCCTCTCTTTCTCTCAGTTCCCAACCTTTATATATAAAGCCCACAAAAATATCTCCTAACAACTTACTTTCTTCCTCTCCCAATATTTCTTTAATTTTGCCCTTTTTCTCTATATACTTTGTACTTTTGTCCATTCTTCTCTGTTTAATTAGCAATTTCAATATATAGATAGAAATGCCTCATGCTCTCTGCAGCTCCCACCATCCTTGTTTGCAATGCCACCCACATAGCTACATTAGAATGGTACCTACTTTTTATTCAAACAATCTTTCTCATTAATTAATCTTACAAAACAAGAACTGAGATTAGCTTTATAGATTGATTATTTCTTGCGATCCCTTGGTGAAAGTGCAGGTTCAACATCTTATTGAGAGGTGCTTGCTTCTCCGCATGAATCGAGACGATTGCATTGAAGCTCTTGCCAGGCATGCTAGCATCCGCCCTCTTGTCACACTCACTGGTATATAAATCTTTCCTTTCTTTTCTTTTTCTTGGTTCAAGCTATATAAATCTATATATTCTCTAATTTCTGTGAATATATATATAAACAAAGATGATGACTATTATGTTTGTTTGGTCAACTGTTGCAGTGTGGAAGGAGCTAATTAAAGAGAATAAAGATTTCTTTCGGACGTATTTCCATGCTCCTTCTCCTAGGACTTTGATCAGTTGTAAGTTCATCAACATGAACTTTCTTAATTTCACATCTATATATATATTTTAAGTAATTCTTCAAATGTAAGTATTATGTATATATATAGAAGAAGGGCCCTCAAATTGAAGTGCCCAAGAACTGTCCATGTATGATTACTAAATTGTTTTCATATTTAGTTAATAGTAATACTCAGGTATATATTTAATCATGTAAATTCACTTGTTTGCAGGTATACCAGCTCAAAGGATGCCAAGAATTACAAGTATGGATGTAAAAAAATAATATTAATCCTAACTTCACAAACAGAAGAATCTATTATTGATGTATATCTTCAACTATACATATGTATACTATGAAGAACATAGACATTAATAGTATTATAGGATCGAGAGATTTTAGATTTCTTGGTTTCAATATCAGCGAATTAATTAATACTATTGGAGCAACAAAGTTAGTTGATGTATAATATATACTATTGGTAGCAAGCCTTTTGTTTTTGTAATTGTTTAATTTTCAGATTAGTATCATTCAATTTTACTATTATGAATATAGTTATTAGTATTTTCCTATTAACAGATATTTTGTTTTGTATTAATGTTCACAAAATAAACCAAAGCTTTGAACCACAAGGACATGATGGGAATTAAATAAGAAATACTATTAAGAAAATAAATTATTATTGAATATTCAACTTAAATCAGTCTTTTCTAATATATAGAAGAAGGCAACACATGTAGATGAGAGACAACAAATTAAGATTAATTCTAATATAAGGAAAATCACATTTTCCTCAAATTAAAGATGGATTTACATAAATATTAATTGAAGCTAGAGATTTACAAAAAAGAGCAATGCAATATAAATCCTAATAATTAAAGCATATATATTTAAGTCATAAAACAAGTCCAACAATAACCTCTATATATTATCCCAAAATAGATTGCTTGAAAATAAGACTTGTGAAACAGTTACATTAATAAGAAAAGGCACAGATTTGAATGAACTTATCCCAGCATATATAATTAATTAATTAAACTACCACTGAGCTAGACTTATACTTTAATTATATATATATATATATGAATATGGTGATCTCTTATAATGCTGATAGAGCTACACATATTTTGTTAAGTTCAAGATGAAGAACAAAGCCTCATTTCCCTATCATATTACATACATATGGTACTGTTAAATATCATTACTTCATCATCAATAATATCTAGATTCCTTGTCAGCTTGACCTCCATGGCTGCAACTCTCTCCATCTATTTTATGATGAATTCGAGGGAAATGGGCCCACTTCAAGTAGTCAATTAAAACATGTGGATGAATCAGTAGTTTATACATATATATATATTCTCCTTGAAGTAGAAAAAACTTCTATTTCTTCAAAGTATATAAATCTTAGTTTTGCCTTGAAGAACACTTACATTTTTAGCAGCATTGCTGAAAGCTTCCTTATGGGTGATGTTGGGTTCTCTAGCCTTGATTCTTTTTATTTCCTCCCTGCAAACAAAAGAAAAGGAAAAATATATACCAAATTTATAATGTTTATGAACTAAAATCCCAAGAAAAAGAAATTAAACATGTAGTAGCAATGAAATTATTAAGACGATCAAAGATGTGTGTGTGTGTGTGTATAGATTGATCTCTTACTTGATGAAGCGATTGTAAGCAGAAGGAGCTCGCTGCCTCTTCTCTGGGGCTGTTTAGAGCAAATTAGACCAAGTAACAAATAGAGTTTCAATATATCAGAACTACAAGAATAAAAAGATCAAGAAAGAAATTAAGTTTTTAATATATAAATTTATCACGTTTGTTGATGATTGGGTTGACGAGAAGGATCGTCTCTTCTTCGTCGTCCGATGATATCACCAGGGGACTGTTACTGTGATCTGATGCTTTTGGAAGCTCCACTTCTTCATGGCAGCTGAAATCTTGTTTTTGCTGCAGAGATGCATGAACATGTAAAAGATTATAAAAGGAAATTAACAGATTATATGTTGTAGTAGATATGTAGATAGATATATTATATTATACATACCTCGTTGTCTTGTAGACGAGAAAGAAGGTGGAAGGGAATAAAAGAAGCTCTCATAATGTTTACGGAGAGGAGACCAGTGCAGTGGCCACATCTAACAGTAACAACCTTAAGTAAGCTACTACATGGGACACACACCTGCAATATTATTTGGATACCACCAAAAATTCACCATGAAATTAAGTTGATATAGAAAAATTATGTATGTATAACTATCACAAATCGAAAGGCTGGTCATCGAGTATTTTTGGTTTAGCTTACCAGCAAAATGGTGGTGCAGAAACCACACTGCACATAGCATATCTGCTCTTGGAGGTCAAGAAATAAGGGATTGCATGAAGACATTTCTAGAGAGAGAGAGAGAAGTTGGAGAGGGAGAAGGAAAACTAAGATGGTTTGATTTTTCCTGAGAGGTCAGATTTATATAAGGGTCTACAAAACCTAAACAAGCCATGAATTAATATCCATTTTTTTTCTTTTATTGTTTTTTGGTAAGAGAACATGAAATTAATGATGTAGGTATATATATGAGGAATAAATGTTGTTCTAGCTACAATGTTCAAAAACTCAAAGGCAAATTGCCAAGATGGTTATTAATTCTTGTAATCAATAACTTAGTGAATAATATTTTGCAAAAATTGATGATTTTGGTGCAAGAATATTATATATAAAACACATGGGTCATCAGGGAAAACTCCATAGATTCATGAAGACCACAAGACCAGAGACATAATAAAGATGGGTCTCAACTTTAAATACCAGAGCATTACAACAACTGTGTTATATATATTTTTTCTGAGGTTACAGAGGAAAAGGATTGTATGAGAGAAAATGACTATTGCTTGCATTTGTTGTTTTGTTTTAAAATCGTCTGTTGTTTTCTCATTAACGTCTCTACCTCTTTATGCCCTACTGTCATCAACAAAGGGAACATCACTTCTCTGTTAACTTTTAACCTTATTAGGTTGAACTTTGCTTTTGTCTATTGCCCAAAAAAGAATTAAGTGATAAAGGGAAGATATCTGTGGAACTCCATTATCTTTTCCTGGCAAGTGAAAGTGCTGGTTCAGTAAGTTTTGCCAAATTTGAGGGTTGTGGAAGTTTCTAGAATGGCAGTTGAAGAGGGAAATAAGAGGCATCTGAGAATTTGTTTTTCTTGAAAAAGAGTAAATTACAATGACTATGAACACCCACAAACCCTTCTTTTGTGCTTACCATCTATGTGGTTTTTATTTTTATTTTTATTACTAGCTCATTTCATTTCCTCTCGTCTCTTCTTTGCATTTATGGTTTGCTCCTTCTTTAATACACAATACCTACTTCTTTACCTTTTTGACACACCATTTTTACTATTCAACAACTTGGTATATACTCAGCCATGTGAATTTCACATGGGCACTTGCAATCTTACACACTCATCAATCAGACGTCACAAGCAAGGCCCTTTAGATTCTTCTCAATCCAAACCCATTATAATTATTAAAAGATATTAGAAGATCAAACTAATCTATCACTCAATATGTAGAGACGCCTATAAATCTGAATGGATAAAAGAAATCAACAAAAAGTCGCTTCTTGATAGGATCAGAAATTGTTTATTTGAATGCACATTTTGGCTTTCAGAAAATTCCACCCTTTATTTATTTTTCTTCTTAACCATTAACATCTAGTTTGTGTGGTGGGCGTACTTCAAAACTTTTAAGAAAACAAGAAATTCTAAATCTAATCCTTGATAAAGCAATAAGCATTAATAAATTGATGTGTATCTGATGATTTTTGTAACTATTACACCAGATTGTTTTCAAACTACAGAAATTGTAGAAGAGAAAAGGGTGTGCTCGAAGCATTTTTATTATTGTAAAGCACTTCCAAGAAAATACAGAGGAAGCACGAATATAATTATTACACAATGTATAATTAAAAAGAAAAAAACCCAAGGAAAAGAAGAACAACAATAGGAAGAAAAAAAAATCATTTTTAGCAAAAAATAATCGCAAGATACAAAATCTTCTTCTTCAAATTAAAAATTGGCTAAAACAGTCTTGAAGCATACAACTATCTGCCATTAACACAAGACCATCGCAGCATGAAACTTGCCTGAGTATAGAGCATTTAGCACTCATTGGTGCCAAAAACATGATATTAGAGGCCTAGGTGAGCAGTTGACAAAAATATTACTACCAACCCAGCATACTGCAAACAACGGAACAAGGGCATTGATGTAGCTCTTGGATTAACGTTGATGATATTCATAGATTGAAAGCAGTTATTATTGATAAAATCTCCACATTCAGAGGTCTAACTTGCTGACAAGGGTGTATGTAAGAGAATATTAGAGTCAAAAGACACCTTGCAACTTACATTTCTAATGATAATAATAATGTTGTTCACTACAAACGAAAAAGCATAATAAAAGAAGCTCCAACACAATACTTGTGTTCCACGCCTAATTCATCTATTAATGTAAGTGCAAGAGAAATTGGCTTAAACTCAAAAATCACATCTAAAAGAAAGGATTTCAGATAGCACCATAGATTCCAGGAAGAGATGGAAACCTGCAAGATGATAGAAAGAAACCAACACATGACATTAAATTTCTTATTAGAAAAACAGGAGGAGAAATGGAAAAATGAAATGAAAAGTTTATCGGTTACTAGAAACTCACACAGAAATACAAATATTTTGTTCATACAGATGAAAAATATGAAGCACCTAGAAAAACTCGTTATTGTGATTTTATTTTCAATACCGTACCAGTCACCATTTTCGCACTTCTGCCACGCTCATTTTTCTTGTTAGAGAATAACTTTATCGCAAACATGTTTGCAATTGACAAGAACTACATGTAGACTATATCATATGTAAAGGCACGAAACCTTAAATCTCACAAATATACTACAATTCAGCTCATTCTTAGCCCTCAGATGGTTGGTAAGGGAAGGCCTCACCTCTAAGCCTCCTCAAGATAGTATGGGATCAATTACTAAAGATTGTCGTGATTAAAAAAAAAAAAAAAAAAAGGCTCAAGAGAAACAATATAACAATTGTGGTAAGAATTAAAGCAACTTCAACTCTTTTGAGCCATTCATTAGGCTAGATGATGAAAGTAGTGAACAAATAGAAGAGACGGACCTCCCTCCCCCCACAAAAAATAAAAACCCCAAAAAAATGGCTTAGAAAATATCTGACCTTTGTTACCTAGACTCGAGTATAGGTGTCAGATACGTGTATATATCTAGAGACCCAACTTGTTCACTGTTCACTGTTCAAATTTTAGCATACAGACAAAAGGCTAAAAAGTGTCTTGAAATTTAAATTTGGGTACTTGGACAATGTTATGTTCACTGTGCAGCTTATATTATTTATTGTTCTTTCCTCCTCCTTTTCACTCAATGATTGCCTTTTTTATTCCCTCACTTAAATTGTCACCTATTAGTCATTATCTTCTTCCCATTAAAAAATCCATATAGTTATATTCCAAATCTAAAGTATCAAACACATATCCCATACCCATGTCGTATCATGAAGTGTCAAACACAAATACATCGGGCTAAAGTAAAGAGTCCAGATGACATAGCTTCTGACCAAGATAGGGCCAAGGTTTTGCATCACCACAAATACTTCAACATTTGGCAAAAAAATCCACTAGATGTGTCTTTCTAACCATTTTGTAGATCAGTAGATGATAAATGAAAAATGCTAAAAAATAAAATAAAAATGATTTAAATTTCTAGATTTCCAAACCATAAGAGTGAAACTATTGGGACGTTAATTGAGCAATGATCGTAAGATTGGAACATTAAAATACTAAAACTCAACTCCACTCGACAAAGCCTTTTTCTACCTACTTTGACTGGCTACATGAATCCTTTTTCCTCTAACCTGCTTTATCTAGGGCTAAGTTGACAATTATATTATAACTGGTAATATTGTTCTTAATCATCTCTCCCCATATTATTTTGGGTTTTCTTTTATGTATATTACAACTATCAATTGTTAATAGGCCATTGTACCTTATTGGCACATCCAGTGATATTTGTGCACAAACCATTTCTTATTTTATCTTTAATAAGGGCCACTTCTTCTATTTTTGGAATATGTTTATTCTAATTTAAGAACATTTTGAAATGATAGAGCAATGTTCATAGTTCATACTAGTCTTGGAAAGTCAATAATTAAGGCCAAGCAATCTTGAAGGTAAGCACACACACATATATTAAATCTCAAATTGTGATTATGAGGACTTGATTACTAATATCAGCACTTATGTTATAGGCTCCCCAGCAAGGTTATAGAAATTTTAACGCTTTTGTAGAGGACACTTACTCTACTTATTAACTTGTTTGTCTACATAAGGTGGAATTTGCATATCAATGCTGGACTTACAAAAAGCTCATTGAGGATGGTGTGGTCTATTTCAAGAGCTTGGCACTGGTGAGAGGACCACTAATTATGAGCACGGGGAGAATGTGAGTGTTTTACTAAATTTATTAGAGATAGCTTTGAAGGCACATTGTGGTTTCCAAGTTTTTAACATGTTACCTCAAGCTTGTTTTGAGGCCATGGGTTTTGACTAAAATAGGTATGATTATTTTAATATCTGCAAAATTGGGAAAGAAACAAAACTTTAAGGAAGTTTTAGGTGAGTCGACGCATATGTCTTTTGCAATATGCAAAAGTGGAGAAAGATGACCCTTCAAAGGGTGTCATTCTCCATATTAAAATAGGAGGGAAACTCCCTTCCTTTTCCAAGGTGGAGATAGACACCCCATGAAGGGGCATCTTTCTCCACATTTTTAAAAAAGAGGCTTGCAATAAGTTGCTCCTTCAAAAGGAAACTTATTGCAAATCCTTCAAAAAAATTAAAATAAAACAATCAATGAAGAACACATTTGTTCTCAATTGACAAAAAGGGTGGTTTTGGAGAGTTGCTAGGGGGAGCTACGAGAGAAAGAGAGGAATCCAAAAGTGGTTCTTGAACCGACCGGAGTAGGTAACAAACGATGATCGAACAGAGCAAACGAACGAATCGAAGACAAGGAAAGAGGAGAAAAGGAAGAGAAGAAAAAAGAAAAGGAGAAGAAAGGAAACCCTAACTTGGTCTTATCTTTCTTTCTGTTTACTCATTTTAATATGGAGAAAAACGTTAGTTAAAAGGGCATTTTTCTCAACACCAAAGAAAAAAAAAAGAGGAGAAACCATCTTGCTTTGACTTTGGAAAAAGATGCCCCTTTAAGGGTCATCTTTTGCACAATGCAAAAAGACACCCTTTCAAGGGGCATCTTTTTTCAATACTGAAACTCACAACATTTATATGAAATTAAACACCCATTGAACAAATGATTTGGCCCTTTTTTAAATAAAGTGTCTTGGGCACAACTGCACCATTGCGGTGCATGCATGGCCAAAAGTTTCCTAATCACAGAGATAGTTTTGTTTCGTTCCTAATTTTATAATATTAAAATAATGATTCCTAGTGTTGTCAAGGTGGAGCCTAGGCGCCTTTGGTAGTGGCACCGCCTAGACGGTAGTCTAGGCAGTCTGGGGAGGTCTAAACAATTTTTTTTTAAAAGGGTTTTTCTGAGAAAAAAAAATTGTTTGCAAAATCCTCTCCCTCCTTCCACTTCTGCAAACCCTAAACCCAAACCTTCAACTTCTCTGTCGACAGCTTCAGCTTCAACTTCGACTTCGTCTCTCTCTCTCTCTCTCTCTTTTCCATTCAACCAATAGCATCACCTAAACCCAACCCGTCGACCGCTCCCGCTAAAGACCCCAATGACTTTGACGACTTTGGCGAGGGGCGACTTTGACGACTCTGGCGAGGGGCGACTTCGACGAACTTCTCTCTCCTTTTTTTTTCCATCCAACCAACGACGAAAACAATCTTCGTCGTCAAAGACTCCGGCAATAGACCCAAACGACTGTTCACAGTAAAAAAAAGAAAATTTCTTTTTTTTTTCCGCAGCTATTTGTTTTTTTGTGCTATTAGCACTTCATGACTGTGTATTTGTTTTTTTTTCTATTTTTTTTTTTTATGTTTGTTATTGCTAGGGGATTAGATGGCATCTAGTTCTGGATAGAGAGTTGGTTCAAGTTGTAGTTCTAAGTTCTAACATCAAGTCAAAGGACATTAGATGGAAATATGCATACTTGAGAAATCTAAATGACAAAAGTAAGGTATCATGTAACTTTTGTCATAAGGAAATAAACCAAGGCATCAACCAGTAGAAGCAACATTTGGCTAGACTAGGAGGAAATGTAAGCCAATGTACCAATTGCCCTGAATCAACAAGAGATGAGTGCAGGACATATCTTGGAAGAAATTCAACAAGTAAAAGCAGTAAAAACACATGTGGTTCATCGAATTCTATTAAAGTAGAACAAGAATTTTTTATGGAACATGGTGATGAAGAAGCTGATATGGTGGACTTAACTAGTGGAAATGCACCAAGGCCCCCTAGAATGAAGGGTCCAATGGATCATTTTGTTCAACCTGATCCAGCAGAAACATGTAGAAGAAAGAAAGGTAAACAAGCATCAATTGAGAGTGTGACAAAAAAGGCCGAGAGAAAGAAGGTTTGTCAGTATATTATGAGGTGGATGTATCAACAGGGAATCCCTTTTAATGCTTTGAAAGCAAAGAGTTTTAAGACAATGGTTAAAGCAATTGGGCAATTTGGCCTGGGTTTTAAGCCACCAAGTTACCATGAAGGGAGGGTAACATTTTTGAAGAAGGAGTTAAATTACACTAATGAGATATTGCAGCCCATTAAGGATTCATGGGCTAATGGTTGTAGTATCATGTCTAATGGATGGACAGATAGGAGGAGTAGGACTTTAATTAATTTTTTGGTTAATAGTCCTTCTGGCACAGTGTTTTTAAAGTTTATAGATGCTTCCTCATACATGAAGACTGCAGAAACTCTTTTCAAGTTATTGGACAACATTGTGGAGAAAGTTAGTGAAAAAAATGTGATTCTGGTCATTACAGATAATGCAGCGGCATATGTAGCTACGAGAAAAATGTTAATGGAAAAAAGGAGTCATCTGTTTTGGACTCCTTGTGCAGCACACTGTATTGACTTAATGTTGGAAGATATTGATGCACTTCCTAGGGTGAAGGGAGTGATTGAAAAAGCAATCTTTTTGTCAGGCTTCATATATAACCATAGGTTTGTCTTGAATTTGATGAGGACATTCACACATGATAGTGATATCATTCGGCCTGCTGTCACGAGATTTGCCACGTCATTTCTTACTTTGCAAAGCATTTACAGGAAAAAAGATGATTTGAAAAAAATGTTTACTAGTGATGAGTGGAATACTTCTAAGTGGTCTTCTGATGCTAAAGGAGTAAGGGCGTTTGGTATTGTCTTCTCAAATTCTTTTTGGAATGGGGTTATATATGCAATGAAGATCTCAGGTCCATTGGTTAAGATTTTGAGATTGCTTGACCAGAGAAATCACCCACCACGGGATATATACATATATATATATATATATATGAAGTAACAGACAGGGCAAAAGAAACAATCAAAAAATCTTTAGAGGAGGATAACCAACAGTAAGTGCTTGGATTTTTAAAAATTTTAATAATAATATTATTGTTATTATTATTGCCTTCTTAGATTAGAAAAATTCTAACTTTTGAATTTTGTAAAATAATATATTCTTATCAATATGGAATATCATTGATAGAAGATGGGATGCACAACTTCATCATGCACTTCATGTTGTTGGATACTATTTGAATCCCCAATATTTTTATGCCAATAATTTGCAAAGAGATGGGGAGGTTTCGAAAGGGATGTATGAAATGATGGAGAGGTTTTCACCAAATCAAGACATTGTGGATGTAATTTATGATGAGATAGGAAAATATTCAATTGTTGAAGGCCTTTTTGGTAAGGATGCAATAGTTAGGAAAAGGGCAACAATGGCACCAGGTAGCAGATCTCATTTGTATCTACCTTTCTTTAACATTATATTTTTTTTGTTTGTATAATGATTTTCATTTTGTATTAAAAAGTATTAATGTTATTTTTATTACTTTTGTTGTAATGTAGTTAAATGGTGATCGCTTTTTGGAGGTGATACTCCAAATCTCCAATCTTTGGCTCTAAAAGCTCTTGGCTTAACGTGTAGTGCAAGTGGATGCGAAAGAAATTGAAGTGTATTTGAGCATGTGAGTTAGATATATATTTTATGCTTACTTTTATAGTTTACTACAATTATTAATATTCTTTGTTTTTATATTTAGAACTTTGTACTTTGGTAGTAATACATGTTGTTTTGAACTTCTAGATTCACACGAAGAAAAGAAACAAATTAGAGCAAAAAAAGCTGAATGATCTAGTATATGTTCGTTTCAATCAAAAGTTGGTGGATCGACACAATAAGAGGGAATCATTGGATCCAGTTCTATTGGATAATATTGATGATTGTACTGAATGGCTTACTGGAAATATTGAAAAGTTCATCCATGTAAATGAAGATTTGACATGTGCACAGGTTGAAGAAGCTTGGGGTCGTACTGAAGTAAGATGCTATACTAGAAAATCAAGACAACAAATGGATGTGGATGAGAGCTCAAGGCAACAAGAAGATGAGCCACTATTTCAATCATCATATTCTGACACTGACGATGAGTTATACAATAAAGATGTTGATAAAGATGATTCTGACAATGATAATGTTGTGGAAGATGTCAATGTTGAAAATCTTAAAGAAACTCCTTATTTTGATGATTGATCAACATGAACTTTTTTTTTTAGTAGAGATCAATATGAACTTGAAGTTGTAATAAGTTGCATTTGAATTATTGAGTATTTTTTTGTTTTTTTTTTCTAAATATTTCAATTTAGGCCTTTTTTCCCTCCTCATTTATTTGGGCTTGGGACCGTCAATAAAAATTAAGTAATAATTTCAAGTACTTAGTTTTCATTGGTTGAGTTAAAAAAGGGGGTTTTACACAATTTATAATTAAATGCTAAATATAATTATAAATAACTAAATACATTTATGTATATAATTATTAATTTATATTATATAAATTAATAATTATTTAATATAAATTAAATTAATAATTACATATATATATATATATATATTGAATGAGGAACCAATGAATAAATAAATAAATTTTTCAGAGACCTCTAAATAAATATTTTATATCCCGCCTCGCCTAATTAAGGTTTACCGCCTACCACCGCCTTAACAACACAAATTATTCCTATTTTAGTCAAAAACCCATTTTTAGATCAATTATGTTTCCTTTAGTTTTAACTGCAAGTATGGAGTTCCATGTTATGCATCAAAGGATGAAATGTATTCAGGATGTACAAAGAACACGAAGCAATTGTAGTTTATTGTTGTTTTGCTCAGACCATGACGCTAGAAATGTTTCCTAACATACACTTTAGAGATCTGACTTTGTGATTGAATTAGAAATAAGGCTAACAAGCTCTAAATGTTGATAACACTGATGTGTTGATAAACTCTAGCTTAAACCATTGTTGTATTCCTCTGCCATTCAACAACTGCAAAGGAAGAATTACAGTAATTAAAAAAAAATTCTCATTATTTCTCTGCGGATAAACTCCCATTAGTAGAAAAAAAAGAAGCAAATGTCAAATAAGAACTCAATAAGACCGCCAATATATTATCAAACATATAATCCAATCAACAAAATCCCAGAAAGGAATTCATATTCTTTATCTAATTCAATAAACACACTGAATATCCATACTAAATAAACAAAAATCCAAGTTTTACTTGTCCACAAACCTAATCACCAAAACAAACAAGCTCAATAAATAAACCTACCTCTAAATCCCTAATCTCCGCCAGCCTTCTGATAAACGTAGGTCAACCCACACTTCCCACAATAATGCCTATCAAAGTGGTTCGCCATGAACGTCCCAGCACCACAATCCGCATTCGGACACTCCTTCCTCAGCTTCTGAAGCTTCCCCGAGTCATCGACCTTGTAGAATTGCAACACCGCGAGCTTAACCTTCTTCTTCTTGTGCTTGATCTTCTTAGGCTTGGTGTACGTCTTCTTCTTTCGCTTCTTCGCTCCTCCTCTAAGTCGGAGAACGAGATGAAGCGTCGATTCCTTCTGGATGTTGTAATCGGCCAACGTCCGGCCGTCTTCGAGCTGTTTTCCGGCGAAGATCAGACGCTGCTGATCCGGAGGGATCCCTTCCTTGTCTTGGATCTTCGCCTTGACATTGTCGATCGTGTCCGATGATTCAACCTCTAGGGTTATGGTTTTCCCCGTTAGGGTTTTCACGAAGATCTGCATCGTTGCAGTTTTCGGAGACGTAAAGAAGTTGAAGCAGAAGTTGAGAGTTGGGAAGAGGGCTTAATTTATATGAAACGATTTAGGGTTTTTGGCGACTCACTTAGTTAGGCCATGGCTAGGGCGGGTGGGCTGCCATTTGATTTGGGCCGGCTCTGTCTGGCCCTCTAAAGCAATTTCATGCCCCGTACTAGTTTTTAACCACATAATTTTTTTGGGCCTGAAAAAAATAGTTCTAGGGGTGTTATTGACTTTGTCAAAATTACAAAATTGAATCGAACACATCGATTCAGTTTGGTTCAGATTGCGGGTTGAAAATTTGAAAACTGTACTGACCTAAATCGAACTGATTAATGTTAAAATATTAATATATATTAAATATATTGTAATATGTACTTGTTATATAATTACAAAAACAGTTCTTGATGGCAAAATTATAATTATTATTAGATGTTAAATGCTAAACCGATTAATTCAAATTGACTTCATTCGGTTTACTTGAGTTACCTCTACAAATAAAATTGTGTACCTCACCTAAGGCCACTAACATGAGTCAGGCGTTATGGTCATCTTACCAACTGTTAGCTAAACCCCATCTTTGAGAGCAAAAACTTATTAATTTTTATCTCAATCAACTCATCTCTCTCGGAATAATTGCATATTTGCATTACCATACAAATAATGGAGAAATATTATTAATAAGTTTTGTTGTTATAATAGGTGCATATTCTATAACTTAGGTTTCATAATAAGAGATTTTTTATTTTTTTTTAAATTGATAATTTTTTAGATTTTGTAACAAAGTATAATATACATCTTTCTTTTTGTAACTTATGTGATTTATTGTAGCTAAATCATATAATGTAACAAAAACTGGGTTTACAATAAATCAAATAAAGTTACATAAAGAAGGGTGTGACATAAAGAAAGAATCTAGCTAGTTGATTGTATCTGAAGGGATTGAGTAATTTGTTTTTTTTTTTTTTTTTTTTTGTGGCATTTACAACATTAAATTGAGTCTTGTGCAAGTTTGTCTAATGGAAATGTAATGTAGATTTATTCACTCAAATAAATGAAAATTTTATTAAGTAAGAAACAATGTAAAAACATGGGAAGCATAACCAAGGGAATCTCTTGATCATGGGAAGCATGTGTGAATTCCACGCCAAGTATAAAAGCAACAAAGTAATTCTGAGGGGTCACCATTTTTTATTTATTTAAATAAAGCATCAAGATATTATAAGTTTCTTTTTCTGAAATTAATTCTTCTCCATCATAAAGTAAAAAAGATGCAATCACCATTCTTTGACTTAACTTTCCACATATTATTCTGCTCTCAAGGCAAAAAAAATATATGGGCCCTTGAAGAACTTTCAACAACAAATATAACAAATACATCTATATATTTGAAACTTTATATATATACTGACAAAGTTATAAAATAAAATAAAAACTTGCTCTCTACCCAGTACATCTACAACATGAATTTAGGAAACAGTTGAAAGGAGGAAGCAAATGAGGGAAAAAAAAAAATGATGGTATATTTCTATGTAAATTGGATACACTAAAATGCTCCACAAGGTGTAAATGAACACAATGAATACATTTGTTTCACTATCTTTTTTTTTCTCTGTAATATTTGTGTGAAAGAAAATCTACACATTTCATATTGTTATCAATGCTTTTATATATTTTGAGCTAGAAATTTACTCCCATGTCTTCTTCTTCTTCTTTCTCTGTTGCGTGGCTGGCCACGCACGCATGAATGACGAGAGGAAATCTGCAAATGCCCACTACAGCACCACTTACTTCCTACACTGATAGGACTGAGGGAACCATTTCAACCATAAGAAGTGCTTCAATCTTACTATCAAAGCAAAGATGCTGTAACATGGGATGTGCATTAAGCCCACAAACAAGTACCTGCACAACCAGTTTTTTGTTAATGGAAATGCCTTAGCTCCATAAGCTGAACCAAAAAACTTTAGTACAACTTATCAAGAAAATGAGGTAAAGAAAAACACACATTAGATAATCTCAGATTTCATGGAAATGGCTTTCTGCAATATTATTTTCATGCATATCATATACAAACTATAAGTTCAAGTGCTTGATCACTCCAATGCGTTGGATGGACCTTGGTCTCAACTAGTACCAATATTGTCTCTAACTTAACCACCTTTGGGCCTAAGTATAGGTTTTATTTCAAATTGCCTTGGTACTAACGAGGGCGAGATACCAACTTATCTTCCATGTGACGAGCTTGCACAAATTTGAAGTGGGACTATTACTTAGGTCCACGCATATCCAACACATGGAATGTTTCTCTCTTCCAGTTTGTCAAATGATATTTATTTGTCCTCGTTTGTCTAAGGTGTGAAATGAATTAGTTTATCTATAGAAAGGAGGAAGGTTTAATGAGGCGTACCATACTGGAGCATATGGGGATGCCAAGTCGAGAAATGGATATGGCCACCTAGGAGAAAGAAAATCACGATCACAAACATTGAAAACCGAATTATTCCTAAAATGTATTGCAAAACATAACAGAGGCAACATTACCAAATTGAGACACAGCCATGAATGATCCATTGAAAAATCACAAATACAGCTGTCCACAAGATGAAGTACGCTATCCGAAACCACGGAAATCTCTGAAAGAAAAGTCATCAATCCAAACCCTCAAGTTACAAAACAAATAGTTGCAAAGCATGAAATAACTTGCTATAACATCTTACTCACCAAGCAGTTCAAAGCTGTGTCTCCGAGAAGGAAAACAGCATTTAGTGAATGCATTCCAACCAGCAACTGTGAAAATGAAAACTTTGATTTTAGTAAAGTAAAGGTTTTCTGCAAGGATGGGAAATATAACTAAGGAAATTCGAATAGAAGAAACTTGTGTGCATATTGTGTTGTACTTACAAAATTCAGATTATAGTCTTTGATGGCAAGAAAAGGAGCGATAATGAACCAAAAAACAAAATCTGTAAGTAGCACAGCTCCTGCATTTATCTGATCATGAAAATACAACAATGTCAAAAAAATCCAAGGGGAAAATGTAGAGATAAAACAACCTACTAAAGCATGTCCAATTCACTCTTCAAAATTAATCATTCCACATGTAAATACTGAAACTCAAACATTAGAACCCCTAATTATCTCCTTCTCAATACAAGAGTAACTTGTTTGGTTTGATGATTAAACAAAAAACTATTGATTCTTGAAAACGAATAATACCTGAAAAATAACTTGAAAGATAATACCCCATAAACTGGCAGGTTTGCGAACATGACTTTGTTCGTGTGGAACAGAGTTTTTCGTTGCATCATTTCGATTTGCATTTTCATTGTGCAGAGGTGCCACATAGTCGCCCTGTTCGGTGTCTAATTCCGTTTGATCACCACCAACTTTATTGCGATACTGGTAGCATCCATACACAGAAAGCACGGATCCAAGCTACATATTGAAGCTTCCATTATCACCAACCATTTAAAAAATAAAAAAAGCCTTTCAAGTTAAGATAAGAAGAACACATGTGACATGTCCTTGCGACTATGAGGGAATAATGAAGAGGGGAATACAAGAGAAAGTAAGAGGGCATACCCCAAAATAAATGGTAACCAATGTAAAAGTCCACCTGTTGTGCATAGTCCAAAACATCAACAAAATCAAGATAAGAAAACAGGTTGTTCATAGCTAAACTCAAAGTGGGTGTTAGAAAATTTCTGATAATAGAGAGCAAATTCAATGATATTTTCCATTAATTTCACAAGATGATGTGCTAAAGAAGAAATTTCTTTAATTTAAGCATCAAAGAATGCAATTTAAAGGTACAAAATGAAATCTAAAGGACAAGAATTTCCTTACTGAGTATAGAAGTAAAAAATGCGGCCTCCATCAACAACAACATTGGCAATGAGCAACGAGAGAAGCACAAAGAACGCCATAACTCGGAATGCCAACAACCAAGCAGGGTGGACTTTTTTCAAACATGGCTTCCAAACTTCATCATCGTAGAGCGAAACTTCTGTTTCTTGTTGGGCGTCTTCTGAACTAAATCTTGAACTTTTGGAACCTTCGTGTCTCCAAATAAGAAACAACGCTAAACCCATAAAAGATGAGATCCAAATTGCACAGAGGAAAACCCTCCAATTTAACCAATAACTTGGGATGGTTGTATCAGCAGTCATTTCCGGGTGCCAAGTAACTTTTGAGGATCCTGTTATTAAATTCAAGTAGTTAAATTTAATTCTTCTTCCAAGTACTCCAATGTCTGATGATGATTGACTCATTTTACTCCAAAACAATCAATAAATAAAAAAGGAATTTGATTCTCCCAAGCCCAACAGAATCAGTAAAATCAAAATAAATTATATAACCAAAAAAAAAAAACCGACTGATAAAATGCAGAGATAATAAAGATGGAATCACCAGACTCACAAACCGCCTATTTAAACAAACCCAATCCAAAGAATATGAATGAATATAACTACAGAGGCTCTAAAGACTAAATGGGTATTTGAATTCAATCACATACAGCCAGAAAAACCACCAAGCCTAAAGAACTACAAGATTATGTGGGAATTACCAAACTTGTAGAACTTAGGTGCCCAGACCAAAGAATTCAAAAAAAAAATTAAAATAAATAAAAAAATTGCATTTTGCCCTCCAAAAATCAAATGAAAATTCAAAAGGGGTAAAGAGAAGAGAGACCCAAATCCCAGAAAAAGCTTAAGAGCAAGAAACAGTAACTGAAAAACCGAAAGCAACTGAGGGGGCTATCTATGCATCCTACATGCATATAAGAAACGCGGGAACGGAAAATGAGGAGGAAGCAGCGAAACGGGCATTCAAAAAACAGGACCCAACAAGCATTTTGGGTTGATTAATGAAGGGAAATTAAGCAGAGAGATTCTTAACTTTAGATGGGTTCTGTTGTGTTACAGAAAGATGAAAAACCAATAATAAATTAAAAAAAAAAAAAAAGAGAGAGCAAAAACTCTAAGCAAAGGAAAGATGGGATACTTACAATGCCAAAAGCAGAGAAGATAAAATTCAGTGATGAGGATTTGATGAGATGCTTTGCTTCTTTGCTTTAGAGATAAAACTATCAAAGCATATGGAGAGAGAGAGATAGACAGGAGAAGGAGATTAAAGGGTGTTATACTTTGAGCGTAAGCTTCTGTGTTTCTTTGCTTTTCAAATATGATCTCTATAGCGACACAAGTGTCGGCTTATCTTACCAATCTCCGTCTCATTTTTATGACGTTATTAAAGAAATCAGCAGAATACAGAAAGAGAGTTTAATCACTTTTTTTTAATGAGAAACAGAGAACAATCTTTTTGTCTGTCTGTCTTTCTTCCTTGCTTGATGTTCACACCTTAGAGAGAGAAAGAGAGAACAATTTTTATTGTTTATTTAATGGAAGATTTCATGTTAGATTGCTTTTATGCAAGATGCTCTCTCCATTCTCCACGGTACTCCAAACGTGAAAGAAATTTAAACTATTTAAATTACTTTATTACCCTTTTCTATTTCGAAAATGCCATGTCCTCCATGCCTAAGCGAAGGGCTGATATATGGTAAGAAGATCTTGTTACGGATCCGAGGGTGTCAAGACCCTTCACAGGTCTAAGAAGGAAAGTAAGGAAAGTAGAATGACGAAGGTCAAGGGATTTCGATGAGATACTACAAACTAATTATTATAATTTTATTTTTATTTTTATTAGAAGAGAATTTTTTTTTACTTATTTATAAAAGAAAGAATTTTTTAAGTGAAAGGGTTCTGATGCACACTGTTGAAGTTAGCCAATGTTTTTGCATCTTTTGATTATTATTGTGTTTAGTTTACGATTTAAAAAAAATAAAATAAAATTTTGAAAAATTATTTTTAAATTCGACCAAATCGTTTTTTATATTTTTAAATTTTTATACGTTGACTTTTTGTGAATGATAGCTTAATATGTATTATTAGACACTTATGCTATAACTTTTAAGTAAAGCGGTTTCTAACATCTTTTACCGAAAAAAATAAAATAAAATAGATAATTGGCATGAGTACTAAGAGCTAATTTAAGCCATGTAAATAGGTAGATTGGAGAAAGATATTTAAATAGATGGGAAATCTAATAAGTTTGAGTATTCTTTAAGTTTTGTTTTTGCTCTTATAATTATATATTTGCGGCTTAAAAGGACACAAATCTTATGTGGGTCTTTTGCAAAGTGCTCCTTACCCATCATTTTTTCATGTGGAATTATTAGAAGTTTGTGTTTTAATGAGGAAAATAGCTGTTTAGTTAGTTAGGGGTGGGCCAGAAAACATGAATTACATTAAATAAAATACAAACACTGAGTAAAGGAATCCAAGAAAAGGTAGGGTTCTTGAAGAGGCATTTGGATAGACTATAATCTATGTTGCCCTTAAATAAGAATGACTCAGTAAGTAAAATAAGAATGACCCACGTTGGTATATATAAGAAAATGTTAAAGTGACATTTAAAGTATACATTATTATTATATATTATTAGATTATTTTAAATAATTTATTAACATATAATTCGAGACATTATTATTATATAAAAATAATATACACTTTTAATGTTAACGTAGCATCACTCATATATATATATATATATATATATATATAATCAAGCAGTGTTCAAATGTAACTTATGTGCAATAACCTTAAATGGAGACTAAGAGATTTACAAGATCTTACTTCTTCATCAATGATACAGTAAACTCATGTGCTAGGTTGAAATGTTTTCGAGTAATTCTAGCTTTTTATTGAATAAAGGTTAGCTTTGACTTTAAAAAGGTTAGTGGTACAATAATACTTAGTAGGCTTAGATTTTTGCTTGATAAATACTCTTTTTTTTTTAATACTGACACAAGGTCTGAAGATGATAATACCAGGGTTAAAAGAAGCCGAGATCCCTTAATAGAACTAAGAAGACAATTATAAGGGCGAAAGGTATAAGGGTCTGGATGGGGACCATGTGAATTAATAATCATGGTCCCACTTTTATTTTTATTAAGAGAGAAAAAATTCTTACTTATTTGTAAAGGCAAATAATCGAACTTCCGACTTCGAGTAAACACTTTTATTTACAAGGACAGAGAATCGAACTCCCGACTTCGAGTGAAAGGATTCGGATATACACCGTTGAAACTAACCAACGTTTATTATTTGATAAATACCTTAAAAAGTGAACAGAACAACATCATTTATCAACTTACTAATTTTTTTTGTCCTAATATATAAACCAGAAATTGAGGAATAGATGGAAAGGTTTTTTTAACCGTTAATTCGATTCTATTTCAGTTCTTCTTGTTTGAAGAGGAAAATTAAATAATTAATTAAGCCTTTTTCTTAGCCACAGAATCTTTTCTAGATATTAGACCTATTTAATATAAAAAATTGGCTCTCTAGTTAACTCTTTTTATACATGATTCTTAACTTCCCAATAAATACCAATAGCATGACTTATATTTCTTTACTAAAAAATCAAATCATTTTAAAAAATAACATACAATCCAGATATAACTTGAGAGAAGACTGCTTAAAAAACAAACGAACTGCTCTGTTTAAGCCATACCTCTACACATAACCAAATTTTATGAAGAAAATATACAATTAGGATGATCTTGTTCATGAAAATTTAAAAGGGCATTACTGAATCCCTTTGTCTTGCATATTTAGCATGAAATTTGTAATGGGTATTATCTAATCAAAGCAGTTAAAAAAAAAAAGAAACTAATCTAATGTGTGTGTGTGTTTATATATATATTACATATGATCATGGTTTCAGTTTCTGCTCAAAATAATCTGAAGATAAGCCGCAAGACTGAACCAAAACAAAAGTAAAGAGTTGAGAGAGAGAGAGAGAGAGAGAGAGAGAGGACCTGTCATTGTAGGAGTGAGGGAAGCTGCTTTGAGAGCACTAGAAACTGTGAAAAGGAGGGAGAGGAAGAAGAGATAAAATACACCAAGCATGGTATAGGTAGGTTACTAGGTTGCCCAGTTCCTTGAATTGCTTGACATGCCTTTTTGCATGATCTTAAGCTAAGGAGTTGTTTAAAGAAAAGTTTCTATTTTGATAAAATTCTATTTTAGTGATAGTTTTAGATAGTTAAAAATTAAAAAAATTTATTGTTTAAGGAGTATTAGAAAGTGTTTAAAAAGAGTCTAAATATAGTTGTAATAAAATTTAAAAGCTGCTAGTATTATAGATACTTTAACAAACTTATTTTTTAATGTTTTAAGAAGTTTCTAAATTGTTTAAAGGGAATTATCATTATAAAATGTTTCAATTACAAAAATTAATAATTAAATCAATCAATATATCAATTTTCAAATATGCTTCCTATGTTACTTAAACCTTTATTTTTCATATATAACCCTAGTTTATTATAAATATACTAGTACATAATTTTACCTTTGTTTATTAAAATCTTAGTTTTAAAATGACATTGATATTTTTATTTTTTTGAAGAAAGATATTCATGTTTTTTTAATAATTACAAAAGTGTAAGAATGCCTTTTTTTTTGGTTCCAAATAGAAATAAGAATAAAGAAGAGCAAAATGTTTAAAAAATTATAGACAAGTTCCAAATACAACCAAACCAATTCACTTGGTTGGTGGGAAGAAAATCTAAACAAACAGCAAAATATGCTTTTATTTTTTTCTGATCAAAGATTGACAAACCCTCCATAGATTACAGCATAGCTCAATGTTTCTGTCAAGAATGCTCTAATTTACAGAAAGAATAAAATGAATTGAGAATGAGTTGAATGCTTCATTTCTTTCATATTTAAAAGCACAGTTGCCAGATAAACTGAATACATCTACTCTTCATCACATGTTCATAATGGACACAAGTACATAAAATACAGTTAAAAATAATTTTAACACTTTTAACCCAAGTAAATCAACAAAATTTTCAACCTTACAGAACCCTCTTTCCTAGAGGGCATAAATATACATATTACCTTGGTTTCTGTCCTGAGTTATGTAGATATACAGGCAAAACTAATTTCTTGTTGACACTTATCTTCTTCAGTGAGTAGGGAATTCTCTGCCTAAACGATATCGGAATCATCTCCAATAACCGAGAGAGAAAAAGGGGCAATAGCAACATTAAATGTTGATGTGCCTATTCTGTCCGTGTGCTTCATCTCAAAATCGCCTTCCTACATGGTTAAATCCCATAGCATATTAGCAAGGTATATGTTCAAGTTCTAACTCATAAATAGTTATATGAAATTCAAAATTTACTACCATGGGAAATCAGACTTAATATTAATTAATATTAGTAATTAATTCTTATACGGAGAAGGTTTTGTTGAGTTGAGTTGCATAAAAACATCAATTAATGAAAGAATAATAATTGTATTGCTTTTATTCATTTTCTGTATTCCCAAACCACAAAAGAATGAACCATTTTTTTTTCACAGTAATAGTGATAGAAAATATGATCTCACCATTCTTCCACTTGGAGTGCATAATGGGCATGCAGAAGAATACTCAAAACCAGTCTTTGGAAGTATAACGGGTTGTTCTCCAATGACTCCAATTCCCCTGCCAAAAGAAACGGAATCAAAAGGAACTTACGGGTGATTCACAAACCCAAAAAAAAAAAAAAAAAAAAAAAAAAAGAAGAAGAAGAAGAAAAGATATCTATGATCACGTTGTGTTTAAAAATTAGGAAATAAGATGATACTTACCAGATATTCTCAGTTCGACCATTGGCATCAGTGACAATCCAATGCCTTCTAAGAAGTTGAACAGGGCGATTTGAGTTGTTAGTTATTCTTATCCTATAAGCAAAAAAGTATTGTCCTTTTGAAGGCTGACTTCGGCCCTCAATATACACACTCCTAACTTGAACCCTGATTCCCTGAAACATCACATAAGAAGACCTCTCACTGTAAGGAAACCATTCTCATACAAAAATGACATGAGTTTTCTGTCGTCGTACTTCGTTTTTATTGTTTAATACATCCCTTTTCAAGATATGTACGTCTCTTAAACACAAAATTTTCATATAAATCAAGGATAAAGATAATTGTAAAAACATGCACAAAATGAATGTAATCGTAACATCTCAAAGATGGAAAACTCCTTCTCTGAGGAATTACGTGGCAACCAACTGCTGCATAGCTAAGCATATAAAACATACACAATCATAAATCACATACAAACACAATAAAAAACAGGACTACGAAAAACTATATCTCTAACTTCTTGGGATAAGATATATGAATGTCACTAGCTTTTTTGTTCTATCTAGAGCCAAAACTTTGAACCCGTCTTTCCTCACCACAATCATGAACAACACACACAGAATGCATCATATGCATGTATGCTAAATGTAATAACTAACTAATAATATTTATTGTTTTCATAACATAATGTTGTTGTTGTTGTTGTTGTGTGTGTGTATGTGGGAGAGAGAGAGAGTGGCATATAATCATCAGTAGCAAGTCTACCGATCATGAAAATAATTGTAATTTTAGTTTGAACCAAAAAAAAAAAAAAAAAAAATATATATATATATATATATATATATATATATATATATATATATTGTAAATTGTGAAAAAAAAAATGATGTTTATATACCAGGGTTGTTGCATCACTAGAACATTTAAGGAGTGAATGTGGTGCCAGAAGCCTTAATTCATCTCTGTATTTAGCTGCATCCTGAAAATCAACACCAGAACCAAATAAGCAGTAGGTGGTCATCAACAGCTAAAAGTGATAATGCATATGATTTGCATGCACTTGAATAAGAGAGTGAGGCTGGGGGAGAAAAAACTAAAGAAACCTTGGGCCCATTTGTTAGTTAGGTATGCAAGTCAGGTAAAAGAAAAGTTTGCGGTAAACAGATAACAAAACCACCTCTCAATATCCATTCTTAATGCATTTCAACCCCATGAAGTCTTTTTCCTTGTATTTCCGAGAAGAAAACCTTAAATCAAGTATAATATTTCTATATTAAATGTATAAATAGAAGACACAAAACAGGCAGAAGAAGATAAGTATGACAGTAAGGCACAACTTTACTTCCAGAGTATGTTAAATTAAAAAGCAAGCAGTTCCACCAACAACCTTCAAAGAACTCCTTTAAAAAAAAAAAAAAAAACATGTTTAACGGGTTAGATCTCATTAAGAAATGGCTCATAACCCAGCTTACAATTTCTAAAAGAGTGATACGCAAAGCACAATAGATGGAACCAAAACCTTGCTTTTAGTTTAGAGGAATGAAATTTCAGGTGTTGAGAGAAAAGACACAGGAAAGATAAAAACGGCATTCAGTCTTGTTAAATAATGGCACATCTATAAAAATATGAAATGCGCCTATTTGATATAGTTGGAGAGCAGGGTTGTAGACTCATACTAGTAAAACAAAACAAACAGAAACCACAATGAAAGAGGAAAAAGATGACCCTAGGAATCAAAAGTAGGTACCTCAAACCTCTCATCAGCCACAGCATCCTTCATTGCCCGCCTTAGTCGCAACACAGGCTCCTCTTCCTCAAATAACCTGAGTGAGTCCCTAAGCCTTGCAGCTTCTTTATAATCCTGCCATTGAAACAAACTTCTGAGATATAATTACTGCCATAGAATTATTTTATATTTCTAAATATACACTTTCGCCAAGCCACATTTACATCTTTGTTACTATATAAAGTAAGAATACTGCTATGTTGACATCCATAACAAACACAAATAGAAACTTCACCATCAATACACCATTAGATTGTCTTGAATCATATGTTAATACATAATTTGAGACAACCCAATGAAGCATTGATGAAAATGTTTCTATTAATGTACACTATGAATGTTAAGATTGGGTTAGAAGTTGGGGAAAATGTCTACTGTGAGGGTTGCTGTGTCTGTTCTTGTCCTTTTTAGCTGCATGTTTTGCTTTTTGTTGACTTCTCTTTGTTGCTTTTGAATTACTTTGGAGTGACCCTGGTACTCCATGTTGCTTGCAGTGACTTTTCTCTTCAGAATTAATGTATTATGTGTTTTTTTCCTCTCAAAAAAAAAAAAAATGTTACTTTAGCATTTTCCATAAAGTAAATGGTTTTGGTGTCATCAGAGGAAGTCCAAACCAAATATTATAGAGAAATGATGCAGTGCACCGACTGTATGAGTTTTTACTGCAATTGATAAGAAACGGATATCCAAGCAACTTCATGGAAAGAACAAATCAATTAAAAAATTTGGGGAACGTACTAATAAAAATCCTTCAAAAAAACTGGACCAATCCTTAATATGATGCCAAAATCAGAAGCATTAAAAACGCCAAAAACCACTCCATCCCTTCATCTCTAAAAATTAACAGTAATTATTTCAAGTAACAATTTTAGAAAATCATCAAATTGTTACTAAAAAAAATAGTCATTGGCATCCAAAGAAATCCACTCAAACAGACCATCCAGATGCCATAATATGTAACTTTTCCATGCAATTGCAAACCCCTAAATGAAGATCAACAAATCACAGAGAAACCTATCAAATTGCCAATACTAAAAGCCATAATCCCGCCCAATCACCAAAAAAAGTTGCCAAATTTGTAACCACTTCATAAACTCTTAAAGAAAACCCGACTTTCTATCAAATCAATCATAGCCACAACCCAAAAAAACAAAAAAAAAAGAAACCCACCTCGAATTTGGCAGCAACTTCCATTCGTTGCTTGAGAAGCGCGTAGGTGTGGCTACGAGAAGCAAAAGAATTGGAGGACGCCTGTATCTCTCCACCGCCGCTCCCATTCTTCTCAGAAGACGAAGAAGAACAAGCTACGATCTTCCAATAACTTCTTCTTCTTGTTCCACCAACTTCATCTCTGTAACTATTTCTTCTACGCTCCGGGATGAAACAACTCCTCGCTCCTCCTCCGTTGAAATCACTCAACACTTTCAGACCCACAGCTTGCATTTGCTCCTCTTTTTCTTCTGGGTTTTTTTGGGGTCTATTGTTGTTTTGATTTTTTTTTCTTCTTTCGTTTTGGTTTCTCCGTCGAGTAACCGATCGATCGGTCGCCAAACCAAACCTACGTACAGTTTTCTTTTGGTGTCCACAAAAAGACAACGAGACGCCGCTGCTTTCTTTCAGCTACTTGTTGCGGTAGTCAATGCAGATCGAATTGTGGAAAGGGTTGGCGATTTAAGTGGTTGGATGGGGGTAGTTTGGGTAATCCAGAGAAACTATTTTTTCCTAATATGGTTTGTGAATTACAACCAGTCCACCACTTGAGGCAACAGATTTTTGATGTTGGTGGGAAGGAAATGAACACGTGTGCTCACGGGTGCGATGGAAATAGTCGTTGGTTGATATTCTGGTTTCTTTCTCTAATATCTTCGTCATGTATCTAAAGCCCCCACTAATTCTTGTCCGTTGATGTGTTAATGGTGGACACTTAATTTGAGGAGGAAATTAAGGGTTCGTCATGAAGGGCCAAACTTAAATGATCAAAATATCTGATTTTTATATATAGCTGATCTCTCTCTCTCTCTCTCTCCTCTTTTCAACCTCAATCTTAGTTCTGATATAGATACAAAAAAAAATAAAAATTCTGAGTTCTGAAGCCCAATGAGTGATTCAAAACATGTCACAACAGGCACTAGACTTCAGTCTATTGTGATTCTTTTGTAACAATGTTATTACTTTAATGCTCAATTCAAAAAGACACAAATTCATAATTAATAAGAAGAAAAATAAGAACAAATTTCAAATGGTTGCTAATATTTTCACCCATGGTTTTCTTTGGTAACATTCTCAATGAATTGGCAATTGAAATTATTCTAACAATACAACCATAGGTGGAACAAATCTGTGCTCTTCCCTTTTCTTTTTTTTTTACAAGGGTTTCATTTTTTTTATTTTTTTATTTTTTGGCTTTTTGGGTTTTTTGATACAAATCATACATTACTATTTTACAAAAGGATCAAAAAGAAGAGTTTGGTAAAGAACCCATGAGAAGAACAGGACTGCTGTTTCTAGACCCCTGAACCTCCTGCTTTGCTTTGTATAAAAGGTTTGAAAGGAATCCCACTGCTGAACCATATGTAGACTTTGTTGCCAAGGAATTCAAAGCTCCATCCACCTCCTTGCCAGCCCTGTGATTCACCTGTTCTTCTGTGAAGTCCACATGCTTGCCCACAGCCTCAAAAGCTGCACCACACGGGCAATGCGAGAGGCGTTTGAAGCACAGTTTATGGAAAGCCAACTCACAAGAACTGCATCTCCTGATTAAATCTTCCTGTTGAACATAGAGTCACCAAAAATCATGGTTAATCAAAGAAAACCTGTTTCGATGATTCTTTTTCTTTTTTTCCCCTTAGAATCAACAGAAAGCTCTGTTTCTAATAAAAAAATAAAAAGAAGCGAAGAAGAAAGAAGAAAATCAATGGCATCCGTGTCATTTACAGTCTAAGAGATGTTCACCTGAAAAGGAAAAATAAGAGCAGATGGGTCTTCACAAGCTTGTCGAGCACCACAAGGAACACCCACATCACAACAAACAAGGCACCGCTGAGTAATGTGCTCCAGGATTTTGTCGGAGAGAGTCTCCAAAATGTTTGGGAGTGCTGAAATGTTAAACATTAAAAGCTATTTATAATGAAACAAAGTGGTGGAACCAAATTGCACATTGCCAAAATGGAATTTTTTTTTTCTTTTCTTTTTTGACAAGAAACAAAACAAACTTTATATTAATGTGAAGTTTTGTACAAAAGATTATGGAACAAACTTATTCAGCACCGCCGGTACTAAATAAAGATCATTAGCAACTAATGTGGCCCTAATCCCTTAGCCACTCATTAGCGTACATGAGGACAACCAAAAGGACGCTAGGAAAAGAGATGAGTCCCAAACACTACTAGGGCTCGAGCACTTGCCATCGAAAATTCTGACTTTCATTTAAAAACAAATAAAAATATCTCAGCAGAACAAGAGCTGTCCTATTCAAATCTAACCATATTAAAGAAAAAATGATGGTGTAGTATTGTACTCAAATTTATTCAACCCCTCATGTGCCTGAAGGAAGCAACAGACTCCCAAGAGTTTCTAAATAACTCTTTGGTCTGAAGTCTGAACCCAGTCATTGCAGTGGGCCAAAATCTTGCAACCAAATGAGTTGCCATCATGCATTTGGAATTATTCTAGGTTCCCCCAAAATAGGATACCCATCTGAACATTGGAAAATATCAGGTTACTCTAAATTCTTATATTATATAATGCAGTGCGAGAATTGCATAAAGCAGGAGCATAAAAGCTCCAAAAGTTGGTTGCAAAAAAAAAAAAAAAAAAGCTCCAAAAGTTTGCTGGGTGAAAGACTTCAATTTCTTAGTTGTGAAAAATTATATTGCACATCTAGTGCCTTCTCTACATATTGCATTGATACTTGCACATACGTATAAAGGTTTATTGGTTTAGTAAATGGATATGCACAAAGTCATAGATTCCTGCCCATAAATTATAGTGCAATAAGAAGCTTGTTCACTAGCAAAAACTTTATTGGAGAGACTGACACCAACTCCAAGTGCAGATAATTAGTTAATATTTGAGAAGGAGAACTTGATTTTCATCTCATGTAAGTAATTGGTGAATAAAGTACTCCCTGGAATCATAGCACAATAAAAATCTTCCCATTAAAGGCAAACTGCATAATTGCAATTAAAATGCAAATTTAAGAAAGAAAGAAGGGGAAGGAGAAGCAAAGGGCTATTTTTATTTTGCCCCCTTTGGAAAGAATAACAATGTCTAGGGAATACATAATTAGAACATATAATAAGCAGGTCTTGCGTCATGTGCTCAAACTCCATTGGGAGAGAGAAATAGAAGCTACTAGGTATGAAGAATCTGTCACTCCTATTGGTAAAACTAAGAAAGGCTCATAGATAAAGATTATTAACCTCAAAACTACAAAAGACTACCAGTGCTTGCCAGGAAAGATATTTTTATTTTCCGATATTACAGCAGCAATCCTGAACAAAATGAATTTATAAGAACTCAACCTAATTTATGCAACTTCAGATCTTCAATTATGAACCGACTGTAGATTTGGCAAACAACAGGTGACTTAAACCTTGTTCCTCTCAGGCATGAATATATAATTATCCTATGTGCTGGAATTTAACAGTGTTTGGATGACACAATTTTTCCTAGGGCTTTACAACCAGTTAAAACAGCTTCCGTTTCAAAGCTTACTTTTTATATTTCCCACGACCAATTCTACCTTCTGTTCTCCCCAGGGTTATACCAAAATTATTGTGATCTAGATCCTAAGAGAAGAAAGAGAGAATGAAACCATTAATCTGGTCAACTGAAGCAATAAAAAGGAGTAGAGACGGAAAACGAATAAGACTAATAAGTAGGGTAAAGAGATAGGTTAAAGACAATAGAAGGAATAATATCTGCCCCTTGGACATGCGAGACACAAAATGTCATGGCAATATTTGCATTATTCCAAACATTCCTCAAACAGGTCCAGACCTTTAACTTTAGGAGTTGGATGAGGGCATTTGTTTTTTCACATTTAACTTGTCAGCTAAGGCAGAAATATAAGTTCCAACTTCTTTGCTAAAAGAATAAAACATAAAGTTGCATTAGTTGTGCGAAGTCAGAATATTTCAAATACGGTAAAATCATGAATAGATAAATTGTACATGCAATTTATGAATGCTGCTTGTACAAATGAAAATGTATCCATTTATAAGGTACTCAGCCATTGCAGAATATAGGGTTCTTATCAGAAACTCACCTGCAAATGCTGCTTTTGAGAGATCCACAAGGTCTCGGAGTGCAAAAAACTCATTGTTTTCAAGAAGATATCTGCGAGTACCCACTCTCTTTAGTAGGGATCCCCTGAATGGGCAGTGAACAAATCGAACCATGGCTGATATTTTCTTTCTGATACCCATAACATGGCGCAGAGCTGGGACTTTTGAAAATAGGAAAGGATTAACTGCACTGACACAGAGCATAGGCTGCAGAAAAGTACAACAGAACTATGGTCCTTGGTCAATCATTACCACTTATCAGTACTTGAATAAATTTGCAAAACCCTTCTCTAGTGTATATGAAAATATAGAAGTCCCCAGATAAGAAACCATGAAAAATGTTCTATCATCATATCATAAACTTACCTTGTCACATATAGATTCCAGATATGACTTGGCCATTTGTGAAACTGAATATTCAGTAAAATCCCAGAAATGCAAGACTCTGGCTGGAAGGACTGCAGTCTCATTTGCGTGGCACAAAGAACAAAACAACTGACCAGTGTATTCACAAAGTCGAGGCTTGCCCCATCCCAATGTCTGAACAAATCCCCGCATCAGGTTTTTCCCAGCATCAAGGTGTTTGTGGCATCCAGCACAAGAACAATATTGCGCTTCCAGTAACTGTTGCATGGATTTGTGAGGTTGAATCTCCAGCACAAGAGATATGGTCTTTCCAAAAGTGGAAACATCATCTACATGGGTCCCTCCTGTCAATGCTGAAGGTGACTGTTTCACTGATGTATTTAATATGGATGAACTTGAAACAGCATCTTGTGAGGACAAAAACCAAATCAGAGAACTAGAGGAACTGTAAGGAGACCCTAAGTGTAGAACTGATCTTAAACATTCTTGAATAAGATCACTTCTCTTACTGACAACATCAGGAGAAACATTCCCAAAAATCTTTCTGGATTCGCGTTCAACACGAGACCAAGGACGAGGAAGAGTCCAACCATTATCAGCAAAAACTGTTTTGAGCTGACGATAAAGTGCAACAAAATCACGGTATCGCCGTTCAACCTCCCACTGATCCTTGCCACTCCACACCCTTAACACATAAATTGTGTACTCTTTCACACCAACAAGTCTTTCTCCCAGCGAAACATCTCCTTTCTTTTGCTTTGCACCAATGACTTCAACCCCATGGAATTTAAGAGGATGCTCAATAGGTGAGTATGCATCATCTGCACCAGATGTAGAAGCAGTGGAGCTGCCATCCCTAAACTGCTGAGACTGCTGTGATAGATATGCCCTGTTAACCTGAGAGTATCTAGCCACGTGAGACTCCCTCGAATAAAGTAAAATTTCTTCCATTTCAAGTACAAAATCATCATAGGACTCTTTTGAGTCGGGATTCCCCACCTGAGAAATTTGGTGAATAATTAATTATAAGCAGTTCAAGCTCAAACCCAACGAAACAAGAATAAGCAAGCCCATGTAATTGAATAGTGTTGATGGTGTGATTGTTGCAGTAGGTTTATTGGTTGCTATGTAACATTGACTATATATATAATCACGTCATTTCTGTTTGGTTGTTGTTTTAAGAGAGTTGAACCTGGAGAAATTTTGGCTAAAATGACAATTATACCTCACTCAAATACCGTAACTGAGGTTATTTCACATGTTAGTTTACTCCTAGCATACTTCTCTAAGATTCATAACATAAAATAAAATAAACATCGTTCCAACACAGAAGAAATACATGTCTGAAAGTGAGTGACCCATTAATAAAAGAATAAATAAATAAAACAATAACGATAATCTTATCCCTATAAGTTAGGGTTGGCTACATGAATTGTTTTCCACCCTACTATGTGCATGAAAGGCCTGCACAGAACCTATGAAAGCAGACAAGCAACTAAAAGAAAAGGTGACAAAAAAATACTTCAGTAACCCAGAGACTCCTAGCAGTTGGTAATAAAGAGAATAAAGGATGCATTGATTCTCATGAATGTTTAGAAAAGATCAACTAACCCTAATTGGTGCAAGATCAACTCCATCACCATCTAATGAAGCAGGAGAATCCTTTGAAAGTGTCTTTGCACAGATTTTTTTATCATCCTTGACCATCAGTGGTAATATATATGATTTATGATCCTCATCAGAAAACCCAGATTCTTTACTTTGATGTTCTTCAATTGCAGAGAAATTAATCTGGCTAATCATGTTGGCAGATATAGAGTCTAATAGAGGCTTCAATTTCCCCGAAAACCTGCTTTCTGAAATTTCACTCTCATCAAGGTTAATGTCTTCCTCATTTCTAATACATTGAAGTTCCCTTTCCATGGCACCATCCATGATGCTCAATTCACACTTTACTGCAGCCATTTGCTTGACTTGATCCCTCTCTTCCGACAAAATATTCCTGACTGAACAACTATCTAAATCCTCTGATAATTCATTATAACCACGTACTTGACAAGCATCTACTGGTATATCTCTCACATATTCTTCATGCTTTGATCTACCAAAATTTGAAATTGCAATGGGGGCCAAAACTGCAGAACCTAGAACCTTGTTTTTAAAATCCGTATGCCCTTGTTGCTGCTTTCTAGGTTCATCCAACAAAACTGAGGTTTTGTTGTATTCCTCAGTTTCTTGCATGAATTCATTCCAATCATCAGAACCAAATGCCACAGTTGAATTAATAAGCAATGGATTCTCCTTCTTCTTGGTTTCAGAACTTTGCAAGTAGTGCAAGCTTCTCCTCTCAGAAAAATCAACACTACATTCATCATCAGTGCCATCATACATCGAACCTTCATCGCCAGAATTCTCATATCGAGATGATGTTTCCTCATCTTCCTTGGGTGCTCTCTGAAACTCTGTTCCATATAATGGACCACTAGAATCCAAACTCGCCCCTTGGAGGGAATTTAAATCACTATGAACTACTTCAGAAAAAATATTTTCGTACGTGTTCATTGGAGATCCATTGTGCCCTAACTTAATCAAATTTCCATCGACATTTTCCGCACCCGTGATACGAGGGGAATGGTTCTCAGAAGTCATAGGAGCAGAGAACTCTGATCCATTTTGAAATCTTGACGTCACCAAACTCTCACTGCTATTCTCATCATCTACACCCATGTGTAATAAGTCATTCCCAGCTGCACTTTGCGAGCATTCGAACTCATGCTCATCATCATCCGATCTCAACGACACATCAACTCTACTTCCCGAATGAAAGAATCCAAATGACAAAGAAATCGCCTCAGGAAACCCATTTCCAACACCAATATCTTCATCTTGAATCTCAATCCTATCATCTCCTAAAAAACCTAACCCTCCTCCTGCAGTGGCAACAGACCCGTCTCCAGAATTCCTGCCTAAATTCTCATGTGAACCAAAGCTCCCCAACACACGCTCACTCCCTAACTCCGAATTCTTCAACGACCACAAATCCGAATCCAAAAAGTCATTACAAGTTCCTAGAGAACTACAAAAACTCGCCGCCCCCAACACAGAGTTCGCACTGCAGTACCTATCAAGCTCCGACTCACCGCACGACGAGTATCCCGAGGAAACGTGAGATCCCCCGTCGGCCTCCGATCTCTGATCTAGCCATGGAGAAAATTCATCAAGTGTATCCGAAACCGGAAAATCAGAGGTGATTTCCTTACCTTCCCCTTCTCCTCCATTGATCATCGAAACTTCAAGAAAGCTCCGATCTTTCTAGAACCCCTTGGATCATTCGAGTGTGATCAGATTCTTCGCGCAAATGAAACGAAATCCATAACAAACCTAAAAGAACAGAACCGGGATGGATTTACAAGCGATTTGAAAGGCTCTTGAATTGATGAATCGGAATCTTGATTTAAACTAGGGCATTTTTTTTTTCTTGAATCGAAAATCCAAATTGATTGAACTCACGGGTTGTCGAGAAAGAAAATGAAAATGAAAAATCTTTATTTCAATTGCGTGGCGTGCGAGAGAACGGAAAATCGACGAATTAACTCGAACGCAATGGGAACAGTTCTTGGGTTGAGTTTGATGATATAGAGTGTTATGGGGGTGCGTTAATATAATAATTATATAGTCAGAGAAAGCCTACCAGTTCAACATTTTGTACTCGGAAGGACGTGTCATTGCCGTCGTCATCGCTTCGCGTTAAGGGGCGTTCATGGTGATTTCTCTCGTGGCCAATTGGCGCCGTTTTAATTGATTTTGTTTCTATCTCCAAGTCCTGAATTTTTTTATTTTTTTTTATTTTTTATTTAGGTTTGAAAATAAGGCAAAAAAAAAAAAAAAAAAAAGTACAACAGTAAGAGTTATAAGAATCCTAAATGGAGACTATACAAACTAACTATCATGATTTCGCTCTTACCTTTTTTATTATTAGGAGAGTGAACTTTTACTTATTTGTAATGAGAGATAATCGAACTATCAATTTTGAATAAAAGGGTTCGAATGTACACCATTGAAGCTAGTTGTCAGACTCCTGGTGGAATTACAATGTCATTACCTAGTGAAGGGGTGACATGCATTTGAGCCTCGGTGTGTGATAAGTTACATATTTAGATATGTTTTAGAACATGTTTTAAATCAGTTTTAGGATAATTTATACATTAGTTTTGTTAGTTTATCTTAATTTTGATCTATTTGTTAGTGTAGTCACATTTTGGTAAACTATGCTTTATTTCGATTTTTAATTTTATAAGTTGGTAGATTTGATTATCTAAGTGTGTTACTAACTAGATTTACTTTGTTTTGTAAGTGTTTAGATGATGTGAATGTGAATTTGAATGATGAAAACAAAGTACAAGAAGTTTGAATGAAGATATTTTGTGTAAAAAAGTGTGAAAGATATAAGAAAACAAAAGAAAAACGCCACAATGCACACTCTGAGCATTGCGTCGCTCAATAGTAGTGTTGCAGCGCTATACACCCCAACTCAAAACGTAGCAATTTGCAATGTTCTGAGTGTTGCGGCACTAAATATGAGTGTTACAACACTCGAGAGATTAGGAAATTGCGCAAGTTGCAGTTTTTGAGTCATAACTTTGCCAATTGGGCTCTAAATTAGACACAATTTGTTTCTATGGACTCTTTACTTTAAATAGAACATTATGAGAGCGTTTTTAGTGGATAAAGATGGGAGAACGGAGGCAAGATGACTAGGGTGTGGAAGCGAGGAAAAGAGCAAGATTGAAGACATTGAAGATTTCTCCTACACTTTCCCTTCTTTCTACTTTCTTTTTCTGATTTTATATTTATGTTTATCATCTTTTTATCTTTCTAGTTATGAACTAAATCTTTTATCTAGAGGTATAGATTGATATGAACTTGATATTATGTTGTAGGCTTTATTGTTTGAGTATTGTTTATAAAGATTTCATAGTTTATTTATATCTATCATTGTTTAATGCTTGCAATCTCTTGATCACAGATTGAATGATTCCAGGCTTGGGGGTGGCACTCGATAGAGGATTCCTTGAGTTGGAACAAGGGAAATATAACCTAAGATTATCATAGAATCGAAAGATTTATGATATCTTTTGAAATTATAGGAAGAATCACAAAACCTAATGAGTTGTTAAGGTTTTGATTTTTATCGAGAGATCGAAATCAAGCCTTGTGATATGTTCTAATTCGACACTCGAGAGAGGGAATTAGAGACTTTAGGATTCTTGACTTATAAACAAAAGAACTGATTTAGTAATCAATATATATATATATATGCATAGTTGAGAGTAAAATGATATCGAACCTCTAGACTATTTTATCTCTGATTTTCTATCTATTTCTATTGCATTGCTTTGGTTTACTTTTTAATTATTTGATTATTTATTTATTTCACTTAATCATTCGAATCTGATTTTCTAAATAAAGTTAGGGTTAGTGAAACGAGATTTAGTGCGAGTGTCAATCCTAGAGAGCGACAACTCGATATCTCATCGGTTTTATATTACAACTTGACACCGTATGCTTGCGGTTTACACGTAACAATGTGCTCAAGGTGATGGCGTGGTGCAGGCATGAAGTGTTCTGGTTGACACTTTCTGATGGTGATTCAGCATATGCTCGGGCTAGTGTAAGGGCCAAAGAGCGGATGCGGACTTGGTGGTTCATGTGACCAGTGTGTGGGCGAGGGTGGGAGCTCATAGTGGCTAGAAAATGGTACAAACCTGATGTTCATGTGTGGACTGAAGTGTAGTTGGACAAAGAGTGTGACAACTACCTAGATAGTGGCACAAGTGGCACATGGTAGTTGACCCAAGTGTCAAGCATGAGTGATGGACACCTAGTGGCAATTATGGATTCAGTTTCATGGCAATTAGCACATGGGAAATGTGTGGAGGAAGTTATGGGGCGTCCATGTCACACCCTGATTTTTTCAACCTAGTCACGTGAGTTATGATAGAGAGCGACTGACTAGAGTAACTTAACCGAGGCGTGAGTGTCTATCATCTCCTTGCAATGCCCTTATAATTAATATGAGAATTTTAAAATTAATAAGATTACGTGTCTAGGGGCATTGCTTAACCTTGGTCTTACTGTGCTTGCAATTTCAATCACTTGAAACTGGATGTCTCAATATTTACCTTGGTCTTATCATGGACCATATATGAAGTCATGAGATTAAATCATCCTAGAATATCAAATACCCTGGTATTCTAAATCCTGCGGGCATCACAAGACTAGAACCATTTTTGAGAATAATGTAGTATGTCATATCGAAAACAAATTAAATAATACTACAATTCACAATTTATTGGATAAATGCAATAAGTTTACTATTACAATGACTTATTCAAATAACCAGTAATCATTATCACAAAATAAAGGTTTCACTTCTTATAACAACCAATTCAATAGTCAAACATATTCAAATCTACTCAATTGTTTGGTTTTATCGCTATTAACTTCTCAGATGAAATCTGACTCATAATACATTATTAATTCCTGCAAGAGATATGGGGGGTGAGCTAATGTCTAGTGGATCACCTTAAACAATATTCATGAACTCTTATTTATTAATAGTATAATACATCAAATCCAACTAGATATTCAAATAAGTGCATACATTACGTTGCAACGTTAATTTGTTTTAAATGTCGTCGCTAACCATCCATTTGAGTTATAGACCACTCAGGCAGAATCATCTTTTCCCTCAGAACTCCTCCAGAATAGAGTTCAAAATTCACTATGTCACGACCCACTATCTGTGACGTCATGACCGACATAAAACTTCGGGTATATCCTCCCTCGATATACACGGCGTCCCGATAAGCTTTCTAACCACATACCATAATCCAGAAAAACAACATCAAACACATGGACATAAATAAGATCATCAATATAATACATACCCAAAATGACAACCAGAAAATTCCTTAAAGTCCATAATGTTTAAAAGTACAAAATTATATCTAACCACAAATACAAACTCATCTAAATGTTAAGTATAAACATTAGGTGTTATTTAGTACAATTTATCAAAATATAAATAAACGTATTAACACCTACATCACAAAGGTACGGAGAACGCTCCGCAGCTAACATTTCCCTTTTCCCTTCCTATCTGATGCTAAAAAGATAGGGACGAGGAGTGAGCTATAAGAAGCTCAGTGAATGTCCTCTGCAAGTGGCAACATATATATGTATTTAAATAAAACATTGCAAGATCATTAAAAACAGTTTAAATAGCATGGTGATACACAAGATTACATACATGTCAAATATAATGCATCATGTTATAACCAAGACAATGCATATCATTTTATAAACATGCACATGCAATCCTAGACACCTCCTGAATAAGTGTCAATCCAAAGGCCGGAGTGCGCGATACTCTTTGCCCGATCGACCTCTTACCCGTAATCTAATAGGATTAATGGGGTCGTGTAGCTAATAAGATCACCCCACCAAGACATATACTATGTCTAGGCGATCTTATCTATATAAGTCATAAAACCCTCTGCAAGGTCCACAACTGGGGATCACCATCCAGCCTCTAGAAGAGAATCTCATGCTAGGAGATCCAACCCACATTGCTTTCCCAACTAACTATGCTCAAATACATTTCATGAACCATTAAATCATGCATACTACATTGGATAAGCATTTAAAGACTCATTTATACTACAATGCCACATATAGAAATTACAAATAAAGAAACACTCACAACTTTATTGGCTAGACTTGACCAATCCAATTTCAACCACAAGAAAGCACTAGAATGTCACAATCACCCCAATGCACCTCAATCCCCAATTGACCTATTTGAGTTACTTAGATTATTCACAAATCCTGCAAACAACATGGTTCATACATTTCTAAAAATTAGTCCAAAAGTGCGTCATACAACCATGTTTTAAACCTAATTCTATAGCCAATTTAGATTCTAGAATGGTCATACCCATGAGCAAATCCATATTGCCCAATTCAACCACTTAATATCTAATTAACCCAAATGAATACAATAGGTTGATCCCCATGATCCAACCAACAATATACAATTCATTCAATCCTAAATAGAGTTAATTAGACTAATTTCATATCAATTTCATCAATTAGGTCAAAATCCCCAAATTTGGGTAAATCTCCAAATTCATGGCAAATTCCCAAATCACATGGTCTAATCCAAAATTACACTACACTTAGGTTTTTCACTAATCAAAATAAGTAAATTGGACTACCCAACGTCCACATTTACCCCCATCTATTCAACATATATCACATACAAGCCTAATGAAAAACCCTAAGTCTAAAACCTAGGTTTAGGTCAATACACATAACCATACCAATTTCTTGCTAGAAATTTGGGGTTTTACCATAAACAGGTTCCCAATAGCCTCTAATCACACATATATGGCATGTAATACCTAACTCCTAAATGTGTTCTTCTACCACCTTCCTTAAATTTCAGGCTTCAAGTGTGAAAACACATTTTAGGTGTTGTTCTAGGTCAAGGAAGGCATCTAATATCATAAACAAACTTAAAATAGCTTAAACATGCAAACCCTAGATCAAGAACCCTACAAATTTGGGATTCATAGCAAACCCTATGTCAAAAGAAAGCTTGTATACATGAAAGAAAAAGATTAATAGAAGAAAATGAGAAAAAATGATTACCTTAGGAAGAAATTTGGGCAAGAATCACCCAAAACCCTAGCTTCCTCTCCCTTTTCTCCTCTTCCTTTCTTTTCCTCTTCTCCAAGCTCTCTTCCCTCTTTTCTAAGTGAAAAATGAGCAAGTGAGCCGAAATCTAAATGTTGGTTGCTTTTATAGAAGATTTTGGGCCCACATGAAAACAAATCACTTAAATAAAAGAAATAGTTTTCCTGCTACAATTATTTATACTTAGATAATCAATTTCTTGCAAAAGACTCGTCAATTTAACATCTTAACCAGTTTAAAAATTTTATGAGTCAGTTACCAACCTTCTGGTAAAATTGCAGCTCAATCCAACAGTAGGATTGCGAGATCCAACAGTTTGATCAAAACTGCGCAAGAAAATCCGTAAATCAGAGAAACAGTGTTTGGAGTCTTATACCTCACAGTAGACAACTCTGATCAAGATCTTCACCGTTCATAATGAATATCTATCAGAGAAGAATAATCTGACAAAAGTTTAGCTCAATCGGACCATGGATCTAGGAGATCAAGCCATTGTTGTAATCGGTGACAAAGATTTCTTCTTCCATGGAGCGAGCTCCACTGATCCAAAACACTATTTTCGACATGTTTCGACGTCGAATGGGTCTCCGATTATTGTGAAACTTTACACACACATTAAAAAACTTAAAATCATGCAAATACACTCGAACCAACACGCTTCGAGCATCAAATACATATACGCATACGTGTACAGATACTCTACTGGTCAAAATGACGTCATCCTAAGGTATGGACGTTATACACTGGCCATTGTGGCACATAACTCTGGCATTTCGAAACACCCCAGACTAGGCCAAGACAACTTTCAATGTATTGTTATCTTTTTAGTGTGTTTTTAGTGAGGTAAATAATATAATTAACATACCAACATGATCAATGTAATGTATTAATATATCATGTCATTATAAAACTAATTACCAAATAACACACAACAACTCATATCATATCATTCCATATAATTATCATAATTAAGAGAGCATGTCAATGTTCCTCTAATTTAAACTTCCAATCAACAATAAAAGCACGCAAGGCATATTGATCATAGAATATTCAATAGTAAACATAACATGTACATATGACATACAATAATGACTAGCATGCAAATGATTTAAAAGAGAAATCACATACACATACATCTAATTAGACATGACATAACATGCTAGAAACAAATAAGAATAAAGGAAAAAGTCAAGAATCACTCTCATAGGTCATGCGTCTCATTTGTCGATTAATCAAATTTGTCAACACGTGATGCTTTCAAATTATATACACCCGTATTATATTCACGTTAGTCGCGTGTGCCATGTATATTATCTTACATATATATAGATAATATATTGCAATATCTTACAATACATATATCTTTATATATGAGATATACATAATATTAAATAATATATTTATATATACTTGTAAGTGTGGCAACTTATGGAAGTTGCGGAGAATACGTTAGTGATAATGGAGGTGCTACTGCCACCACCATATAACATATGTAAATATATAAGATACATATATACATTATGATGTATACATATTAGTGGGTATTATATATATATAATGTAGTGTAGACATGTATAATATATCTGTGTATACAAGGTATAATATAATGCAACCTAACCCACATATAATATTATATAACATAATTTGTACAACCTAATATAATATATCATCTTGTCTATAATAATCCACACATATACAATATTATATGCATAATAATATAATATTATATACCATCTCATCTTCTCATATGTTGTGTTCACTACGACTTGCATAGGAGAAAACAAAGAGAAGAAGGAGAGATGAGGGAAAAGAGAGATGAGGAAAAAAAGAGAAAGAGAGGAGGATGAAAAATTAAAAAGGAGGATATATGAGGTATTCATCTTCCCCAAAGCATAAGAACAAGTTTCTGAAAATGAAGATCATCTTCTCCAAACACATGAGAACAAGTTTCTGAAAGTGGAAACAAGGTGTCATGTAACACCCCGTGCTTTTAACCAAGGTATTTGGTTAATTTATATGTACTTAGTACCTTTAAAGCCATGTGTACATGTGTCAAATGAACTTGAAAATGTCAAAAGTGAGTTCGGAATGTGATTTTAAATAGAAATCGATGTACAACACGTGTATGTCTCATGTGGATTAAGTGTATTGAAAAAGATGAGGAGGAATGAAGTAAGAAAAAATAAAATAAAACGACATTACTGTTCATTTACGGGTACTGTTTACCAAATAGTACCGTGAACAATACTCATATGGAAAGAAAAAATATATAACTAAAAGAACGAAAGAAGTTGCAGAGAACGGAAGAACGAAAGAGGGAGAAGAAAGAAAAAAGAAACGATGGATTCACGGCCAAATCTGACGTGCCGGTAAGCTATTTTTGCTATTTTTCGTCGTGAAATTGATCTTTAAGGCTTTTTTGTCACACCCTAGTACGCAGCACACCGCAGTGTCTTGTATCCCCGGGATGTGATGGGTACCTCATACCGAGCGTACCACAGCCGTTACGATCCATAATATTGTTATACCTCAATACACAGCCCGCACACAACATCTAGTATCCCTGAGGTTTTTTGTCCACAAAGGGGGCCTCCCCCCAAGTCGAACTCACAACCTCCCCTTAAGGAGTTAGAATCCGCACTTGGAGTAACCATTGAGCCAAATGGTTCAGCGGCTACTCCAAGTGCGGATTCTAACTCCTTAAGGGGAGGTTGCGAGTTCGACTTGGGGAGAGGCCCCCTTTGTGGACAAAAAACCTTGGGGATACTAGACGCAGTGTGCGGGCTGTGTATTGAGGTATAACAATATTATGGATCGTAACGGCTGGGGTACGCTCGGTATGAGGTACCCATCACATCCCGGGGGTACTAGACACTGCGGTGTGCTGTGTACTGGGGTGTGACATATCATGATTGTCAAGTTGTTGCTACTTATTACAGCGTTTGGGTTGCCAGTTTCAATGTGATTATATGTGAAGGTTAATGTCCTATATTCTCAAGTTGAAAAGGGGAGAAAATAGGGAAGTTAAGAAAAATAGGTAATGGACAGCTTTACTTGTTGTCACCATTAACAACAAAAACAGAACAAGAGTAAAGTAATGAAAGAAGAAGAAAAAGATGAACTCACCAAAGATGCTCTCGCGGTTTTTCGGCGGCATCGCTTGCCTTTGTTATAGGTTCGTGAGAGAAGAAGGGAGTTCGAGAGAAGAGGAGAAAAGGAAAGAGGATGGCGGAGAGGTGAAAAATCTACTTTATGTAATGAAGTGGAGTGGTTGGTGCTTGTTACGGGTGGTGGGTGCATAATATATAAACTATGTAAGAAAAGAAGTAGATTGGCACCATCACCGCTATAATGATTAGACAATATATAAAACATGGCTACGTGTAAATTGTATAATAACTAGGTGGGTGCCGCCATTATAGGGTGGTGAGTGTGTTACCCACACCACATGGGGTGGTGATGGGTGCCACCATTGTTATTTTTATTTTGTTTTATTTATATATATATATATATATAATGTGTACTACTCCATCAGTTCAAACATATCATATAACACAAACACGTGAAAAAGACACTATCAACTATTCTCTATAACTTTTCTTTGTAGGTTTTCGTTTGAATACAACTCAATTCAGAAAAAAAATATTAATTAATTAGCAAAATAATTGGTTAATCGGATTTAGGGACCCCAAAGCGATCTTACCAACACCGATCACAATAATTGGTTTATTTAATAATATATATATTTTTTATAAAATAATTTAATGCGAATCTCAAAGTTTGAATAAGTTTGAATTTTTTTATTTTTTATTTTTTATTTTCAAGGTACTACAGTCCATAACTACCTCTAGTTTAAGAGTGGACATGTGGCAGCAAGTTGGGGGAAGTTACAGGTAGTTATGTAACATCAAACCCCAATAACTACTTGGGAGTTACAAGTAGTTATGTCACTTAGGCATCAAGGGTGGTTAGAATAACTACCCTAACATGTGGCTTCATAGGATGGAGAAGTTACATATAGTTAAATTCATGTATGGCTAGGATGAAATCTTAGTAAAGGTGTTCATGTGAGCATGACATGTGTACAAGTAGTTATAACTACCTAGTGAACTTCGTAACTACAAATAACCCTCATGTGCTTGAGAAACAAAAGGATGAGGAAGTTGTAATCCTGATTTTGTAATGAAAAGAGTTTATCTTGGTGCCTAAATTCATGTGTATTGTTATTCCATCACTTAACATTCTGTGTTGTTACTCAGATATAATAGTGCAATTGCAGGCGAATTACTAGTGCTAAGGTGATCATCCGAGTGAACGTAAGAATCCCAAGGTAATTGCTGAGTGCAAAGCCATTTGAGGGCCAAATACTCGGTAAAATTGAGTTAAATTGTTGAGACTAGGTCAGACTTAGTGCATCACGAGTGACCAAGAGGGTATTCTTGTGATGCTCGTATAACTAGGATGATGTTATCTTGACCGTAGAGTACCCGGATACGCGTATATGTGTGTATTTGTACGTGTTTTGACTCCGTAGGTCTATGTCTTGTGCCCGAATGGGTGGAAGAATATTAGAAATGAGTCTGAAACACATTTTTACATAGAAATTGACTGGTTATATGCGAAATTCTGATCTGTATTGACAAAAATGAAAAATTTGAAAATGTGGAAAACTTGAAACACGTTTCACCTTGGCCTAGAGGCTTCCAAGCCAAAAAAATTCCTTAAACGCGGTCCAGGTCACTGAAACGCGTTTCAGTTGGGTAAAGTGCAAAAAAAGACTTTTTTATGTGGACCCAAACTCGTGTATTTAAGAAACCAACACCCATTTTTGGTTCATTTGCACGTTTTTGACTTAGAAAAGAAGGGGAAAAGAGGTGGAGAAGAGAAAGGGAGAGGGAAGCTAGGGTTTTGGTGATTTTTGTTCAAAAATCCCTCTAAGGTTACCATTCTTTCCCATTTTCTTCCTTCCATTTCTTTCATGCGTGTTTGCAAGCTTTATTTTGACCTTAGGTTTGTGTGAATCTCTGATTTGGTGGTTCTTGACCGAGGGTTTACATGTTTAGGCTATTTTATGTTTGTTTATGATGCTAATGACCTTCCCTAACCTAGAACAACCCCAAATAATGTGTTTCCACCCATGAATCCCAAAATTTTGTGGAGGGTGTTAGAAGAACACATCTTGGAGTTAGGGTTTGCATGCCATGTATGTTTGATTAGAGGCCATTGGGAACCTATTGAAGGTAAAACCCCTAATTTCTAGCAAGAAATTGGAGTGGTTGTATGTATTGACCTAAACCCTAAATTTTGGACTTAGGGTTTGCCATTGGATTTGCATGTAATGTTTGTTGAATAGATGAGTAAATGTGATGTGTAGTGGTCCAATTTACTGATTTTGATGGCAAGAAACTCTAGGTGTAGTGCAATTTTGGCCTAGGCCACGCGAATTTGGGAAATTGCATGTGATTTGGGAATTTGCCCAAATTTTGGGATTTTAAATTGATGTCAATTGGTCAAACGGACTTGCAATTAGTCTAATTAACCCTATTTAGGATTGAATGTCATGTATTGTAGTGGTTGGATCAACCTATTGCATTCAATTAGGGTAAATGTGGGTTAATGTTGAGTTAAATAGTTTAATTGAGCAATATGAAATTGACTCATGTGTTAGACTATTTTAGAATTTAATTGGCTTTTGATTTGGGTTTAAACATGGTTGTTTACCATATTTTAAGACTAATTTTTAATTTTGGATAAACCATGTGTTTCAGGGTTTTGTGATTGATTTAAGAAACCCATATAGTCAATTGGTGGTTGAAGGGCCCCGGGGTGGATTGTGACATCCAAGTACTTATGTGGAATTGGAATTGGATTGGCTAAATCCAGCCAATCAAGTTGTGAGTGTCCCTTTACATTTGTATTTCTATATGTGACATTGCATTACATAAACTGATTTGAATTGATATTTATAAGTGTTATGCATGTTTTCATATTCCATGAAATGAATTTGAACATAGTCTATAGGGTTAGTAATTTGGTTGAGTCTTCTAGATGAGATTTCCTTTAGGAAGTCTTATAAGTCTACTGGTGACCTCCAATTGTATAGGTATGATAGCTTAGGTTGATCCTACGTGCTGCACAACCCCAGAAATCCTACTAGAATACGAATATTGTTTGATCAAATCGGGTGTTGTGTGTCGCGCACCAGGCCTTTGATCTCCCTTGCTCAGGAGGTGTTAGGATTGCATTGTCTTGTTTATGACATGATGCATTATATTGGCATGTATATAATCTTATTTCATCACCATGATACTTCAAATGCTTTTTATGATCTTGCCATGTTTTATATAAATGTATGAATATTGTCACTTATAAAAGACATTCACTGAGCTTATTATAGCTCACACCTCATCCTTACCTTTTCAGGTTATGATAAGAATGGAAAAGGGAAGGCTTGACCGCGGAGCACTCCCTTAGTTTTTGTTGATGTAGGTGTTGTACATTTTTTTTGTATTTTGATATTATGTACATGATAACACCTAATATATGTATAATTAACAGATATATGGGATGTGTATGGTTTTGTAATATTTGTGGACTTATGGAATTTTATAATTGGTAATTTTGGGAGATGTTATATTTATTGTTGTTGATTATGTTTAGATGAATGCTTTATAGGATTGTGCTTTTATTGTGATTCGTGCTATATTAGGCTGACAGGACGTCGGATGTACCGATGAAAGGTATATATGGGGGTTTTGTGCAGGTCATGACGTCACATATAGTGGGTCGTGACATCTGTTGTACCGGGCGAACTAGGGCAAGTTGCTAGGTGAGCAACCCCGTACTACCGTGAGTGCCGAGTGTTGCTGGGCGAACAACCTCGGTTTGCCGTGAATTGCTAAGTGGGCAACCTCGAATTGCAGTCAGTAGTGAGCAACAAGTCACCCCGATTTACAAGAAAGTTGCTGGTAGGTCAACTCCAGATAACAAATAGACAATAGCGGTTCAACCCTGGATTGACAATGGCATTAGGACTGCGTAGAGCGAAAAAATTATCCATTTTGGTACCAATGACACTAGCCAACGTTCGTTGGAAGTCAACCCTGGATTGACAATGGCATTGGGACTGCGTAGAGCGAAAAAGGCCAACGTTTGTTGGAAGTCCTTTAGTTGGAGGGCTTGTTTGGTACTGCAACACAAACAGTTAAGTATTTATATATATATATATATACTTCTAAAGAACATTTGAGAACAAAAAATGTTTTTAGGGTATCTGATTGAATGGTCCCTCCACCATGACGGTAAAACTGCCCTTTTTACATCAACAACAGTAGAGAGAAAAGTAAAAGCTTTGATGGTATGGTAGCACCCGCTGTGCACTATTATATTACATATTTGATGCCATCTGTTTATAGGAACAACAAAGCTAATAAGACTAAGGGCTAAAGATATGTCCTTACGTGGTCTCAAATCGATCATAACCCTCCTTATATTTTGGTATTTAAGCTTGACTTTCTCACACTTACATTAATAATAGAAATTATTTTTAACTTATGTGGTAGGTAACACAACTAGAATACATGAAAAATACAAAAATAAGGTAAAATAGTTAAGTTGATAAAAAATTCTTGATTTTTTTTAAAAGGATGAAAAAACTATATATATATATATGAGTTTATTTTATTTAATTTTCTTAAAAGACAACTTAACCCAAAGAGCGAAAATTACACTCTATTGGAGCTAAACAGTAGAAGCAGCAATGGCGAGCCCTAACGACGGAGGCGTAGAAGCGCTACGCCAGCTGAAATGCACAGAGCCACCTCAATGGCTATCGCCGTCGGTCGAGCTCTCTCAGGCAGCTCGAGTGGCTTCGGGGCAACTCTTCTCATCTCTCCGGCCATTTTGCCCCAAATCCCCATTCGACCGTCTTCTCCTCCAAGGTTTCGACGCCGAGCAGATATGGCAGCAGATCGATCTCCAGACGCAGCCTCTGGTGTCCAATCTACGAAGAGATTTGAAGTGGTTCGAGAAGAATCCAGAAGAAATTTCGAAGCTTTTCGGCGGAGACGTCGCGAAGAAGAGAGTTGAAAAGGAGGAAAGTGAGGGTTTTGGGGAGGAGAATGGAGGCAGTGGGGGTTCTGAGGATTTTGAAGATTTGGAAGATGAGGGTGAAGAAGAAGAAGAAGAAGAAGAAGAAGAAGAGGAAGAAGAAGAGGATGGAGAAGAGGAAGGAGGTGGTGGTGGAGGGATTGAGGATAGGTTTTTGAAGATTAAGGAGTTGGAGGAGTACATGGAAGAAGATGAGGAGAGGGAATACGGAGGAGGTTCGAAAAGAAAGTCTGGTGGTTCTAAGAAGGACGACGATGATGATGAAGAAGATGAGGAAGATGATGTAAGATGGTTCCTTGACTTAATTTGGTTGTTTGTAGGTTTAGGGTTTAGGGTTTATGAAATTTTTTAACATTTTTGTCTATCGAGAGAAGGAAGAGAGATCTTAAGTTTTAAATTGTTAGCCAACTTAACTCAAGTAAGGTTTTTTCTAACGACATGGGTTCTGGATATATGAATTTGCTTACTCTCCACTCTGCTCTATCAAGGGCTAAATTTACATTTAAGTTACAAGTAGTTATATTTTTCGTAATTATTTCCGTTTGTGTTATTTTAATTTTCTTCTGCTTCTACAATAACTGTATATTGTTAATGGATTATTAACTAGAGTATATAAAGGTCTTCATTGTATGCAAATCAGTTTTTTCTTATTTTATCAGTACCTTGTTTGGCATGGGAATCTAAACTTTTGGGAAGAGTTATTATACTTGATGTAGTGATTCGATTTCTAAGTTGTTTTTGTATTGTTCTACATCGTAGGAGGCGTGATTCTGCACAATTATTTATTATTTTTTCTTATTCTGGTTTTGATTGTTTTGTTAGATTGAAGGTCTTTCAGACGATGGTAGTGAAGATGAAGACATCAATGCCAGGTATTTTTTCCTTGGATATCTTAAATTTCCGTGTAAAGTTGAAGACTTCTAATTTATGGTTTTGAAAATAGTTCGAAAGGCATGGTTTGCATTGCCACCGGCCCACTCTATTATTTAGATACCCATCAATCTTTTGGAAGGAAGGAATGTGAAATTCAGTGAATTTATTGATCAGATAGATACTGCTCAATGGAATGATTAATGAAGTGGTATCAGCCCTGGCTGCACAAACATAGGGAAGGGAAATAACCCAATTGGCAATTCCGAGATTTATGAAAGGTTTTTCTTTTTTCATGACTGGCAAATGCTTTCTCGTCCAGAAGGTACTTCTTTGTATGGGATTGAGATTAGAGTTAGGAGGCAGATATAAGCCTTGCTATAGTTTGGTGGCCCTGGATTTTCCTCAAGGTTAGTGGATTGCTGTCCTTGATTTTCATCAAGGTTAGGGCAGTGCATGTGTTGGATTTTGGCTTTCAGATCTCACTATAGTCTTTGCACTTTTTTTATTGGTCTTGTAAAGAGATATGCCAGAGAGAACGACCATAAAAAGATGGAGGAAATAACCATGATAGGGGAAAAGGTCAAGTTATTTTTCTGATAAGAAATCTTTCACCAAATTGTGTGCTTATGGTGCATTGGTGTTCTCAAGCCAAAAAGCAAACATGATCTATATTGTATTGAAAATTTGTAAATAATGATACATTGATTTTTTGCTTGAGTAGTCACTGGTTTATTGTTGTCTAACCTTTACTGGTGGCGCTGAATCCTATTGGCTTTGTATTGACCTTGACAGTAGCATCTGTTGTTCACAGATATGAAGACTTCTTTGGTGGAAAGAAAGGAAAAAGTTCAAAAAGAAAGCCGACGTCTCTTCTTCACGATGAATCCAACGAACTGAACAAAGATAATGAAGAAACGGTATTTTTTTCCCTCCTCCTCCTCTTCTCTTCCTGCCCACTTTATTCATGCTCATATTCTTTGGTGTATGTTGTAGCTAGGTCAAACAAAGGGATCTCCCCACTATTTAGTTGTAAAATGCATTTCCAAGTATGGTTTGCCATGCATCATATACCTGCTTTAGTGTAATGATCAATGCAAACTTATCGACATTCTGTTTCTTTTGCTAGAGTGAAGATTTTGAAGAAGATGAAAGTGGCGAAGAGTTAGAAAATGGAAGGTGCTGCTATTGCATTCTTCAGATACACATCATTCTTTGTGAAGGATACATTCTTAGTTTCTGTAATGGACACATAAATATAGTTGAATATAGTCATTAATTTTCTATTATGTTTTCAAATAACTTAAGATCACTGTTTTGATGTAATTAGCACGAGCAAAAGGTAGGAGAAATAAGTCAGCAATATTGATGTTTCCTTGATAAATCTGTATTTATTAATTTATGTGTATTCGCTGAGGGATTCGTTTAACAGGCAGCTCGAAAGTATGCATTTCATTTGTCAAATAAGATCCATTAAAGATGGAAACAATAACAATACCCAGATATGAGAAGAAAATAATGACAGAAGAGAGCTGGAGATACTTCAAAACCTTTTTTTTTTTTTTATATAAATCTCGACATATCCTTTTCTTGTGATATATTACATTGTATTGAATTTTGTTTGGGTTGATTGCTTGATGTGACGTTTTTTAAAATCTTCAGAGATGAAGGCTTCAGAGGTCAAAAGAATAGAGCAGAAGATTTGAGCAGAGACAATGAAAAAGAAGATAATGACGGCCCAGGTCACCTGGTATTGTTACCTTTTCATTTTTTCTGCTGGAAATTAGTTAGGCTCTTTGTCTCTCTCCTAGCGAGGAACATCTTTAAGATAGTCATTGACTTCTATCTTGATCTCCATACAATTTCTGTAACAGGAAGAACCACTTTCTACCCATGAGAAACAACTCGAGAAGCTTCGCTTAAAAATTGAGCAGATGGAGAAAGCAAACTTGGAGCCTAAAACATGGATTATGCAGGGAGAGGTGATCTACATTGCTCTTGATTTCTGTTGTTTTATGGACCTTTTGTGTTTATGTCCATTTGATATCATGCTGCAAAATTATTTTTGGAAATAGTTCGAGTATCTTAATGATTGATGATATCAAGCATGGTCATTTAGGTTATGCTACACATTACGTGTAGAAGTGGATTGTTTCTTATATCTGCAGCTCTTTGTGATAGGTAACTGCCACAAAAAGGCCAAAGAACAGTGCTCTAGAGGTTGATCTAGATTTTGAGCACAATGTGAGACCTGCGCCAGTGATCACTGAAGAAGTCACAACATCTCTAGAAGATCTAATTAAAAAACGGATTCTTGATGTAATCTATTCACCTTGCTCTCTTTGATCCTAATGTTTTTCTGGTTCTTGGGATTGATGCATGGAAAATTGTTTGAATATTCAGGGGCATTTTGACGATGTTCAAAGGATGCCTGGCTTACCATCCAAAGGTCCGAAAGAAATGAAAGAGCTGGTATGTATTGCTTTTATCCCGTTGACTCAGGTTCTCTCAGTCCTATACCTGATAGGATATGGTGTAGTTTACTCATCTGTTGCCTTTATCATCTGCAGGATGAAAATAAGAGCAAAAAGGGGCTTGCTGAGATATATGAGGTCAGTATGTATTAATGTTTCATCACGTGTTGCTTTATAGGAAGCTTATATTTGAGACTTTAGAGTACAACAGTGTGAAATACTATCATGGTAGAAGTTATTTATGTCTTTATACCTTTTAACCTTTCTTTTGATAATGTTTTTGGTTGCTTCCTACCAAGCAACGTGCTGGTGGTTGGTAATGTTTATTGTTTCTGAGAGTGAGATAAGAAGTGTATTTTGTTCTTCTTGCAGGAAGAATATACTCAGAAGTCGGGGCTGGCTTCTGCTCCACTGTCATTTTCAGATGAACAGAAGAAAGAGGTGCGAGTTAAAAATTTTGCTGGCTATAGTAATTACCGTTTACTAGTTAATGCGACCACAACTTTGTTTTCATTTATTTGCATGGTGAACTCACGTCATTTGACTTCTATCAACTTTAGAAACTGTGCCAAGAATGTTTGATCCCTTATGTGTTGGTTGTTCCTTTCCAAAATGCTAGTCTCATGGGAACCCAATGACTCTGGATAAATGGTCAACATGCCTTAGAATCATTCTTTCTTATTTATTATTTTTTGTGAAACCCCCCTCCTCCCTTCCTCCCTTTTTCCCTCTTTTGGGCTTTTTGGTGTTGAACTTCTGATCACGAAAGTTGTTCTAGGTTTTAAATTTTCTAAGAGGACAAATTGCAAAAATATGAGAACAATGGCCTTTACACATCTAAATGAAATAAATTGTAAATTTTGACTTAATGTTCATAATTTATTTGTGTTTATATGTGATGTTAAATCACTAGTTGATCACTTCTATAGTGGTAATGCAGGGGGGAGGGGGGTGGACTTATACCCAAAGCCCCTTGGCTTGGGTGGAAACCTTCCTACCTACCTACACTTGCGGGCAAGGATCAAATCCCACTAGGGACAATAGAAGATGCTATTGTTCCTTTGGGCCCTAGTACCCATGTTTGGTGGGCCTTAATGCCCATTTTAGTAGGAGGGCCCTAGTGCCCAAAGTATATTGTGGGCCTCATGATCAGTTGCTACTTGCTAGTGAGGTTTTGGTCTCCCGTAAGTCTTTGAAGGCTCTTGGGTTCTACCTATCAGCTGTAGGGCCAGCATGTGTCATAGGTTCTCTCAAAATTGGTCATGGTTGTACCCTCTGTGTGGGCTCGTATCCGGGCAAAGTCTGTAATGATGTACTAAAAAAAAAAAATTGTTGGGGGGCTGGATTTGAAATGGCAAATTTTGTGAATGTGTTTTAGATCTTTTTGTTTCCTCTTTGTTTGCTATAAAGAATATTTCTGTCACTTCTTGTGGAGTAATAAATTGAAATCGTTGAGAAGTTTTGGATGTTATGGAGCACACTGTCAATGTGGTGTGCGTAATAAAAGAGATCATTAATGATAATGATCTGTAATTTGTAGCCATGATTTTTGAGTCCTAATTTAATTCTATTTGTTTGTTATCAGGCAACTCTGCTATTCAAAACTCTCTGCTTGAAGTTGGATGCTTTGTCTCATTTCCACTTCACACCAAAGCCGGTATTTCATTTTGTTTTTTGATAAATTCTCACTTTGTTTACTGTAGTCTCCAGGAAATTATTGATGCTATCATGTGTTTGCTTCCAATAACAGATTATTGAGGAAATGTCCATACAAGCAAATGTTCCTGCTTTAGCAATGGAAGAGGTGAACATCTTCTTCTAATATTGTGTTGTGACAATTTTAATTTTATGTAGTAATGCCAATATTGGGACATTTTCATGGAAAATTGATGCAAATGCTTTATCCTTTGTGCTAGATTGCACCTATGGCAGTCTCTGATGCAGCTATGCTGGCCCCTGAGGAGGTATTTGCTGGCAAAGGAGACATTAAAGAAGAAGTCGAGCTAACTCAAGCAGAAAGGAAGCGCAGGAGAGCTAACAAGAAAAGGAGGTTTAAGGGTAAGTCCAGTTCTGTTGGCTCCGTGCTTTATTTTGTTGAGTATACTCCATTCTCTCTTTCCAACAAGCTTATGCAAGCCATTAATGGCACAAGAATAAAGTGTTGTTGGCATTCTCTTGCATCAGAAACTTATCTCGCAGTTGGTTTATTGTCAAGTGGTTGATTTGTTTCGTTCTTCTGGATAATTTATAGGATATTAACCATAGGGAAAACAAAACAAAAAAAGAGGAAAAATTCTAGTGATCGAGCAGTTTTATCAACCCCTTTATTCATTTAAATTTTTCTTCTGATTATTGAATCATGGATAATAAACTGGCATTTATTAGAGTTTATTACTGATTGATATCACAAGTTTACTATAAAACTAGCAAATGGCATCTGGCCAAAGAAGGTAGGAACCCTGTCTGTCTGATACTTCTTCGGCCAAATACAATAGACAAGTGGAATCACATAATTTTGCAGTGCAAAACACTGCATTGCAATCCATTTGTACCTGATCAATTATCATAGTAGTTGCTGCAGAAAAGTCCTCCATTCTTTTATGTAACACATTCCTATATTCTTGTTTTATTCTGTGATTGACAGTCCTATGACTGATTATTTACTGTTCATGTCATTTCCCAATCATGTACTGATTACTGTACATATATATGACTTGCAGTCGAGAGAACTAAGCATGTGGAAAAGAAAGCGCGGGTCAATACTGTCAGCAATGGTAAATAGCATACTATTTCTTTCTCCATTAGGTCCTGCCTTTGTTCTTGTTTCCTGATTTCTTACCAAGCCAGGTCTCTCATTATGGTCTACTTTAAAAAATGACAGGCAAGGAAGAATCTTAATTTTCTGAGGAATGTTTCAGTTCACACAAACTGCTCCTTCAGATGTTTAAAGCACCTGACTGACCCTGCAATTAAAGAGGTCCTGGCATTTTTTTGAAGCCCCTATATTTTGGGTTCTATGTACCTTTTTCGAGCCTTATCTCGCGTAGGTTGAGAATCCGAGCAGAACGGAATCGCTAGCGTGGGAACAGTGAAGCATGCTAGGAAAGGAAGATACCAAATACAGCAGACAGAACAAGGATATTGGAGAGCCTGCCGAATTTTCTTTAGTGTTACTTCTAGCTTTTCCCTACAGAGCTATCACAAACTAGTTAGTGTTCAGATACAAATTTAACCAATTTTTAAATTTATTCATCCTCATTGTGCAATAATAGTCCTTTAATTCTACTTCTTTATCATAACCTTGTGATTGAATTTTAGTGGAATATGGTGGTGCTTTAATACTCCGTTTACATGCATTTTAATCTCAGTTTTCTTTTCTTTTTTTGGTTGGGATAATCTCAGTTTTATCCACTTCAAGTTTCCTGTTCTAGAGTAGGAACAAGAGATATAAGCATGTAATGCATATAGAAATATATTTCCTACAGGAGGTTGGTACCACTCATAATCAATTGCTTTTTGTGCTTCTCATTCCTTAAGGAGCACTGAACACTACTGTACTGCAGAGAGAGACTTGTAATCCTTCCCAAGCAAGTCCACTACAATGTTTCCTAATATTATAATAAAATGTGTGATAATTTGAGTGGAGGACATTCTTGATAAACAGTGGTCATATGAAATTTATCATTTTGTGCATACTAACAAGATTGCTATCATGTACAGTGTCTTGGATCATTGAAGTTTCTTTCCTTTGATTAGCAAAAAGTCATATCTCACTGGAATGAGAAAGCTACAGAACCTGTTACATAGATTTAAATCTTTCCCAACTTACTAGATTTCTTGCTATGAGCCACAAAAAATGATGAAGCACCAACATTAAGATGCAGTAGTGTATTGTATGCAAGTGGAGCTAATCCAAGATAGTTAAGATCATCTCATAACTGAGAATATAAGAATGTTAACAAGCGAAACTGAGACAACAAAAAGAAAAAGAACTAGCAAAACTTGTCCTCAACAGTCTCAGAAAAAGAAAGAAAGAAAGAAAGAAAAGTGATGGGGAGATTTAAGTGCTTCCTCTGAATATAATGTAGACCAGCCATGTAAGATCATCTGCATAAAGTATTGTTGATGGCTTTGCTTTGGTTTCTGATCTCTACTTAATTCTTTGAGTGGTTAACACTCAGGAGCTTCTGTTCCGTGCAATTATTCAACTTCATTTGCCAAGGCTTCCCTCAAGTCTTTCAATTGCAGCACCAACCCCACTTCTTGATCCCCCTCTTTCATCTGACTCATAATGCACGGCAGAGGTCTCTTCATTTGCCTTCTCCACAAGCTTCAAATGAAGCCAACCTGCAAATATAATGCATCAAACAGATTTTTAAGTACTTCCTATGTATATAGTCACTAATTCTAGTTACAGGCAACACAGATATTATTATATCAGATCAATATTACCAATACAACAGTATCCACAAGCACGACATGGTTAGGTCAAAATAGAGGCTGTTAAGCAAGCATAATGGTGATCTTTCAACTCCTTCCCAAGGTCACTAATGCTATCCATTACTGAAGATCTACTGATACCACATGTTTTCAAAAAAACATTATCACACATTGAGTGCATGAATTTTTTGGAATAGGTCTGCCCTTCATTAGCCCGGATCCAGGAGATATGTAGAACTATATTAATGGTAACAAGAGCAAGTGGTTGAAGCATTAACAGTATGAAACATTATTCCCATTGGTCTTAAATCATTTTTTCACTTTTTGGTAGCAAAAGATGGGAAATTTAGTCATATTAATGAATAGATGAAATTTGCAAATCTACCCAATGGGAACCCGAATGCTGCTCCTAGAACTGAACCCATCATCACATTTCTTGTACGCCAAGCAAGGGATCCTGGCACTGAGACAGAAAGGAAAATATCAAGGAGTATGAGTGTCGTTTCAAGATTACAATCATTTTGCATGTAAGAATTATAGTTTATTTACCAGTTTGATAAGATTAGGGTTATGTAAGATAAAACTCAGAAAGCCAAACACATGAAGAGTTAAAAAGAATCCAAATGTGTTTTTGTTCTTACTGATTAGGCCAAAGATAGCTGCAGTAGCTGAACCAGCTCCAACAACATTGTAAACATCATGTACGCCTCGTTTCTCAGCAAGAAGATCCTGTAAGCCATAAAATGTAGCAGTGAACATTCCAAGGCGGATCCCACCAACTATCGACCCACGGGTTACCCGAATGAATCTTTTCTCCATGGCATCTCTCATTAACCGGTGCTGCTCACGCTTGTCCGGTGTGCTTCCAAGCTTCAACATTACTTCTGCATCCTTGCTCTGCACTTAACAAGTTACAGATGAGTATACACTCTACACCAAAAACATCCATAAAAGTGAAGCAGGCACATAGTATAGTGGCAGCCAAAATCAGCCAAAATATTTGCAATTTAAGAGAGTTCCAACCAAAGAAACTTGTTTTTCAGTCATCCCAAGTCTGAACAAAACTCCTCCATAGGCCATACTATCCAACCTAATTAATACATTGATTGTTCATCAAAGATATACACAAAATGAAGTTTTCAGGAAAATGCTCACAGAAGAAGAAGATACTAAAATGTCAACTCACAACAGATGCAGCAGCCTCCTTGCTACCTCCATACAGCATGCCAGCAAACAGTCCGATGACTGTGGCTGTTCCCCAGTTTACAGTTCCGGGCTTCCTTGGAGTTCTCTGACGAGAGACACCCGACGACAAAAGCAAATGTTAGAGGCAAAGTAGTGCAATTCAATAAAAAAACATTTACTTGAATCAAGCAACACGAATGAATAATCTAAGCTTTCCCCCTTTCCCCTCCGAATAAGAACAATAGTAACAATTTGATTATGACTTGAAATTTTCCCATAATATGAACCATCTGGCGCAGATTTCCTATAACAATCACTTCATATCCATTTGTTAAATGTTTCCCGCAGAACTGGATTAACCTACCAATTGATTTATGACCTATTCATATCTCTGTTTCATAAAATTCTGCTGTGGCGTCCGTGTGTATAACTTGAGTTCCCTCAAAACATAAATTTTGTAAATCAAAAGAAAAAAAATCTCAATAGTTCAAGCTCATTCACCCGTTCATCAATCATCAAGTGTTCTAAACTTGTAGTAATCGTTTCAAAACCTTTAAGTTAAACCCTAAATACAGAGCGCAAAACAGGTAAACTGAAAGATTTCTTACCTCTTCGATGATTTCTTCAGGTTTATCAGAGATTTCCATAACTGCGATGCATCAAAGAAAAACAGCTCAATAGAATAAAGCTCGTAAATTGATCGACGCGTTAAGAAATTTTTGCTTCCTGCGTTTTCTTTTTCGGCTGAGTTTTCGTTCGATACAGAAGAAGAAGAAGAGGATTTGGAAGTAATTTTGGATTTTGGAACTGGGCTCGATGGTCAAATAAGAAAAAGTATTTGAGGCTGCTTAATAGGAGCCAGCACCTGGGAGCAGCAAGTATTTTTGCCGTAGTCATTACTTATTAGTTAACCAACAAAAGAATAATGTTGGCTATAGCTATAATTTCTTTTTATTAGGAAAGATACAAAACATATAATATTTATCTTTCACGGCTATCAGCCTACTTCTTGAACCCACTAATCTTCATAACAATAGGATAAGACAACAAAGACCATCCAATAACATGAATCAATCCCAGTCAAGTTTGAAAATTTGTCCCTTCCGTCCAGCTTATACCTCACGCCAACATAGCTATTACGATCAGAGTTGACAACCAACTGCGTCAATACCTCATTAGCGGTTATATCTATAATTTTAATTAATGAAATGTATAAATTTATAAAGTTTTATTCTAATACATGTAAACTCATTGCTTTCATAAACTTGATTCATATGCTTACTCACATTTATTTGATAATTAATTATGCTCTTTTAACTTGATTCAAATGGGACAAATTAAATTTTGTTTTTAAAAAACATAGTTGTACTAAATGAGAACAAAATACTACAACAATATAAAATATGAAAGTGAGACACCATCCTTTACCTAAACCATGCACTTCTATTATTTGTTCTCATAAAAGAATGATTAACTTTTAGCTTTTTACTCATTCAATAAAATAAAATAAAAAAACTTTTTTACAAGCACTTAGATGCCTGAAATACTTAAAATTTCACTCATTAATACCAAAACCAATGGGGCCAATACTAAGAAATACTTAAGGCTTACAAATGAGCAAAATCACTTTTATGAGGTGATTACTACCATGTACATAACTATTTGACTATTATTTTTTTTTGTTTGGAAGAGCTTTTTCAACAACGTTTTTAAAACAAATTTATCCCTCCTAATTTCTTTTAAAAGTTAAAAAATATTTTTTTTCAAAAATATTTTTGCACTTTAAAAAAGCTCTTCCAAATAGTGAGATATAGTATAACATAAAAGATAAAAATACCATTATAATTAGTATACACTTGTAAAATACTACTATTATTATTACACAATTACTTTCTAAACAAATTTTGAGAATGGATCTTACGAGCTTCTCAAGACACAACCTCGCAGAAAACTTGTACAAACTTTTATTCATCGTCAAATAAGCTTAACTTGTAGATATCTTGATAAAAAATAAAAAATAAAACTTGTAGATATCTATACACTCACACCGTATACGACTATGTACCTTGCTTCGATAGTGCCCTTTAACTACAATTGTTCAGAGCTAAGCAGAATTAAGAGTGTTCGTCAACCCGAGCGAACCAAACCTTGTGGGTTGATTTAGATTAAGTTAAATAGGTTGTTTAAATTGCATTAGATTCTAAAATACCTAACCCAATTAGTTTGAATTGAGTCACGAGTTGAGCCCTTAAAAACCTGATTAAATCGACCCAAACTAAAATAAGTGTTAAAACTGTAAAATATCCCTCTAATCATTATTTTTTAAAAAATTTATATGTATCTTATAATTCTTATCTAATTTAGTTTATATCATAATATATATATATTTATATACATATCATAAGATTACTATATTATTAATATATACAATCTCAATTAATGCGTTGCTATTTTATAAATTATTATTACTATATACTAATATATAATATTAACAAACTATTTATTACAAAATAATAGAAAAAAAAGTACTAATAAATCTAAACGATAAATGAATAATTAAAATTTTTATATTAATAAATTATATGACAAATATAATGTTTAAGTCAAACCCGATCAAACCGACTCAACTCAAATCAAATCTGAACTATTATTTAAATTAATTTAGATTAGGTTAAATTTTAAATTTATCAGAACTAGAACTGTTTAAGATGAATTAAATTTTGATACCAATTGACCCGTCACATGAACCCTCTTAATTGAAATTATTGGCAAGGGCAGCAGCCTCACTAAGAATCGGCACAAGCGCCCCTGACTCGTGCTTTGCCATCACATCTGCAATCAAATCAACCACAACAAACACATCTCATAACTCATCTTATATTAATATTTACTATCAGAATCCCCTCAAAGAAATCAAACACTACAGACTACAGTTGGGTAATTAATTTGTTTTAATTTTTTTTAAAAAAAAGCATACTGTCGCAGCCACCAATGTGCTTTCCACCAATAAACACGTTGGGCACAGTCCTTTGCCCAGTTCACTCCGCCAGTGCAGCTTGCACATCAGCTCCATCGTCTCCAACCAAAACAAAACCCACCACCAACAAAAAAAAAAGCAATAGAAACCATTTCGTCAAACAGTTGGTGCGCAGATATCATGAATGTTTATTAATGTATACTCTTAAGAGGTGAAATTGGCGAAATTGAGCAGCAAATACTTACCCACTTCATCCAATTCGATGACCTTGTAAGCAGCGCCGAGCTGCGTGAGCAGCTGCTTCACCCTCCTGCAATAGGTGTTGGATATTTTTTGAATTTAACATAAACTGATACGTATATCAAATTGATAAAACAGAAACTGATATTTATATCAGAAAATTGAGAAACCGGATACTAAATTGATATAACATAAACTAATTTTTATAACAGAAAATTGATAAACTGATATTTATATCAATTTAATAGAAACTGATATTTATAAAACACCCAAATTAACCAGTTATTAGAAATCCACCAAATCATAATTCTCTGAGAAGAACTTTGAATACATACATACATATGTGTAAGAGATGGTTACAGAAACTGTTACCTGAAGACAACTACAGGACTTGAAGAGACGATTTGCTAGACCTTCGCCAGCGCCATTATCTTCTACTACCTCTGCTTCTCTCGAATTTTCGCTTCCAGAACTATGACGATCCACGTGGCTGTAAAATAAGATGTACTCGTCTGCGGACTGTCATGACGAGGAAGCCTATTTAAGCGCCAAGTGGCAGCGGAATGACAGGCCTGGGAATTGGGCTCGTAATTAGATATCCAAAAGCATAGCCCAGTTATAAAACAAATACACAATACAAGGTTCAAAATTTTAAACAAAATGATCAGTGTTTTAGATCATTTTAAAGTTATTCAATATATCCTGCTCTAACATGATTAAAGGGATTTGAATGCATAATTACATCAAATGAGTTTAGTTTAGTGAGTCCCTTCAATTTTAAAAAACATATCATTTGTGGGCACCTATGCTTCAAGAATAATTAATAGTAGTGAACTACTCAACTGAAATCTAGTAAAAATCACCATTCATGTTTTAAAGTGGGACTCTAGGCCCGTTTGAAAGAGTTTTTTTAAAGTGTTTGACAACATTTATTTTTAGTTAAATTAGAGTGAAAAAAATTAATTTTTTACTTTTAAAAAAAGTTGAGTAAGACCAAATTGATCAACTTTTTTTAAAAGTGTTTTTTCTAAAAGAGTTTCTGAGGAAAGCAAAAGCGCTTTTAAAAAAAACTCTACGAACGAAGGTCTCTATGGGTAGCGTTGGCAAGGCTTTATTGTGACTTGAAAACAATATGGGTGACATCCATAATTTGTACATGTCAACAAAAATAAGTTGGCACTGTAGGTTAATTTTCTGTTTAAAATGCCTAGTTAACCTACTTTACCAACCCCCATTGTATATATCTCACCCAATTTTCTTTCCTTGTTTAACATGACAAAAATGAGGTCCCAATAAGGGGTATGACACACCAAACCACATCTAGTTAAAAATAATTTGGTATCTGTAGATATATTTTCAATATTGCCCTAAATTTCAATGTAGTATCCAATTGTTTCCAACCTTATGTTGGTGCATGATGTCATGCAATTTACCTATACATGATTTAATACAATTCACTTCAACATCATAGGATATAAGTGCACAAGCAAGAAGACAAACCATGTAATCCCTTTAATTAAACATAAAAACCAAGAAAGCTTTAATCATGCATGTGGTTTGTTCAAATGGAGCCAACCCATTGCACTTAAAAGTTACTAAGAAATGTAACTTTAATGATTTTTTTTTTATTTTATTTTACCACTGTTTGGATTGAACTATAATGTTGTAAACATCATCCAGCAAATGATAACTCTATACACGATGAGAGTTTTGAATTCACAAACTGGTTTAAGAAAAACAAACCATTTAAAGTAACCAAATATTGGTAACTTTAATGATTTATATATATAGATACATACTCCAATATTGAATTTTATTATTTTTTAAATGCATCTTGGCCAAACCTTAATTTGTCTCTTACTCTATAAAAGTTAAGAGTTTTTTGGCATTTGGAAATTGCATCTTCTTTAGTCCTTGCAGAAGATAAAAAATGGTTCTGAGAGAAAAAGAAGAAGAAGAAGAAGAAGGCCAAGGTCGTTTCCATGGGGACATTTTGGACGCAATTTTGTCGCACGTGCCACTCATCCATCTTCTCTCTTCTTCTCACGTGTGCACGGCTTGGCGCCGCGCGGCTCTGTCCTCAACCCTCTCTAACCCGTCCCGCTTCAAGCCATGGCTCGTCGTCCATATCCAGAGCTGCCGCCGCCGACATGGCCCTTCTTCCTCTTCTTCTGCCATAACCACACGTGCCTACGACCCCAGATCGCATGAGTGGATTAAAATCTCAGGTGCTAACGCCGCTCCCGCACGTGCTCCTCCTCCACCGTCTCTCCTCCGATCGTCCCATTCCTCGCTCCTCCACCTGCTCAGCCCCTCACAGCTAGCGTTCTCAACCAACTCTCTCACCGACACGTGGCAGTTCATCGACGGCCCATACGTGTGGCGGACGGACCCGATCGTCGCTCACGTCGGGTCCCACATTGTCGTCGCCGGTGGCGAGTGCGAATTCGAGGACGATCCGCTGGCCGTCGAGATCTACGACACTAATCACCGTAAATGGGACACGTGTCACCCGATGCCGAGCGTTCTTAAGGACTCCGCTTCCGCCATGGGGCTCTCTGTGGCTGTTTCGGATCGCAAGATGTATTTGCTTCAGAAGAGATCGGGGAAATTCTGTTCGTTCGATCCGGCGACGAGGAACTGGGAGAGAACGCGCGATCTTCGTCCCGATCCGGCTATTTTCTTCTCCGTGATCGGATTCTCAGGAGATGATCTGGTTCTGGTCGGATTAATCGGCGATGATAAAGAGAAGTTTCAGAGCTTGAGGGTTTGGGAAGTCGATCCTGAGAGTTTGGAATGTAGAGAGATGGGAAAAATGCCGTTGGAGATGGTGCAAATGCTTAAGGATTCGAGTTCAGATCCAGCGTTTATTGGGATTGCGATGGCCGAAGGTTTTGTTTATGTTTACGATGAATCAAATCCGAGAGATGTGTTTTTTTGTGAATTTAGTAGTGGTGGTGGAATTGGTAAATGGATTTGGGGGAGTGTTCGGAATTGCGATTTGGTGTTGAATGATAGGAGTCGGATGGAGAGATTGGTGTTTACGTGCGTGAGAGTAGGAATGGATGATCTTAGGGAGGTATTTGGATCGGGTAAAGGGAGTTTCTCGGTGATGAAGGTAAAGGCAGGTAGTAGCTAAGTAGAGATTCAAATTGAGTTGATTTTGTTTCATTCATTCTTTCTTGAATCTTGATTGAAGTGAATATTGGTATGTGTAGATTTATTCAATTTATTAGTTTATGTAATTACAAAGCTAATTTTGTCCATTTTAATTGATGTGCTAAGCCTGCAAATAATTTCTAATTGAGAAAAGCTGTGAAACATGAATGAATAATGAACTTGAAGACTGAATTTTGAATAGTTTTAGTACAAAAATGCCTACAAGGAAGGGAACAAGAATTTGAGAGAATTATACTCCAAACCCGCAAGTAAGATGCAAGTTGGCTTTGCATTTAACTAACCCCAACCAACCCAAAATTTTCATTTTTCAAGAAAAAAGAAGGGATAAAATCTTCATTTTCTTGAGAAAATTGATTCCAAATCTCTGTACAAAGTTCTCGATCGAGACTTGAAGTCTGCAGATGAACTTACAGATGAGCTTCCACTCCTTTTTCCACTCCAAAATCCACTAATTCCTGTTTGACTGCTTGAAGGATCCTTTGGCACTGAATCATCTTTGCTAAAGCTAGCTTTTGCCAGTTCTCTTAGTTGTTTTGTCCATGGCCTATCTGTCGAACTCGAGCTTCTACTTCCTGAATTTCTCTGCCTGTCACTAGTAGAAACAGCTTCACCATTATCTCCATTCCGGAGATTATTTGATAGGAACTGTATGTCTAGGCTCTTTAGCAGATTCCAGGGGATCAAAATCAATAACAATCCAATGAATGCCATTTTCAAGCCCGCTTTGAATGTTTTTTCAGTCGAATCCAAATGTAGTATCAGTCTGTACAAAGCGTACCATTCGTTGATCATTTGTGCCGTAAATGGAATCAGAAAGAGCACAAGCATGAAGATTCCAATCACCGTCTCTTCTGCAGCTGAAAATTCCTTCTCTAAGAGAACTAGGCATAAAGCAAAGACGCCCACTTCACTGGTAACTGAAAGAATCTCTACCAACTGAACTTTTCTATTTATAAAGGGCTTCTTGAGAACAAGAAAGAAGAGCTGAAATGAGGTGATGCATAATAACACAAATGTTGGAGTCCTAGAAGACCAACTTGCCAAATAAGCACCAGCCACAATTCCTAGAGTGGCCCGCTTAACCGACTCTAACAATGTGTAGTATATTCTTAGAATGCCAAATAGCTTTTGGATGAAAGGTGCCTCGGCATCTTCTGTTTCATCGTCAGAGGCGATGATCTGGTCCCTGTGCTTGCCCGAATTCCCCCCAGAAATCTGGGAGAGCATGTACTTTGGAGGGCCTCTCAGGTCCTCAAATAAGGGGCCTAACTGCAGTAGTTGAGCAGAATTAGGCCGGTTCTTCCATGTCCATTGGCCTCTTTTGCCAGGTCCCAGAGTTACTCTCATAATGTCTTGATACCAGTGAAATTTCTGGCCTTCTTGATGGACTTCCTTATACTGAAGTAATTTACCAAGAGTAATTCCAATTGAGAGGAACAAAAATAGTGCTACCAGTAGAAATGAAATACCACCCAACAGCAGGACACCAACAATAATGCCAGAGATGGATCCCCCTTCAATTTAACAGAACGAAATCAACTTAGACTAGAAAGAAAAAAAAGTCATTGATATATATATATATGATTGGTGCAAGGAGTCTAATGGGACCTGCTTCATTGACATACCTTTAACTAGAACTGTTGAGGCCTGGCAGATGGAAGGCAATGCAAGAATTATAAGAAATATCTCAAATCTTGGCAATATGAGAACTCCGTAATACCTCTGATCTTCTGAATCTTTCCTCCTGCATCTTAAGATAAATAGTACTAAAGCATGGAGCAGCATCAATCCGCCGCAAAATATAGCCAACCAGAACAGGTTTGTATTGAAATGCCTCCACCTATAACATAACCAAACAAGAAATAAGACAAAAAAGCTTTTAAAATTTGACATTATTTCGTAGATTGAAAGATATAAAGAAAAGATACAGCTTAGATGGAAATGTGCAGAGAGACAGGACTTGCTTAGGTAACCAAATATACAGTTGGGATAAGGTTTATATGACGCACGATTACATGGTTTTTGGCAATTTCCCACAGCTATGCTTGTTGGCTTCAACTTCATGATAGAAGATCTTCCCAACTTTTCTGAACTAGGTGTTGAGAATTTATTCTTCTCAGCACTGAATTATGCATGCTATTTCTGAGTACTTTAATTTTCATTATGAAAATCTGCCCATCCTTTAAAATTATTTTAATAAAAAATAGTAAGGGAATACAAGTTTTATCTACTGATTAATTGAAAATTACTTACCCATTTGAATTCTGTTGCTCCACAATATATTCAGCTTCAGGCTTAATATCATGGCTCTGCACAAGTATAAGCTGAACATTACACTAGTTCACAGCTATAAGGTAGGAAATAAAGTAAAAAAGATAGTTACAACAAGAACGGACCTCAAAAAAATATCTGTACTCCATTGGAGTAAGTGGTAACCCAAATACAGAAGCATCCATTACCAAATTCCCACTTCCCAATTGTCCACTTTTAAATGCTTCTGAATCATGTTGTTTGACTGCTCCTGAATGTGTCATGATAGCACTTGAATTTATCATGATTGTCTGAATGTGTCTAGTTTCCCATGGGAGATTGAGGTAGGGGATACTCCACTGTAAACCCCTTGCAAATTCATAATACTCAACTGGCATAGTGACTGCTAACCATCTGTACAGGGCAAAGACCTGTATGTGGCAGGCAATTCTCTGCACCAGAAAAAAAAAAATTGTGGATGAGTTAGTTCTAGTAACAACACTATGAAGTTTGCAAACTACTAAATGGAAGACATCTGTTTTCTTTTTATTAATCTTTTCCTCTTCAGAATCATGCAAATCTACACACAGGACCAAAATGGCAAACAAACATGCTTCAAGAATAATTAATAGTAGTGAACTACTCAACTGAAATCTAGTAAAAATCACCATTCATGTTTTAAAGTGGGACTCTAGGCCCGTTTGAAAGAGTTTTTTTAAAGTGTTTGACAACATTTATTTTTAGTTAAATTAGAGTGAAAAAAATTAATTTTTTACTTTTAAAAAAAGTTGAGTAAGACCAAATTGATCAACTTTTTTTAAAAGTGTTTTTTCTAAAAGAGTTTCTGAGGAAAGCAAAAGCGCTTTTAAAAAAAACTCTACGAACGAAGGTCTCTATGGGTAGCGTTGGCAAGGCTTTATTGTGACTTGAAAACAATATGGGTGACATCCATAATTTGTACATGTCAACAAAAATAAGTTGGCACTGTAGGTTAATTTTCTGTTTAAAATGCCTAGTTAACCTACTTTACCAACCCCCATTGTATATATCTCACCCAATTTTCTTTCCTTGTTTAACATGACAAAAATGAGGTCCCAATAAGGGGTATGACACACCAAACCACATCTAGTTAAAAATAATTTGGTATCTGTAGATATATTTTCAATATTGCCCTAAATTTCAATGTAGTATCCAATTGTTTCCAACCTTATGTTGGTGCATGATGTCATGCAATTTACCTATACATGATTTAATACAATTCACTTCAACATCATAGGATATAAGTGCACAAGCAAGAAGACAAACCATGTAATCCCTTTAATTAAACATAAAAACCAAGAAAGCTTTAATCATGCATGTGGTTTGTTCAAATGGAGCCAACCCATTGCACTTAAAAGTTACTAAGAAATGTAACTTTAATGATTTTTTTTTTATTTTATTTTACCACTGTTTGGATTGAACTATAATGTTGTAAACATCATCCAGCAAATGATAACTCTATACACGATGAGAGTTTTGAATTCACAAACTGGTTTAAGAAAAACAAACCATTTAAAGTAACCAAATATTGGTAACTTTAATGATTTATATATATAGATACATACTCCAATATTGAATTTTATTATTTTTTAAATGCATCTTGGCCAAACCTTAATTTGTCTCTTACTCTATAAAAGTTAAGAGTTTTTTGGCATTTGGAAATTGCATCTTCTTTAGTCCTTGCAGAAGATAAAAAATGGTTCTGAGAGAAAAAGAAGAAGAAGAAGAAGAAGGCCAAGGTCGTTTCCATGGGGACATTTTGGACGCAATTTTGTCGCACGTGCCACTCATCCATCTTCTCTCTTCTTCTCACGTGTGCACGGCTTGGCGCCGCGCGGCTCTGTCCTCAACCCTCTCTAACCCGTCCCGCTTCAAGCCATGGCTCGTCGTCCATATCCAGAGCTGCCGCCGCCGACATGGCCCTTCTTCCTCTTCTTCTGCCATAACCACACGTGCCTACGACCCCAGATCGCATGAGTGGATTAAAATCTCAGGTGCTAACGCCGCTCCCGCACGTGCTCCTCCTCCACCGTCTCTCCTCCGATCGTCCCATTCCTCGCTCCTCCACCTGCTCAGCCCCTCACAGCTAGCGTTCTCAACCAACTCTCTCACCGACACGTGGCAGTTCATCGACGGCCCATACGTGTGGCGGACGGACCCGATCGTCGCTCACGTCGGGTCCCACATTGTCGTCGCCGGTGGCGAGTGCGAATTCGAGGACGATCCGCTGGCCGTCGAGATCTACGACACTAATCACCGTAAATGGGACACGTGTCACCCGATGCCGAGCGTTCTTAAGGACTCCGCTTCCGCCATGGGGCTCTCTGTGGCTGTTTCGGATCGCAAGATGTATTTGCTTCAGAAGAGATCGGGGAAATTCTGTTCGTTCGATCCGGCGACGAGGAACTGGGAGAGAACGCGCGATCTTCGTCCCGATCCGGCTATTTTCTTCTCCGTGATCGGATTCTCAGGAGATGATCTGGTTCTGGTCGGATTAATCGGCGATGATAAAGAGAAGTTTCAGAGCTTGAGGGTTTGGGAAGTCGATCCTGAGAGTTTGGAATGTAGAGAGATGGGAAAAATGCCGTTGGAGATGGTGCAAATGCTTAAGGATTCGAGTTCAGATCCAGCGTTTATTGGGATTGCGATGGCCGAAGGTTTTGTTTATGTTTACGATGAATCAAATCCGAGAGATGTGTTTTTTTGTGAATTTAGTAGTGGTGGTGGAATTGGTAAATGGATTTGGGGGAGTGTTCGGAATTGCGATTTGGTGTTGAATGATAGGAGTCGGATGGAGAGATTGGTGTTTACGTGCGTGAGAGTAGGAATGGATGATCTTAGGGAGGTATTTGGATCGGGTAAAGGGAGTTTCTCGGTGATGAAGGTAAAGGCAGGTAGTAGCTAAGTAGAGATTCAAATTGAGTTGATTTTGTTTCATTCATTCTTTCTTGAATCTTGATTGAAGTGAATATTGGTATGTGTAGATTTATTCAATTTATTAGTTTATGTAATTACAAAGCTAATTTTGTCCATTTTAATTGATGTGCTAAGCCTGCAAATAATTTCTAATTGAGAAAAGCTGTGAAACATGAATGAATAATGAACTTGAAGACTGAATTTTGAATAGTTTTAGTACAAAAATGCCTACAAGGAAGGGAACAAGAATTTGAGAGAATTATACTCCAAACCCGCAAGTAAGATGCAAGTTGGCTTTGCATTTAACTAACCCCAACCAACCCAAAATTTTCATTTTTCAAGAAAAAAGAAGGGATAAAATCTTCATTTTCTTGAGAAAATTGATTCCAAATCTCTGTACAAAGTTCTCGATCGAGACTTGAAGTCTGCAGATGAACTTACAGATGAGCTTCCACTCCTTTTTCCACTCCAAAATCCACTAATTCCTGTTTGACTGCTTGAAGGATCCTTTGGCACTGAATCATCTTTGCTAAAGCTAGCTTTTGCCAGTTCTCTTAGTTGTTTTGTCCATGGCCTATCTGTCGAACTCGAGCTTCTACTTCCTGAATTTCTCTGCCTGTCACTAGTAGAAACAGCTTCACCATTATCTCCATTCCGGAGATTATTTGATAGGAACTGTATGTCTAGGCTCTTTAGCAGATTCCAGGGGATCAAAATCAATAACAATCCAATGAATGCCATTTTCAAGCCCGCTTTGAATGTTTTTTCAGTCGAATCCAAATGTAGTATCAGTCTGTACAAAGCGTACCATTCGTTGATCATTTGTGCCGTAAATGGAATCAGAAAGAGCACAAGCATGAAGATTCCAATCACCGTCTCTTCTGCAGCTGAAAATTCCTTCTCTAAGAGAACTAGGCATAAAGCAAAGACGCCCACTTCACTGGTAACTGAAAGAATCTCTACCAACTGAACTTTTCTATTTATAAAGGGCTTCTTGAGAACAAGAAAGAAGAGCTGAAATGAGGTGATGCATAATAACACAAATGTTGGAGTCCTAGAAGACCAACTTGCCAAATAAGCACCAGCCACAATTCCTAGAGTGGCCCGCTTAACCGACTCTAACAATGTGTAGTATATTCTTAGAATGCCAAATAGCTTTTGGATGAAAGGTGCCTCGGCATCTTCTGTTTCATCGTCAGAGGCGATGATCTGGTCCCTGTGCTTGCCCGAATTCCCCCCAGAAATCTGGGAGAGCATGTACTTTGGAGGGCCTCTCAGGTCCTCAAATAAGGGGCCTAACTGCAGTAGTTGAGCAGAATTAGGCCGGTTCTTCCATGTCCATTGGCCTCTTTTGCCAGGTCCCAGAGTTACTCTCATAATGTCTTGATACCAGTGAAATTTCTGGCCTTCTTGATGGACTTCCTTATACTGAAGTAATTTACCAAGAGTAATTCCAATTGAGAGGAACAAAAATAGTGCTACCAGTAGAAATGAAATACCACCCAACAGCAGGACACCAACAATAATGCCAGAGATGGATCCCCCTTCAATTTAACAGAACGAAATCAACTTAGACTAGAAAGAAAAAAAAGTCATTGATATATATATATATGATTGGTGCAAGGAGTCTAATGGGACCTGCTTCATTGACATACCTTTAACTAGAACTGTTGAGGCCTGGCAGATGGAAGGCAATGCAAGAATTATAAGAAATATCTCAAATCTTGGCAATATGAGAACTCCGTAATACCTCTGATCTTCTGAATCTTTCCTCCTGCATCTTAAGATAAATAGTACTAAAGCATGGAGCAGCATCAATCCGCCGCAAAATATAGCCAACCAGAACAGGTTTGTATTGAAATGCCTCCACCTATAACATAACCAAACAAGAAATAAGACAAAAAAGCTTTTAAAATTTGACATTATTTCGTAGATTGAAAGATATAAAGAAAAGATACAGCTTAGATGGAAATGTGCAGAGAGACAGGACTTGCTTAGGTAACCAAATATACAGTTGGGATAAGGTTTATATGACGCACGATTACATGGTTTTTGGCAATTTCCCACAGCTATGCTTGTTGGCTTCAACTTCATGATAGAAGATCTTCCCAACTTTTCTGAACTAGGTGTTGAGAATTTATTCTTCTCAGCACTGAATTATGCATGCTATTTCTGAGTACTTTAATTTTCATTATGAAAATCTGCCCATCCTTTAAAATTATTTTAATAAAAAATAGTAAGGGAATACAAGTTTTATCTACTGATTAATTGAAAATTACTTACCCATTTGAATTCTGTTGCTCCACAATATATTCAGCTTCAGGCTTAATATCATGGCTCTGCACAAGTATAAGCTGAACATTACACTAGTTCACAGCTATAAGGTAGGAAATAAAGTAAAAAAGATAGTTACAACAAGAACGGACCTCAAAAAAATATCTGTACTCCATTGGAGTAAGTGGTAACCCAAATACAGAAGCATCCATTACCAAATTCCCACTTCCCAATTGTCCACTTTTAAATGCTTCTGAATCATGTTGTTTGACTGCTCCTGAATGTGTCATGATAGCACTTGAATTTATCATGATTGTCTGAATGTGTCTAGTTTCCCATGGGAGATTGAGGTAGGGGATACTCCACTGTAAACCCCTTGCAAATTCATAATACTCAACTGGCATAGTGACTGCTAACCATCTGTACAGGGCAAAGACCTGTATGTGGCAGGCAATTCTCTGCACCAGAAAAAAAAAAATTGTGGATGAGTTAGTTCTAGTAACAACACTATGAAGTTTGCAAACTACTAAATGGAAGACATCTGTTTTCTTTTTATTAATCTTTTCCTCTTCAGAATCATGCAAATCTACACACAGGACCAAAATGGCAAACAAACATGCTTCAAGAATAATTAATAGTAGTGAACTACTCAACTGAAATCTAGTAAAAATCACCATTCATGTTTTAAAGTGGGACTCTAGGCCCGTTTGAAAGAGTTTTTTTAAAGTGTTTGACAACATTTATTTTTAGTTAAATTAGAGTGAAAAAAATTAATTTTTTACTTTTAAAAAAAGTTGAGTAAGACCAAATTGATCAACTTTTTTTAAAAGTGTTTTTTCTAAAAGAGTTTCTGAGGAAAGCAAAAGCGCTTTTAAAAAAAACTCTACGAACGAAGGTCTCTATGGGTAGCGTTGGCAAGGCTTTATTGTGACTTGAAAACAATATGGGTGACATCCATAATTTGTACATGTCAACAAAAATAAGTTGGCACTGTAGGTTAATTTTCTGTTTAAAATGCCTAGTTAACCTACTTTACCAACCCCCATTGTATATATCTCACCCAATTTTCTTTCCTTGTTTAACATGACAAAAATGAGGTCCCAATAAGGGGTATGACACACCAAACCACATCTAGTTAAAAATAATTTGGTATCTGTAGATATATTTTCAATATTGCCCTAAATTTCAATGTAGTATCCAATTGTTTCCAACCTTATGTTGGTGCATGATGTCATGCAATTTACCTATACATGATTTAATACAATTCACTTCAACATCATAGGATATAAGTGCACAAGCAAGAAGACAAACCATGTAATCCCTTTAATTAAACATAAAAACCAAGAAAGCTTTAATCATGCATGTGGTTTGTTCAAATGGAGCCAACCCATTGCACTTAAAAGTTACTAAGAAATGTAACTTTAATGATTTTTTTTTTATTTTATTTTACCACTGTTTGGATTGAACTATAATGTTGTAAACATCATCCAGCAAATGATAACTCTATACACGATGAGAGTTTTGAATTCACAAACTGGTTTAAGAAAAACAAACCATTTAAAGTAACCAAATATTGGTAACTTTAATGATTTATATATATAGATACATACTCCAATATTGAATTTTATTATTTTTTAAATGCATCTTGGCCAAACCTTAATTTGTCTCTTACTCTATAAAAGTTAAGAGTTTTTTGGCATTTGGAAATTGCATCTTCTTTAGTCCTTGCAGAAGATAAAAAATGGTTCTGAGAGAAAAAGAAGAAGAAGAAGAAGAAGGCCAAGGTCGTTTCCATGGGGACATTTTGGACGCAATTTTGTCGCACGTGCCACTCATCCATCTTCTCTCTTCTTCTCACGTGTGCACGGCTTGGCGCCGCGCGGCTCTGTCCTCAACCCTCTCTAACCCGTCCCGCTTCAAGCCATGGCTCGTCGTCCATATCCAGAGCTGCCGCCGCCGACATGGCCCTTCTTCCTCTTCTTCTGCCATAACCACACGTGCCTACGACCCCAGATCGCATGAGTGGATTAAAATCTCAGGTGCTAACGCCGCTCCCGCACGTGCTCCTCCTCCACCGTCTCTCCTCCGATCGTCCCATTCCTCGCTCCTCCACCTGCTCAGCCCCTCACAGCTAGCGTTCTCAACCAACTCTCTCACCGACACGTGGCAGTTCATCGACGGCCCATACGTGTGGCGGACGGACCCGATCGTCGCTCACGTCGGGTCCCACATTGTCGTCGCCGGTGGCGAGTGCGAATTCGAGGACGATCCGCTGGCCGTCGAGATCTACGACACTAATCACCGTAAATGGGACACGTGTCACCCGATGCCGAGCGTTCTTAAGGACTCCGCTTCCGCCATGGGGCTCTCTGTGGCTGTTTCGGATCGCAAGATGTATTTGCTTCAGAAGAGATCGGGGAAATTCTGTTCGTTCGATCCGGCGACGAGGAACTGGGAGAGAACGCGCGATCTTCGTCCCGATCCGGCTATTTTCTTCTCCGTGATCGGATTCTCAGGAGATGATCTGGTTCTGGTCGGATTAATCGGCGATGATAAAGAGAAGTTTCAGAGCTTGAGGGTTTGGGAAGTCGATCCTGAGAGTTTGGAATGTAGAGAGATGGGAAAAATGCCGTTGGAGATGGTGCAAATGCTTAAGGATTCGAGTTCAGATCCAGCGTTTATTGGGATTGCGATGGCCGAAGGTTTTGTTTATGTTTACGATGAATCAAATCCGAGAGATGTGTTTTTTTGTGAATTTAGTAGTGGTGGTGGAATTGGTAAATGGATTTGGGGGAGTGTTCGGAATTGCGATTTGGTGTTGAATGATAGGAGTCGGATGGAGAGATTGGTGTTTACGTGCGTGAGAGTAGGAATGGATGATCTTAGGGAGGTATTTGGATCGGGTAAAGGGAGTTTCTCGGTGATGAAGGTAAAGGCAGGTAGTAGCTAAGTAGAGATTCAAATTGAGTTGATTTTGTTTCATTCATTCTTTCTTGAATCTTGATTGAAGTGAATATTGGTATGTGTAGATTTATTCAATTTATTAGTTTATGTAATTACAAAGCTAATTTTGTCCATTTTAATTGATGTGCTAAGCCTGCAAATAATTTCTAATTGAGAAAAGCTGTGAAACATGAATGAATAATGAACTTGAAGACTGAATTTTGAATAGTTTTAGTACAAAAATGCCTACAAGGAAGGGAACAAGAATTTGAGAGAATTATACTCCAAACCCGCAAGTAAGATGCAAGTTGGCTTTGCATTTAACTAACCCCAACCAACCCAAAATTTTCATTTTTCAAGAAAAAAGAAGGGATAAAATCTTCATTTTCTTGAGAAAATTGATTCCAAATCTCTGTACAAAGTTCTCGATCGAGACTTGAAGTCTGCAGATGAACTTACAGATGAGCTTCCACTCCTTTTTCCACTCCAAAATCCACTAATTCCTGTTTGACTGCTTGAAGGATCCTTTGGCACTGAATCATCTTTGCTAAAGCTAGCTTTTGCCAGTTCTCTTAGTTGTTTTGTCCATGGCCTATCTGTCGAACTCGAGCTTCTACTTCCTGAATTTCTCTGCCTGTCACTAGTAGAAACAGCTTCACCATTATCTCCATTCCGGAGATTATTTGATAGGAACTGTATGTCTAGGCTCTTTAGCAGATTCCAGGGGATCAAAATCAATAACAATCCAATGAATGCCATTTTCAAGCCCGCTTTGAATGTTTTTTCAGTCGAATCCAAATGTAGTATCAGTCTGTACAAAGCGTACCATTCGTTGATCATTTGTGCCGTAAATGGAATCAGAAAGAGCACAAGCATGAAGATTCCAATCACCGTCTCTTCTGCAGCTGAAAATTCCTTCTCTAAGAGAACTAGGCATAAAGCAAAGACGCCCACTTCACTGGTAACTGAAAGAATCTCTACCAACTGAACTTTTCTATTTATAAAGGGCTTCTTGAGAACAAGAAAGAAGAGCTGAAATGAGGTGATGCATAATAACACAAATGTTGGAGTCCTAGAAGACCAACTTGCCAAATAAGCACCAGCCACAATTCCTAGAGTGGCCCGCTTAACCGACTCTAACAATGTGTAGTATATTCTTAGAATGCCAAATAGCTTTTGGATGAAAGGTGCCTCGGCATCTTCTGTTTCATCGTCAGAGGCGATGATCTGGTCCCTGTGCTTGCCCGAATTCCCCCCAGAAATCTGGGAGAGCATGTACTTTGGAGGGCCTCTCAGGTCCTCAAATAAGGGGCCTAACTGCAGTAGTTGAGCAGAATTAGGCCGGTTCTTCCATGTCCATTGGCCTCTTTTGCCAGGTCCCAGAGTTACTCTCATAATGTCTTGATACCAGTGAAATTTCTGGCCTTCTTGATGGACTTCCTTATACTGAAGTAATTTACCAAGAGTAATTCCAATTGAGAGGAACAAAAATAGTGCTACCAGTAGAAATGAAATACCACCCAACAGCAGGACACCAACAATAATGCCAGAGATGGATCCCCCTTCAATTTAACAGAACGAAATCAACTTAGACTAGAAAGAAAAAAAAGTCATTGATATATATATATATATGATTGGTGCAAGGAGTCTAATGGGACCTGCTTCATTGACATACCTTTAACTAGAACTGTTGAGGCCTGGCAGATGGAAGGCAATGCAAGAATTATAAGAAATATCTCAAATCTTGGCAATATGAGAACTCCGTAATACCTCTGATCTTCTGAATCTTTCCTCCTGCATCTTAAGATAAATAGTACTAAAGCATGGAGCAGCATCAATCCGCCGCAAAATATAGCCAACCAGAACAGGTTTGTATTGAAATGCCTCCACCTATAACATAACCAAACAAGAAATAAGACAAAAAAGCTTTTAAAATTTGACATTATTTCGTAGATTGAAAGATATAAAGAAAAGATACAGCTTAGATGGAAATGTGCAGAGAGACAGGACTTGCTTAGGTAACCAAATATACAGTTGGGATAAGGTTTATATGACGCACGATTACATGGTTTTTGGCAATTTCCCACAGCTATGCTTGTTGGCTTCAACTTCATGATAGAAGATCTTCCCAACTTTTCTGAACTAGGTGTTGAGAATTTATTCTTCTCAGCACTGAATTATGCATGCTATTTCTGAGTACTTTAATTTTCATTATGAAAATCTGCCCATCCTTTAAAATTATTTTAATAAAAAATAGTAAGGGAATACAAGTTTTATCTACTGATTAATTGAAAATTACTTACCCATTTGAATTCTGTTGCTCCACAATATATTCAGCTTCAGGCTTAATATCATGGCTCTGCACAAGTATAAGCTGAACATTACACTAGTTCACAGCTATAAGGTAGGAAATAAAGTAAAAAAGATAGTTACAACAAGAACGGACCTCAAAAAAATATCTGTACTCCATTGGAGTAAGTGGTAACCCAAATACAGAAGCATCCATTACCAAATTCCCACTTCCCAATTGTCCACTTTTAAATGCTTCTGAATCATGTTGTTTGACTGCTCCTGAATGTGTCATGATAGCACTTGAATTTATCATGATTGTCTGAATGTGTCTAGTTTCCCATGGGAGATTGAGGTAGGGGATACTCCACTGTAAACCCCTTGCAAATTCATAATACTCAACTGGCATAGTGACTGCTAACCATCTGTACAGGGCAAAGACCTGTATGTGGCAGGCAATTCTCTGCACCAGAAAAAAAAAAATTGTGGATGAGTTAGTTCTAGTAACAACACTATGAAGTTTGCAAACTACTAAATGGAAGACATCTGTTTTCTTTTTATTAATCTTTTCCTCTTCAGAATCATGCAAATCTACACACAGGACCAAAATGGCAAACAAACATGTAATGATATGGACTAGAGCCGAAGGTCACAAATTATTGCCCCAGTGGCTCCATGAAATTATAAACCAAGAGCAAGTGAGCATTTATTTTTATTAATCTCTAAAAAAAAATGTTGCATCATAGTATCTAGTGTAGCTTTCATCAGGAGTTTATGCCAGGTCAAGATCATGTTTGACTGGTTAAGGAATCAAAGAGTTCTATAATCATTCAGTGAGGTTCAGTATGATACAAAAAGATTCCTAGCAGGATTGGTTGTTATCGAAGATGTTCTTGATGACGATGCCCCAACAGATTCCAGACTAGCTGTTGAAACAGAGAGCAGTCCCGCAGCGAAAGATGTTGTTGCAAAGGCAGCAGTTACGATCGTGAAAAGCACAGTAGATACTATAGGAACAGAATCTGTAACAGTTTGATCAGAAATAATAATGATATTAATAAAAAAGAATAATCCACTAGAAAATCTTCCAAACATGAAATAGTGAGAATTTTAACAAATAGGCCGATGAGAAATATAACAAACAACGAATATGCCATTTGAGAACATCTTAACAAAAAGCCTTCTTGAAATAATCTTAAACAGCAACATGCTATTGTGCGACAAGAATTGAAAGGGAGATGAAAGAAAGAGTCTTACAGTGCCTCACTTGCAGTACATTAGATGCTAAATTACTGTTTCCCGCTACGTCACTGGTTATATTTTCAGGAATATACATAGATATACTCTTGTCATCAGCATGTATCTCTACAACATATACAGTCCTACTGACTTCGTGGAAGCTGCATAGTTAGTAAAGCACGGTAGTATAAGAGAGAGATAAAAGCATAACACAAGCCACATTGACTAGTAGTAAAAAGGTAGTAACAGGCTACTAAGAATGGCTCTTAGGAAAACCACTTGTATTTAGGATTTCTGGACTTCAGAACCGCCCACTTTCATGATATTCAAGTAGGAAATTGGTCTTTACTATCAATTGTTATGGACAGACAAATAAAGATGGAAACTTGCCTCTGCAAATGGCCTCCTGAAATCGATAGGGTCGACGAGTTGAAGCCAAACACAGGTTTGATAAACTTTATTATAGCAGGTACGATCTGGTCTCTTGTCCTTATATTAGATGTTGTGCTAAGTCTCACAGAAGGTCTTTCAGAATCTGGCATGTGAAATCCATACATATATAATATATGTCAGAACAAGTCAGCATTCATGTCTATGCTAGACAAAGATTAAACATACATAGATTCCATTTGTAGAGTTGGATCATCTCTCAAAAAAATGAATTTGCCCATTGATACAGATTACAATGAAAAGTAGCAATAAACACACTGCTTTTGAATTGAATTGCAGGTTGCATAGCCTCAATCCTAATGACTAAGCATGCCAATCACAGAATCATATCATAACTAAGCACACCAGATTCTAAAACTTCAAACAAAAGTTAATCTTATCATCCAAGAGCTATGTTACCCGGACTTTTTACTTTAGCCCGACGTACCCGTGTCTAACACTTCATGATACGATATTAGTATGGAATATGTGTCTGACACTTTTAGATTTTAAAATATTACCATATAGATTCTCCAATGAAAAGAAGAGTAAGTATGAAAGAAGATATGACTAATAGGTGAAATACACTTAACTAAGGGAACAAAATGGACAATAAATGAGTGAAAAGAAAAAAAAAAGAAGAAGGAAAGAACAATATATAATTATAGTCAAGTCCCCGAATCCTAGAACTTGAAAATGAACAAGTCAGACCTCTAGATATGTACCAGTATCTGACACCCATACCCGAGTCCTGGTAACATAGTCCAAGAGGAAAATAAAGCATCTTAACATTCGAAGCAAGAATGGCATTTTTCTGAGACTCTAGAAGGTACCATAAAGGAAAGTGACTGGAGCAATTGGAGAAACCAGAGTCCCATATCTGCTGATTATAGAGCTTGAATCAAAGCTTACAGTAACTACTGCAATACTTGATAATTTCTTGATCTGAAAGAAAAGAACTCAAATGAGATACTGGCTTATGCATAAAAAGAATAAGTGAATTAAAGTCATATATTCAATCTCGTATAACAAATACTGAAAACACTATGCCATGAGAACTAAATCAACAAACAAACTAAGCTTTTCTCCATGTTCAATAACTCACCAGAAATCCAAACCGGCGATTGCCATGGGTCTTCCCATTAGTAGGAAGAAGTAACCCCTGACTACTGTTAAGGGAGCTCATAATTTCTGCAGAAGAGTTGAGAACAGGTTGGGAAAAGTACAAATATGCCTGTAGATTTTTGTAGTTATTAGTAGCCTCAACTGTTCTAGTTTCACTGTTGAGTTTAAGGAGCTTTTCTGGGATGTGAGTTCTCAAGTCTACAAACACATTCCTCCTATCTGAAGAACAAAAGCCGCCAACGAGATTGAGTTCAAATATAATGAATAAGACATGGAAAATCTTGACAAAATAACAAAATCTCTTAAGAAAAATGGACATGATATACTGATTCACAGATTAAGGAAGGGACAACATGGACACCTTACTCACCAAAATGTACAAAAAAACTTGAATTCTTGCTTCTGCTAAACCTATTTCCAGCACTGTCTGTACAGAAATTCTTATCCATTACTAATATTACTCGCCCATATTGAACACTAGATGACAAGCCTACAAGAAGAGAATATTTTAGGCCTGGCTGAAGAATTTTGAGTGTAGATGGTATGACTTGGCCAGGACCATATACAAGAAGCTGCAAAGAGAAGAGAGAATTCAATTAGCTTTTACCGTGTTTTGTTTTTCTGCACATCAAAGCAAAAAACCTTCAATTCTCAAGCAAAAAAGGAAAAGAGATACTAAAGAAGTTGATTTGCTATATAACCAGTCTTGCAGATAGGTAATCTTCTTCAATAATAATAATAATAAAGAACAAGTAAGAATAAGAGAATCAAAAATTTTGCTGGACACCTACTCACGTTGCAGGCATTCACAGAAGCGCATTCAAAAGAATCAAAACTACCCCAACCAGCTGTGCAAGGCTCGCTGAAAGAAATATCTACAGAAATATTTAACGCATTTGTAAAGGCTGTTGAAGCTGCAACATTTGCAGTGGGAGGAACTATATCTGCATAAAAAAAGATAAAACTAAAATTAGCAAAAAGTATTATTTTCATTAAAGTTGGCCAAGTTTCCAAGCATCCAAACCTATACCTAGACCTTGCAACAGCAAGAACCTTGTGCACTGGGTATGCGCCTTTTTCTATAATTTTATCTTATCCAAAGGCCAATTGTGTGATAAGCTGAGTTAGAATTTGGGTGAAGGGTTTTAACTTAAAACCCAAGTTAAACACTACAATCAACTTTTGCCTCTCTGTTACAGCCAACATGAACACTCCCACCAAGGAGGATTTTGCAAACCTAGAAGTTACAATAATTTGAAAATCATGACAAGAACTCAGTAAGGATAAAGAGGCCAGTTTCTTAACCGATTGTCCAGTTATAGCTAGCACAACCATCTCCTCGAGATCCATTGACGCAGACCTCAAATGTATGTTTTCCATCTGGCAACCTTGTGTATGAAACCTTCCTTGAACCGCAGTCTGACAAGGTATAATCATCCAACTGCATGAATAACATCATTTTCAAGATAGAACAAAGAAATGTAGCAGCTTCATGAGATTTAAGAGGGTATTTGTTTGAAACGTAGATGTTAAAAATTCCAATCCACTGCAACATAGAAATGTTTTATAGAATATAAGCATATAATCCATTCAACACCCTCATCTAATTATATATTTTCTTCACCAAACGTTCTAAATGTTCATGTTATCATATATTTTTTGTCGAAACACCTGTACCCATTTCAATACAGCATAAGTATTGTAATTGGGAAACTGATATGATAAGAGGAACAGTTAATAACAATTCACAATTTACAAGAGGACAGGCCTTCAAATAGAAAGTGCACTTGAAAATTCAATTAAAAGAGACTTCAATGAATCAAGAATGACCCCAACCAGCTAATTTAATTATGAGGGATTAAAAATCATAAATAGATAAAAAGTAGAGAAGGGACCCATAGCCACTGGCCCTTTTGAACAATTCAAGCTCTTCCTACTTCCAAGAAAAGTTCAAGTAGAAACTATATTTCACCAGTATCCCCTCCAAGCCCCACCCCAAAAAAAGAAAAGAGAAAAAAGGGAATATATATTTCTCTGAACTCTTTGTAGTTCAGAGAAAACATCAAAAGAAAAGCATGATTTAAGTACTTCCTTTTTCCCTTAAGAGAGCCTTTTGAGCTAATTTATTCCTCATTTGATATTTTTCTTTTGCTTTTCATAAAGATTAAGGCATTTTTAACCAGATGCTTATGTTTTCAATTACACATGAAAAAAAAATAAAGGATATATATTTCTCCAACAATCAATGTAAAGTTTCACTAGACCAATGCGCCATAAAACAAAAAATGCACCGATTCATTCATTGTAAATAAATGAATTTAAGTTGTTTATCACAAGAAGCCTAGTCATTAAATCAAATGCGACACCAGAAATTCATTGAAAAAAAAAAAAAAATCATCAACTTTTACAAAACTTAAAGAACCAACCAGCCTACCCACCTACAGCAAGAAGAAGAAGAAGAAGAAGAAGAAGACTAAGAAAACAAGATATAAGTGTTCTGTTCAACCAACCTTGCACTTGAGGCTGCAGTTTCTGCAAACACTTCCACCCTCCAAAACATCAAACTCAAATGTAGCTGTAGTTAGCCTTGAGACTACTAAAGGAGCCTTCAAGAAGTTCACATGATAGGCATTGAAATTATCACAATGAGCTTTGAAGCAGAGGAAGTTGAAAACCCAAAAGATTAAAACCACCAATGAAAATCTATTCAAACCCATTACAGAAAACTTGGGTCTGAAGCATCTACTGGGGAGTATCAAACCCCAGGCCACAGTAGCAAACATGAAGAAGAGCTAAGCTGTAGAAATGTTTAAATGGTGTCTTAACGGAACAATGGAAAAAAAGTCTTTAAGAGAGTGGGGGGACAGAACAGTGGTGGGGTTTGGTCATTTGGGCAGGAAGTAACAATAAATGAATGGGCTTCATTTGCAGCTGTGAACATAAAGGAGGCTGGAAAATTGAGAGATCAGAGAAAGCAATAAGAAGATAATGAGTAATGGAATCAGTTGGAAGAAATGTGGTTAGTGGTAGTGAAGGTTCTGATCCAGATATGGCACATGAGATTGACAGTGTGCTAGTCTGTATTCTCAATTTATTTTATGTATTAAAGAGGAGTAGTACTTCAATATGTGTTAAAGAGTACTACAATTTTTAATTGAAGATTGCAGTAAATGGTGACAGTAAAGAACGTCACCATTGATGTTTTTTTGTATTCTTTATTTTTCCCCTCTTTTAGTCTCCCTTTCTCTTCTAGGAGTCAAGAGTCAACAGCATTTATGAGAAGAGAGCCTCACAATTCAATCAGCCAAGAAAAGAAAAAGGCCGAAACATTGACCTTTGCCCTTCGACAAAAAAAAAACACAATATAAGTTTGTGTAGTTATTTAAAATTTAAAGGTTTTAAATTCAACTCTTGTTACTGTCTCCTTAAAAGGTGAGAAAGATTAATAGGTAGGACCGGACCTGATACCTTTTTAAAAGTACAGTAATAAAACTAGTTATATAAACTAATTACTACCATTATTTTTTCTAAAATAACAAAAATAAAAAATCAATCCCTTATTTTTATTTTATTTGTATTTTTAGGGGGCATCAGCCAAAAACATTTAATTCGTTCATTTAATTTTCCTCCTAAGTAGTATATACATGTTCCATTCAGTACTTGTTTCGAATGTCAAACTTTTCGTTATGTTTTGAGGAGATATTACGCCTCAACGGTCATTCCTCTAGCTCCTACCGTTGCTAAGGCTGACCAACAGTTCGTCCAAGCTTGCATGATTGTGGATTTCTAGCCGTTGGCTTACTCCAAATTGATGTGAGATGTTTTAAACGTTCCCACCAAAGAAATCTCGTGACCGGTTTTTCTGGTGAGCTTGTGTGGACGGAGCTGATTGGTCCTTGAATCAGATTATTTTTTATTCTCAAACAAAAACAGAAAGTGAGAGAGAATCTTGCGTTCTCAGATTTGAAATTTCATCTTTCGACCAAAAAAAAAGGGAAGGAATAGGCTGAAAACCTGCATGTGTGTGTCTATTCAACTTAACCAGCATCCTTTTTTCTTTATGTTCCCTTGGAGCTCTGTGATTTCACGGGAGTTCATCAGTTAGCAACTACAACACATTTCATTACTATTACCATTATTAATATTAGCCATACATTTTGTTAGACCCAAAAAAACAAAATCAAGTTGATTCGATCCATTCACGTGCCATTGTCTGTTAAGGATTATATGATTGGCCAAACCCAACGCACTCATCAGAATTCACAACCCATAACGCCAAGGGGACAGATGCTGGGCTGATTAAATTAAACCTCTGTACTATCTTCTTCTGCAAAAAGGCTACAAATGTTTGAGAACAGCGTACCTTTAATTTTAGGTGGAAATGTAGAATACTAGTGAAGAGATGTACGTGTGAAACCCTTTCACCGCTGCCCACTTTTCCATGAAAGAACCAGTTTCTATGATAGTGGCACACTAGAGGAGGATCTATGAAGAAAAGAAATCAAACTCACCAAAAGATGTTAATTCAACTCACTTGATGATGATTATGATTCTGGACATTAATAATGGACACATCCACACCAGCACATGCCCTTCCAAAACAACCTTGATGACGTCTTTGTCTCCATGTGAGACATAGAAACTGGAGTCCAACCAAGATTCCGCTGTGTTGATTAACGTGGGCACATGCATGGGCCATCTGATGCCATGACAATATGCTATAATAGAGAGAGAGAGAGAGAGAGAGAGAGAGAGAGAGAGAGAATATAAAGAGAAAGGAATAAGAAACATATCTTTACGAAACGACGAAGACAGAGATCCTCTCGCTCTTGCCCTGTATTAGCAAAAAGTGGGTAGAAGCAAGCAATAGCAAAAATGGATGAAGCTTATTAGCCTCACAAAAACATTATCCTCGTTATCTCTACTTTTCACCACAGCTGTCTGTCTTTCAACTTCTTCTCCCTCTAGCACACACGATGGGCCCATGCATTTACTTCCCATGCAATTACAATTTCTATGCTGAAATCTAAAATAGACCATACATACACGAATCAGATAGCATCTCACTACATACAACTATAAGCCACATTATAGTGAAATGGTAAGTCAGAAGCTAACATCATATTATCAAAATAGCACATAGATAATAAGTTGGTTTAAAAATGCAAAATGCACGAGAATGACGTTCTGCGACAAAAAGAAATTGTTTAACAATGTGAATAACTGGAGGTGAAGTTACTGCTGGTTTCTTCTTCAAAAAGAATAAAATTTGTTTACAATATACAGTTTTGATCAACATAAGGTACATAGTAGCCCTTTCCTTGGGATTTATTGACAACCCCTAAAAGAAACACTCAGTCTACTTACACAGTTACTGGTTCTCTAAGCTTTGCTTCAAGGTTCTTTGCAACAGCATCAATGAACTCTTCTGTGCTCAAGTATAAATCTCTTGATACTCTGCACATCAAAAAAAATCGTTGTTAGGAACAACTGACTCCCTTTTAACCAAGGATGAAAATCACCCGACATAAAAGAAACTCTGAGGATTCAAGATATGCTATATAAAGCATACCTTAAAGAAACAATTATGGAATGGAAAAAGGTTTCAAAGTAGTCATCAATAGCTAAATTTTGTAGACAGATGGAATTTAATAAGTAAAAATCAAGTGCCTATTTGACCAATAAATCAACTAATATATACTAATAATTTTTCTATCAATTTCTATACCTAAATTAGAAGATAGCTACCCTAGTCTCTTCAATTGACTTTCTGTTGGCCTTATATTATTTGCTTCTACACATTTATCTAATTTTCAAAAGGTTGCCTTCTTCAATCTTTCATTAAAAGTTAACATACAATTTTAACTACCAGGATTCGAATATTGAAGGCCATGTCACACGTAGAGAAACCATATGTATAGCATTTTCCCTCCCCTAATAGAATCCCTCAATTTTTGAACTCTTAAACCTTCAATTTGCCACGTCGCACATAGAGAAGCCATATCTACAACATTTTCCCTCTCCTGATGGAATCCCTTGATTTTTTACCCCTTAAACCTTCAATTTGCCACATGTCACACATAGAGAAGCCATGTGTACAGCATTTTTGCTCTCCCAATGGAACCCCTTGAGTTTTGAACTCTTAAATCTTCTTCCCTACCTGGCCAATGGAAACCAGGCAGAGACTTGCCTAAGTGAAAGTCGAAACCATATCATTCCAAAGCTTGAAGTTCATCTTGTCATCCCACAATATCGCTGAATTTCTATTTCTCTAATAACAATCTTATTACAAACTATCAAAATTCAAGGAAGCCATATAAAGGTAACAGTGTAAGAGTGAAGTACTGAGAAAACAGACGGCTTGTTGGTCATGATGAAATCAACAATTAAATGGATGTTTTTGACGGATAAACCATCAAATGGAATTAACTATGAACCATTGGATTTAGAAGCACTATTTTAAAATAAAAAAAAAAGTTGTTCTAAATTCTCAACATTACACCCTGGCCAGCCCTTCATAATGGAACAGCCTTGCAATGGATTAATGCTTTTGGAGACAATATTCCACAAGCTACATCTCATCAATACCTTGCAATCCTTCAGTTTCCCTCAATGTATCATCTTGGAACTTAAAGATGAATTATCTCAGATTGATCGGAAGTGCTCAAATATATAATTTACTTCACCGAACATCCTCATTGAACACTGTTGTTCAAGGTCTTTTTGACATCCTCTTTTCATTGTTCTTGATACAACCTATTTTTTCATTCAAAATATCAAGAACAAAGTCTAACCTTATTTAATGTTTTCAAGGCACCAAGGCGATATCTAGGCGATTTATCCTGTCTAGGCGAGGCGTAGCCTAGGCGATAAAAAAAATATTTATTTATAAGTAGCAAGATAATTAATTAATTAATTAAAGGTCCCAAGACTGTCCATACACAAAATTATATATATCTAACTGTATTTTATAATAAATGTTAAATTTTCATAAAATGATCAAAAACACTTCAGTTAATTAAATTCATGTCCACGAAACATTAATGCATGTCACAATGCACATTATCCAAAAGATTCAAAAGTACAAAACTCAAATATCTATTGCCGAAGGGTCGCCGATGGTCGCCGGAGATTTCGACGACGTTTCTTGGTCGGAGCAAATAGGAAGGATGGGCTTAGGCAGAAAAAACTTCGAGGGTTCACTGTAGAAAGTGGGCGTTTATGTTTCTAAAGCTTTTTTTCAAATTAGAGAGACCCCCCTAAACTTTTTAAATATTTGTACAAACCCCCACTGCCTGCCTAGCACAGAGCCTAGGCATTTTCTCCCTAAAACGCCTAGGCGTAGCCTCGAAAACACCGACCTTATTCCAACTGCTAGGCTGATTAACTGAATCTTATTTTGTCAGCCCACTATCTCTAGGGCCATAGTTTAAATTGAACTACAATATCCAAGTCCTTCCTCATTATTTAAACACTTCAATATTAGCCATCCACTTTACTCCTCAATGATCCAATCATTAACCTTTATTACACATGGACCCACCCAACCATATAAATGATTGGTGGGTGCTACATCATGGTTATCCAAAAAACGACAACAAAGACATAACTCAAAAGTGACAGAGGCAATTCATAACTATAAAAAAATTAAATATATATAAACCCTGATTTATTAATGTAATGGCAGGTAAAGCAATTTAACGATATTTAGCAGTCCCACACCATCATATGGAGCACAAAAGAGAAATGTCCAAGTAATTCCAAGTTTTCTAAAATTATCTAAAAGTACTAACTACCAAGGAGACTTAAAGTAATTAAAGCTCCAAAAATAACAAAACCATGTTTTACCATAATAATCATCGTTTCAAAAGCAGGAAAAGAAAAGGCCGAGAAGAAAAATTCCATAAGAAGAATTTGATTCAAAAGACTTGAGGGTAAATTCCAATAACTGCATAAGAAGAACAGATTGATAATACTCACTTTGATCCATGTACAAGAAGGGCAAGGTCCTTAGTCATTTTGCCACTTTCAACTGTCTCAATACATGCAGCCTCCAGCTTGGAAACAAAATCCAACAGCCTCTCGTGTTTATCTAATTTCCCCCTACATAAATATTAATTCCATAATGCGTTATTCTTTCTCCTTTTAAATGGGATATAATAGCTCACCGTCATAAAATTGCAATTTCAAAATAAAAAACACAACTATTCCAAGTTCAAACATCATAATACAAGCATGCAGAAGTCTTCCACAAAGATCAAGGTTTCATTAATAGCTGCTTTCTCTGTCAGCTAAATTCAGCATGGACCCACTTGATCAATTTATTAAAACACTCACAATTAATGTGCAGCAAGCCTTGAAGCATAAATATTAAAAATACCTATGTTGAAGCCCCCTTGTCCATGCAAATATTGAAGCAATACTGTTTGTACTAGTTTCTTGTCCCTTCTGGTATAATCGAAAATGTCGAGTCACAGTACCATGAGCAGCCTCAGCCTCTAATGTCTTCCCGTCAGAGGATAACTGCATGACATATAAGAAAATTTGCAGAAGATTATCAGCATTCAATACTAAAATAAATTGACATCAATGACATGAACCATAAAAGAAAAGCAATGCTGAGACGGTCTGAAGTACAAACCAATACAGATGTCATTAAGCCCAAAGAACCAAATCCTGCATCCAAATATTAGGAAGTTGCATGAAAGCCAAATATACTATGAAGATAGTTGTGAAAACATAAGAAAAAGAAACGTCATCTTAGCAATTTTTTTCCCATTCTAGACTGGGAAGGCTTGAATTTAAGAATGGACCTAGCCTTGAAAATGTCATTGAAATTTATTAGTGCCAATTATGTGGTAGCAGCACTAGTAAAAAAAGCCCAGGGAAAAAACAAATTGATTTGAAAAACTAAGAAAGCTTACCACTCGATGGAATTGAAATTAACAAATGTGTGACTATAGTGTGTCTTGACAAGGGCTCTTTATCAATGGGGAAAACGGCTTTGGGAAGTGAATCAATGAGGAAAGTTCTCCATCTTTAAATTTGGAGGATTTTCTCTATGAATAATAACTATTTGAGGTTTTCCAGGAAAGTTACATCTAGGGGGTGCTCAACTTTTAAGAAATGTAAGTGACAAAAATCAATAGGCATGATTCATACATTTGTTCAGTCATGCGAGTGCTACCCACTATTTTAAAATATCAAAAGCACAAAACTGCACCTTGAGCAAGAAAATCACTCTGGACATCTCCATCATAGTTTTTGCACGCCCACACATATCCTCCTTCACTTTTTAGTGCATAAGCCACCATGTCATCAATTAGCCGATGCTCGTACCTGAATTTCAGAGATAGAAATACAACAATTTCAACTTTCAGCAATATAAAAAAAAAAACTCTTTGGGGTTGAAACGTTGCTTCAATGATTTGACATATAGAGCGCAAGCTTTGAGGTCTTGAGTGATGACCTGCCCTTGCCTCTGAAGAATATAAAATAAAATTAACTCTTACAATTCATCAGCTTTCACACTGACCATATTGAGTGCTCTTCGAACAACTGTTTCCATTTTTCTTCATACACTTCCTGAAAGATGTCCTTGAACCTGTAAAAACACTTTGATGATTGTATAATCCCTTAAAGATTGCAAGATTATAAATTGTTCAAACTTTTGAACTTATCACTAGTTACAACTGAAAAGTACCTGCCATCATATTTCTTTAGGATTGTATTTTTAGTGCTGAAATAGAGGGGCCATTTCTTATCAAAAGCCATTGCCATTGATGACTCAGCAAATGCCCGGATCGACTGAAAATCACAAGACTTTTACGTAATATGGAGACATGATATCAATGAAGTTTCTTCAGAGAAAAAGGTCAACAACCAACCTTATCAACATTGTACATAGCCAGCGCAACACCAGAACCGTTAAAATCATGGACATCAAGCTCCACTGGCACACCCCCATCATCTGGAACTGGCAAAATAAAACATAACAAAATTGCAAATTTTTCAAGCATTATTATTTAGCAGCTTCATGGATTGCCTGAATAGATACAATCACCTTACCAAAGACCATTTTAAGCTTTCCTGGTCCACTAATTACAGTATCAGTTGCACGATACTGGTCTCCAAAGGCATGCCTTCCAATGCAGATTGCTTTCTTCCAACCTGTAAACATTAGGGATAAATACTGAACAGTTGCCTTTTGATAACCAAATAGTTCCAAATATGGGCTCAAAATTTACCTGATATTGTCCTAGGAATGTTCCGACATAATATGGGTTCACGGAAAACAGTACCTGCACAAAGAAATAAGAGAAAACATAACTGTTTGAGTGGGAAATATCATTGAACATGAAATAGATATAGTTAACTGATGAAATCGAGAGCACATGGAGTTCAAAACAAAAGACATGACCGTCTAACAGCATAAGTCTGCAATTTCCATCTAAGTTTCTCCTCCACAAAAGAAAAAAAAAGAAAGGGATGCAACATAAACATCATGAAGTTGGAACAGAAGCAAAAGAATGCAGATGCAAATTCTGGACTGCATATGTGTTTCAGTTCTCCAGTAACCCGCACAATGAACTAAATTATGATGCTTATATAAGATGACTGTTCTCCCATATGAGGAACTACATTGATTATAATGTCTTTCCTACCATTTATCTTTAAAGAGATTTTGATCAAGAAAGGTTGAAAAAATTAATAATACAATCAGATGAGAGAACTGATGTAATTGAGTTTTGACAAATTAACCAAGTGATATAATTTAAAAAATAAGAATACAAACCATTCAAAATGTTTCTTATCGTGCCATTGGGGCTTCTCCACATAGACTTCAGCCCAAACTCCTTGACTCTTCCCTCATCTGCATGGTATGGAACAAGAATGGATAAAATCACCTATCAAAAAAAGAACAGATAAAACCGAAACAGGTACTACAATTATTTTTGTGATCTGAGTCACGTCTGATTACACAATTTGACTTTAAACACAAATTTTCACATTTGCTAATACATATATAATTGAGAATGGAAAAGACCTAAACTCACCAGGAGTTATTGTTGCACATTTCACAGAAACATTATATCTGCAACACACAAAAGAGAATAGGGTAAACTATGAGAAAAGGTATATCTGTTCAGAACAGTATAATTTCATGTACAAGTCCAAAATGAAACAGGGTATCCTATTTATGAATTAATACATCTTTATATGAATACCTAAATTTGCAAGGTTTCTTCTCTCATTCTACTAATTACCCAATGATCAAAACAAGGATTGCATCTGAAAGAATCCAAAAAACTAGTAGTATTTATTAATGCCTCTTTATTTAAGAAATAAAATCCCAATAAAAAACATGGTATGGAATTTAACTTTTATCTGTACGACTACTAAACTAAATACAGAAACAAGTTGAAAATGTCTAATGGATCTGATGGCACAATTGTCATTTTTCGATACTCTTGAAAATGAAATACTCTGTTGAAGATATGCCTCAGAAGCTGCTGATATGGTTGATGATTAGGATGATTGAAGATAAGTATGACTAACAGTTGCAGAAGCTGATCAAGCATCATCTGCAACATGTGTTTGAAAGTCCAGATTTTTAGGAATTTAATTGATTTTGTTTTATCTGTTTATGGCTTGATATTAGGAAGTTGTTAGTCATATTTTGAATGGATCTTGTAGTCATCCTATTTAGATTTTCTGTTAAGTTTTTGCTGTATTTAAGCATGTTGCATTGAAAAAAAATATAATCAGATTTTTACAGTCTCCAATAAAAGTCTTTGCCATCAAAATACTTCTTGCTCTGTTTTTTTTCAGTTTGTAAAAGCAGCATACTCTCATACATTTCACCATTTTCATTTTCGGACAACCTTTTAGGATCATTTGTTTTCCATATTTCACTTAAAACATCAGACTCTCCTTCAATCACCCAAGAACATCACTTTATGCAAAAGAATTTATTTAGCAAAACATAAAGGTAGATTTTTAGATGTTTTATGGCAAGCCCCAAGCTAACAATAAATCTAAAAAAGTTGTTAAAAGCATTCCCAAGTTCCATACTAGAGAGCATAGACATGAATTGATTGTGTGAAATGCTCCTATTGCCATATATAAATAATAAAATTTTGATATGTAAGTTGTGAGGTCTAAAGAAGGGTGAGACTTGGCGCAATGGTTGAGGTTGCTCCATTATGACCATTATGACCATTATGACCTAGAGGTCATAGGTTCAAATCCAAAAATAGTCTCTCCAATATGGAGGTAAGGTTGCATACAACATCCATGTCTTAGGCCTCGCAATGGTGGGAGTCGTGTGCACTGGCCACTGGGTATGCCCTTTTTTAAGTTGTGAGGTCTAAATCCAAGATTGCTATTGACCCTCTTCTTCTTTATTTTATTGTTTAATTGGTGGGTTTTTTTGTAAGTGACGAGAGGATATGAAGGTTACCATTAAAAGTGAGCTATATTTCCCAAATGATTATAGATTGAAATTTCCATGGTGATTTAAATCGTATAGATTTAAATATTGAAAGGACTAGATGAAACCACATAGACCATCAACAATGACAAATTTTGAAATGGTAAAAACCATGTCTCACTAAGGGGAACTTCTTTCTAATCAACAACTGTGCAAGATAGGATATCAATTACCGTTACATCCAAAGGCATACCCTATTACGAACAAGTCAATCCATGTACAGAACTTTTTTACAAATATAAGATTCTTCGGGCCCTTATAAAGTTCAATTGTTAATTTGTAGGCCATAGCAAGCTATTATTAACACTCCCCCCTCACCTGTAGTCCTATCCTGCACATATAGAGTTAGATGGAGATAGAAAAAAAAAATATATCAATCATGCAAATGCCAACCACGAGACTTTTAACCTAAAAAACCACTCAATTTAAAAAATAAAAACTATAGCTAATAAGTGGAGGCCTAACTATGCATATCAAACTAACACTCACATGGGGCATCAAAACACCTACGACAACCAAGAATAACAAGAACATGAGCTTGCTTAGCAATACTATAAAACAACAAATGCAGTAAGCAAAATATCTTTCTTATCAACTTACATCAGAGTAGCTTCAGCGCTTTCAATAGTAACCCTGTCATCAGTGGCATCGCGATTCAATATCCCCAAATCAAAATACTTTATATCTAAATCCAAATAAGGATAGATAATCTGCAATTACATTCAAACCAAATCTTTATCAAATATCAATCATTAAAACAAAAAAAAATTGAAAAACGAACAGATGCTCGAAGATAAAACAAACTTCACCTTGTCCTTGATCAGTTTCCAAATGACTCTAGTCATCTCATCCCCTGAATTAAACAAACAATACACAAGAAATAAATAAATAAAAATGAACGAATCTGATGCAGAAACTAGAAATTAGGGCAAACACATACCGTCCATTTCGACGATGGGGTTCTCAACTTTGATTCTATCAATGGCAGCCATAGAAGCGAAGCATCTAAGAGAAGCGTCACGTAAGCCAGCGGAAGCTCTGTTATTGTTTCTTAGAAAAACTCGATTGAAGAATCTCGGATTCGCGTTGGTAGAGAAGATGCGGCTTTTTAGGGTTAAGGAAGAAGAAGATGATGATGAGAATACAGAAGCGCCAGCCATGGCGGCCAAGCGACTTGCCAGCATAACTGGGAGTGGCGCGGCCAAGACACGTAGTGTTTGCAAACGTTCAGCTTTGAAATCCGTGGAACCCACTTGCCGGTTTCGCAACTTGAGCTTGAGCTTGAGCCTTGAGCGATATACAAAACCGTTACAATGACAGTTATAGTCTGTTGTTTGGGCTTTGAAGAGACAAAATGGACATGAAGTTCATGCTGCTGCCCATGTAGAAAAGCCCTGAGGGCCTGAGTCATTTGTTGTTGGGGCTTGGACTTCCCTGTTGGACTTCTCATGGAGGAGGCCAACATGGCACAAGATCATCGGCGGAACTGAGTTACTATCTTGAGAGAGAGAGATAACTTCGTTAAGAAGAAGAAAGAGGAGGGTGTCTCCTTACAAACAACGTCAGTTACAACATGTAGAACGTCCTCTGATCACACAAGACACTGATCAAGAGATTTCATGAAATTTTGTGTTGTTAGATTGTTTTAAACTTATTAAATTTTACGAGGTTAACAACTACTTAACAAAATTGTGCCCAATTATCTGAGCTCGAGACAAATGTGTATAAATCTTATATTCAACACAAACGAAATTAAGACGAGATAAAGGTAAAATGGAGAATTCACAAAATAAAATTCTTTTAAATTAAGGGGGTAACAAAAAATTAGTTAATTATTATATTATAACAAAACTTTTAATAGTACAAAAAATAATTGGGTTACTTTGGTTCTTGATTTGAAAATAAGAATATAATTTAAAAAGTAAAAATTTGGAATACGATGTTTTATCGTTTTCTGAAAACAACATGTGTTTTTTTATAAAATTAGTAAAATTATTTTCAGGTTTTAACCAATCAAGGCGTATTTTATGTGTTTTCAAATTTTTATTGAGCCAAATTACTATAAATTACTGGTGGATGATTCAAAACAAATATCAGCCTTCAACTATTCAACCCATCATTTTATCTCTGTAAAAATATACAAAGATGATTGCTTAACACGTGCTTTTCCAAACTGGTCGTACCCTCGTTGCCTCCCTTGTCTCTTGAAATGTCATAATCTCAATTGTATTATTTCTTTCCTTGTGCAGTGCTTCTACCTAAGGGACCAACCCCATATAATAGCAGCATTTGCCACCTTCATCATTCCCTCAAAACACTACCCGACATGGCAACATCTTCTTCAACCTAAGCAAAACTATATTTTTATTTTTTTATTTTTTTTTTATAAAAGAAATTCCTGATGGCCCTCTTATTAATTACTAGTACTGATTATTATTCTCCAACTTTAACTAGTCTAATCAGAAATGAACAATTTTTTTATTTTGAATTCCATTTGAGAGCTTGTCAAGCAATATCTTCTTCCTGCATCTGATGCCCCGAATCTTGCCGAGAGAGACAGTAAAAAGACATTGAAATTGCTCTCCTCTGCTTTTCTTGCAATGTGGGACCCTGCAACAAGTGTTTCAAAGAGGGTTGTTCTTGTTCTTGTTCTTGTCTTCTGGCCTCTCAGCTACTACTACTACTAGATGGATCAGTTTTGTGCTGTTGTAATAATCATCCCACTTTTTAAGTGGGTCCTTCTCAAAATTCTCAAATTCTCAAATTCTCAAATTCTCAACTAAAGTTTGCTAGCTAGTAGCTTTTGTAATCTAATTCCACTCCTCCTCCTCCTCCTTTCTAAAAGCAAACAATCCAAAGAAATTTTCTTCCTCACTTTTGGCCTTCTAAAGAAGAAGAAAAATAAAATTTAACTTATTCTTCTTCTCTTTGGACTTTTCTCAAACATTTTAAGGTCATCATTGTTGAAACTTGAAAGATGGGTCTTCTAGTTCTTCTACTGCCTTTATTTTATTTTATCTATCTAGCTATCAATCTATCTACCTTACTTTACCTTTAAGATAAACAGAAAATATAAATTAAAGAAAGAAATTGCAACCAGTAATCCAATCAAATTTTGGTAACCTTAATTAGATTAGATTTTAGAATAGATTAGATTACATAAAATTCCAAACCTACCAACCCAACAGCTTGTTCAAACTCAAAGATTTTCAGAATCAGGGGGCCCATGGATTATTTGATTTCCCAGTGAGTAGCAGTAGAGGAGTGGTTGTTCAAATCATCACATCTTTTCAGGGGGCCCTGTTTCTTCTTTCAATAATTCTTAAAAAAAAAAAACTTATTTTTTTAATATTTTTAAGATTTTTTTCAACTAATTGGGTAATATTTTATTTTTCGATAATATTGTTGCTTGTTGTTACCGCTATCTATCTATGTATGAATATGTCCACAACTATATTATTGATGTTGGACACGGACACGATCATTTGATATTTTTCACTTTTCACACAAAAGTGGATTGGATTTTAAATCGGTCAACTCGTTACTTAACAAGTGAATCTCTGTTTTCTTATAAAGAAATTTAGAAACACGTTTTTCAATTATTATGTCAATAGTAGTTCAAATAATTTAAATAGTTTCTTTGCAAATTATTTTTCATAATATTAAATATATCTCTCTCATTTCCCTAGTACTTGTGATAAAATATACAATGTTAGATGATTTATATGCTTAGATCACAACTACCATATCTTTTTCTAGGTATATATTTAACTTATTAATTGAAACAAGTACTTTGTTGTAGAGAGGGAGAGAATAAAATGAATATGCTAGCAGGCAAGCAACATGAATAAACTACTGTTACATATAGTATAATTAATTGAGAGTGCAATAAATAAATAATGTTCTGCAATGGTCAACACCCTACATTCCAACTAACAGATGAAAAATATCAATGTCAATATATAGTTGGACAACCCAAATCAATAAATGCAAATATAAATTAAAAAAATGAGTATAATTTTGTGGCTAAATAGTCTTAAATGCATCTTACCTACTTAGAATGACTAACAAATCAATAAATGTAAAATCTAAAGAACTTTGAGGTTAGCATGTGATACAGCTTTTGAAGACTTTGGAAGCTTTGGTTTCGTGCTTACTGGACAAATAATGAAAGGCTGTATTTGTTTTTTTAATTCGGATATAATTTTTTATATTTTAAAATTTATAAACACAAAAAACGTGTTTGATTGTTTAAAATCTGAAAATAATTTTTTTAAAATTTATAAAAAATATATTATTTTCAAAAAATAATAAAATATTATTTTTTAAAACACGAATCAAATATATTCTAATACTCTCGTTTAATTAAAAATTAAAATAAAATAATAATAATCTCACTTGTATCTTTCAATTAATATATTTTTAATTAGAAAGGTTGGCTATATAAATTTATTTGTTTTAATTCGATTTATCGAAGTGTTAAGTCTAGTCTGCTTAATCAAGGACTTAGTCAACAGTCAAATTATGGATGGTGGTATCTTTTAATTACAATAGATTATCAACAAAGGTACTCAATCTCCCAATTCATATATATTCAAAGGTATTTGTTATTCGATTACTCTTATTTTAAAAAATGTTAAAATACGTGTAAAGTCTTGATATATCATTTAATTGATCCATTGTACTTTTTATCCCAACATTTGCACTCTGAAGTCACGAGGCAACCTGATCATTGGTTCAATTATAAAAAGACAGAAAAGCCCTTGCAACATTTTACAATTACATCAAAGAAAAATTGGTCCTCGAATTATTTGCAACCCCACCAAAATATTCCTTTGATAGACACGAGGCGTGCGGTACATTACTGGTGGTCTGGTCTGGTGACTGGTCAAGCCAGCCAGCCAACCAGCTCGAGTCATCGTTAAAACCCACCAGCTTTTTTAACCAAACCACTGAACCACTGAACCAGAACGAGCACTCGTTTTGGACTCTTAATTTACATAGGGCAGCCACATGCCATCGGGACACGTGCCCCCTCTTCAGTCCTACCTAGGTAATAGTAGTAAGTAGGGGATTAGGGTTTTAGGTTTGTTTGTCTTATTTTGGGATTAGGGATTCCCCTATTTTTATTTTTTCCACAAATACTCTAGAAATCATCATCCCCTACGTTACATGTACATCAAAGTTACCTACACCAACCATCTCTACCATTGGAACGTATGCTCCAGGCTGAGGTTTTGGCCAGAGTAATCAAGGGTCATGATCACATATGGCCCTTCGACGTGGGCCACATTAATGAGTATTAGTAGTAGTGGTGCAGGAGCCATGATTAACAAGTCCAAGGAAAAACCTGTATATTTTATTTAAGAAAGTAAGTGCTCATGATTGGTGGCATATAAGATATTATTAATTACTACTAATATTCGTGCCTTATATGCAATTTTTAAATAATATTTATTAATTAAAATAAAATAAATATTTATAATATATAATAAAAATATATAAATACTTATTTAATGCAAAAATCACACAAGCAAAGCCAATCACACAAGCAATGCCAAGCGCAGGTTAATAAATACACGTGGGAATTTTGTTGTGGGGGGGGCTTTGTGTTAAGTTGGTACCGGGAGTATCTGATTTGTTTATAGAGCTTGTGTTTTTATTTTTATTTAAAATAAAATAAAATAAGGGAGGGAATCGAGCGAGGTGGTGGCGCGAACAGTCCAAGGTAAATTCCAGAATCGTGCACATGCCTCAAGCAAAGCCAAGCGCAGGGTAGTGGCCATGGCCCAATCGGCGCATGTTAGAGATTCCCCGTCACGAAACCAACAGAGAATAACTAAACTACAAAAATCATGCTCGCTCACCTTCTCAACTTCACGCATTATTATTTATTCCGTCTCTCATGTCTCTCAACTGCGACCCCGCACCCCTGGCGCATTCTAGTGGCCACCACCAGTAGACCATGTAAGAACCATCAAGGACAATAATTTGCTGCCATGGTCTCCGGTTCACTTGCGGCTTGTTTTTGTGACACATCCATTGGATGACACGTGTTTCTGATGCCTTTTTAATTAGATATTTTGAGATGCGTGTAGTATGAAAGAGCCCTGTTGAGGGTAGCGAGAAATAAGAATGTTTAGTTCAATTCAAATGATGGTAAATAACCCCAGCCCCAAGGCGCATTTTAGAATCTCGAACCTACCATTTTTTTTTTTTTAAAGAGGCTACAAGAATTATTATTATTTTGTATTTTTTGGTGGGAAAAGTGTGGTGGGTTTTTCTGAAGAGGCAACTTTCAATTGTTCGGCGCATTGTAGCATGGAGGGACATACCCTCTGCAAAAATAGCTTTTTACAGAACATTTATTTATTTATTTTTAATTTTTGTTCTTTTTTTTTGAATAAAAATATATAATATGGTTGTTGTGAATGGAACAAAAGCAAAGGAGGAGTAGAGGAGAGACTGAGACATGCGAAGCACGTGACCTGCCAAAAGTTTTACCAGACTGTCTTTCTTTTTCTTTTTACTCACCCTCTTGGGACGTCTTCTTTGTTCTTTCTGATCAATCGTTTTTTAGCTTTCAGTCCAATCAAGCTCACAACGCTTCGGAAAGATTGAATTTTGAAAATGGGAAAAAATACCCTTTTTCTATAACTTCTTATTTCTTCCAATTTTAGTTTTAAATTTAAATTTATTTTATTTTATTTTTTTGTTTCTGGGTTGCTCTGCATCTGTATGTGGTCTTTGGCCTTTTGTATTGGATTTTAGTGGCGAGGTTTGGTTTTTGCATGTGTTTTTCTGCTTTTTGATGAGGAGGGAAAGGATAGATATGGAGGATGAGTAACAGCGGGTGGATGAAAAACAAACAAAGCAACAAAGATATTTAAAAAAAAAAAAAAACCCAACAACTTACCCACATGGAATGGATTAGAATAGAAATCACACCCAAACATTTTCAAGTTTCTAGGATTTTGAGAATTTCAGGCGTTATGGGCTCTTGTTTCTAGTGAAAAATTCACTTCTTTTTAGCTTCTGTTCTGTTGGACTGATGTTAAGAGCTGGGAATTTTACTGGGCAGTGGCTATAAGCCTTGTTGGGCTTCCTTCTGGGTTTTGATCTGCAGTGGTTTCTGATGAACTTTGTGGAGAATCCGAGCTTTTTAAGCTGTGGAAATGGAGTTTTAAGGGCTTGTTTGGCAATGAGAGGTTGTTGATAGAGTTAATTTGAGAACAAAGTGAAAGGGACTGATGGCCTTGTACTAATACAGTGATTACTGCATCTGGGTTCTTAGTTTTGGGGACTGTGGTTAGGATTTTCAGCTGAGTTGGGCAATGTTTTCTCTTTTTTCTTGATGCTAATACAGTGGTTTTGGGAATGGATTCTTTTATGTGTTCTGTTGCTTTTGGAAAGTGGGTTCTGGTTCTGAGAAGAAGAAGAGATTAATTTTCTTCACTAATAATGGAGAAGAAGGGTTTATTTTGCTGGAGATTGGGTTTGCTTGTTTTGATATGGATGGAAAGGTGCTCTGCAACTCTTTCTCCTTCTGGTATAAACTATGAAGGTTAGTTGTTCTTCATTTCTTCTTAGTTTTACTTTTGATATGAATTATATGCCAATGTTAGCAAGTTTGATAAATATACTTTTTTGGTTAAAATTTAAGGTTTTTCTGGGATACCCTTTTTTCTCTTGAGAGAATTATGTTGGTTAAACTAAGTTATTCTGATCTATGTGGTACTTATTAGTCTTTTTTAATGGAGACCATTAATGTTTTTTGCAGCTAAGTTACAGTTTAGATCTTGGATTTATCTAGTGATGTGTACATTGAGATTCTGTTTTTGAATTTTGATGCATTAAATCAATAACTGGGAAGAAGAATATATAATCATGCTTCATATTTTCACACTTGTTCTTGTGATGCAAATGCAGTTGTAGCTCTGATGGCTATAAAAAATGCTTTAAGAGACCCATATAATGTGCTGGACAACTGGGACATTAACTCCGTCGATCCATGTAGCTGGAGGATGGTTACTTGCACTTCTGATGGCCATGTGTTTTCCTTGTACGATTCTATAGACCTTTTATGTCCTTCTGTTTCTAAATTGATACTTGGAAGAAATTCAGCAAGAAAATGCATCAAATTCAGACTATTTTTTTTTTTTTTAACTATGTTTTTCTATAGAGGGTTGCCTAGTCAAAGCTTATCTGGGCTCTTGTCACCAGGAATTGGGAATCTCAGTAGTCTACAGTCTGTGTAAGTTAGATCTTATTTCCTCACTGTATGTTTAAATTGTGAATTATAATGGAAAATCATACTGAAATTTTGATGAATGACAATTTCAATTTGTTTGCATTTTGGTATTGTAGGTTGATGCAGAATAATGCCATTTCTGGTCCCATTCCTTCTGAAATTGGAAAATTAGAAAAGCTACAAACACTTGATCTCTCGAATAATACATTCAGTGGTGGAATTCCAAGTTCTCTGGGGAATCTTAGGAACCTGAACTATTTGTAAGTGTGGAGAAATCAATGTTAACCACTTTGACATCAGTCTGATTGGTATGAGTTGTTAGGTCTTCTATGGTTCGTAATTACAACAGGTGTAATTGCCATGTTTACATGATAAAACTATTAGGCTTGATTCTTCTTTTTCTTAGTCTGATGCAGTTCAAATGTTAATTTGATGTAAATGTCTACCTATTATGCGTTGCATATGCTACGACCAAATATTTATCCATGTTGGGATCTTACCAAATAGGGATTCACAATGCAAAAGCAATCTTGGCTGTGAAAGCCCAAAAGTAACGGTTAATTCGAGGGAGTTGGAAATAGTGTTTCATTGTTTATTAAGAAGTTTCATTCATCCATTTTTCTTCTTAATCTGTTTACTTCTCTAACTGGTTTTCTTTTGTACTGTTCTTTTTGGTGTGCAAGTCAGGCGACTGAACAACAACAGCCTTTCTGGACCCTTGCCTGATTCATTGTCAAACATTGAAGGCCTAACTTTAGTGTACGTGAGAATCTATCAATCCCACCATTTGCTTATCTCGAGAAAGGCTAATCTGTGAAGAGAAATAGATTTTTCCTTAAACTTTTTAAAAAACTCACTTAGACTTTGCTCTCAGGGACCTATCTTTCAACAATTTAAGTGGTTCCTTGCCAAAAATATCAGCAAGGACGTTTAAGTAAGCTGATCTCTCTTATTCTTGCATCAATTTTTTTTTCAAAAGTTACTGCTTGATTATTCAGTTTTCTCATTCTCCATCTTTCTTCTCCAGAATTATTGGAAACCCTTTAATTTGTGGGGCAAATTCAGAAAACAACTGTTCTGCTGTGTCTCCTGAGCCACTTTCCTTTACACCAGATGCTCTACGAGGTGACTTTCACCAAGTTTTAGTTTTGACACCCATAATGATTTTACGAGTTCTTCAAATTTCATTGTCACTTTCTGAGCAATGAAACCTTTTGATTCTCAGATCAGTCTCAACCAGGTGGAGGTAGAAGCCACCAGGTAGCGATCGCGTTTGCTTCAAGCATTGGATCTGTTTCTTTTATTATAATCATTGTTGGATTTCTTCTATGGTGGAGATACAGACGTAATCAGCAAATTTTCTTTGATATTAATGGTAAGATCTTGTACTAGATCTGAAAAGCTCAATATAAAATAAAACAGCCATTATTAATTAATGTTTCCTTTCCAGTTTGATTTGTTCTATCTGTAGAACTATAATGATCTAGGCCATCTAAGCAGTGTTCAGTTTTTGAGCCACCTGCTGGATACATACTCCGGAAGTGGCTGATATTGTATTGTTTAGAGGTGATTGGCCAATTAACAGTCAGTTCTCGATGAAAGTTGAAGTTTATTCTTATTGTGAATGACAGGTCTCAGTTCTATGTTTGGTAGTTGAGAAAAATAGAGTTTTCTTGAGAAATTCATCTCGAGAAAATCTTCTTGAGAAAAAATTTCTCATGGTTGTTTGGTTGAACATGAAATAATATTCAATCTTATGACCATCACCTTTTCAAATTTAGTTGCGGAGATATTTTCTCGTGAGAAAATCTTTGTCCCACCCCTCTACCTAAGAAAATTATGGTGAAAAAAGAGGAGGGCCGAGGCAATCTTTTTCTCAGCTATGTTGCCAACAGAACATTGGAATTTATAATTTTTTCAAGAAAACCCACATCTTCTTGGCAAACACACCTAGATTTTTTTAAACGTTTACAATATAACTATTGACTACTTCAGTGTGGTATCAAATTTAGGAGATTTCTTTGGCAGAGGAAAACTTGCGGTTTTCTCAACACATATAATATGGTTAGCTTGTTTTGATATGTTTATAACTCATGGTATTGTAAAATTGCTACTAGGCTCCTATTTCTGCCTTTTGGTTCAATTGTGCATTCATTTCTCAATTAAAATGTTGTTTGGCAGATCAATACGACCCAGAGGTGCGCTTGGGTCATTTGAGAAGGTATTCTTTTAAAGAGCTTCGTGCTGCCACTGACCACTTCAACCCAAAGAACATACTAGGCAGGGGTGGATTTGGAATTGTCTATAAAGGGTGCTTGCAAGATGGAAGTATTGTGGCAGTGAAAAGATTGAAAGATTATAATGCAGTTGGTGGTGAAGTTCAGTTCCAGACGGAAGTTGAGATGATTAGTTTAGCAGTTCATCGGAATCTCCTCCACCTGTGTGGTTTTTGCATGACAGAGAACGAACGGCTCCTTGTCTACCCCTATATGGCAAATGGAAGTGTGGCATCGCGATTAAGAGGTAACTGAGTTTGGTTGCTTAATGATATTATAATGTTTAACTCGCGTCTTATTTTGTTAAATTTTTAAAAATATTCAAGCTACTATGCTTTTAAGATATTGCAACTTGGTTAAACTTGCTCAAGTTTTTATTATTACTCAACAGTTTCTATGGATTATAATTAAGTTTTAACTTGGTTCTATATCTATTTTCTAGGGATATTTGGCAAAACTGTGTTTCGAGTCTTCTGTCTTGAACTGAAACAGTGTCTCTTTTCAGTCACAGCCTTTTGTTTTTTCAATGAGATCTGCTTTTTTATTCTTAGTTGTGATTTCACCTGCTTTTCTTTTTTTAATAAAATTTGATGGACTCCCGATCGGTGAGTGGAATTTATTAGAGTAATTATGTATTATTAAGGGTAGTGTAGTAATTTTATTTGTTCAGGTAGCTATTAACATTCTAGCAATCTTCTTTTCTCCTTTCTTTTATTCACAGAATTTGTACGTGGTGTTTCAAATGCAGTCATATTGGAAAACTATTATTAATCTTATTTTGTTTCTACCGTCAGATCATGTTCATGGTAAGCCAGCTTTAGACTGGTCAAGGCGAAAGAAAATAGCTTTAGGAACGGCTCGAGGACTTCTTTATTTGCATGAGCAGTGTGACCCAAAAATTATTCACCGTGATGTAAAAGCTGCTAATATTCTTCTTGATGAGGATTTCGAGGCAGTTGTTGGAGATTTTGGGTTGGCAAAGCTCTTGGATCATCGGGATTCTCATGTCAGCACTGCTGTTCGTGGAACTGTTGGACACATTGCTCCTGAGTACCTCTCGACTGGCCAGTCCTCTGAAAAAACAGATGTGTTTGGCTTTGGTATCTTGCTACTAGAACTCATTACAGGTCAGAAGGCTTTGGATTTTGGAAGAGCAGCTAACCAGAAAGGCGTTATGCTCGATTGGGTAATCTCTCTCTCTCTCTCTCAACTTTAGACCTTAAACCCTAAGAACCGCATAAATTGTCATTTATCTTCTTCAATGACATAGCCGTAAACAAATGAGCTGTTCTGTTAAATTTACGTTACTCAGTAAAATTTCAAGATACCACTCGGTTGTTCAGGATAGAACCAATGGTATGGATGCTAATTGAAGATTTTATATAGCCTGAAACCACTATTTTATTGCCCTTGAATTATCAATCTTGATTTGAAGTGTTTCTAGTGAAAATGATTACTTGTACTATCTTTTTTAAGGGGTAAATTGACAATTGAAGAGTAATCTAAGAAACGAAAATGGTACCAAAACATTATAAGTAGGAGAGTTTATGCTTAATTGCCAGTGAAGGGTCCTTGCAAAACCTGTGGATAGATAGCCATTGTACATTCTGAAATCACTCTGACATTGTAGGTTAATTTTTGTACAGGTGAAAAAGCTTCATCAGGAGAGTAAACTAAACCTAATGGTAGATAAGGATCTAAGGAACAATTATGACAGAGTCGAGTTAGAGGAGATGGTTCAAGTAGCTCTTTTGTGCACTCAGTTCCACCCTTCGCATCGTCCTAAAATGTCCGAAGTGGTGAGGATGTTAGAAGGTGACGGGCTTGCCGAGAGATGGGAGGCCTCGCAAAAGGTAGATACACCGAGATTCCGGTCATCAGAAAACTTGCCTCAGAGATATTCCGACTTTATCGAAGAGTCTTCGTTGGTTGTGGAAGCAATGGAGCTATCTGGGCCAAGGTAACAACAGCAAATCAATTCAATCAATTTTACATTTGAAGAGTTGTGGGAAATGGGAAAAATGTGTTTGTGAGAATGTTCATAGCTTTTGAATGCATATATTCATCATCTGTACAAAAATGAAAGTAGTTATCTGTTTGTGATTGGGCTGATGAGCTTCTGTTGAAAATTTCGGAGAATACAAAGATGCAAATTATCAAAATCTCATTTCTTTCTCCTTTAGATGATTATATTCTGCAGGAAACAAGTGTGAGTATAAATCATAAAATAGAAAGTAGCAAATAATTGACTTCCACCAAAATCAGGTTTGGGCAACATCTTATATCAACATGCATTTGGTGTGGTTTACCTGTTCGGTTTAAAATTCGAGCAATGCATTTTTACCCAAATATAATTAATAATAAGTTACATTAATAAATGCAAATTATAGATAATTATATATGTTAGTGGGTTCAATTTTAATAATATGTCTTACATCGATTATGATTATGTATTTTTTTAAGTTAAGACAAAAAAAGTTTTATCTTTTTATACTACCAAGAGATCTTATTTATGGTTAAATTTAATATTAGATTTAATAAATAATATCTTGTAACGTAAAGGATGGATCAGGGTCAAAATTGACTTCAATAATATTTAAGATCCATTGTGAAAGTATCACATCTATTGAAAAAATTAAAAAACTTATAATTTTACTTTTACATAAATTGAATTTTTATCTCCATATTTATTTATTAACTGTAATAATTTGTTAATATATTTTTATGGCATGTCAATTAAGAATTTGTAGGTACCACAAGTTAAACATTACTAAAATAACATTACCCTTTGTAATAAATAATTATATTTATTATGTTTTATATACATTTTAGTGTGCCCATGTGATTAAGGGCTCTGATTTTTATTTTTATTTTTTGCATATCTTTTAAGAATTATAATTTAGGTTATAAGATTTGTTTGATTATTCTCTAATCAATTTAATTGACTAAAGTGCCCCTCCCTCGAGTTAATTAAGGCTGATTTTCAGTTCTACTAAATCTCTTTCAAATTCAATTATTTTGTAAAAATAATGAAATGATTGTCAACCATTTCTTTTCATTTTAAAAAAAAATCACAACTATTTTTATTTTTCTAAAATAATGCAACAAGTGATTAAAATATCTCTAAGAAAAATATTTTAACTGTCCAAATAAAAATGTTCCTTTAAAACATTTCCAAATATTATGAGGCTACAATAACATTTTAATTAAATTGTATATAAAAGTGAAGCTAAATAAAACCTTCGTTATTAATTGATACTCTCTATAGGATAATTTTAAATATGTAATTACATGTAATATAAATGTCAATTTAACCTTTGACGGAGATGGAGCAAAATAGAAATAACGAATTCATATAATTGACATGTCTAGTTAAAAAAATGTTAAAATATTTCACATTTTTTCTAACTTTGTTTGGATTAAGAATGTTAGTGGTTTGGTTTAAACTACCAAATTGAATCAAATCGTTGCACATTAAGTTTGATTTTTCACATGTTTGATCATATGATTTAAGAACTTAAAAATTATATTAACTCAAATCAAACTGACCAAAGTTAATACTATTATTTATGATCAATTTATTATAACATTTTCTTGTTATATTATTAAAATTAAATGCTTTTGTTATATTATTTTAAATGATGGATTCGATTTGGGTTTGAGCAACAACTAGATGACATCTCCCATTTGGATAGAGATAAGGGCAGTTCCGTAATCTTGCAAACAATTTTAAATTAAGAGTAATGGCTAAGATGGTGGGGCCGTATTTCGTTATTTTGCAGTTACCTCTCCTCTCGCCCAACCCCAACGTAACAGAGAAAGAGTAGAACACATCTCTTTGTAACACTTCACCTCTGCTTCTCCGCTTTCCCTCTTCTTCTTTCGAAATCCAAATCCAAATCCAAACCAAACTAAAACTCCTTTTTCATCTCTATCTCTTTAAACTCTCGTTTTTTCTCAAGAGCTTTTTACTGAAGTTACTAAGGAATATGTTAAGTTCTTAGTATTTTGGCCTTTTGGGCTTGTTTTTGCAGTTATGGATTCGAGAAAGCTTTTAAGATTGGTTGGTTCTCTAGACAATTTCGGTTTCTCTTTTTCTTCGAAGAGGAAAGTGATTACTTCTTTCCGGGCATGCGTCATAGCTTCATTAATAGTAGTTTCAATGTTTTTTTTCAACCACCCATCAAAGACGGTGTTATTGCATCCAGTGCTTCATGGGTTCAATGGCATTGTTGGTAAACCTACTGTTTTTCCCTGTAATACAGTCTCTCTTCCAAACGGTTCTGATTCATCTGTTCTACTGAAGAAGCAAAATCAGGCGGATTTGAGTGTTATAGAGATGACCCATGAAACTAGTTTGGATTCAATTGATGAAGAATGGGTTAAGAGTCACGAAGAGAATCTCTCAGAGAAGGGTGAAAAAACAAGCTTTTTTGTGTATTCTACTGGTAAGGGTACAGAAGAAACTGATGACAACTTTTCTGACAGTAGGAAAGACTCAAGCTTTTCGAGTGAAGAAGTTAGGAGGGGTGGTGAGAAAAGGCATCAAGAAAGTGTGATAAGCCAAGTTAACATTGGGACTTTTTCTGGTGAAAAAGCTGGCTTTTCAGTGAATACCCACAATGAGGAATCCATGGAAACATCTAGAAACGATAGTTTTGAATTGGGTATTGACAATATCAATGTGGGAAGTGTCTTTGGTGAAGTAGAAGAGGGTGTTTCTAAGAAAAACCATGAGAAGACTTTGACCCAGGAAAGTTCTGTTGCTTCTTCTGATGATTCTACTTCTACTACTAGGATAGTAGATTATTCCAAAACTTGTGATATATTTGATGGAAGATGGATAAGGGATCAAAAGAAGCCATATTATCCTGCGGGGTCGTGTCCTCACATTGACAGGGATTTTGATTGTCACCTTAATGGGAGGCCAGACGACGATTTCTTGGGATGGAGATGGCAGCCAAACCAGTGCAATATTCCCAGGTAACATAGCGAAAATCTGTGTAATATTACTAGTTTATATATGCCATCTTTATATGTGTCCAAAAAAACTTACTATGTGTAGATTATGGAGGTAATTAGTGAAAATACTTTTTTTATGGACCAGTGTTAAAATTGTTGTATACATTGCGATTTAATATGGCAAAACTTAGTGAAGAACATAGAGCATTTGATGGGCCTTGCTAATACCAACAAAAAACTTGTTTTTCAATGAGGTCTAGTACTGCATTTTGTGAATTTTAGAAGTTGCTTTTCTTATATTAATAACAATGAAGGAAAAAAAAAGATTTTATGGGTAAACAGTTTGATTTGAGTTTTATTGAAGTCTGTTGTTTTTGTTATTTCAGTTAATTATGTATGTATGAAGTGTTCTTGTTTCAATCTTTATTTAACATGAATGTTTTTTGCAGATTAAATGCCACTGATTTTCTTGAGAGATTGAGAGGAAAGAGATTAGTTTTTGTGGGAGATTCTCTGAATAGAAACATGTGGGAATCTATGGTGTGTATTCTTAGGCACAGTGTTCCAAACAAGAAGAGAGTTTATGAGATCTCAGGAAAAAGGGAGTTCAAGAAGAAAGGCTTTTATGCTTTTAGATTTGAGGTACAATGCTTCAGAGTTTCACTTCATAGTAGTAATTCATGATCTAGCCATATATGCTTCTTTCTCTAATTAGCTTTGGTTTCTATATGTTTTGGTGGTTCCATTTTAGGACTATAATTGTACTGTAGATTTTGTCGCGACGACATTTCTTGTGAGAGAAACATCCTTCAATACTAGAAAAGGATCGATGGATACTCTTAGATTGGACTTGATGGACCTATCGACGTCGATGTACCGCGATGCAGACATTATTGTCTTCAATACCGGGCATTGGTGGACTCATGCGAAAACTTCTAAAGGGTGACTACAATCATTTACTGATTAAATTTATTTATTTATATATTTTTTCCATTTTTGTGGGTTCCTCATGTTCCACCACTAAATTAAGTTCAAATATTTGAGGAATTACTAATACTTGAGTTATAAAAAATAAAAAAAAAATTGTGAATGCAAATATTAATGGTGTTTGGTCTTATGTATTGCTTGCTTGTACAGAGCAAATTACTACCAAGAAGGTAACTATGTGTACCCAAAACTTGAGTCCGATGACGCATACAAGAGAGCTCTCACTACCTGGGCCAGATGGATTGAAAATAATATCGATGCGATGAAGACCCAGGTTTTCTTCAGAGGATACTCTCTCATCCATTTCAGGTTAGTAGACTGAATCTTTTTGGTAACCTCTCTCTCAATTTATAACTTTTTAGTATGATTTTATGTAAACTAAACAATCAGTTTTAGAGTATATATGTCATTGTTATTCTGAACTAATTTGCTAGTTGTCAAACAGTAGAAGAATTATCACCAGACTAATTGACCTGGTTTCACCTAGTATGATTTTCTTCTAATGAAAGAGAGAAAAGTTGAAGGTTTAGGTCCACCAAAAATAATGTCTCATAGCACTTTATGATATAGGCAATTAGACATGGGGATTTACTAGTTAAACCACGTAATTCTTTAATATCAGGAATTGGCAAAATAACTGGCTTTAGGGAATGGATTGCATTTGCAGTGTTCCTAGGACATAAACCATCAAATCTAATTGTAATGGATGTCATTTGATGGTTTCTCATCGGCGTTGCTTCATTAGTAATATTTTTAGGAACTAATTCACATTGTCTCCCCAGAAGTGTCTATGGTAGAATGGAGAATTGCTTTCTTAAACTTTCTATTTCCTGGTATCGCCTCCTTTAGTTTCTCGTATTTGAGGTTGTGAGTATTATGAATGGCATTGGAAAGAAAATTTGATAGACTCACAAAGAAACTTTTGTCATTTGGATGCAGCCGAGGCCAATGGAACTCGGGGGGTCAATGCCACACGGAAACTGAACCGATCTTAAATGATTCTTACTTGTCAAAGTACCCTTTAAAGATGAAAGTTCTGGAGCAAGTGCTAGATCAGATGAATTCTCCTGTGATGTATATGAACATTAGTAAGCTTACAGATTACAGGAAGGACGCCCACCCTTCCATATACAGAAAGGAATACAAGACGGTGGAAGAAAAAATCGCAGCGGAGAAATCTCAGGATTGCAGCCATTGGTGCTTACCAGGAGTTCCTGATACATGGAATGAGTTGCTCTATGCTTATCTCTTGAGGATTGGGAAGGGATCATGGAGAATCTGAGCAGATTTATACATAATTATAATTTGTTTTATTCTTTGACTTTACTATGTAATTAAGTTATTTGCGCACTTTTGACATTGATGAGCTCTCAGTGTTGGTGGATTCTGAGGGCAAGGGCTTGAATTGCAAAACAAGATTTTTATGTACATATGATAGAAAATGAAGTTCTTTGATTTACTTGCGTTCTATCAGGGTGAAGAACTTATATATTCTCCCTTGCTTCAGTTCAAAGCTCTGCAGAAATGGCTGGGTGTTGGATTGTATCATCTGAATCTGGTGGAGTGGGTGATGGAAATAACTCATTTGAATCTTTGAGAGCACTTTTTAATTCCAAACTTTCGTGGATTCACTGCAAATGCATTTCTCCTTCATTTATTTTGGACTTTTGAAATGAATATATCCTAGCATGCAAGAAATGCCCAAGTTCAACAGCTAAAAATCACTGGAAAAAAAAGGGGGGGAAATCACATATCAAAGTTACCCTGCTGGTAATTGTCTGATTTTTATTTGTATCCTTTCATAATCTGGACGCGATATCCCAAATAAAATTAGATTGTTGAACCATGTTTCCAGAAAAATTTTCAAGAAACTTTCAAAGGATGGTAATGCAAAAGAAAAAAGAAGTCAGTTTTAATTGCAAATCCATGAAAGTCTCTGAAAGCCAGAGAAGACTTTGGGATGAGGCATAGATAGATAGATAGATAGATAAAGAGAAGAGAAGCAAAGATGCCAACTGTGAAAAATACACCTTAACTAGTTGAAAAGGCAGATTAGCAAATAGCTAATAACCAAGAAAACAAACTATTACTCTAACTTCACCACATCTATCAGTGACTTTATTAAGCAACAAAACACAAACTCCAACCTTCCTTATTAAGCAACAACAGTTATCAACCATTAAAAAAAATAAAAATAAAAGACCCATGTTCGAGTCCCATCGCCTTTCTGTGACTTGCCGACTTGCTCTGCATTAGCCAAGAACCCCTGCTATATTTAGCAAGAAGCAGCAACATGGCTTAAGCAAAGAAAAGTTGATTGATTTGCAGGAGGGGCTGAATACCCTCATTCCAATTTCCATCCTTTTCAAGACCCATCTGTAGATTCCTCCTTAACACAAATTCCTTCCCAAACCAAGTAACAACAGATAAGAGCACAAGTGAGATCCTATGGGATCTATAAAAAACTAAGTATAAGTAGAAATCTGCTTGTGAACTTTATATATATATATATAGCTGATCACTTATGGGTGGAAGGAAAGTGGAGAGATCGGAAAGAATAAAAAACTACAAGGCAGTCAATTAAATTAATTAACCAAAAAGAACCCATTATATGTATTGGATTACATTATATGCCCAGGCCCTTCACTGATTAATTGCTTGATTTAAAGCTGTGACTAGGACCTGATCTATATCTCCTACCACTCTCTACCCTGCAAGAGCAGTTTAGCCAATTTCATGACAATACTGAAAGAAAAATACAAAGATCAGAAACTTTTCACTGTCACATGATTTTCACATGTTGGATTTGCTTTTTGGGTGGATCCACTAAGTTTCATGCTTATTTGAGCAGCTATCTTTGGCATGCTTAACTTGAGTCTAATCAAGCCATGCTCAGCCAAGTTATTCAAACAAGCTAGCAATTCCATTCATTTTTTAGGTTCTTAGGTTTGGATATTTTGCAAAAGGTGGTGCCCACTAATCTGCTGCAATTATCTTCAGGCCAAACGCATGTCACTAACTGTGTGGCTACTAGTCCTAAAGTGGAACTTTAAATAAGAGACCCAATTTCCTTTTTTCTTTCTAACTTATACTGAAACCTTGTGGGTGATCTCCTTATCAGAATTGCACCCAATAATAACACTTAAAAGACTCAAGATTTTTCTTCCTTTTCCTTCTTATGGAAAGAAAAGAACAAAACTAAAATCACTTTCCACTTAAGAGATTTTTTTTCTGCTTTACCCTCTCTTACAGTTGATATCAGTATCACAAGTTGGATGATTGTTAATGGAAGATGATGATGACCAATAATAACACTTAAAAGACTCAAGACTATGCAACCAACTCTCTTTTTTCTTCCTTTTCCTTCTTATGGAAAGAAAAGAACAAAACTAAAATCACTTTCCACTTAAGAGATTTTTTTCTGCTTTACTCTCTCTTACAGTTGATATCAGTATCACAAGTTGGATGATTGTTAATGGAAGATGATGACCAAGAAGATTTTAAACATTGTTAATAGATCATATAGAAGTATTGTTGTTTATGACAAGATTTTCACTTTAGGCAAGATGATCTAAAAGTTGTGTTTTTTTTTTTTCAAAAAAGAAAAAGAAAAAAGAAATTAAAAATTGGTCTTCTGAAATGACTGAAGCTCCTTCTCCAACTTGATATTCATTATTGCAATGGTTTGGTTGTTTCATTACCTTTAGAGCTTCTACTTGCATCTTTAAAAATAAACACCAATATGGATTGGCATGGATTTTGGAAGCTTATTTTAGCCATTTTGTCTACTTAATACTACTAAATCCTACTGCATAAAGTAAGTTGCATTCCAGAAGCAGTATTAAGTTGACAGAGAACCCAGATGAGCAGAAACATTTAGAACACATAAGAGGTACGAGAAATCCTATCTGACAAATTATGTTCTTCTGTAAATACAAGTTCGATCATTTTAGACTTGACAAAATAGAAGATGATGTTTTCGAGTCTGTTAATCGAAATCCGGCATGGTCACTCTAAAAACTATACTGTTTACTTCATTTCTATTCCAAGAAAAGACTTCAAACTCTTTCAACACTGCGACAACTAAATAATGGATATCTTGTATTCAAATTAGTTGGAAAAAGGCTATACTGAGTTTAGCAGAATTGTTACAAATTACAGGAAAGATAAGCTTCATGATACAAGGACTTGGCATGCCAAATTCTACTCAAGATTTTCAGATAAGATTAATAACCAGAGCAACTAAATCTTGAACAGTAGCAGTCATGGCATCTAGTAACTTAGGAGGCACAAGGTCAAGAGATTCATTAAGCTTATCCTATCATAGTAAAATAGTCATTCAGTCATAATAAAATGCATATTAAATTGCCAGTAAAATATGGATACATAAAATTTTAATCAAGTTATACTCAAAATTTATGTTCTAGATGCGATACTTGCTGTTATCTCTTGCACCGTTTCTTCTTCCCTTCTTTAACTTGTACCATTTTTCAAAAGTTGTTTCCAAAAATGAAAGGCTAAAATAACACCATCCAGTAGGAATAACCTGAAAATATTTCTTATCTATCTTTTTCATTTATTTTATCTACTACTAGTGGATGAAGGGGAGGGGAGGCTAATTTTAGAAAGAATCTGATCATAGGTGAAATTTTGCCAAAATGTGTAATTAATGAAGAATAAACAAGAGATACTAAAAAAATCATATTTATAAAGCACAAGCTGCTAACTTTAGATCTAATAGAATTCAAGTCCATATAATCATGCAATCCCCTTACTCTCCGGAATCCATACTTGAAGAAGTCGGTCATAAAATGAGCACGTAGCCACGACAGACCTGTTTCTTTGACCTTCCTTGCAAGATTCTCCTCGTTGCCAGTCTGCTCCATATGCCAGAGAGTTGTGCTTACCATAAGTTTCCAACAATTCAGGCTTATATCCTTGTGTCTTCACAACTGCAAATCCATTGTGCATACAAGCTGCCACGATCAAGCCTTGGGCCGACGGGTGGTGCTTAATCCTCCAAACCCCTCCCCCCAAGCCAATTGAACTCTCATTTAAAGGCTGTGATATTGATCGCACGTCCCATACTCTAAGGTACTCATCATAGCTCCCAGTGAGTAGTGTGTTGGGATCTGAGGGATTTTTTGCAATGCAACAGACACCCATTTTATGAATCCTTGAGTTTTGAAATGCCAAGTTTGGAGGGCTCTCTCGTAAATCCCAACAATTGAATTTACAGTCATCAGAGCCAGAGTAGACCAGTTGTGGTTGATGAGGGTCAAAGGAGGTTGACCAAACCTCAAAATCATGTGCTTTCCAGATATGCTGAATCTGTAATTCGGCCTCTTTAACTGAGACTAGAGAGATGGAACCATCAGAAAGTCCTATGGAGATGGCCGTGGCTGATGGGCTCCAGTCCAGGCAAAGGCACATGGAAGAACTGACCTTCTCCCTGCTAACTTCTGTCAGAGGAGCTTCTGCATCAGATGGAAACAAATGAGGGTTCTTAACATGTTTTGCTAGAAGATGAACAACTTGTTTTTTCTAAAATGCTTAACATACAAATAGAAGCTAATCTGGTTTCAGCCAATGGGTGTTGTACTGAGACAATTTACTAAGACATAACCATTCAATTATTCGTTTATTATCAAGTCTTTAAATGAGATGAATTAAGTATTGACTAGAATTGAATATCAGAGTCACCATGGAATTGAATCACAAGTTATTGGAAGTAAATTACTACCAATTGATCTCGTTCAGGTCCTAGGGACCACGACCAATAAAAGAAGAAAACTTCCCCCATTTACATGCTGATGGACATCCAATGCAATTAAAAGCAACAACATTCTTTGCAAAATGGCATTATAACATGTGATCTGTAACTACAAACTAAGCATACAAGGAGTTGGCAATTCTACTAGTAAGAGTAAACACGGCTATGCTTCACAATGTCAGAGATCCATTGAAGAAACGCAAATACAGCAATGCCATGGAACCAGAGCTTAAAAATGTGTTTCAGATTAGATTACATGGATTCCAGCATTGGCCCCAAAAAGTAAGGTCCGAGCAAGGCACCAAAAGCCCACACGGTTATGACTACTGATAGGGTTCCTAATTCCAGAAACAAACATTTACTAAGCATAGAAGGCCAAGTTATTATAAGATCCATGTGTAGAGAGGCCTCAGGTCTCAACATCAAGTCAATCCAAAATGGCTTTGCCATCCCTCTGGATAAAGAAAATATCAGTAGCAACTAAGAACAGGCAAAGCATTCTCAATTCATCACCAATCCTACCATTACTGCATGATGTAAAGGGGCAATAGCTCGTGGATATAACCCAATGAAGAGCCAGAAAAAAGGGAAATCTGCAACTGAATTGTTAACGTGAACATGCAAATGCAAGAACACCATTACTTACAAAAAGTATATCTGTAATTTCTAAGCATTTGTGGAATTTGAGAAAATAATTACTTCAGGACTAGGAGGATGGATTAAAACAATATTATTTAAGGAGGGAGTGTTTTTTTTTTGAAATTATTAAGTAATTGAAACGAAAAGTCAAGCTACTTCACCTGCCATGGAGAGGTGTGACTATGTCACCTTCATTTTGATAAATTTTTGACATTGATTGATATGTTTCTGATATTAGGAACATCTTCTTTACAGTAAATAAAACCCTAGCCACCTATATCTATGTCTAACATAACAGATAAACAAAGTGAGTACTAAAAAACAAGTGTAACCAGTGAACACATACAACACGCAATGAACACGTCAAACAGTTGCGATTCTAATAATTTAACCTCATATCAGATATCAAAACAGTTCTGTTTCTCAACAATAGGTTGTTATTCTCACATTTCTAATCTTCCATAAAGCATAAAAGACATACCTCTAGTTTCTTCTCCATTGAAACTATGTTCTAAACTGTTTAATCTCAAGTAGCCCTCGGCATCAGCTTGAGCAAGCACGGGACCCGTATTAACTCCAACTGGATTCCATTTTATATCAAAGATGCCAGCTGTGTCCACGCGATGAAACAACTCGAGTCGGCCCTCATCTGCATCAACAGAAAACAGTGAAATGCTCCCTGACCTACTGGGATTGTCACCCTCTTGCAGCGTGTAGGTTGCAGCAGCTAGAACGTGATGGAAACCGTCGTGTGGGCAAAACTCTACCGCATCAGCATTGCCTTCTAGATAACAATGCCCTACATCCATGCCTAAATTACAACCAAGCAAACATAAAAACATAATATTGTTTGAAAAAAGATCAAAAGAAAGAGATTAGAAGACTCTAAACATACAAGTGAAACAACAGGGTATGATCATCTATGATTGCTTCAGTGCCATCACCAATCATATTATAACCATGTTCATAGTAGCTATATAACATACTCAGATTGAAGTGATAGTGAAGGTAGAAATCTATCAACAGAAGGGCAAAGAACTCAAAATGAGCATCAATTGGAACCACAAAGCTTCAAAATGTGCATTTTTTTTATTGAAATCGTCATCTAATCTAATATATATAAAGATATTTAAAAAAAGTAAAATAACACTAGTTGGCAAGGAAATCAAGATAGAGCCCTTAAAATAATTGCAGTCTACTAGTTGCAGCTGATATAAAAGACATAAAATTAAGCATCATAGACAATAAACTAAAATATAAACAAAAAAAAAGGTGTATCGCACAGTCGCACCGTGCGATAGTGCGATACCCATCCCAAGAAGAAGACGAAGAAGATGAAGAAGAAGAAGAGAAGAGAAGAGAAGAGAAGAATAGAGACGTGGCAGAAGAAAGAAGAAGAAGAAAAGGAGTCGCAGTCGCAGAAAACGATAAGAAGAAGAAGAAGAAGAAGAGGGGAGGCATACCACCTTTGCCGGGACAGAACTCCGGCACCGACGGTCACCGTCACGGTCGCCGTTCTCTACTTCTATCTCCTTTCGAATCACAACGTTTGCTGCGACAGGGTTTGCGATTTGGGTAAAATGAACAGTGAGTTAAATTGTTTTTAGTTTTGGGAGGAAAAAAAATTAAAAAATTGGTTAACGGACACAAGACGATACGCAAGAACAAACGCAAATGATGTGGCAGACTTGCCACGTCATCTAAACGCAGGTCAGAGTAGCCACGTCATTGCCGACCTGTTTTAAGTGAAATCAACTCTGTTCATATTTAATTATGATTTGATTTATTGCTTTTAAATTTTTGTTTGGTTTTATATTCAAAAATTGTATTCAAAATTTAAAAACAAGAAAATTTTATTTGATTTGTTTAATTCACATAAATCAAGTAGAAAAAAAATCATGTAGTCCCATCAAGTATAAAAAAAAATACAAAAAACAACATTGGTATATTTTTTTAAAATAAGTCATTTTTTTAACTTTTATCTAAAAACAGTTTTTGAATTATATCAAGCCAAATATGTTTTCTGTAACCTTTTTTCAATTTTTGTTTTTAAATACAAAAAACTGTATTTAAATTAAGGTGGGCCTGATTTGAGTTGGACCCATCTGTTAAGGGTAGGTAGATATGGGCCCTAGAAGCATTGACTAGACTTGAATCCTCTGTCTATAGCATTTTCCTGCACCACCTCTAGAAGTGGAAAAGGAAAGATAAACATGGGTCCCACGAATTTTGGCGGAAGGAATGCTACGTGTCGTTTATGCTCAACATATACAGGATTAATGAAGGGAACAAACGCAATTAAAATTGAGAAAGATGCGATTGTTTCTACTTTAAGTAGCTGTAACTGTGTCATACAAAGCCTCACATCAGGCCCATCCATGGGCCCAGATTTGGGACCCATTTAGGTTTAAGTTAATGGGCTTGTGACGCTCCTAATAGTTAGAAGATTAGATGATGGTTGGAAAGAGGATCAAGAATTTTTCGAATGCAGTAATTGTTGGGTCAATTAGAAGCAAGGAGGGCACGAATTAATGATCTGTAATTAATGAGAAATAAATTAAAATGTTTCAATGAGTCATAACTTATTTTATATGGTTTAATAACGTGTTTACATCTCAAACTATAATAGTTTGGCTGTGATAATCCTGCATTAATCATGGAGAAGAAAAAAAAAAAAGGTTATATTATAAAAGTTAGGATAATTTTTAACATATTGATAATTAGGCTACAATTAGTAGGCCTCGTGGCCTATATAATACTAATAAAAAAAAATAAACCCTATTGATCTACATTGTTGCACAATACAAAATTATTATTCTTCTACTTAAGAAATGACTCGTAGTCATATTATTTATGGGATTTTACTTGATTAAGAGGTAAAAAGACTCGGCTTCTCTCATATTGAATTAGAGTAACATTAGGTAATTAGATTGTAAACTGAAATTTTGGGTTTCCCTAATGCTTCCTTAAGTAAATTAAAATTATTATCAATATGGAAATGTTATTTTTAGCGAGACAAGCACATCTTGCACGTTCTAAACAAGCTTTATTTAAACTCTCTAACTGTCGCGACCCTTTTCCGGGTGACGTCACGATCGGCACAGTACTCCAGAGAATGGCACAACCCGACAAAACCTGAGGCATTGATAAGCCTTTACTCAGAAGGTTACATACGATCCAAAGACATAATTTGTATATGATCAGGACAATTGAATTAAATACCGAGATATCACATCATCATCTAGAATATAAGGTCATCGACCCAATCCACAAGATTCGACTTTCCTTACTATAAACATGGAACTTCAAAATATTATTTTATTATTATTCCATTTATCATATACAAATCAAAATTTTATCACGAGCTATATGTTATATACCATAGTATCTGTGATAAATATATACACTAACAAAAGTTCAAACACAAATATCTTTTACTAATTTCCTTATGTACAAATCAAAACTCACATCTAAAAGAAGTAAGGCAAGCTACACCAACTCTAAGCCTTGTCCTTTCATTTACGATCTGATCCTGAAAAATATAAGAGAAAATAGAATGAGCTCAACTAGCTCAGTGACTACTTTTCACAAAAATCTCTACATATGCATTTATGAAAGACATGTATGAAACTTGAAATAATATTCATAAATTTAAATGCATCACTGAAGTATACATGACACATGCTTCAAACTAAACATAACATCATGCATTATTTTTAGAAAAGCCTCAACATGAGGTCGAAGATCAAGATAATACATGCCTACACTTCCCCTATTAGGCTATGAGTTCAGACCAGTGAATTTGTGTACACTTCCCCCATCACACGTATAGGTTCAGATTAGCGCATTATCCCAATCAATCTCTCTACCATCACGTTCTTCAGTAATTCAAAAATCACATTTTTTCTCGAAGAACACGTGAGTAGAAGGACAATAACGCCAAGGTGTTGATGCAAACACCCCAGGTCATACCAATGTATAATTTCATGCTCATGATTACAAATACAATGCACATACATATAAGATATGCATATCATTCAAGAATTCAATTTCATATATACAATGCTATAAATGGAGAATTAAAGTGAGAAATACTCACAATACAAAAGTTCGCCTAAGCCCACAACATTTTATACTTAGCCGATTCACCAATGTTGACAGCACATCAGCAACACTTTATTTGTTATCCAATTCTCATATCATTATTCGCTTTTCTGTGATTCACATTGCCAAACACCAATTTCTGTCACATAAATGATATCAATTGATCATCAATTAATCACAACACTCCAATTAACCCATTTACCTTAGCATTTATATTTCCAGCACATGAATTTATCAACTAAATCATCAATTAATCACTAAGTCAACCCAAAATGTACTGGTAAGCATCTTACCAAATCAATCTCTAATCTGAAATTTTCCAGCAACTTGTACACATCAAACTCAGAATTTCACATACTTTGCACTCCAAACTTTGTAATTTATCATCACAGAATAGTCAAGACCAATTTCTAATCATAAAACACTATAAAACACTACAATTTCAGTCACTAAAATGGGTTCTAACACCCTTGTTCAACCAGGTTTGGAATACCCAAATCAATGATAAAATTTTAGTGAATTGAACCTCAATTAATTTACCCAGCAACAAGGAATTTTCTCTAATTATTTCAACCAATAATTTACCATTTCAGCAATTCAAATACATTAAATTATTATCATTCAATCACTGAAACTTAATGAATTTATCATTAAAAAACTTACCCATAATCCAGGAATCAAACCCCCATCGTTTGAGCTTCAATTCACCTCAATTTCAATCCAAACTCATCACTTTCCAGTTTCAAACTAGCCATGGAAAGTTGTTTGAATATGAAACTTTCACATCTAAAACTATGGATCTCACCTTCATTTGGAGCTCTAAAATCTCCTTCTTCCTCAACTGGATTCTCAATTTCTCTCTAGCTCAATGTTCTGTTCTGCAACTTCACTTGCATATTTCAGTAACTAAATCAACTCATGTCAACACTCCAGCAAATCAATGACGTGGCTACTCCATCATGATAGCAAACTAATAAGTGTTTAAATGAGTTCGTGGTGGCTGAATTTGATTAAGATACCTATTACATAGCATGCACAAATGGCCATTCATTCCACTATTTATTTATTAAAGTGGGTCGTTATAAAAATATTTTAGTCACATTAATAATAATGACTCTTTTGAATCTTAAGTAGTAATTAAATAGGTCAAAAGACAATGGGAATTTTTCGACTTATCGCCATGATAATTAAAAAAAATACACGTTCAAAGTTTATTGCAGTGCGCCGTTTCATGTCTCCCAAGAAAATAAAAAGAAAGATTACTTTTCCCCTCAAAAACTGCTGAAAGAATCCCTTGTATTTTTGACCCATTGCAGTTCTTGATATTAGTGCTAGACTCACAAAAATTAAGTCTCATCCACTAATATTCTCATCATGATATCTTATGTGATAATTTTATTTAGATGAGTGTAAGAAGTAACCACACGTGGCTACAAGGAAGAGAAGCAGTAATAATTGAATCATTTTTTTTTATTATTAATCAACTCGTGTAATTGTATGATTAAGGAACAATTTATTTTAATACTTAATTAATTAATATTTTCCTCCTGCTCCACCATATATATATATAGAAAGATAAGCACATTCTTATTCGACATGAAATACTTTATCGTTGACAATTTACTAATGATCTTTGGAGGGTCAAAAACATTGACTATCCTATTGGACGTTTAGTTAGTGCTTACTTTAGCTTTTAAAACTACAAAAGCTTTGGTCAATGGAAATTAAGATATGTGATTAGCTTTGCTTTCTAGGGCATTGATCTGCAAAAACAAAAGATTATATAAGGTATAAATATTAATTGGTATGACGAATGGCTGAAGCTGCTTGTCCAAAATATATACGAACTTTATGACAACTTGGTCAAAACTGAATATTAGCTTTCTAGTTTCATCATTAATATAGTAAAATTATTTCATAGATTCATTAGAAAAAGGGTAAGAAAAATCCATGAAATTATATATTATACATCGATTGCTTTTTAATAAAGCTTATTTAATCTAAGGCATCTTAACACCGCATTTATATTTCTTGATATTATTGATAAAATTAGATTCATAGCCAGATGAATTGCTTTCAATCTGTTTATATTTTATTTCAAGATGAAATTATTCTTTTAAAATGTTTTATTTCATAATTTTAACATATCTCTTTTGTTGCGATTCTTTTTAAAGTGATTTTAATGAGTAATAATAATTGAAGATTAAGGTTATTAATTTGGGTTGACATTATCACAAGAAGTGGAAGAAAAAGTGGTCTAAAAATAATATTTTTCATCCCATTATTAATGCTTTCAAATCCTTCAATAAAATTTAATTCCCTCAAAAAATATATGTTTGTTATATACTGCATTGAGTGCAGCACAACTTCATGAACAGATAGAGATAAGAAATAGAAGAATATAAACTACTTACATGGAGTATGATAACATAGTAGGCAAGTGGTTAAAGACCGCGTGATCATGAGAATTGATTCTACTTATCTATTTAACACCTTTCGTTTTAAATATCAATCCAAGATTTTTTTTTCTATTTTGAAAAATAATTTATTTAAGTTGATGTTATATGACCAAAGAAGCGTTGGTTCAAATGATTGGGTTGAGGGGCAAGTTATCGAAAGATCACGAGTTCGAGCCCCGTCCCACTTGTTCTCTCCTCCAAAGTACATACGAGCCCGAACGAAAATTTTCTCTGGGGTTTAAGGGGGGTGTCCCTTTGAAGGCTAGGGGTTTGTACTTTTTGAAATTAATCGGATGCGCGTAAGGTGTTTGTCACGTTCTGACCATAGCCGCGGGCTATTCCAGTTGCGAAATCTAACCTTATGAGGAAGAAGTTGCGAGTTCGAACTTGGGGGAGGCCTTTTACTATTCATGAGTGAATAGTATGAACAAATGATCTCGGGGGTACTAGACGCTGTGGCGGGCTGTGTACTGAGATGTGACAATATTATGGATTCATAATGGCTAGCTGGCGCCCCAGAAGGGGTGCGCCCGCGTTCTGACTGTGGTCAGAGCGTGACAAAAAGGCCTCAGACACCCAGGTCTAAAAAAAAAATATGATGTTATATGTATCATCCAAACCAAATAAGGCAAAAGATCTAGATCTTTGTCTTACTGACCAAATTGAATAACGATTGTAACAACAGTAAAACTTGTAACAAAGTATTATATATAACTATCCCAAAATATGTATAAGATTTATGCCCGACAATGAGATTAGTTTTTTCGACTTCACTATCATCTAAGAATAATTATTACTTTCTATCGTTCTATTTCTCATCCCTTCTTTATATTGCAGATGAATTTTTTTATTATTATCCTTTCTAGCTATTAAGCGTGCACAAAGTTGGATAAGCACCTGGACAGGCCCATCTGTTTCCTTCTCCCATAGAAAAAGTCATGAGTAGGTCTCGAACTCTTTTCTTTTCATTCTCTATATAAAGAGGCTTTGGGCACCATCGATTGAATTTGTGCTAAATCCATTGGAGAAGAGAAACAAAGCTCTCCAACTATATACCCTATAGTCTTTATGATATGTGTGGAAGCATATCATGATAATGGATTATTTAGTTGGAAATTCACTCGTCAACTCTAATCAAAGCCTGTTGCTGTGCATAGAAGGCCCCAAGGTATTGAATTTAATGTTTTAGATATCTAAGAGTGATATTAATTCTAGTAATGTTAAAATACGTTACGTGCCAATGCTATTTTTTTTTACGCTGACACCTAATCTTTATTGAATGTTGGAATGTTGCGCAGTACTCTCGTATTTCTAAAATATTCAAAGTTATTGAGTGTCAGCATTAAGAAATAACATTGACACCGAATATATAAAATATATATTTTTTTAATTTATTATTTTTATTAAAGAAAATTTATTTTAAGCAATAACCCTTTCTAAAATCATGTTGAATAACTATAAAGGACCGGATATGTATTGATCTTGTTTGCTTGGTGTTTTTTAATTACATTTTTTGTTGATAATTTTTATTATTTGAATTGATTATCGTTTAATAATATGGATGATATTTTTATTTTAAAACTAAATACAGATAGATAACAGTAAAAAATCAGAATGGTTAAATTGAGAATCACCACCAAATTATATCATCACTACTTTTTAAGTGAAAAAGAGTATATTGAATTATTTGTCAATATATGATTTAATGCAGTTCAAGAGTCGTAATGAGGTGTTATAATTTATATCATATAGTATAACCTCCCAGTCAATTTAGTATTATTCTATGAACTATAATTATGTGTGTATGTAAGTATTTATGGGGTTTAACCATTGATGACGTGTAGACTGCTAACCTTAAAATGTTTTATACTATTGATCTAAACTCATTATGTGAGTATTTGTCAAATTACCTTAAAATGCACATATTAGATGGGTAGTTATCATAGGCTCTCTCGATATATAGTATAGACTTAGGTTATTGGGCCCGAATAGTCAAGGTCTATATATTAGAAAGTTTGAATAAATAACATTAATTTTCCTAGGTTTTGACGTACAATATTATTAAAAATCTCCAACGAATCATAATCGTACAACTTTAAAGGGAAAAGTTATATGAATTATTGCAATAGTTTTTATGGAGAGAAATGTTAATTTCACCGTGAAAGAATTATAACCTTTAACTAATTATTCATAATTATTAAATTATTTAATATATATTTTAAGATGTATAAATTTTATTTATTTAATAAATATAAATATGTAGTTGTACTAAAATTATATATTTTTTAATTAGATTAATATTTTTATAAAAAGTAAAAAAATTTAGATTAAGTTAGTTTGAATATGTATAATAAAAACCTTCAGGTGCCTATAATAATAATTAAAATAGAGAAAAACGTAAAAAAAATATTGAAAAAACTAATTAAAATAATATATTATTTATAATTTAAATATCAATTTAATTCGTAGAGTAGAACGGATATTTCTGTGACCGACCTTATATGGTTGGAGAAGAGTTTAGGTATGAGTTTCGTGAAAGTAAATATTTAATAAAAGACGTTAATTTTTATTTTTTTTCCCAACATGCTTTATCTATTTATTTTATTTTATATCCTTTATCCTTGGACAAAACCGCACGAGCTTGCATGTCAGCCACGTGACTAAGACAGCTGAGGAGCCATGAAATGGCGTACTGCGAGTAGCACGCGATCGATCGATCAATCGATGGAAGCTCGATAACATAAACTGATAAACCAACCCCTGTCTCTCTGTCTTTATCTTTTTTAAACGACGAAAGTACCACAAATCTGCCCACTTTTTTACCACAGTGGTATTTCTTGTAATATGTGGAATAAATCCCGCCCTATTTGTTAATTACTATAAAAAATAATAATAAAAAAGAAATAATAATAAAAAAGAGAAAGTAAGAAACAAAAGCACCTCCCTCTCTCCTGCCTGAACCCTCTTTTCAGTCATCCCGTCAATCAAATCAATCAAAGAGAAAAAGCTAAGTAAAAAATGAAAAATCAAAGATCAGTACTAGTCGTGATTTTTCAATTACACCAAGGGCAAATGCGGTAATATAAAAACTGTAATATCCTACGGTTTGAAGTGTTAGAAAACAAATCATTCCAATTATGATCTACGGTTCTGATTAAATAGACGCAATTTTGTGGTGTGAACTTCGGGTGTGTATTAACGTTATTAAAAGCGTAGGGTACGAGCACCTAAGGCGAGGCCATTTGACAATTTTGAACGGTTTACATGTGTTTGGGCCCACCGGGGCTGCCAGCACGTCATTTCGTCCGTATGAAGCGAATGGCTCTCTGCTTGCTGGTCCTTCCATGGCCCACCTGTTCAAACTAGTGGCCCACCATCTCCTGATCACAAGTTATAATTGGTTGTGATTAGTTTATGTGACTCAAAGAAATTAATATGATTCTACACGTTGGTATTCTATAAAATATGAAATAAAAAAATAGTTCCCAAACACGAGAATCTATTTTAAAAAAAAAAAAAGATGAGGAGGAGTGATCTGGTACTACACCAGAATGATTGGTCAAGAGATGGTTCGGTCAAAAATTGACCATGACTTGAACGAATTCCGCTTTATTGAACCGGGTTTGGGTGGCTGGCACCAGTGGACCGGTGAGGTTATATTAAACAAAGGAAAATGGGATGAATTATATACCTTATAGCTATGGGGACATCTAGAATCATGTCGGCCATAGCTGAATGTGCACGTATGGGGCCATCCACTCCTATATGCCATATGCCATACGTCATACGTGTGCTTCGGATGTGCATGTGGAGCAAGGATTCCATGCAATTGCCTGTTTGTACGGGTGAGATTCATTATTTCTATTTTTTATTTTTTATGGCTAATTGATTTGAAGTCTAAAAAGTAGAAATAAATATTAATTCTGAATTTCGTATATTCTTATTTTGGATGACATGTATGTGTGTGTTTGATGTTTGTGTATTGCATGATTTTGATGAAGTTGTGCATGAGTCATAATTAACTTATATATACATGATCTAATCTTACTTGTTCAAGTTGGACGGTTTAAAACATCTATAGACAAAGAGATATTTTGATAATAAATAATATTATTATGCAGGTAGAAATTCGATCTCATGAACATCATCAACTTGCTAGCTATTCGATGTGTTTTTGTAAAATATTATGTAACGGATATTAATGACCCTATTAAAATATATATATATACTGATGATTTCTAATAGAGCCACTTGATAGCAAATTCTGACTCTAGGCGACAGCCAATGAAGGGTTTTGGTCCGTAGGGAGTGGTCTTATGGGCCCACCTTAGCCATTCATCTTCCCAACCCCAACTTATTGGGTAATAATTTATATTATTTATAAAATTAAAACTTTATATATATATATATATATATATATATATTATGTGCTATTTTTATTATAATTTTAATAATTTTATTTATTAAAAATTTTAATTTTTAGCCCATATTATAAACTATTAAAAGAATATTTTAAAATAATTAAATCTAACAAACTCATATTTTCAATTTTTATTATTTTTTAGATTTATTTTAATTGACACATAACTGATGAGACTTAATATTTTTATAAATATTTAAAACTAAATTAAATAAATATAAATTATAAAATATAATTATTAATCACTTCCAACACGTTCATTAATAATAATAATAATAATAAATATATATCTTTTTATCTTTCTTAATTTTTGTATTTATTCATATACTTCGCATTAATAGATGTATATTAATAGAGGGTACAGGTATTAGGAGAATAAATTTCTAATAGTGACTAACTTGTCTCCTTAGAAAAATACATTAACTAATACAAAATTGTATGGCTAGTATTAAATACATTTACATTTCAACTCAGATAATTTTTAAGTGTATTTACATTTATGTATCAAATATACGTGTATTTTTTTGAACAATAATGGCAACAAGTCAAAAAAAAAAAAGTGATATAAATAGTATTATCTTTTTTTGAACAATAATAATGGCACCAAGTGAAAAGCGATATAACATTTTCTTTTTATTTTCTTGTTTGAAAAAAAAAGAAGAAGAAGAAGTAGTACATGCAAAATGCACGCCCTCACCCATTAGAAATGCAAAACTGGTATCAATAATATCTTGGAGAATAACTATCATTATATGTAGAAATACTGATAGATTTACATTTTGGCTACATAATAACTAAATACAAAAATAACAAATAAATATAAATGATTTTAATTAAGAATGAATAGTAGCAAATTCAAAAAGAATTGACTGGTAACCCCCAAAAAGAAAATATATATAAAAAAAAATAGTAACACATGGTAACTTAGTTGATTGAGAAATTAAGTATAAGTGGAGTTAAGGTCTAGGTTTCTAGTTCGAGCTTGGACGTGCCTCATTTATCCGCCCATTTAGGAGAGTCAGCTCAAATGTCTATAATACCCGAGTCCAAGAAAATTAGTCTCGTCTTTCTAAAGAGAATAAGAATAACTCTTAAGTGCCGAAAAATCGATAATAAAAAAAAATACAAAAAGAATTGTGTGAGGGTGGAAAAAATAGTTTATGGACAGTTCAAAATATATTTATAAAAAAAATATTTTTTGTAATCATTTGTTATGTATATTGTTAAAAATATATAAAACAAATAAGTATGGGTATAATAAATTTAGGACATACAACCTCATTTATTAAAGAGAAAAAGAGAGACCTTAAAAAAATTAAAAATAAGAAGCGGGATTTTAATTTGTTCGAGAATATAATTTTCTTTCAATAATAAATACGTGTCTGTATAATAATTATTATCTTTGTACTTTTCACAACAGTTTCTATAAACTTTCCAAATTTTTTTCTCGTATATGTGAAATATTTGTAGCGGCAATAAGATTTTCCGTAATATCGTATTAGCATAGCGAACTGTGTATGAAGAAGACATTTATAAGTAAAGACAAATTTTTTTTAGGAAAAAAGGAAATCTCTCGGGCTCGCACATGTGTCCATTTTTGTGTTGTAAGAGGTAAGCCTGACAAGCTTCCACGTCAGCGTTATTAGAGAGCTTGATCATGCTTCCGAGAAGATAGACAAAAGAAAAAAAAAAAAAACCTTGGTCTTTCTTTAAAAAATTGAAGGAGTAAATGTTTAGCTCATCGCCCTTTATTACCTATAATTCTTTGTTTTTCTTTTAAGAAAAAAAGTGTAACCCGATATCCACTTTATACGTAAGAATATTGAGTTATACAGGATCCGACTAATACTCACATCAATAAAACTCAATCTAACAACTCATTAAAATTGACCTACAGTCAGTTCATGCAGTCACTTTACGTCAATAAGATAATTTAAAGAAATTTGATGCTTTTCTATAGTTCCGCCTCGAACCTCTGATTATGTGTAATAAATCAACTGCTCGAATCATTGAACCAATACCTTATTGGTTTACCTATAGTTAACAACTATACTTTAGTTGAGTAATGTTTTAGTTTGCTAGTATTTGAAGATGTGTGTAATACATACCCATCTTAAAATTTTAAAGAGTTAGATGTTAGCGACGAAAAATAGTATTAGCACTAACATATACAAAAAATTTTTTATTTAAGTTACTTGAGCAAGTGTTTTAAATTTTTAATAAAGCCGTCTCATCATGATTTGATATGTAAATCAGATGAACTCTCTTCGGCCACAAGTAAAACATTATACCAGTTAGTAACATAAATAACTTAAATAAAAAATGTTTGCAGTAGATTACCACAATCAATTTAGTATTATTAAAAAGAATAAAATCTATTATAAAATTATTATTGGATATTCATTTATTACAAACATTACATCAAACAAACAATGTTATAGTAGTTCATATATAAAAGAGCCTTAACTAGAACAAGTAATACAAATTAATTAGCAATCCGGGTTCGGGTTACTGTAATCCCGGAACTAGAATCAAACCGTTGACAGCCACTCCAGGTCAGAAATCTAGACTGCTGATGTAGAAAAGGAAGAACTCCATTTTTCTTTCTTCCTCTCTTTCACAAGTACAAAAAGAAATCTATGAAAATAAAAAAGAAACGAATAATCCTAATATTTAAATAAAAAGAAGAATTAAAAATAAAATAAAATAAAAATAAATAAATTTAATGGAGTTTCAGCTTCAGCTTCACCTTCACGGCTTCACCTTGTTTGTACGCTAAAATCACACCCCCCAAGAACAATTTGCAGTGCCCCTCTCTGCTGCACCGTTTTCAGAAGAAAATCGAACTCCCAGACCCAAACGAAGTGAAAATCCAATTATACATACTTCAGTACAACTGTCTCTCACTTGCTAACTCTTTTATTTCTGACTGAGATAACTTAACTTGAGAGAGAAGAGCCCTAAGCTTTTTTTGTTATTATCTTTCAGAGAATTTGAGTTGTTTCTGCAACTTCTTCTTCTTCATCTTCTTCGCCATCGTTCGTCTTCTCGCGGAGATAATGATGGATGACATGTATGGTCTCCATCAGACGATGGATTACGCGGAGCAGTCGTCTTCAATGTCGCCGGGAAATCTCGTGCCTCCATCCGATTACCAGAGCTTTTTCGCTTCATCAGGAGGTTACCGCGATCGGATTCCGATCTTCGGATCCGATCAGTTGTACGCAGTCGCTGCTTCGGCTTTATCTGAGACTGCTGCTTCGATCACGCCGGAAATTCAAGGAGGAGCAGGAGTAGTAACACGAGATGATCAGGAAATCGCTACTGCGATTAAAGCGAAAATAGCGTCTCATCCACGTTATCCTAGCTTGCTTGAAGCTTACATCGATTGCCAGAAGGTGATGACGATGATGATGATCGACGATGAAAGTTCTTTTTGTTTTTTTGTTCAACCTCGTATCTGAGGAGCTTTAAAGGAAGAATATATATATATTTATAGGAAGATGAATCCAGTTTTTTTGGGGGAAATCTGGTGAAGAAGCTTTGTGGAGCTCGTGTCTCTTTCGTGGTCTTTGGTTTCGTTTTCGTCAAAAAAAATTCCTGTGCCTTTTGGTATCTTTGCAGTGTGTAGTAGTTACTTGCTTAGTTCCCTGAGCGTGTGTATGTTTTACGTGTTGTACCGTAAACCAGTACTTTTTTAGCGTTAATTCGCTTCGGAATGTTCTATTTCACTTGAATTCTTGCTAATCGTTAAAAGCTTTGTTGAAGCTCGCTCTTGTTATTTTCTTGTGCAGTGTTAATTCCGATTTCTCGCTGTTTGAGCTGTTACTCGAATTTTTGTCCGCGTTCGTAATATTTCCGAATCTTCAGTTCTCCTTGCCAAACTTTCTTCCTGTTTCCAAATCCGGATTGAAACTAGTGTCAAACTAAGAAATGTTAATTACTTTAAATGACCGTAAAAGAATTAGAGACGAACAGTTCGATTTTTCTTGGCCGAGTAACCGAAATTTCAGGCGTTCAGTGAATCGTTTTCTTTTTAAAGAAAGAGAAGAAAAGGAACGATAATTTTGGTCGTTCCAGACGGTAGAAACTTTGCTTTTGAATTTCCAGTGTTGTTTGCTACCATTTTCAGTTTCTGTTAGGTAGATCATGACTCCAGATTTCGTTAAAACTTCGTTGATAACATTCATTTATCAGACTTATCTCTAACTCTATTACCGTTTACATTTTGTTCTCCATTCTGTTATACCACATATCAAAAATCTCCCGTCGATATTCTCTCTCTCTCTCGCGTGCGTTCTAACGTGCTGTTTGTTGCAGGTGGGAGCGCCTCCGGAGATAGCATGTCTATTAGAGGAAATCAGGCGAGATAACGATGCCTGTAAGACAAACTCAGTTTCAACTCTCCTTGGCGCCGATCCTGAGCTCGATGAATTTATGGTCTGTAATCTTTCTCTTGGAGCTCTTTTTCTCTTTGAGCTTGTTCGTTCCTGAGAGCTAATATTCTTCTCTTTTATAGGAAACTTATTGTGAAATACTGGTGAAATATAAATCGGATCTCGCGAGGCCTTTCGATGAAGCGACCACTTTCTTAAATGAAATAGAGATGCAGCTCTCCAATCTCTGTAAGGGGGCTTCCAGAAGCTGCGTTTCCGGTCTCTTCTTCTCCCTCTCTCCCTCTCTCTATATCTCATAAATATCACGAAGTCCCTATATTTTATTTAGATTTAGATGTTTCGGTTTCTGTGCTCCATGCGCCTTGTCTTTGATTCTTAAGTAGTTTATTATATAGAAGCGTTTATTTAAATCATCCTTAATATCAGCGCATTAATTCATGTCTTGGTTGTTGTTAATCTGTTCAACTTATTCTTTTTATATATATGTTTATCTTAGTTTGTGCTTGTTTTTTATTATTTTGGTTTACATCTTAGTCTGTGCTTGTTGCTTTCTTTGATTTGGGTCTGGGATCACACCTTTCCCCATAAATTTGCATTGCATTAGAATTTATTCATGCCTTTCTCGGTACAAAGGACTCATCTCATGGAAGTACTAGTGTTCCTTTCAAAGTCTGAAATCTTCTTGCTAGTTCTGAATAAAGCCCCATGTCATGAACTTTACTTAAAATCTCAGCTAAACATGGTTTCAGTTCAAGCAATATCTGCAACAAAAGGCTATATATGGAAGAGAATGTTCATCTAATTAAGAGAATGTATATGTTGGGAATTGTCTTATTTGGTCAGGTTGGAAAATTTGTAGCTTGTCTCCAGTGCTAATCTGCTGTTCATTGAAAAATATAGTAAACACCTCGTGATAATGGCCGTGGCCTTCCTGTCAAGATTTCTGCAATAATGGACTTTGTAACAGTATTAAGTTCTTTTTCCACATTTCCAAATCATGGTTATCTAGGTTTTCTTATTCTTATTTTTCTTCTTGTTGTTTACTGTGTTTTTCCTTTTAAGTCTTTTGTTCTATAAAAATGAGCTGTGGAATTAGACTTTTCATGTTTGAGGTTTTGATTTTGACCGTTCAGACATTAAGTGGCGTAGCCAATAGTGTTTATTTTTTTATTTTATTTTTATTTTTTAAAGGAAATGTTATTCTAGCCATAAAACTGTAGTGACACTGATGCTCATTCAATCACACACTACATACATTGATATGTAACACATGCATATCCAACGATGATAATAAGGTAGTTGCACTTTTTTACAGTTAGAATAGATTTTTCCTTTTTAAAGAAACCTTTTACAGTCTGTCTAGAGTTATAGCTTGTTATGGCTAGTATATGGTGCTTTCTATTCCAAGTAACAACTTCAATAAAATTTCTAGATATCATTAAGAAAGTTTTACTCCACAAAATATCAGTGATGCACGAAACTTCTTCCTAGTATAGTGAAGGTTTGAGTTCCAAGAATTTATATGATAAATCTTGTTGAAAATTTTGTTTATAGTTTGCAATTGAAAATATTCGTCAATTGTTGAAATTAGAACTTTGCTTTTGTTTATTCTGCATCAGTTGTGTTATCAATGTATTTTGACCTTGATTTATGTTGCTAACCAATGCATTAGTAACTGCCATTTGTCAATGTTTACTCTTATTCTTATTTCCACTGATCTTTCAAGGGCATTATTTTGAAGAAATAGCTTAACCAAACTTATTTAAGCAACAACAAAATAAAATATATTTTTAAGTACATTTGCTCTCTAGATGTGTTGGAGGTGTGGTCGGACTCCGTGGAGTTGTTGGTTGTTGATTGCATTTGTTTGTCGTTTATGACTTGCATAACTGTAAGCATAGACACTGGCCTAGATGTTGTATGTGGCAGCAAGTTTAGCTAGGTTTGATTTTGTTCACTGAATGGTTGTCATTTTTCGAGTAATCTGTAAGTTTGAAACCATTTAGTGAGATTGTATTTGAGATTGACTTGCCCATCTCTTATACATACTTTTTCTTGTTTTTTTATTCTTTTATTTTTTACTTGAACAGTCTGTTGGGATTCAACCTGCCCATTAGCAAAACTATTGGGTAATTGTTTAATGAAGAAAGTTTTCGGGTGAGAGAAATAGTAAAAGCGAGCCAATTACTGTCATATTGTAGAGATTATTAAGATTGGGCACTTATTATGCAGATACTAGAATATTGTTTTATCTTTTATGCTTATCTTGTGCCACTTTATTCGTAATTTTTTTTCCTATACTTAGTGTCATTGAAATTAAATCTGTGAAGCAACTGGCTTAAAGAATTAGGAAATGAAGTTTTTTTTAGTGCTAATGTGATAAAATATGTATTAACTTGGAATTCTAAATAGCTGTGATGATGATGGTCTGTAATGATGTCTCGTCTGTTTGATTCTTTAAAGAGCTTCAAGTTCCAATGGTGCATGCCTAGCGTAAGATATGCAAAATGAGTCTCGGGAAATATTTTTATACTGGATATGTTATGTATCCAAGGATGGAAGTACAGGAAAAGGAAATAACTTTTCTTGGCACGAGGTAAAGATCTTCTTGGAAGTAATTGTATCTACTCTCTTATATATATAAAATAAGTTCTGAACTCAAAGCTGACTTTTTCTTGTCCTTGATCATCCTCATCATCTACAATAATAAATTCCTCATCCAACCTCAAAGCACACGTGATGTCATAAGACAACCTGAGTGTTAAAAAGCTATTATACAACTCTTTTTATCAGAATGATTCTTGTTGGGTTGTGTTGCCTTACTAATGTTGTCCTTCTTCCATATGCATTTATTTTTCTTGGTATATACTGGTCTCTCTTGATATCCTACTTTTTAGGCTGTGCGAAAATATATAAACAACGATTATGCAATTCACTGCTGAACTAAGTATAGAAAGCGTGAGTTGCCAGTTTATTATTCAAGTAATTTGTTTAATATGGTATGCGTCAAAATAGTGCAAAATCATGCTATATTGGGCATATCTTCTAGAGAAGGGTGTTTATTGTACTTATTCTGATTCCGCAAATGTGGGCTTTACAAAGTTAGCATGGGATAACTGATTCCATTATCAAAGATGTTATATGAATGGCTAAAGGATGTAATTTGGCAAAGCATTTGCAAAAGGAAGTTTTAAATATAGTGGATCATGGCTAAGGAGTCAGCCAACTGTATCCTGCCTTAAAGTACGCTAGGTATCTTTCCAGTGTCGTTGGTGTTTTTGGTTGGCTTTGATTTTCCTCTTTTGTGTCATCTCATGTTTTAGTTGCATTTCATAAAAATTCTTTTCCCTTACCAAGATTCTTTAGGCATGCTGCTAAAATAGATTTTCACGTGTGCCTGCTGCTGGCATTGTTTCACATGGTTAGTAGGTCATAACATGTACGTTGAAATTAAAACTTCAGTTATAGGCACCATCAGCATTACAATGCTCAGTGTTGTTGACCATCTGCTGATGATGGTTAGTGCTGTTCTTTTCATGCTATTTGATCTGGCTACTGCATGATTTTGCTGATAGTAATGACTGTTGTGCAAGGGGAGAAGCTGTTAGTGACTGAATATTGATGCGATGACGTTTGAAAAGTAGATCGGGCAATTTCAGGCCCCATCATATCAGTCTCAATTTAGTAGTGTTTGCATTGGAACGAATGGCCGTTGGGCTGATGTTGTTTTATATCAGCTATTGCATTTCACGTCATTTTAATGCTAGCAAAGTACTTCGGGTCAGTTGATAGTCTTTTTTTTATTATTTTTATTTTTTATTTTTGTCTTTGGAATTTATGTTTTTAGAAAATCTCTATTATCTGTTTGAATCTTTAAAGAACTTTAGTTTGGGTCATATGTTGGTTGGTGGAAGTTGAGGTGGATTATTTGAGGATCTAGAAACATTATAACCTTTATTGATGGCGGAAGGGAGATGGCCATTGGCCACCCAAGATGAAGACTTGGAAAAATGGTGTCTGTGGACTGTGAAGTGTCCATTAGAGAAATGAATGTTGTAGGCTTGATGAATTGGTTTTCATAATATCTAGAACTGACACAAAGTAAATGCTATATGTATCAAGATGTTCATACATGGAGCTAAAACTTGCAATTGTTGTCATTTTCAAACTAACAGTCAAAGTTGGGTCCTAGTTCTCAACTTACTTATGTAGCTGTTATGGGCTGCTATGAAATGAAAATGCTAATTTATGTTTACTTAATCTATTACTTCTATTTCACTTTATTAGGTGTATATGAAAGTAATTATGGAAAAGAACAATGACCCCTCTGAGAAGGGCTTTATGTTTGCCAATATTCATTGACTCCGAATGTGGAGATTTAATGACGCTCCTGAGGATAATTCTTCTTCTTCAATCTTGGTTAAGCTCTTATCACTCTGAATTTTATAGTTGGATTACGCTTACCCTAGAATGGTGGAAATTTGTACAAAGCTGGAGGGGGCTTCGAATTGTGTTTGTCTTCAATTTGGAACCTGACCAAAGTGTTGAAGATTCCTGAACTGGTTCTGGCCACCACATTTATACTTTTGTATGTATGCTAACAGCAACCCTATCGTGGTGTGACAAAATTACTAGTCAACAAGGTAGAGTTCTAGGGTGTTGAAGGGGTCCTCTGGTATATGTATATATTGATGAATACATTTCACTATATGAAATGGTGATTGGAAATCAAGACGAAAATCATTATGATTTTCTTGTTCATGAAAATATTACATCTCCTAGACGTTGTAGAGAATTGAGAATTCGAATTTGTTTCAATTCGGATTTCACAACATTTGCTTGAGGAATTGATGTTAATTTGTTGGTGCTGTTCTAGAAACTGGAATGCTAGATTTTGGGATTGGACTTATTCCAGATAAACCCATGGATTATTATCATGTTTCAATTGCTTGAAAGCAAGTCCAGAGCAATTATGAGTAGTAGTTTACTCTCTTATTTGGTAGACATTTAAGTTTAAAGGATTCATGTCATAGTTGATCTGAATCATTTAATAAAGTTTTATGTTGGTTGTCAACTTCCTAACCCAAACGTGCTCCTTTATCCTAGCTTGTGTTTAAAGAATATGCTGTTTTACTTTGTTACTTTGGAAGGGTTAGAGGGCAAATCAATATAGAGATAGTCCGTTGAGCATGATTGGCACTCATTGTTCATCTTGGAAACCATTTAGGATCAACGTCATCTTGTATGTAGACTGCTATTTTTTTAAAATAAGAGATTTGTGCTGCTTCCTTTTCTCCACTCTGCACTTTTTGTATCAAATAAATTGTTGTAATGTTTGCTGAGTGAATATTGTTTGTCATGCTGTGCAAGATGGACCTCCTAACAAGGTAGGAGTTTAAATTGTAGTAGCTGTGGTAGTGTGAACAGCTATTGCGTGTTTCTTTGCTTATTCAAATTATGCTAGAAATGGTTTTATATGTATGCTGCTTTGCAACTATATTCACGTAGTAATGAGTTTGGAGGCGAAAGTAGATTTGAAACTATTGTTGAGAAAGAATTGTTTCTATTGTTTCGTTGATGTTTTCAAAGTTGAAGCCTCAAATGATATTTTCTTACTGGCGCTATCTGCTGTAGCACCTGTCTAACATTCTGTAAATACTACTTTTAATGTTGAGGTACATGATTGGAGAAAGACATAATATTGATTATTAGTGGCATACTGGATGAGGTATACTGCATTGTTGATCTATCATTTCATAATTGAAAGTTTTACTCCTAGATAAGTGCTGCCTATTAACATTTTCGTCTCGACATTTCCTTATGCTTTAGTGATTTGTGTTTAATCCAACAAATTGTAATGATCTTTATAGTCCATTAGGTAATTCGATCTGCTTGCCTGGAATGTAATAAAATCTAGATTCCTACTTTTTACCCTCTCATTCATCCAAACAAAGATTGAAAAGAGAATGTAAGTTACTTGTTTGGGAATGTAGTACTTGTGCTTTTGGGTTATTTTAATGTGAACTCATGCTATAGGACTAAGGATTGCAATCGTCCAACCAAGTCTAAAATACATTTCGCTCTAATTTTCTAATGTTGCTATATCATGATAGAACGGCTTTGCTTAATTTGGGGGCATTATTTGAATTTTCTTGCATACAGCACCCATTCTGGCATGAGAAGATCCGACAGATATATATATATATATATATATGCATAGAGGGTAGAAGGTGAGATGGATGGGGATAGCCTATCGCTTTTCTTTCAAAAAGTTAATATAAATATGTGATGACTCGGCCACCGTTATTAAGCTTTGTGAAATCTCACTGCAACCATAAGGTCTTCTAGTGCTACAGTACATGGTCATTGTCGTATCATCTGTTGTTATTTTAATCTTCTAAGGTGTCAGTAACATCAACAGCTTTCGTTGGAGTTGGGAAATGACCGGTGAAATGTATCTGTATTCATTAATTATTAGTTTTTGCAGACTTCATTCAAAGGACTTGAGCTTCTTTACAAAGCCAAATACGAATAATGTTTAGGTGCTTTTACATCGGCTGAACGCATGATTAAGTCGTGGATAGAGTCGCAGTGGTAGTGTTGATGGTATGATTTGCAGCGAGTTTACATGGGGAATTTTGAGAAACTAGCAGGGGCAAAACTGGAAGTGAGCAACATGTTTTGGGAACAGTAGCAGAAACAGCAGCTTTTGAGATGCACCCGGGTTCGCCGGGTGGTTAGGCACTCAGCGCTACACTTTGGGACTCCCGCCTGCAACTCAGCTTTCTTAGCGTTAACTCGAACTCGCCCTCTCAATGAATTCTGTTCCGTAGCCACAACCTGCCTCGGTCTCGATCGCCATTTTTCTGCACTTAGCATGTATAACACGTGTCGTCTTTTTGTTGGGTATCTTTCTAGTAGTGACATCGATGTTTTATTTATTGCCGGAGAGTAAGATAATGTTGCCTTCCCTAACGTGGTGGCCCTGGTTCGTAAAGAGTGTTTTACAACATGCATTGGTTAAACCCTAATGTTTCAATCCACCCATTTATTTTTTAAAAAAATTGGGTGTATGGGCAATTTTGTCATTTGGTTGTCTTCCTGGCTGGTTGGGATGGTGTCTGCAATTGCGTGTTTTGCGGGTTACCTCATTTGTCTGGGCAAAACTGTACTGCAGTCTCGTCTTCTCCACTGACCAGGAAACGACAGGACGAACTGAGGAGATCACAGGGTCCTGTCGCCGTTACGGCATTACCTTGTGCTTGGGCGCGGTCATCCGGCGTCGTACGGGAAAGGTTTCCGATGCGCGTGGCCTGCTTTTGATAACGAAGCTTTTATTTTCTTTTGTGACATGTCTGCCTCTTTGGGCTTCTTCATTGGCCCCTTTAATTATCCCCACTCCCCAGGCGTTTTAATTTTTATTTAGTGTTTCATTTTGTTCTTTTTGTTGTGCGGTCCGTTAAGTGTTGGTAGGTTGAGGGTTTTAAGATGGGTAGTTCATGGGAAGGCGGAGAATCTTTCAGGTGGCGGTCCTTTGATTTGGTCTAATTTTTACTTTTTTATATATTGTCGTGGAAGGACCACACTACCTTGACCTTTTACCTGGAAATGATTTCATGCATTTCTTCTTCTAATAGAGTCTATATGATTATGTCCATGATAGACATCATAAATGAAACTCATTATTAGAACAACCATCTTGTTTTGGTTGGTCAATGGTTCATTAAGTATTCGTAGGGTAGACGTGCAAATTGTCTTTGAATGCTGGATTTTCCATTTAGAGTTTGTAGCTACTATCAAAAAACAAATGGGGGGTTGGCTCAAAAATTCTGGATGAGTTAGGTGGATAATGTTTAAGCCAATTGGCAGCATGGTGGAGAAACTTATTCTGATCCTTTGCTGTGGAATACGTTTAATGATAGTCCATTATTTTGCTGATACAAAAACTGTATCAATGGCCATTTCCATTGAAGCAGCCTCTTATTCTGCTAATATATTAAACTGCTAGGAAAATTATGGTGTAGGTAGTTTTGTTTGCTGTTTGTCAGTTTCATGACATGGTGACATTTAAATTTTCGTACTTTACTAATTTTTTGTAGTAATTTTGTGGTGGTAATGTTGACTTGGATGTAGAATTTTGTAGTGATACGTTCACTTGTAGGTAATTTCCTTATTTCTTGAGGTGAATTTTTGGTTGTTAAAGAGGAAGAAATGTGAAAGTGATTATATTCTATTTTTAAAGGTTAGTGATGGGAAAAATTATGGTTTTGAGTCTTTTCTTAAAATGTCCGTACTAGAAAGTTGCATGTGTCTTTAATATAAATTGAGTTACTCTATCTACTTCCTGGTCTCATAAACTATAATATTAATTTGGAAATGGTAGAATTGATTTTGATGTCTGGCACCCTATCATTTTATTTTATTTCTTTATCGCAAGATTGCAATGATTTGAAGCAAGGAAGTAAGTAAAAGTCTGGTGGTAATCTCATGTTTGCTCATCTTCCAGCTCTAGGAATGACAACAGTGTGTACGCTGCTTGGTCATCACTACTCGGTCATGTTATTGATAGTATTAGAATAATCTTGCTAATGGCTATGCTTAAAAAGTTGAATGTAATGAGAGGTGCACATCCAACACCATGAATACTAGTTTCGACACTTACAAAGTTGCACGAGTTGCTTCTATTGTGTTTTCTAGGGGACTTACTCGGGTACGGTAAGTTTTCTCCTACCTTGTTATACTAGGTTCTTAGTTTCCATTGACTAGTAGATAAATATGTGAAGGCTTCTAAATTTTCCCATTGCAACTGAATCTTCTACTAGATTGTACATCTGGTTGAAGTTATATAGTCTATTGTGGGAGGTTGGTCCTTAGTTATGTCTCTTCTCTTTGAATCTAGTTTGTGATATGCATTGTACTCATCCTTTTATTTGCATGTGTCATCTGTTTTATTGTGTTTCGACACCATGAATACTAGTTTCGACACTTACAAAGTTGCACGAGTTGCTTCTATTGTGTTTTCTAGGGGACTTACTGGGGTACGGTAAGTTTTCTCCTACCTTGTTATACTAGGTTCTTAGTTTCCATTGACTCGTAGATAAATATGTGAAGGCTTCTAAATTTTCCCATTGCAACTGAATCTTCTACTAGATTGTACATCTGGTTGAAGTTATATAGTCTATTGTGGGAGGTTGGTCCTTAGTTATGTCCTCTTCTCTTTGAATCTAGTTTGTGATATGCATTGTACTCATCCTTTTATTTGCATGTGTCATCTGTTTTATTGTGTTTCGACACCATGAATACTAGTTTCGACACTTACAAAGTTGCACGAGTTGCTTCTATTGTGTTTTCTAGGGACTTACTGGGGTACGGTAAGTTTTCTCCTACCTTGTTATACTAGGTTCTTAGTTTCCATTGACTAGTAGATAAATATGTGAAGGCTTCTAAATTTTCCCATTGCAACTGAATCTTCTACTAGATTGTACATCTGGTTGAAGTTATATAGTCTATTGTGGGAGGTTGGTCCTTAGTTATGTCCTCTTCTCTTTGAATCTAGTTTGTGATATGCATTGTACTCATCCTTTTATTTGCATGTGTCATCTGTTTTATGCATATTCTAGTGACGAGTTTAGTGAAAGTAGCTGCTCTTTCAAACACTAACAAAAACAATGAGCTTTGAAAATTGTCATTGTATTTTATCTGGACAAAACATGGCAGTTTGGATGTCATAATCCATTCCTGGTTGCAGTAATCCTCATTTATGATGAAACCAAGAATGGAAGTGAATGTCTATACTAAGCCCTCTTTAGTACTGATGTTTTGTTGTCTGTAAAATGAATTTGTATCATAAACTCTTTTTTGTATTTCTTGTCTTCTTGTCGTAGCTCATCTGTTTTAGGGTTTCTAGCAATTAACTGTCTCAATTTTCTGTTTGAAGCCCTAAAAATGGAAGGTTTGCCGTTACGTTGTTATCCATGGGTGTCTCTAAATATGGTGTACCTTCTTGTAACCTTCAGCAAAAATAGATCCCACATTTTATTTGCTTGGGGTTTGCTAGTGATTTGCCATACACGGCTATTGTTCTCTGTTAATCTACTGTAATTGAGCTTGGGCCTGGCCTCTACTCTCAAAATCATATGCCCATCTTCCACGCTGAAGTTGTGCAGTCACACTCATTGCTTGATATTTTATTATTATTTATTCTTTTTTCTCCCTATTTCATCTTAAAAGTTCCCTTGAAGCATCAATGTATTTCATGCTCTTAATTCACGTGAGCAGTGAATAAGTAGCAGTATGGGTAACTTTTTTAAATTTCCTTTGTTGTATGAATTATTTATATGTGGCTAGTCTTGCATCACGAGTTAGTAAAATTAGGTAATGATCCATCATTTATTTTATGCCACAATAGGTTTTCTGTGTCATGACTTACCTGGTATTATTAGTTGTCATTTTCATAATCTTTTTTAGCAATTGTTTTTTCACTGTTGGTAGTTTCGGTTGTTGGCCAGATGAGGCTGCTGGATCTTCTGAAGAGGACTTAAGTGGGGGTGAAATTGAGGTTCAAGAAGTTCAGCCTAGAGTTGAAGACCGAGATCTTAAAGATAAGCTATTACGCAAATATAGCGGTTATATCAGTAGTTTGAAGCAGGAATTTTCAAAGAAAAAGAAGAAGGGAAAGCTACCAAAAGAAGCAAGGCAAACACTTCTCGAGTGGTGGAACATTCATTATAAATGGCCATACCCAACGGTAACTACTTTTTCCACCCAATTGTAGCAGCCTTTGCTATGTTATTGTGCTACTGTTACCTCAAAACATTTGTAGACTAACATAGAATGGAATTCCCCATTGTTGGTTCTGCACCTATTAGTTCCTGGAAAGTCACAAAAAAGTATATTAAAATAAAAAAAATCAAAATTAAAATCTTCTGAACCTCATTTTTAATGTGGCTCTTGCTAGTTTAGATAGAAGGTTGGCCTCTATCAGGTAATTTTTTTTTTGAACAGCCCTTTTCTAGGTTGCGTCCAGCCGTGCATGCATCTCTTTGAACCATTTATAAGTTCTTCAGGATGATACTTCGCAATAAATTATCTGAGGAGGCTATTATCTGCAAATGCATTCTGAATTTGACTTTCATCATAGGAAATGCTGTAGTCTACTTAAATTTGATCGTTACATGAGCTTGCAACTGTAATACATTTACCATAGGAACTGAAATGCCCCTAGTACCTGCACTGATCAAAATATCCTAAATCAAAATACCTTTCCTCTTATTGGAGTATAAATTGCATTTTTGCATCCTGTCTCAATCTCTTTAGGCAGAAATGCTCTCGGCATATTCAACGTGGGATTTATGTGTTCAACATTTAGTTAATGTGCTTCAATTGTTTCTTCTTATTCAGGAAGCTGATAAGATCGCCCTTGCAGAATCCACGGGTCTTGACCAGAAACAAATAAATAATTGGTTTATAAATCAACGGAAACGACACTGGAAACCATCTGAGAACATGCAGTTTGCTGTAATGGACAGTCTTTCTGCACCCTTTTTTATTGATGATTGAGGTGGGATCCATCCCAAGTCTCTTCGTTTGTATCCAAAAACATAGTTTTGCTGGTACTGAATCCAGTGCTTACATAGATATAAAATGTCTAACCTATTCCTACTTGTCCGTGTGCCTCCCTGGGGCTATTTCTAATTGCAAAGCTTCTTTTTACAGTTCATTGAGATAGTAATTTTCTTTTGCATTGAGATCTTACTTTATGCATGGCGGCTGAGGCAAAGGCTTCAAATGTTGCAGTACCTCAGCTGTATGAGAAAGTTAGCTTAAAAAAGAGAGGAAGAGGAGAGTTCCTTTACATATTTTTGCTTATGGGGTTTCATGCAGCTGTCTTGCTTTTCGCCCTTGTCCATTCTTATCAATTTATGTCTCTCATTTGACAGATTTTGTACCAATTGCAGTTTCGGCAAATGATTGTATATTGTCCTACCATTGTGTTCTTGAACCAGAAAGCTAGTGAAAAGTCTCCAACATATTTGTTTTATCAACATCAACTTGACCAGTACGTTTCCTTTTTCATCTTTTCATATTTTGGGTTTATGGCCCCCCTAATAATCAATCAATTCTTCTATTCCTTGTCAACGTGTATGTTGTCTCCAAACTTGTAAACCACTAGCTTTTTGGTTAAAATAAGTTGGGTTTTGTTCCCTCTGTTCTGATGCATATTGCATTTGCCCTCTCTCTACTTTTGATTTGGGAATGTTTGCTTCTGTGGTCAATCAATAGAAGGCAGCTCAAGCTTGGCCTTTCTGCTTCCTAAATTGGTGTTTTAGGATTAGTAATCAAGAGTCTAATCGTCTATCCTGTTGCATATGTAATTACTTCCATGTATAGCTGTGTTCCTTCATGAACTTTTAATTTAGAATTAGCCAGCAATATTAACTTATTGGTCGAACATCTGGTTCTTTGTATTGTTAGTAATTGTGAATAAGTTGATGATTTTGGTTGTTGTCTTTCATCAAGTGTCAATGGAGGTGGTGTTCTTGATGTTCACTGAAACCCAAGGCTGTGTATGAAATTGTCATTGATTTTAATGTCAATTGAGTCTGTTAGGGTTTTGTTTATTGTGATAGAACTTTTGGCAATTCTGTCAGATAGAATCAAATTTGTAAACGGAGGAGTGTCTGATGGAGAGACTCTGATCAAGGGACTGCACACTGAGTGTTTTATGAATAAATCAGGTTTCTGTCGAGTTATTTCTCTAAGTGAGAGCTTGAAATAATTCAGAAATAAAACTGTCACTATGCTAATTAATTAGGTTATTGAGCAAATTTGGTGTAGATGGAAAGTAAAGTTACTATGCAAAGTCGGTTCTATGAAAAATTCTCAATGAAAGGGTTCAAGTTATATGAAGGCTTTCGTACATTTTAAGTAGTGCAATTCATAGAAAGGAATGGTGGACGACGTTGCTAAAAAGTGCAAAATCTCAAATGATACAAATAAAGAATTCTGGTTTCAAATTTCTCAAGGCTGAGGGCTCTTGTTTTTTCCCCTTAAATGGTATAGCGTAGGAGTCCCAACCTTGATATGGTTCTTACCTTGTGGTTGTGACTTGTGGGCGGTGGACGTCTATGAACCGATTATTTTGAGAAAAAGAGAATGCTAAACCGATTCAAAAATACATATTCACACTAATACATTGGTTTGAGTCGGGAAGAAAATTTTAAAAATTTTAAATTTTTTAGACCACCTCTCACCATCTTCATTGTCGGTATGATTATGAATAAGTATTTTGGGTCGTTTTAATTACAATGGGCTTTGCTTCTCCCATGAAGCCTTGTTTGGGCCGAATAGAAAGGGTGGAGTGGATTGGCTACATTTGTACGGCTATTTTCATTCACCATTTTCTATTTTTTCGTCACCTCATCTAAAAGTTAAAAAAATAAAAAAAATCTCGTGCAAAGTTATCAAAAAGGAAAAATAGTAAACCTCTTAAACTTTTTCACCTCTCTCTTCATCTACCCACTCTTTACCTTAAACATTTTAATTGTCCAACTCATCTCAATCTTCAATTGTGTTATTTTTTTATATTTTTTAAATTAAAAGCATACATTTATACTAATTTTCACCCTTTTGAAGAGTGTTTTTTAACAAAAACACACCCAAAATTGAAGTAAAGGAGGCGAAAATGAGTTTTGAAACTTAGAAAAATCGCCATCCGATTGGGCTTAAACATATCTTCTATGTTCAGCCCATTAGGGTTAGGCAAAAAAAAAATAAAAATAAAATCCAAAAAATACATTGTTCGACTCAATAGGGTCAGACGCACCTCTTTATGTCTGATCCTGGTGAGTTAAACGTTTGTGATTCTAGCGCGCGGAATGACTTTCTGAAACCCATTTTTGTAGGCTCATTTTACCATTTTCACCCAATTTTTTTTTTTTTTTACAAAAAGACATTTCAATTCAACAATATAGTATTGAAATCAACTTAGAACATGTAAAAATTATGATTTACTTACGAATTTATGATCAAATATTGAACTTGAATCACTTTGAGTTTGAGGCCTCCAAAATCAGAAATAACTAAATTTTTTTGCAAGATTTTGCGACGTTGTTGCTCACAAATCTTTCTAACGTTGTTTCAACACTTTAAATGATTGAAAAACTTAAAAAAATAGTGAATCAATGGTAAAAAGAAGAGAAAAAAATGAGAGAGGGGAAAAGGGTTTAGGGCATTGGGGTGAGAAGGTAGAATGAAAATTTAAGTGGGTGAAGAGAGAGAAAAATAATTGATTTTAAATTTTTATGTAGGTGAAAAGAGTAAGTGGTAAAGAAATAAGAAAGAGTGGATGAAAATAGCCAAATCCGTAATTGTATTACTGGTCAGATTCAATCCAAACTCTCAAAAAGATTTTTAATAAGGAAACAAATTAAAAAAATAGAGGTGTTTCCAAAAAAAAAAAAAATGGAAAAAGGAAAAGAAAAGAAGAGTTGGTGAATTCATGTTACATAACATTTTTTTTTGTTCTTTTTTCAGCTATTTTCAGCTCGGAAAATCAGGCCCCGCGTGAGGTTCTCTCTAGCTATTTATATACCTAGTTCTACTTCAACATAATGCACCGACCATGGTATTCTTCAGTTCCAAAGATGCTCAGATTCTCTAGTACTGTAGCCTTACGAGTTATTACTATGTTTTTTCTTCTTTTCTATATGAATTTGCTCTTTACATCGGCAAATAAATTTGAAGCTTTGCACCCAAGAGATGAAGTAGTCACTGTAGATTCTTGGATACATAAGAGCACCACCAACAACAACAACATCAATTATAAAAGTTTCAACAGCCTTGGCTTTAGAAGAAAGAGTACTACTGATTATGTTTCTTCTGAAGAACAAAAGAGAAGAACGCCAGGTGGTGCCAACCCACTTCATAATCTATGAAGCCCCCCAACCATGCATCTCCTACTTTTAATTCCTTTTCTTTTTCAATAGTAGTTAATTATTCTCTTCTTCAGATTCCAGACAGCTTGATGATAACTATGGTGTAATATGATGAACTTGTGAGTCATGCGTTCCTTAATTCCTTTAATTTGATGTTCTTTGAGCCTTTTCATCTCAATACTTGAAGGGCTGGTTAGAGTCTCAGAGATAAGTACTCCTTCAATTAGTGACAGCTTGTTTAATTTTGTGGTTCGTTTTCGTATATCGTTAGAGAGTTTGCAAATTCTGAAACCGTTCTAGTCAATAGAATCATGTTCATGAGCTGATGGTGTGTAATATTTGTTTTGGCAATATTGTTTCTCAGCATCTGTAATTCAATGGCTATGTTAATTTTGCCGATGACGGTTAGCTTACTCGGTCATGTATTTTAGGCATCATATGTTGTGGTCCTATTGGGTCTTGGTGTGGGCACGCATTTGTTCCATTTATTAATAATGAGGACTACGTTTGTCTTGATCTATTAATTATGAATGACTTGTACGTATGTGATTTAATGTAACAAATACTATATTCAGCTAAGTTTTTTTCCAACTTTATGAAAATACTATAGATTGAGAAAAAATAAAAACAATTAATATATGGTACTCTCATAATAGTTTATTCATAAGAGGGAAACAAGTTGCATGCTTATGTCCTCATCTTCTCCTCTTTTAATCAGTTTAAGTTCACAATTAGCCTCGAGTGAACCCATTTGAATATTCCAACCTCACCAGTCAATGAACTATCTAATATCTATCTACAGTTTCATTTTAGCTATTGTGTTAACTAATTTAAGCTTGTCTTGAATGTACCCATTTTGGATCAAAAAGCAAATTTCCCTATGAGAAATTGCCAATCAAGCTCAAGTACTATGGGGTTTCAAATGATGACCCATTTGGGATCAGAGCCTTTAGCTGAAATCTGCCAACACTGAAATAAGTGTACAACATATAACGTGAACATAAGCCAATTATGCATTTAAAAAGTAACCCATTTTGTAGGGGACCCGTGAAAAGCCCTTCCTCCTGTCATTAACACCAGAGCCATAGTGTAAAGTAAGTGAGATTTTTGGCCTGACTTGGCCCAATTACAAGAAATCGCATTACAATTCTCACCTTTTACTTTTTCAGAATCCAAGATAAGAGCTGTGTTAGGAAAACGATGAAACAGAGGGCCTTGCAGTTGCAGTAGAATGTAATTAATTCACTTGATATATAAAAGCCCATGAAAATAGACCAAAAGAATGTTTATAGAATCAATTTATTGTAGAAGGAGACAAGAAGCTCACAGCAAAGGAATTCGCTTTTGTCTTTGTACCTGAATTTTTAACCTTTTATGTGTGTGTTTTTGTGTTGTGGTTTTCAATCTCAGAAAAAAGCTCATGCTGGGATTGGAGCTTCAAAGGTTATTATATAAAGTTAGATATGGATTCCATGTCCGCATATCAATACTGAGATAGCAACAACTGATGTGTATATTTGGATGATATTGGCTTACATGGTGATACGCATTTTGGTGATAATAATTAAGCAATGCTGCAAGAGGCACCTGACATGCTGTAGAATGTAAGAGCAAGTTTATTTTGTTTTCCTGTTTGTTTTGATTGGGAATAGGGACAAAAACCAGACAACTCAAGCCCCCAAACCATGATCCCCTCCTCCCCCTCCTCTCTTATATCTATCAAGATTTTCTTCACCATTTTGAAATAAGAACCTGACAGAGAAACTTATTTTGTATATCTTAGACATTTCTCTTATTATTATTATTTTTCTCGGTGGATGTGGTGGGGTATTTGGGGTTAGATTATGACACAGCAGACTAGTCTCCATGGGGAATGCACCTCACCCTACAAGATATGCACCCCCAGGTGAAATAGATGGACTCAAACCTGTGGTAGTTGATTTGTATACCAATCACCTTACCAGCTAAACTCCTCACTAGAGGAGTACAACATAAGGACTTTTCGAAAGGTCACCTATCTTCATACCATTCTCATCCACGCATGCTTAACTTTAAAGTTTTATTGTGATTTGGTGCATTACTGCTAGTGTGATCACGATTGATATTTTTCTTTTTTCGTTTTGAATTACATGTATGAATGCCCAATGAGGGGATGGAGAGTAAGACATTACATGTTAATATAATAAGGGAGCTTCTAAATGTACCTACAAAAAATACTTTTTCGGGCTACTATACAAATTTTTATTAATAATATAATGAATGTTATTGATGGGTATATCTATAATTATTCATAAAAACTCACATCTAATATGATACCAGTACTTAATTAAAAGTATAGTTTGATTACATCCGTTTGTAAAAATTGAAAATTTAAGACTTGCAGAGCATCACACCAAATCTTTTTTTTTTTTTTTTTTTGCTTTCAGACAACTTCTATTTGAACGTACTCTCACCTCTCCATTGTTTTTACATTTTGGAAATATTGATGTAAACACTCAATTCTAACAATGTGACATTTTTTCTAAGTTTGTTTATTGATTAAACACCTCACTTCATGCCGAACTATTCGTTATAATCGTCGTCACCTTCTAGCGCTAAAACCCTCCGCCCTTAAACCCTAAAAGCCTCTCTCCCCTCTCTCTCTCTTCTGCAACAGTTTCTCTCTCGTAGGGCATTGCCATGGTAGCTCTGGCGAACAGAGCCAATCCTCTTCTCTCATCCTTTCCGACGTTTCTCACATGGGGAAGATTCGGTTTCCGCAGCATTTGCAATGGCCGCCTCGGATTTCTCTCACCGTCGCCGGCGGAAGATTCAGGTCCGCCGTCCCCGGCCACGAAGGTTCTAGAAAAATTCACGGAAGAGGTGGAGATTGGCTCGCGTTTGATTACCTTTGAGACTGGGAAGATCGCTCGATTCGCTAATGGTTCGGTCGTAATGGCCATGGAAGAGACCAAAGTCCTATCGACTGTCGCGTCGGCCAGAGGAGACGGAGTTCGAGATTTCTTACCACTTACCGTATGTGTTTTCATTTGAGAAAAGATTAGGCTTTTATTGCTTAAAATTTGATTGAAGGAGCGCTTTGTGTTACTCTTAATTCTCCAAATTTAGTCTCTTTTTCAGCACGAAAATGTCAACTTTTTTTCTTTTTTGTGATATTGTTATCTGAAATGAAATTAAAATTGCATTTCAGAGATAGAGAGGAATAACATAGCTACCATATAATTAACGGAAAAAAAAGAACAGAGAGAAAGCTTTAGTAAGAATCAAATGGTTGAAAAAGATTTATATATTTGGTGATCGTTAATTAGGACAAGGCTTTTATGTTGTAGCCATTTCTTTGGTAAGGAACCATATAGCCAATGTTTTGCGATTGCCATTGATGAATTGCCTATTTATCGATTTTTTTGAGTGTGATCCTTTTGATTTGATGGTTTATGTTGTTCATGCACATTCTATATGCTGATGATGTACTTAAGCTTTTTTTTGTTCTCATTGTGTTTATGTCAATGTTATTGTCACAAGGTTGATTACCAAGAAAAGCAATTCGCTCAAGGTGTAATTCCCACTACGTTTATGCGCAGAGAAGGTGCTCCCAAGGAACGTGAACTTTTATGCGGTCGTCTTATTGATCGACCTATTCGACCGCTCTTTCCTCCTGGGTTTTACCATGAGGTTCAGGTATGTTGTTGGTTTGTTGGTTGCCTTTTTTATTTTATTTTATAACTTTTTAAGGGTCCTTTGTTCTAATTAACCTGCTGTTACTATTTTTTGATTAGTATGGGCTGCTTTGTAGGTAATGGCTTGCGTTCTCTCTTCTGATGGGAAGCAAGATCCAGATGTAATGGCAACTAACGCAACATCAGCTGCTCTTATGTTATCCGATATTCCTTGGAATGGACCTATTGGTGTTATACGTGTAGGGAGAATTGATGGGCAATTTGTCATTAACCCTAGCATGGCAGAGGTTGTACTCTACACTTTTTTCATTTCTATCATTTTGACATGACTCGACAAATTGTTATTTATGTTAGCAGAGGTAAAATGTTACTTTATGCTGGTTACCTTAATGTGTTTGGATGGAAGGGCTAGTTTCATGACATTTTTCTTTTGTAAAGTCATCATGGTATAACATTTTTTTGGTTTTTAAAATTTAATGAAAGGGGAAGTGTACGGTTTGTTTAAAAATCTTTTTTTTTTTCCTTAAGCTTGCCTGATTGGTGTTGTTAGATCATCTTATTAAATGTCTACAGTCGTATGGTTTGTCATCCTTAACTTCCAATCTACATTTCTGAACTTAGCTTTCTTTATATAATCTTCATTTTTGTTGTTGTATGAGTCTCATCTTATACTATTTATTTATTTTCTTTTGTCATTTTTCGTCGACTTATGTCATAATTGTTAACTTTGAAGTTTTACTGTATGCGAGGACTGCTACAAGAAATTTGTTGGCTTATTAATGCATTTTATGTATTTTATACTTGACCAATTTAAGTTAATTTTAAAGTAATTTGTAAAAGCGATTTGTAAGATGTCTCCTCATCATTGTAATTCACATATTAAGAATATGGTTAGAGAAATGGAATAAACACATATTTTTGAAAGAGCTATAATAATTGGAGCTATTTCTAACTTTTTAGTTAGACACTTGGGTGTTGGATTCAGTTACTGTAGGATAATCAAGTTTTAGCTGTTAATGATAGGGAAAAAGGATTGTAACACATTTCTTTGAGGTGCTTTGGTTTTAATGTTAATGTCCCTGAAAGATGAAACTCAAATCTCTCACTTTCTTAGGCAAGCATGCTTAGTTCCAAAAAGGAATGGAAATTGGTCAAGTTAGTAGTTGTTATGCTGTTTTAGTATGATTCATACAATAGGAACTTGACTCTAGTTCTCGTAATGCTCCCTGTCCTCTCCCTTCCTCATTTCTAAGATAATGAATAAAAAAGAAGAAGGATGAATGCACCTTGTTTCGCTTCGCAGAGTAATTATATGCAGATTCAAACTGTGGCCTCCAGCTCACAATGAATCGACCTTAATATGAGTATGAGCACGTGAAATATAAATTGCCTTATAAAGAGAGGGATTTAGACATGGCATGTTCAACTGATCTTTGGATGATAACGATCTATTTATTGTTTTGAAGATTACACACAATACCTTTACGACATGAAATGAATTTCTCATGGATTTTTGTTTGTGTTGGTTACTTTTGGTCGTTATATGCATAACCATGCTATTCCCTTTCAAGTATTTTATGTCTTTTTCTTTTAGATTTCTTTTGTGCAATTCTGATTATTTTGGATGTAACACAGCTTAGCTTAAGCGATCTCAACTTGGTTTATGCTTGCAACCATGATAAAACATTAATGATGGACGTGCAAGCCCGTGAGATTTCAGAGAATGATCTTAAAGCAGCACTTAGGTTGGCACATCCCGAGGTGGGTCATCAACTTTATTTAAACTTCCTATCAGCTATCTTTAAAATTGTAGTAATTGAATGCACTGAGATGATGAATTTTAATTATTCAGGCTGTAAAATATCTTGAACCTCAACTTAGATTGGCTGCAAAAGCAGGTAAAAAGAAAAAGGAATACAAACTATCCATGATTTCAGAGGCAACAATGGAAAAGGTCAAAGGATTGGCAGAAGCACCTATTGAAGCTGTTTTTACAGACCCCAATTATGGCAAGGTGCATATATAATCTTTTTTTTTTTTTTTTTAATTCTTTCTCTTTCTTTATTTTTTAGTTTATTTTGCTTTTGTCATTTCTTTACTTCCTTTTTCATTTTACTCTTCCTTTTGGAACGTTGTTTCTAAGATACGTCAACTAAAAGTGGCATGGTGGGACCTTTTGTTTGGCATTTGAGATGACAAAAAATTTATATTTTTTTGTCCCTCATCTGTTCTGTGCATTATGGATTGTGACATTGTGTTATGAATATTTCAATGATAATAATCTCTTTTAAATTTATCCTTTTTTTTTCTTAAGTTCAGTTTGAACGTGGTGAAGCCTTGGATAAAATTACACAAGGTGTAAAGAAGGTGCTTGAAGAAGAATGTGATGAGGAAAGCTTAAAGGTTTTGCCAAAGACAGTTGACACAGTTAGGAAACAGGTAAGTTGGCTATATGTGATGTTTGTTTCATTCGTGTATGGTTCAAGTGATTATGATATGCCTTTTTAGGGCATCCATTTTGTTTTTGTATCACAGAGTCTATATGGGCATGAATCTAGGATAAAGTTTTTAGGATGATCTCCATGGTGAGGAGATAGTAGGATATGGGCATTATATAATTATGTGGATGATGACTTATCTCTGCATTGAGGATGTTATCCTATTGAAAACGCAATGCATTTGACATTGTTTACTTTTTATCCTCTCAAATGCCCATCCTATTTTTGGCGTTTCAGCCCTCTTGAAAGATCTGTTAAAATTGTAACATTTGGACTCTTCATTTTATTGTAAATTTGAACATTACTTTTAAAACTGTTAGACATCTTGAAAGATCTGTTCCAAAAACTTGTTGCGAATTTAATTTCACTTAAAAATTCCCGCAACCAAAGGTCGCATAAGTAATAAAATGATGAGTAAAAGTATCGTTCCACGAGGATTAGTGCTAACTATTGAAATTGGTTAAATCTAATTATATTTGAAAAATCAAAAATTGCGGCTAAATAGCTAATGAAAATAATACAAAAAAAAATAAAAAATCAAATTAACATGGCGATGCCGTGATGGAGAACAAAAGTCAAAGACAAGGAAATTTGAATTGAACTAAGGAGTTTAAAACACTAGGGCTATAATTTCACTTGTTAATATGCATGAATTTTCAATTTTATGGTAATTAATGTACTTGTCCTAATTGAAGGTCAAGATGCCCCTAATTCATTTAGTAATCTCTCTTGAACAATATTAAAAGTCTTTTTAAATGACAATTTCCTATCTCTCGATGAAAATTAGAACACTTAGAAAGCCATTAAGTTCAATGGAAATTCATTTAGACCACATAGACTATATAGGCATATCTCTATCCTATACTAATTCTATGGTTTGCATTTTATTGAACATATAGTATGCGTCACCTCTCGGTCCTTAACACACTAATTCAAGATCAATTGAATGGTGATCAAGCATTCAAATGCATTAAATATTAAAATGCAAACTCAATTATAGAAACAAATTACAATCCCTAGTTTAACAATTTAGCTCATGCTTAAAGATGAAATGGAAGACATAATTGTATTAAATATGTTCACCATCATTAAAATTAAACAAAATAGAAACAAATAAAAGAGAGGAAAAAATTAGAAATGCTCAATTCATTATTACCCAATTGCTCCTCCTTGTTTCCATCTCCAATTATACCACCATTCTCCAAGTTTTTTCTCCTCTTCTTTCTAAGTTTCCTTGTGCGCCTCCAAAGCCAAAAAATATGAGAGGTAGGGTTTTGTGCTCACTTCACTGTCTTTATATATCCTTCATCTAATCCCTTGGATTCTTTCATTATAATCCAATGACTCTCATTAAATGTCCAAATGAGTATGTGACTTTTATGATGCTAGAGCCTCAAGTCCAAGCCCAATTTAACCCTCATATGGTCTTTATTTACCAAATTTGCCATTAATCCTTCCAATTCTCTACAAAATCAACAAGTAACCTAAATTAGCTCAAGTTAGCTAAAATTCTCAAATTAAAATATAAAATTAAGCGCAATTAATCTAAAAATATGAAATAAATGATGTGTAAATTACCAACACATCAAAATTGTAACATTCAGCCTCTTTATTTTATTGCGAATTTGAACATTACTTTTAAAACTGTTAGAAGTCTCTAGAAGTGCCTTTCTTTTTTGTAGGGAGATGGTTTACTGAAATGGAGATAATCTTCATAAAAGTATTTGAAATTTCTAGCCATTTCATAATTTATGATAAGAAGGGTGGTTAAATTAATAAAGTTGGAGATCATGTTTAAACAAGTGTTTGAATTAGGTTGGATGGGTTGTGATTGAAATCTAATAATGTGTAAAAATCTTCCCTAGACTTCCTTTCAGGTGGGATTGAACTTCTTGAAGATATTGTAGAATGGATATGCTACAAAACATGTCATAATTATATTATGTTGTAAAATTCTTGTCTTTGTTGTCAAATTGTGAATTACAATTGATTATGTAAATTTTTGTTGAGTTTGTTTTATTTCTCAATTTCCAAATGGCTCTATCATAATTGTGTTATTATTATTATTATTATTATAGAAACTTTTACCTTTTAAAAAACTACACAACAAATGGATTTCGATTAGATGCAAAAATAAGTAAATGATTGAAGTGAGAAGAAGTAGGAACCAAAGCTTTTCCCTTAGTTGAGTGCAATAGACGAAACTAACTTTTAAGAGCTCTTTTTAATCCCCACTTTGGGACTTCTCGGCCCTCAGTGGTGCTTTTGTATTGCTTTGTTCTATCTATCTATATATATGCATATCTAGTTTCTTGTCAAAAAAAAAAAAACAAAATGCTCAAGTTTGTCTAATTGGGTTATAAAGAAGTTAAAATTGAAAATCAACAATTTTTTTAAAAAAATTTGTTATTGATCGAGTTGAGTTGATTTTTGTAATAAATTTTATGATTTGATTTGAACCCTATTATTCAACTAGAAATCTTATGATTTTGAGATTTTGTGATTTATTCTCAAAATTGAATCAATGTCTATATGATTCGACCCGCATCATATGATTCATGTCAAAAATTGCTTTGATTTAATTACTATGGTACGGCCAATTTTAGTTCATGTTGAGGATATCTTCTTTGATAGTTGATGTGGAAATTTAAACAATTGAGGAGAATATCTTTGCGTTCTACATTTATTTGGGGAAATAATATGAAAGAATTACTAAATAGCATGGTCAAAATCAAAAGAGTCTCAAAAGAATATACAAACATTGTGAACCATTTTGTGAGTGGACACTGGACAATAATCACTGTGATACAACTGGTGGTGGGAAAATGAATTTTCGACTCTAGTGAATTTTTAGAGATTGATCTCTTTGCATGAATGCTTTAACTCTAGATAATGATATATTTTTTTGTCAACGCACATATCTTAGTGCTAAAGATTTAAAGATGCAACTGTTATTTTAATTCTTGACTCAACTCAACTCAACGAAGCCTTTTTTCAACCACATGTGATCCGCTTTTACTCCGTCTATCAAGGGCTAATTGATATCTAAATTACAAGTAGTTGTCTTCCTTAATACTCATTAACAAATATCTTTTCTACATTTCTAGGTTGTTCGCAAGAGGATTATCGAGAAAGAACTCAGACTTGATGGAAGGCGTCTTGACGAAGTTCGACCTTTATATTGTGAATCGGGTAATTTACCAATATTACATGGATCATCGCTTTTTTCTCGTGGCGATACTCAGGTCATTTCCTCCGTATCCTATCACTTTTGTTCAGTTCCTTGTATCCCTGAAACTGTAAAAGACTCTTATGTACAAATGATTTAGACATTAATAGTTGCAAGTCTATTTTTGTCTGCTTAAATTGTTGTTTCAGGTTCTATGCACTGTTACACTTGGGGCACCAGGAGATGCTCAACGCTTAGATTCTCTGGTCGGACCTCCTACAAAGCGCTTCATGCTTCACTATAGTTTTCCTCCATTCTCGATTAATGAAGTTGGCAAACGAGGTGGCCTGAATAGGCGTGAAGTTGGGCATGGTGAGCTCATTTACTTCCCCCATGGAGTTAAACTATGTAAACAAATATGGTACCATGCAAGGATTGCATTTTTAACTTCTACTGGTTTTTCTAATTGCATTTTGAACAAATATTTTAAATAAGTTTGATTCCCAAGTTTCATACGAATTCAGATTATGTTAAACTTGTTTGGCTCAACAGAGTGGTTGAGGGATCATTCCCGAGTTTTCTTTATGTGCCACTTGTTTTATTCGATGCATTCTTGTTTTTCTCTAATGTAGAAGAAGTTTGTATTTTTTTTCACTATTGAGGAGGCCTATGGATGATTAAAATGATGTTTGGATTCTTCTGAATGCATTATCATGCCTGCAACAAAAACATAAAGCCTTGTCCAAACTTCTAGGTTTAGTTATTTGAGCCTTGTTCTGTCTATCTATTCTCTAGTGCTATTTCTATTATGTAAAAGACGCCTATGCCTTCTTTTTGTAAAAATCCAAACTAAATTGTGGATTGTGGTTTCAGTGTAGAGAACTTTTGTAAGAATGGGCCATGTTAGAGAAGTTTAGACTTCTGATATTTTTGATTCTACCCTTCTTGCTTCCAACTTTTTTACTCTTACTTCCTCTCATTCCTATTTTTATACAATTTTACCCATTGTAGTCGTATTAAAAGATTAAAAAAACATCCATATTTTTTAGAAGAATTTTAATTAATTTATAATAAAAATCCTGTGCAGCACACATGTGCAAACACTAGTACTGTTAATATTGCTTAAGTATTTTGTTTGATTGAATTCCAATGTCTCAAGATTTAGTGTGATTTTTAACCTATGTTGAACAGCATAGTTCTTAACTACACAGTTGTAGATTGGATGATAATAAATCTGTTTCTGGAATTGCTTTGTTTGATCAAAATTTTGATTTGATTAAATTCCAATGTACCAAAACTAACATGTCAGCTTGAAGAAGAAGAAAATGGATGGCATTTTTGAATTGAGATTGATGTTAGAAATTTGTAACTATTTCCCTTTTACTTTATACCTCATAGTTTTTGTTATCTGAATTAGTGTAGAAGCATGTATGTAGCTTTTGCTTTTGCTTTTATTTTCTTTTTTTGGGAGTTTGGGGTTGATGCATTATGTTTTGTTTGATGATGTTAAGTTTATCATAAAATAGTTTCCTCTAAATCATCAACTTGCTTTGTTTCATTGTGGCAGGCACTCTTGCTGAGAAAGCTTTGCTTGCTGTTTTACCTCCTGAAGATGATTTTCCATATACTGTCCGTGTCAACTCAGAAGTCATGGCCTCTGATGGCTCAACATCTATGGCAACTGTCTGCGGAGGTTTTTCTACTCTATTAAGACTTGAGAGCTCCCTTCTTTCCTTGGAATTCATTCATAAATTTCTTTTATTAATGGAATTCCTTCAGTCTGTTTGAACTTCCATAAGCTTCATTAAATTCTGTCGAATTTAATATATTTACTTCTGTTATGTAGTGAATAGAGCATGTCAATGTGAATGATAATTGATTATTTTCGCTTAGTGGTTATGTAACAGTAACAATGTGAAAAATTATGTTTGGTTTGGGTTGCTAAGTTGATCGCTTCAGTTTGGTTTAATATAACACCAATCCAATGACTTTGGGTTTGGCTTAGGTTTGAATATCAAACCAACCCAAACTTAACCGTTGACACCCCTACTTGGTTAGTGCACGAGGGCCACTTGATTTATATATGTCCTTTATATGCATCTGGATCCAAAACCTTTTTCTGGGAAACTTTACCACAAAAGCCTTTTGAAATTTAAACTAATTATATAAGTTATTATAATTTTAATTAAATGCGTAAAAGTTTTAAACATTTGATTATAATTACACCTTGTTTTTTTTGTTATAATAATAATCATTGTAAACTATATTTTAGTTTCGAGTTCAATAGCAATATGCTTAAGGATTACATGTCTCAATTTGTTTTCTATAGTATTACATAACTATGAATATTGTTCACTATGTTAAGAAATTGCTTTATTTTGATATTTTAATTCAAAATAGAGGTATAGTCAATAAAATATGTACCTAATAATATATAGTTATAACTCTTTGGTGAGACCTATGAGTGAAATGTGGTATATGCTCAATGATTTTCATTGATATTTCTAAGTTTTATACTTTTATTTCTCTCATTTTTCTTTTATGTTTTTAGTAATTATTTAATTACAAATATATCCTTTAAAACATGAAAAGCAACTTGTATGATTAAATAAACATTGTAAACTTTAATTATAAAAAATAAAACAAACTTCTAGTTGATAGTTCTTATGATTAAAATATATTTATAATTTTTAGTTTGTTTAATTATTTTAATTTTATTTTCTTAATTATATTAATATAAATTATATTTGAACTTAATGTTTCATCTTTTTTTTTTTTTTTTTCTTTCTTCATTTCTTGAGTTTAGCAAGATTTTGATTTAATTTGACTCGACAAACTTGAAGAGAAATTGGAGGATTCCAATGAAAGTATTGATCCTTTGGAACATGTATCTACAAGTTTCTCTTGCAATATGGAAAAGAGAAAGGGGGATGGGGTTGGATTTCATTCCGATATGCTTAAGAGACTTGGATTTTGGTAGAACTCTGAAAAGAACTAGGAATTTAGTGTGGTGAGTCTATTTAGTCAGAGTTTAATTCCCACATCATTCCCAAAATTGGTAATGGCCAATATATTTGTTTTTTGGGAAGACATTTGGTGTGGTGAGTCTGCTCTAGCCACTTCTTTTCCCCGTCTTTTTCATCTTTCTAATTGTATGAATCTTCCCATCACTTTTTGTTCTTTCCTCTTGGAAATATTCTCAAAGCTCATATGTGGAGTTTTATTTTCCTAGAGATCTTATGTCCAGGGAAGAAGTTGAAATTGGGCCACTTCTTGATAGGTTAGATCACATTAGAATGTCTGTCAACTCAGCCGATCGCTTTCTTTGGTGTCTTAATCCCATAGGGATCTTTTCTTGTAAGTCATTCTTTGAGGATTTGATTGATAATCACTCTTTTAACGAGTTTCCCTTTGCCTCTTTCATCTGGAAAGCTCATACATCGCCCAAATTAAGGATTTTGGTTGGTTACTGGCCCACAAGAAAATTTGCACTCTTTGATGTTCTATGGAGAAGGATCTCAAGCCAAATGCTTTTTCCATATTGTTGCCCTCTATGCTACCTGGAGAATCGGCTGAGCACCTTCTCTTTGGTTGTGAGCTCTCCAAAAAGATTTGGATAACTAGGAGGGTCAAGGACAGTGGTAGAGTGGTCTATTTTGCCGTGGCTTGGTCAGTATGGCTTGAGAGGAATACTAGGGTGTTTGAGGATGTTTCTCAGGAGGTTCAAATCGTTTGGGGGTCTTCTAAGCTGGTTGATGCTAGCTGGATTGGGTCTTCTAGTCTTGCAGGAGGTTATAGTGTGTCTTAGTTGTTTAGAAAATAGAAATTGGACTTCTTTGATTAGGGTGCGATTTGTTGCTTTGAGAGGGGTGGCTTGAGTACACCTGGTGCTCTCCCTCCTTTCTTGCATGTTTTCTTGGTTTTAATACATATTTTTATCTTGTCTCCTCTCATAAAAAAAAAAATAGAAAAAGAAAACAAGGAAGACTGGGAATTCCAACCCTCCTTTTGTAGAATTTCCAAAGGTTGTAATGAAAAGTATACTTTAGTTATTTAAAGAACATTTCTGAAAAGTAATAACAGAATGGATATTGTTGGTCGGCCGCATTTGGACACTATAAAAGAATAAAAATGACATATTTTGTCGGAGTGTTATTCACACTGCCTTGTCTTCCTGTTGGTGATGTGCTATATTCCTTTGGCGCAGTCTAACTTAGCTGTGTTGCATTTATTTGTAGGGAGTATGGCTTTAATGGATGCTGGTATTCCGCTGAGAGAACATGTTGCAGGTGTTTCTGTGGGTCTTATTACTGATGTGGATACATCTACTGGAATTATTAAGAAGTACCGTATACTGACAGATATACTCGTAAGTTAGCTCATTCATCTGTCTTACTTGAGTTTTGTTGCTTTGATGCAATGGTAATTGTACAAAAATAAATAAATGGTAGTAATGGCATGCCAACCTAGAAAATATATGGTGATTAGTTAGAACTTTGGGTAGTGTGTGCACTTGACCTAAATATAAACTTTAAAATGAACTTGCCTTTTCTGTTAGAATGAATTCTTCCACAAGAAAACCATCTTCAACGATCAATCTTCTCAATATTCATTGTTAATTGAACAACAATTTCATTTATGTAATTTTAAATTGAGCAAATTTTGTGAGTACAATCTCCTTAGTAACAAGATCGACCTTGTAAATAATTAGTCCGTTTTGGAACTTCAACATGGATCAAATAGCTAGTTAATAGAGTTATAAGTCATATTTTAGGAGTCGATGGATAGTGGTATATAAACATACCTAGAAAGACATGAACCCACACAGACCACACATACACATTATTCATATAAACCACGCGAATTATCTGATTCAATGATTCCAATGTTGATTTAACTCGCAAAGCTCTCAAGCAGGGAAACAATCATTGGATCACATATACGTACAGACACAACAGATGATGCACAATTCTAATCATTCTTTAATTCTGATCTTGATTCAATTTGCAATGTTCACAAATACCAGGATGAGGACTGGATAGTGACCTTTTAAATTTCTTAGTTCTGTCATTGCTGGTGGGTAAAATAACTGGTAGAAATGGGCCAACTGGCAGAGTATATCTTTGTTTTTTTATTTGTTCATTTCATGTCATAGCTATTTTAAGAAGGAACCTTTTGTGTGTTGTTACTCTAAAATATTCTTTTTATCTGTCCAACTAGGTAATTATTTTTAGAGTCATTCTCCCCATGTGTGGAGTATATTTGGCTCCCTTTTAAGATTATCATGTTTTATCTTCCTGGAGAAACTAGTTTTGTTTCTGGATATTGCCATCCTCATTGTTTTATATGTATTGAATATATTGTATATGAGTTCAAATACATGATATTTACTTACAAATTAACTTGTACAGGGTCTGGAAGATCATTTGGGGGATATGGACTTCAAAATCGCGGGAACACGAAAGGGAGTAACTGCAATTCAGTTGGATATAAAACCTGCTGGAATTCCACTAGATATTATCTGTGAATGTTTGGAGCCTGCATTGAAGGGACGCCTTCAAATCCTTGACAGCATGGAACAAGAGATAAATGCACCACGCACGCAAGATGATAGGAACTCTCCTCGGCTAGGTGGACCTTGATTTTCACTGTTTTCTTTTTTTTTGGTCAAGTGATTTCCACTGTTTTCATTCTGTCAATGGGGCCAACAAGTTATATTTCAAAGTTTTATTATCACTGAAATTACTTAATGAATTCCTGTAGCGACCATGAAGTTTTGCAATGATTCTCTTCGGCGCTTGCTTGGACCACAAGGTGCTCAAAAGAGAAAAATTGAAGAAGAAACAGGTATGGTTTACAAATACTTCTCAAAGAGAAAAATTGAAGAAGAAACAAGCTCTAAAGTATGCAATTTATTAATTAATGTATGCTGTAGAACTTGAATGAGTTTTAAATATTGTGCTATTTTTCTTTAAATCTATTCACTTTATCACACTGATTTTGGTCTGAATATTATGCTGCGATTCCTTTATAAATGTTTTTTTACTCTTTTCAATGAAATTACCTGCACTTTTGTTTGTGATGCACCCTCTATTTCTCTCTTTTCCTCGGTGAACATATGACTTTAGAAACCTGACTTCTGATAGATGAACTTATGTTGTTTTATTAAGTAGTCTCCTTTTGTTTCTCAAAATTTTCTTGAGGTGGAAAAATCAGCTTAGGGAGAACATTTTTCATCACAAATCTCTTAGTAAACAATTCTAATAATTTCCTCAAATTTTAGTGTATTTGTTGTTAGCTTTGCGAAGAGCAGGTGTTTGATTTCGTTTAGATTAAGTATTCAGCATCTGTCTGTCTTCTTTTTTAGAAACTTGTTTATTAAATAGTTATAATTGTTGTATATTCTTCACAGTCGTTTGCTGTGGCAACTTCAATATGCTCATCCATGTATTGACAGAAAATTCCGCTTAAGTTTGTGAGATAGGTTTTGGTGACTATGTTTTCAAACCATTCAACTCTGCACTCCTTTTAATTTTTGTGATTAAGTTGTCGAAGAACCGTGAACCATCTTATTTGTGTGTAAATGAGTCACAAAATTCTGTCCTGTTACTCGTTATATGAGAAATTAAGTATAATATATTCCACTTGATATTATTACATTATTACAATAATTTTAATGCATACTAAAGTTAATCAGTAAAAAACTAATTGATTGAGGGGTGTCCTTATGAGGAGACTCCACCATGCTTAAATTCACAGAGGATGCAAGCACAACAGAGTGTGAGGAAAGGTGAGGGGGAGAGACTCCTCCCATGTAATAAATGCTCGTCCCCATATTTCTTCATTCCACCCTCTTCATTCACTGTTGACAAGTGGGATTTCTTTACCTTGGAGAAGTTTCTTAGCCAAAATTCTCAAGTCCTTGGACGTAAGGTTGAAAAGTTAAAAGTTTTATAAACTTTTGAACTTTAAAATTTGTTGAAAAATGTCTAGCTTGTTGGGATTTTTTTAATAAATAATCACCCAGCCAGCCCAGTCTGTTAACTCGATTAGTAGTTTTTTTTTTTTTTTTTTTAATTTGATATGTTGGGTTCAAGAGGTAAAATCTTCCACTCAATAAGGTCAGGTCGGACTAAATTTGGGTTGAAACCTGATCTGTCCCGACCTTGCACACCCCTAACTGGAGGATGCAATTTTAGTTACTCTTTGTATAACATTTTACTTGATAAAACGTTGTGGTTCAAAGTACTAAAAGCATAATGCAATATGAAATTTTGAGATTAGTTGACTGTGACTTGCTGTCCCCACTTATTAAGGTTTCAAAATTGTGGGAAAATTTACTGTGATTTGCTGTCCCCATTTATTAAGGTTTCAAAATTGTGGGAAAATGTCCTTTTCTTTGGGTAGTGATGACAAAAGTCACCTATATTTCTGGCCAGATTTTGTTTTACATCACTAACCATTTCCAAAAGTTAGGAGGGCCAAGGTTTCAGGTAATCAATGTACTTTTTGCATTTGGAGTTGGCCCCATAATTCAATGATTTGACATAAGCAAGCTATGAGGTTTTGAGTTCAAACCCATCTCTTACATGTGTAAACTCATCAAAGTCTTTTCCTAATTACACGGGGTTGATTACGTGAACATGTTTCTTCCACTCATTCTATCAAGGGGTGGTCTATAGTTATATTACAAGTAGCTATATCTTACTTGATTGTCTCTATCGTATTATCTTAGATCTTCCCCTTCCTCTATTGTTATCATTGCAACTCAATATGTCACTCTTTCTAACTGTCCCATCTAATGGTCTTCATTGTACATGTCAAAACCTTCTTAATGGTTTTCTTTCATTTTATTTCCAGTTGAGGCTACTTGTGCCCATTTATTTATTTATTTTTGAATATGCTCATTTATAATTTTACCCTTTAACGTTTTATTTAATATCCATCATAATATTTGTATTTCTTGTTTTGTTTCATATCCATCATAATATTTCTATTTTCATTACACTTAATTTATTGATATGTTGTTTCTACTGTTCAACATTCTAGTCCATAAAGCATCATCAACCTAATTGTGGTCTTGTAAAATTTTTCTTTTAATTTTGAAGGGATATGTTGAACATAATACTTTGGAAACTCTTCTCCGGTTAACCCTACTTGCTTTAATTCTATAATTGACATCATCTTGGTCATTAATTTACCTATTTTTTCCAAGGTACTTGGGCCAAAATGTTTGGGTAAATGAAAATATTTTACTCCAGGAAACCTATCAATAAAAATGAAATTTCATTAGAAGAAAATAAAGGAGCTACTACTGGTAACAATAAGGAGGCTATTTTGGTCCTTGTCAATTAATTGGGCAAGATAGCTTGTGAATTTATGAAGAATGGATAGCAATAGCATGTGAGTGAATAAAAAAACTAATCCACGTTTGTTACACTTTATAGTATTCAAAAATCATTTTTAACTTACCCATCAGGGTAATGGCTCAGTGGTAGGGGGAGGAGGGGAAGCAATTTCCTATCCGGATGGTTGCAACTTTGAATCCCCTGGCGCATCCATTCCGGGATTTATTCTCAGGTGGTGTGGTGGGTCCTCTTGCCTTGGGTCTCCCGACTCGTGGCCTTGAGGGTGGGTGGCGGTTCCGTGGATTAGTCGGAATACTGGATACCACGATTATCAAAAAAAAAAAAAAAATCATTTTTAACTTTGAATCTTGCATCAGATGAAATCAATTTTGGGCTTTATGTAAGTTGTAAGACATTGCTGAAATGCATGCCTAAACAAAAGACTATTCACAATAATATGGAAATGGGATTTGGAATTGTGATAGCATTAAACTTCTGACATGCTGTTATACGCTGCTTAGTTTAGATTTTGTCTGTCACTATAGCCACTTTAATACAGATGGTTTTGGACCTGATTATGTATGCAACTTTTGTTTTTCAAGCTGCATAATTTTCAAAACATTTTATATGTCATGGTCTATATTTGCCTGACCTGTTGTAACTATCCTGGTGGAAGTTCTTCCTTTAGGCTTTAGATTAGCTGTTTCATGATCAAATTAATTGGAGATATGCTAATAGTTGGAAAATTCAGGAGTATTTTCTTTCTTCTAAATCTCCCTATCTAATGCACTTGTTTTATTTTCTTGAAATTTGTGATTGCTTATTGGGAAAATTTATTTTCTTAGTGGCTGAGCATCCAGTATCTTCTTAGTGCATTGACATGGTTTGTAGTTGATTACCTCTTCTTATGATTTTCTTTGTTGTTTTTTGCTTTACCATTATAGGTGCACGGATTTCTGTGAGTGATGGAACACTGACCATACTTGCCAAGAATCAAACAATCATGGAGAAAGCACAAGATATGGTAATTATTGTTGTCCCTACCAACTTTTTTGTTTCTATAATCAGACTATGAGAAGATGGTTCATTGGAGTAATATTTTTACTATTGAAGTGGACAATTTCTTAATACCACTAAGCGTAACTTGCTTCCAAAGCTTGCCTCTCTGATCTATATATATATTGGTTTTATACCTTTTAACTGGGGTTTAGAAAAAAAATGCATACTTAATTCCGATTTTCATTCATATATGAAGGGAAAATTCCAAATTCAACCGGTGAATGATGGTCCATGATAAATTACTATTGCTAAAGTTGTGCAAAGCATTGTAGAAAGTTTGTTTCGTTTAAATAATACATCAATGTGAGGAACACAACTCAACTTAACTCAACTAGGCCTTTTCCTAATTATGTGGGGTTGGCTACATGAATCTGCTTCCTCTACTCCGCCCTATCAAGAGCTAAAGGGACATCTAAAGTACAAGTAGTTATGTCTTTCTTAATTAATGTGACAAAATCATTGATAATTTATTTTCTGGTTCCTTGTGCTTGATTTTTTTCTTGGTCTATTTATGGTATGTTCTGATATGCTTGCTTTTGGGCTTGGGTATTTTTCAAGCATGAAATTCAAGGGTTGCACTTGCTGCTGCTCAAATAGTCTTTTGGTTTATAAGTTTAATTAATTAATTTTTTTTGGATATTGCCATTTCAAAATTATCATCAAGTAAGGAAAATAAACATGTATGGTGCATCTTCTTTCCATCTATTTGAGCTCAGAGAAGTTGCTATGATACCTTTCCTTGGATGCTGGAGAAAGAAAAGTGTTCTTAACAAGGTGTCAAGATCAAAGTCTACAGCATAGAATGCAAATATGTTGACTTTCCATAAAATATGAGTTTTTGAAGCTAAAATTTGATTGTCGAAAAAATGAAAAATAGAAATCCTAATATGGTGTGATGACAGTTCACTGATTTTAATCTCATAAAAATTTGATATGAATTTGGAAAATCAAGATAAGTTCCTCTAGTCATAGTTTATTCTTTTATATGGTTGATGATTTTGAGTGCATGTTTTCAATCATGATGAGCAACATAGTGACAAACAAATTGTATTGTTTAAATTGATATCCATGTGTCTACAAGCTTGGGAATAATATTGGAGTCAGACAGGAATAGAGAGATCAGTATGGATTATCTGTGAACTAATTCCTTGAATAACTCTTAGTCTTGTGAATTTAGTAGATGATGCTGTATGGTTGACCACTAAATGGAAATAGATGGGTCATTGGTTAACGAACCTTACACATTCTAGTTGAAATATCTCTACATCTAGAAATGAGCCAAAATAAGCATTCTGCGTATTCAGCTGTTACTTTTTGTATGTTGCATGTCCTTTCATTATTTGGTTTTCCAGAAATAAGGTTTTGCAGACCTTTTTTCTTTGTTCCAAATGAAAACACTAAATTGTTCCCTTCTTTCTTTCATAGGTTGAGTTTCTTATAGGTCGCGAAATTGAAGTTGGAGGGATTTATAAAGGTGTTGTGTCATCCATCAAAGAATATGGTGCATTTGTGGAGTTCAATGGTGGCCAACAAGGCCTTCTGCATATCTCTGAGTTGTCACATGATCAGGTACATAGAACTAATGAAATGGTTCCTTTAGTTCCCTCACCTCCTTTTACTTTACTATGACCAATGCAAGTGGTTTATTTTTTATTTATTTATTTTCTTTTAATTGCTGTCATTTGTAGTTTTGACTGCATCAATATTAACTTTTTTTATGCTGAAGAATTAATTGGCTTCTATAATAAGAAAACAGATACTCCATTTTCCTTCATGCCTTCAAAAGAAGCCATTAGTAGTAACTGTTAATATTATAATATAGTCTCTCTTATGTTCATACATAATGATTTTGCATGGATCAATACATTTAAAAACTTAAAATTCTAATATGTCTGTGATTATTGGCGATAAACAATTTTAATATCTGCACAACACTTTACTGTCTTCAGGTCACTCGGGTCGCTGATGTAGTATCTATAGGGAAGCGGCTTTCGCTAATGTGCATTGGACAGGATGTCCGTGGCAACATAAAACTTTCTCTAAAAGCAACATTGCCCCGTCCTGAAATGAAAGTGTCAGATGGTGAAGGTCCTAAAGCCCCTGTCAGGCAAGAACCTAATATTTGGGCATCAGTTGGGGATATGTCTAACTACCAGCAAAACCAGGAATCTGACCCAGAGGAATCCCTTGTCAGCAAAGTAGAAAATCAAGAAAGTCTCTCCTCTTTCTCGCCACCATCAATTCTAATTCGAAGCACTGCTGAGTGTGATGAAGAGGAAAGCTCAGGTGATGTGAATAACAAGTTTAACCAAAAGCTTGCAAATAGTTCTGTAAGTTCTAGAACTAAAAGGGGTTCAGAACTAAATCCTAAATCCAAAAAATTCCCCTCTCTTCAAAATGGCGAAGGACTCGGTTCTGTGTTCTCTGGTACTGGTCTTTCCTCACAAAAAAACATTACATATTCATCTAATTCCCAAGCCACTGGCAAGAATGATGTAAATGGCGATGCAAAAGCTGGAAATGAAATGAAGGGGGTAAGTGCAAAGTCACTGAAACTTGGAGACAAGCTCATTGGCAAGGTTTGTCAGATACGTGCACATGGGTTAGTCCTTGATTTGGGGTGTGGAGTTCGTGGAATGTATCGATTTAAGGTATCATTTGATGATGTTGATTTTGATTTCTCTAACTGTGTGTTTTGGTATTTGTGCCTGATGAGTTTGTTGTTTGTTTATTCAAAATTCATGATCATTGATTAATTTCTGCTTGACTTCTGCATTGCTTTTCATATTATACATGCTGGTATATTTGCTTAAAGGATTCCATAGACACTTGCTAATGGTAAACATACTTTTATGTATCTCCATTGAGTTTTTGGTTTTATTATCATTTTCACACATATTTGCTAAGTTAAATGTAGCGACTGAAGCAGCTTGTTCCTAGTGGTTTTCTTTTCTGTTTGTTCTTCAGTCTATGTGATTCATGTACTCCCGTCAGCCCTGTTAAAAATTTGGGATGGTATTGGAATCCCAGATGTTCGATGGAGCATAAAAGCTTTTTTGGTTGGTTGGTAGGGCGGGGGTCCATAAAATACCCAGTCAGCTAGGGTGATCATTATTTATGAGTATACCCCTACAAAGGAAACTAGAATAGAATGAAGACTTTAGCACTACAGCTTGAAACATCCAAGAATATGGTCGTGAAACATCTTTTTCTGAAAATGCTGGTGGGTTGCTGATGGAACAAACTTTGTATGACATGATAAGTTCTTATGCATCATCTGTACGTGATCATTCTTTGTAAAAACATCCTTAGCCATTTCTGTTGCTCGTGCCATTACAATATGGGACAAGCACATGATTAATTACTTAGCAGCTGAAGTAAAATTTGAAATGTTCAGGAAATATATGTCACAGATTCTGCTGTGTCCTGTGACTTGTCTTTGCTCTTTTGTTCCACAGGAACAATTTTGTTGTGACTTATCATTAAAAATGAGATTGGGGTTATGAAAACTTGACTGAGAAGTAACATCAAATGAGATTAAGAAGCTTTTTGTTTTGGGGTGGTGTGCGTGCGTGCGCCTGCATGTGTTTTTCTTTATTTTTTGGTATAAGAATTCATTTTTCAGACACGAAAAATATTTCTGCACTTGTGCTTGATCGCCGCATGTTGTATCCATATAGTTACTGCATTATTAATGTTCTGCTTTCTGTGACAGGCAAATGGTAGGAGTGATTTCGAAATAGGTGAAGCATTACAAGTTGAATGTTCTAGTTTCTCTTCTAAGGGAATTCCTGTGATGGATCTGTTGGAAGATGTGTAGTGAGCTAATGACAATCCATCTGCAAGTGCAGTATACCATGAACAGGTTGCAAAGGATGTTGAGCAAACTAAATTATTCAATTTAGTTGAGAAGAGGGGCCAAATATTGGCAAAAGTTTTGCGGAATGAGGTCGGAGCTCAAGCTGGTATATCTCTATTTACAAAATCTTTGTTGATTGGCTGATTTATTTATCCATCAAGCTTGCTGATTCTTTTGGGAGACCCAACATATGAAGGGCAATCTATATTCTCATGAAGCCCAGGTATAACACTACGAAGTATGTCTGTGCTAACCTCGACGGAGCCTGTCCTGGTTTGGTTGTTCCTATTTAAAATAAACGATTTGCTTTCTAGTCATAAAATTAGCAAATTGTTTTAAGTAGCTGACTAATGCCAAAAAGAAAATAGCTCTCTCTCTCTCTTTTTTGTTTCTTTTTCCCTCTGCATGTCGAAATGATTATTTTCACCGCAGAGGAATATTTGGTTGGATGTCCATAATCAGAGGTTTTTTTTTTTTTCCTTGTTTTAGACAAAAAAAAGGGGGTAGGAAGGATGAAGAAAGATGAAAATGTTACTGAGGAATTTTGAGTTGCTTTTTCGAATGAAGCTTTTTGCAGTTGGCTTGCTTGCCTTTACCTTTGATGTTTTCAGTGGAATTGTATTGTTGCTATGGTTCTTATCCTTTTAAATGAATGCTTTTTGTTTTGTTTTTGTTTTCAATAAGTTCATTTGATGTTGTTTTCCAGGGCTGTGGTAAGTTTTGTTTTTCAATGGCAGAGAATGTACTCAACAGGTTTTCTATTCTTCTCTATCTTTATAAGCCAAGTTGATGATTCAGAGGAAATTTGAATAGATATGTAATTGAGACAATTCATTCCCTAAGTCTACCTTTAATGCAACAAATTGGCCTCTAATCATTATTAATAAGCTTGAACTACTTGTTTTTTAATTGAACAATAAAGTTATGATTTTAAAGATGCCATTTATATTTTAGATTTTAAATAATAGTGACTTTTCTATGAGGATGAATTTATTGGTGATTTATTGACGAAATCTTAATTGTTCTTAATTTGTTAAAATTTTTAGTTTTTATTTTTTTATTTTTTATTAAAAGTTATAATTAGAAGTATACTATCAAGTAGTTCATTGTTAACTGTCACTTCTCACTCTTATATATTTATTATTCAATTTTATTTTTTTTTAGCTTTATAATTTTTAGTTCTAAATTTTTTTTAGCTATATTTTTATAAGAGCTATTTTAAAAATATTGTTAGGTAACAAAAATAATCTAACCTCTTATTTTAAAAAATTAAAAATAGAAATTAATTATTATATTGTAATCACGCGTTATATTTGGTTAATTTAAAAATTAAATTTGAGTGGTGACAAATTATTGTATATAGTGACTAATGCAAATTTTGTAAGTTATAAATTATTCTCATCCTTTACAAGAAAAATTAAAATTTTTTTTGTTTTTTATTTTAGAAGTTTAACCTTTATTATTTGTCAATTTTTATTTTATTTAGAGGTTGAAAAATTGTTACTAAATGCTCTAATTTTATCTAACTTCTATTTTAATTAAAGTTTAGAAAAATTAGAGATTACACTTAAAGTTACCAAAACGTTACTTAATTTCTTTAATGCTACTTTGGACATTACTCCCAATATTTTGTTCTTATGTTTTTAATCAATTTTATACATTATTAAAAATAACGATATAATCTATGTCACTTGTAATGCAAAAACTTCAAACAACTCAAGGGGTGATCAATACTACCCCTCTATTGTTTTATAAATTACAATTTACTCGTTTGAAGGGTATTAGTGTAATTTGCATTAAGAAGTTTTTTATGACGTAAGTGTCAAATAAAACCATAATTTGGGCGTTCAATTTAAAGCGTGCGACTCGAGCGTGCGTTCCACAGCGATGGATACGATGGCTCTGGTTTGTAGTCGTCTTCATCTTCTTCCTCCTTTGAGTTTGAGTCATGAGCCAGTTCGTTGCGCTAACGAGCGACGCCGTGATCTCTTCAACCGCATCTCTCCCGTCTATGATAACGTAAGCTAAGCTAAGCTTTCCTTCTTCCATTTTCTTCTTGCTGTAAATTTGCTTACTTTTTGTTCTTTTCGATTTCTGCAAATTCTCAGCTGAACGACTTGTTGAGTTTGGGGCAACATCGCATTTGGAAACGGATGGCCGTGTCTTGGAGCGGGTGTGCCTTATATTTTTCTTCCTCATTATTATTGTTTGTAATTTTTCCCTTCCTCTTAGAATTTGGTTTTTATAATGTTGTTCATGCTGTAAACTTGGTTTTGTAAATTGAGATGGGCAGGGCCAAAAGAGGGGATTTCGTGTTGGATTTGTGTTGTGGAAGTGGGGATTTGGCATTTCTTTTGTCCCAGAAAGTTGGGTCTCAAGGCCAGGTCTGTTCAATCTCCACTATTTATACATGTCTTTTATCACTAAATTTGACTTCTTATTTATTTAATTATTTTTGTTTTTCTGAGCAATTGGCAGGTGACTGGTTTTGATTTCTCTAGGGATCAGCTAGAGGTTGCTTCATCTAGGCAAAGCTTGCGAGCTTGCAACAAGAACATCGTGTGAGCATATTGGTAAATCTTTTTTTTTTTGGGAGGAAACTACAAATATTATTAATAAGTAACAAAAATAAGCAAAGTACATGAAAATGCTCCAGAGGTGCAAGCAAAGATCAGACAAAGACAGTAGTTAAACTCTATCCACAGACTCAAACAACCAAGCATGGACAAAACCCGCCCCAAATCCTCCAACCGTCTGGGAGGGCGGAGGCTCCTTACAATTGCAGCCTACAGAACCTTGAATCAAACAAGAATCCCAGTTCAAAAGCCAATTAGAAATAGAAAATCCGCTATTCAAAGATGAAGCGAAGACCCAAGAGCTAGCCAATATCTAGATGTCCTCCCACAATACTGAATCCCCTTTCCCAATGTCATGGAAAATCCTCCGATTGTGCTCGAGCCAAATAGACCACATGTGAGCATATTGGTAAATCTTGTACATTTGTATTAACAAATTCATGTGTGAGGAGAATAAACTCTACTTTTAAGTTAAGATGCTTGGATTTGCTACCCATTAACTTCATTTTCCAAATGTGGAAAACCATTCTTTTGCTTTTTAACATTGTTGTTCAACTGCTCTTGATGATGATGGATTGCAGTTGGGTTGAAGGTGATGCGCTCGAATTACCTTTTCCAGAGACCTGCTTTGATGCAATTACTGTTGGCTATGGTCTACGTAATTTGTTGGACAGACAGAAAGCAATGAAGGAAATACTCAGAGTTCTAAAACCAGGTTTTATTTTTTGGTTCCTTATCTTCATCAAAAGAAGTTACCCATATGCGAGCAATTACTCATGTTAAATATATCTAATTGTTGGTGGATTTTCAGGTTCAAGAGTATCCATTTTAGACTTCAACAAGAGCACGGAACCGTATATTACACTTATTCAGGTATTTAATTGTTAAAGTTTGCTCTCCATGGTAGGAGAGTTATGTGTTAGATCCATCCTCTCTGAAATGAGACATTAATATGCATATTTGGTGGCAAGTGTTTGAAAATACAAGTCTTATGACCTGTGGATTTTTTGCTAATGTATATTTATGTTTAAGCTATTGAGGTGATTAGAAGTTAATGCATAAAGTTCTGACAATGGAATATGAATTGTGCACTTGAATTGATATACATAGTAATGTCTGCAGCACTAGGTGTGCTGATTTTGGTATATGAGGAATTTACGTGTTTGTAAATTCTTGCTTGTGAGTAAAGAAGACATCTGAGAACTAGAAATTATCAATAAATAATCAAGATGATAGCACCAATTGCTATTGGTGTCGCTGTGCTGTTCTAAGGGAGTGTTTCAATAAGCCAACTTGTGAATCTGAAATATGTTGTGTTAATAGTTTGCAAAATAGCAGTGGCTTTCTTGCTAGGTTAAGGATTACTACACTCAGTTTGGAGTGTTTGGAGCCATAAAATGAAATTTGTTGAATACTTGACCTTACAATTTGACCACTGTCTTATACGTATGAAGTTCCAATTTCAAGTACGACTTTTATCTTATGGTGGCAAATTTCAATTTTTAATTAATTAATTTATTTATTTATTTTTTGCAAGGAATGGATGATTGATAATGTCGTCATACCAGTGGCAAGTAGTTATGGCCTGGCAAAGGAGTACGAATATTTAAAAAGCTCAATCAGTGAATTTCTAACAGGTCTGTCCTTCATTTATTCAAAGAGTTCAGCTAGTTCTTTTGAGCCACTGTTTCCAAGTCCAATTCTTATCTAATTGAATTGTTATATGTTAAAATTATTTATCTTAGGAGAAGTCTTGACACCAGTTATTCTAGGACCCTATATTGTTTATACAATTATCTTTTCTTAATTTTACTACTGAGGGCTAGAAAATACCTTTGCATCTGTTAGAATCTGGATAGGTTGTTGACCATACAACCATGCTAGAATTATTTGTTTTCTATCTTCTTTCTTATTTGACTGATCTCAACTTCTTAAGTATGCCCTGATGCAGGGAGAGAATTGGAGGAGCTTGCCTTGGAAGTGGGATTTTCTAGTGCCAAGCATTATGAAATTGGTGGAGGCCTCATGGGTAACTTAGTGGCCACACGTTAGCTTCTTGTCTTTTTTAGATGCTTTCATTGCAAGTTCATTGGATGTTGTTGGAAGAAAACCATACTATGAAATTTACTAAGGATAAACAATGTAATTTGGAGGGAAAAATAATTCAAAAGTCCTATGAGGATGTTCTTGGTTGTCTATTTTGAGTTGAAGATCCTATGAAGGTACGATGAAGATGTTTATCTTGAAGTTCAATTCTCTTATGTAATCTGGTGCATTTGGAAAATGTTGTTTGCATAATACCTTTGACCGGTTCCTCTTCATACGTACTCTTTGACCGATTCCTCTTCATACATACTCTTAGTTTGCTCTTTTCACCTTCTTAGTAGTTCCAAGAATTTGAGCAGTCAAAGTTCCAATATTAGAGGCCTGTTATGTTGGTGTAATTTATATATTAATTGACTTCTATTTATTACTTAACATAAAACTTTCACAGCTCATGATCGTATCTTCTGACATAATCTCCCGTAGTTCACTCAATAGTGCCTCTGATTTTCATTCCTAAACCTTGTTTCACACATGCACACACTCGCCCAAAAATGGTCTAGAATCACATTATATTTTATTACTCAACAAACCTTTTTTGAACATGAAGAGAAAGACAACGCATGTTGTGTGAGTTTTTTAGCAGAAAACCCCATATAATGTACTAATAGACCTAATTTACCAAAATTTACAGAGCTTTGTGTTTAACTTTGTTTGAACCTATATATCCGCCATACTGCACAGTATTGCCATCACTGCTAGTCTAGCCAATCACAGCTGACAATAAGCCACATCTCATTGCTGGGAGATTCTGGTCAGGTCCAAATGCATGCTAGTTATGGTTCCTTGCAAATCTCCATATTTACCAATGGTCACCGTGGGTAGAAGGAGCTGCGGGAAGCAGTGGCATTTGAAGGGGAAGAATTTGCATGAAGTGGGTGAGATGGGTCCTCAAACATGATGCCGTTCAGCTCCATGGTTTTCTCATCCATGAATGGTGGATTAGTGGGTGCTGGGAGTTCTTCATCCTTCTTTAATAGCATATGGAGGGCCATTGACATTGATGGTCGTAATGATGGAATCTCTTGTAGGCATAGAAGTCCAACATGTACGACCCTTAAGATTTCCTGTTTAATGTTACTGCTTCTGTCATTATTATGGAGCATTAAATTTGGATCATAAAGTTCTTCTGTTGCCCGCAGCTGGAAATGCTTCCATGCCTGTGTTACCCAGATATTAGATTTTACTATCTAGATTTTTTAACAGAAGGAATGGCTGAGAATTTTAGAATGGAAGGTATTAAGAGATTATGAATGATGTTATGGAGTTTTTGTAGTACTTACAGATATGGCAAGACTATCTGTGTAGTCTGTGTTTTTGCTTCTATTGTTCTGCTTTCCTGTGACAATCTCTATCAAAAGCACTCCAAAGCTGTACACATCTACCCTTTCTGTCAACTGACCATGGGCTAGGTATTCTGGAGCCATATATCCACTGTATTTTCAAGAAAGAATCAATAAATGCTCATACAAAAATATATCCATTAAAACACTTAGGCCACTTTTCATGAGAAATGAACAGGAAGGTAGAAGATAACTTACAGTGTTCCTGCGATGGCAGTGCTGATGTGGCTTTTATCTTCTTGGAAAGACCTTGCCAACCCGAAATCAGCAATTTTAGCTCGGAACTTAGAATCCAGCAAAATGTTACTGGCTTTTATATCTCTGTGAATAATTCTGATCTTTGAGTTCTCATGCAGATAGATTAAACCTTCAGCTGTTCCAGTGATTATCTCAAATCTCTTCTCCCAGTTCAGAGATTTTCCTCTGTTAGGATCTGTTGCGTTTCAAAACAAATAATGAGAAGTGTTTGTAGTTGCAAAAGAGATGGGAGTTATCAGGGATCAAAATTTGGAAATACCAGGCTGACCTTATCCCAGCCAAAATCGTTTTAATAGCATTTGTAGTAAATATGCTGTAGAATCAGGAAAAAATTAATTGAAATTAAGGAAATTACCGAAAAGGAAGCGATCCAAACTCTTATTTGGAATGTATTCATAGACAAGAAGGCTTTCAGGTCCTGCACAACTGCAACCCAACAACCTGACCAGGTTTTTATGCTCCACAGTGCTTATTATGTTGACTTCATTGTAAAAATCTAGAGCTCTGTGTCTGTTATTAAAGAAAAGTCTCTTTACAGCAACCTCTCTTCCATCAGCCAAAACTCCCTGTATTAAGAGTTTGATAATTCAATTGAAAATATAATTCAATACAAGCTAGTTTTCTTGAGAAAAGGAAGGTGGAGGAAGGTGTTTGTATTCTGCGCTTGTCTTGGCCAAATTACCTTGTACACAGTCCCGAATCCTCCATGCCCGAGCTTATTTGCCTCATCAAAAGATCCAGTAGCCCTCTCAAGTGTCGAGTACTTGAAGTTCAAGCTACTGTTATAGAGGGTCTTTGCCATTTTCACTGCTTCATTTGAACCTGGAAATTCATAAAGTAATTGTTGTTATCCAAGTCATTGTAGAATGTTTAAAATCGTCAGAGCCCCGTTTATGAAATTGAAATTCACATTTTAAGTTGTGAAATAAAAGATAAGTTGGAGAATTAAAGCATTGAAGTTTAAAGGTTATTTGCCTTTCAACACTCAAATCTCTTAAATTTAAAATTCAGAATTGAGTTTGAAAACGTTGTGCTGTGTCCATTCAATTGATGATGCCGTAGCAACTCAACAGTGAATAACTTTCAGCCTATTCTATAACAGTTTCCACTTAAATCCTATTTTATGAAAGAATCAAGGCGTTTGTATTATATCAATGTGCTTAGCATACTGAAGTATTCCAGTGAACAGTAATAGCTGATCAATTGGACTGAGCTGCAACTGAAAGCATACAAACTCATTTAAAAAGGCATTTATTTACCTCGTCTTTTCTTCTGTAATCTTCTGGTCTTCCAAAGATAGACTCCAATACCAGCCCCAATCACCACAACAGCCAAAGAACTAACAATTGCGACCACCATCACTATCACGCTCGCTGCAAACTCAAGATCATATCAGATGTTAGATTGATCCACTATTTTCTGAACTTGCTTGATCTTATCTCATCTGGTAAAGTTAATTAATGGCTGTCTAAATTACACATTCATCTTGAAAACAAGTGAAGTTATTGAACTAAATTACCTTTGGATCGCTCACCACTCTGCTCATTATTGAGAAAATTTCTGTCTGAATACCTCATGAAGCAACCAGTGTTCAGTGCTCTTCCTTCTGACCATGGCAAGCATCCCATTAGCGAAGCTGATGCATTTTCCAAGCAAGCTTTGCAAGAGCTTGGATTCAATATTTTCCAGCAATCTGCAAGCACATAAACTGACTCATTCCTTGATCTTGACACAGGAACTACTGCCCTTCCATACCCTCCATTGTTAGGTGCAATAGTAATAGCATCCAACACAGCCCTCCTTGCTCTCTCCTGAAAAATTTGATCCTTTCTTGTTGCATTCCCACAAACAGCCCTATCATCAGGACCAGTGAACTCTTGAAAGAAGCTGTAGTTCTCTGCATGCATGAAGCAACCGTCAAGGAAGATTCTTCCTCCATTATATGGGAAGCATTGGGGGAGAATGGTACGAGCTTCTGCGTAACAGAGGACGCAATCTAGCAATGAGAGGTCTCCATAGCACTGAGCAAAACCATAGTTTCTGTCGGGTCCAGTGCCGACGATTGCTTGTCCATAACCATTGGTTCGCATCTGCTGGCTAATGTTTTCCATGGTAGCGACGAAGTTGGGGACAAAGATTGTAGAATTGTGCTCTGGTTGGTTTCCACACTTGATTTTGACAGTCTGGGCCCTTGCATCTCCTAGTGCTGTTTCTACTTGCAGAGTTAGGAGGATCAAGAAGAGGAGAGGATGTAGAGAGAGGATTGGTTTCTTCATGTGTTTTATGATCTGTAAGTGATTTGGATTATGGGTCATGATCAGCAAAGCCTGAAATATAGAGCAGAAGGAAGTGGTGTCATGAAGTGTTTCTGTCCTGTAGCATTGAAAATCAACTGATTCCTTTTGCTGATCTTTTGGGTGTTTGGATTTTCTTGTGTACACACAGTGAAAACATTATCCCAAAAAGTAAATGGAACTAAAAAAAAGGAGGAATTTACAAAGTAATCTAACCAGAATTCTTATCTATCATCAACAACAAAGTCTTTTTCTAGCATTTTGGCCATTGCCCATCATTTTTCATCATTCCAAGTCTTCAACAATTTAATGGAACTATAAAAAGAAAAAGAAGGAATTTACTATGTAATATAACCAGCATTTTTTATCCATCATCAACAACAGAGCTTTTTTCAAGCATTTTGACCATTGCCCATGATTTTTCATCATCCCAAGTCTTCAACAGGAATCATGGTAATTGTCATGTGGGCAGGACAAATGACTGTTTAGATTAATTGACATATTTCATGAACATCTAACCGAGATATTATTGAGAAAAAGAAAAAGAAAAACTAAAAGGAAGAATACGTAGTGCATAGGCCAAGTGAGAAGACAGGAATATTTTGAACCAAAAACTGCTGCAGATAATATGAACTGGGCGAAAAAAATGTAGATTCACACTCAACTGAACATGGATCTGAAGATTAAGCAATAAATATATATTTTGTATAGTATAGTCAAAGAGACAATCACTCACCACACTTGGCGAAAAGACTAAGCAAGAAACGCTGCTATAGTGTGCATACGCGTGGCCCCCAATTCTCAAGCCCCAACATGGATACTACCTCCATTCAATAATACTGATATTGCTGGGCACCTTTTATGCCGGAAAGTTTGATTTAATTAAAAAAGGCTTGAAATCATTTTTACATCCAACTAATCTTAAGCTAAATCGGTCAAGAATGCCGAAAAAGCAAAAAGTCTGCAATTAACATGACATGGCTGTATGATAACCTACATAACGCACCACGACAGGCCAAATCGTTTTTCTATATTAGGTAGGGAACCAAAGTTCTTCTAGGTTTTTTCAGCAAAAAGGGTGACAACTCAAGTACGGTGCATGATTTTCAGGTACAAGTTCATAGGAAGGATTGGTTTTTTTTTTTTTTTCACTAGATTACTATAATTTTATATTTCCTGTCAATAAGGTCATAAATCATTCTTTAAAACATATAGGCATAGAGAATTAATCATCAGAGGAGTTCATAAAGACAAGATGGACCACATGAAAAATGATTTAGGACCTAAGGACAAAAGGGCAATGCTCTCACAACTAAGGCACATAGGGCCATGAACAACGAGTAGAAGTCCACAATAAAATCACCAAGAACTAACAACCATGATTGTCTCATTATTTTATTTGGTAAATAAACTTACACCTTGCCAACAACGAGTTGGTCTGGTGGTATGCACACGGCTCGGGGAATAAAAGTACTTAGGTTCGAGTCTTGTTGCCACCATATCCATTCTATCCGAGTCCAAAGAGCTCAGATAGATACACTGAGGATTGTATCTACTAAAAAAAAAATCACAGCAAAGTGGTACACATTTCAATGATTCAAAATGCCCATGATGCCAAATATTCAGAAATAGCAGGTGTAATTAATTAATCATGATTAATAGAACTTAGCAACCACTTTGAATTATAAAAGTTTGACAAAAAAAAAAAAAAACTTAAAAAGCATTTAGTAGCTAACTAATATAACAAGCCAAAGTTGAGATGTCACTAAACCGTGCCACCAATTACGGGATTTATCCTTTTCAAAACAGGTTGTGATGTTGAAGGTGTGGGTCTGAACCGGTGGTGACGTACCATAAGCATCTCGGCTCATATTTAAAGTATGCTTTTTATAGTTGTGACTCGTGGGCTCATCCTCTGCCATGTTTACCAAGCTACACATTCACATTAAATGCATGTTGGCTAACAACACAAGGTCAAAAATATATTAAAAAACCTAGCTTTGCGCAATATTATTTACTTTATGGGATATGATCCCAATACTATCTACAAGAGAAATAAATAAAAAGTAGTTAAAAAGTTAAATGCTACCACTGGCAGGTGGCTTCGAAAGCTAAAACTCATGAACATCATCATCATGTCCCCAAAAACAAAGGTGATTTGATCTTAACAAGCATTTCCCAAAAGAAAAAAAAAGACATCTCCTGCATCGAAAACATTAATTTCCTAATTATCAATCCTACCTGCATGGATAATCGAAAGCAACTTCTGATAAAAATCTCGAATTATATCAAACACAGCTCAAATTATTTTAAATAAAATGAAAAAAAAAATAAAAAAAACCGATCGGATTCTCGTAAATTACCTGTTCCGAACTTCGAATCAGCTCGACGATCTCTATCTTTCAGCTATTTATCAAAATTAAAATTGAAAGTTCTTTTCTACATGATCAACTGCAAATGAATTGAAAGCAAGAGCTTGAAACAACAAATCAAAAGCGATGAAAGTCCTCTCTTTTCCTCTAGGATTTGCAGAAGACGAATAAGAGGTTTAAGTAAATTAAACTCGTTGATACAGAGTTTTGAGCCGAGAAAATTAAGTTGCAGGTGATAATGACCCCTGTGAAAACGAAGTAATTTTGGATTGGCTGTTTTGGCCTTTGTCGACCTCGTTGTCCAGTAAGGCTAGATGGTAATTTCTCGCGAAGTCGGTGGGTGGTTTTATTACACAACCATATATAATTTCGATGAAGATTACAGGGGTCTTTACGTCTTTAGGTGGATCTAATCTAATTGGTAAGGCTTCCCGCGTTGTTTGACCAGCTTTTTGTACTTTTGGAGTCAACCATGATTTGGTAGGTTGTACTTTGTAGAATACGCTATACTTATTTTCTACTATCGGTAATGAGGGTCAAAGAAGACTTTTAACGGCGTTCATACGGGAAGAATAATGGTAGAAAAATTCAATAAAGAAATAATAAGCTAATGGGTGTTTGGTACGTGATCTAGACGGTGAAGTTGTATTCTAGTAATTATAAAAGTTTATTATAAAACAAAAAAAAGTTTAGATCAAATTTATAAAAAATCTAACTAATCAGATTTTTTAAGTACAAAAAATTGTATACTTAAATTATTATGTTTTAAAGTTCACACCAGACCTAATCTATTTAGAATTTGTCAGTTTCAAACCAATCAATCCATAATTCTAATAATTGAAGCAGGAAAAATTTTGTTAGAAAAAAGCAAAGACAATGATAGAGAAATTGAAACCATTACAATACTAATTGCTACAAATTACAGCTACCTTAATTTTTAACTTTAATATATCAAAATAATATATTTTTTAATAAAATTATAAATCTAATGTAAATGTTTAAATTTATAACAATTGACGTAGAGATTTTAATTTTTTTAGCATTTTTTAAAGAACAATGCTAAATAGATTAAAATTAATACATTAATTGTTACAAATCACTGTCACATTAGGTTTTTACATTAATTCATTAATATAACAAATCTATAATGGAGCCGTGACACATCAAATTTGCAACAAATTGAGTAGATTCCAATTTTCTTAGCATTTTTCTTTTTCCAAAAGTAAATAAAGAAATTGACAAGAATTTAATGTCAAAAAATGTGCAATATTTCTTCAAAAAGAAGATTGTATATCTCTAAAGGTGGATTCCTCCATGTCTATCTTTTCTATTAATTTTTTGGAACAAGAAGAGTAATTAAGATATCTCTAATGGTGCATTTAATGTTACCCTATCAATAAAGCAAGAAACCCTATTTAAACTCTTATGGGATGTATAAAGATGTAACAAAAATTTGGTAGCTTTGATTGTACCCTCACATGGTGTTCAACTTCCCTTTCGAGCATAATAAAGTACTTAATAAACTTAACTCAAGTAAGCTTTTTTTTTAATTAAATGATATCAACTACATGAATTTCTATCCTTCAATCCGTTCTATTGATGGCTAAGTTGACATTTAAATTATAAACAGTTAAATTTTTTTATTTATTATTATATAGGTCTAGCTTTACCATTATTGTTATCAACTAATGTTAATACGCCACTCTTTCTAGCTGATATATCTAAAGGCTTACACTGTATGTGTCAAAACTATCTTAGTCAGTTCTCACTCATTTTATCTCTAAATTTGTGCTACTTCTTCCAATTTTTGAATATGCTCATTTTAAATTTTGTCTTTTAAAGTTATCACATCTATTTTAGCATTCACATTTATGTTACCATTAGTTTATTACCCTGTCGTTTTTTAATTGCTTAACATTCAGTACCATAGCACATGGTTGGGCCCATTTTATATCCAACCTTCTCTTTTTTATCATGTCCATTAAAGTCTCTTCTAATATGTATCTTTAATTTTTGAGGTATTTGTTAAAGTAATTCGTCCATGTCTTTTTAGTTTTTACTTAATAGAAGGGGTAAAATTAATATTTTACATATATTTTAATTTCTGTATGTCCATTCTCTAGCTTAGTTAAAGCATAAAACCCTTTTATTTCTATTCACTTCTCAAACATGATGTATTGCTCATACTCATATCCGTCAATACCCACTTCCTGATTTCTCCTAGATTAGTTTATTTTAATGTTATTTGTATTATTTCTATTTTTTAAATTATTATGAAGGAACTTAAATCTTTTTTTAATGAACTTTAAAATCTTTATTTATTGATTTTAGCAAATATTAACCACTAAATTGTCTGCTCATAACGCCGGCATTCCCGCAAAAATAACAGAATTAAAAACAAAACCCTCCTAAAATTACATAAAAAAACACGTGTAAAACCAAAACCCACCGAATAAATTTCCCAAAGAAAATAAAAAAATTACTTTAAAAAAAAATGAGACAAAAAAAGAAAAACAAACAAAAACGGTTCATCAAATCTATCCCCTCTGTTGTTCCTCATGCCGCCGCCGCCTTCATGGCGGCTCTTCACCTGTCCTTCTTCCTCCTTCTCTTCTTCTCATTCTCTTATCTCAATGCAGACCCTCACGTAGACATTGTCACTCGAAACTGCACAAATTTCACCACTCCCCACAGCCAAGAACTCATCACCAACTACTGGGAAGCCAATTCAATTCTCCAACGCCACCTCCACCGCAACCGATTCGGCTACGGTTGCTCCGGCGAAGCGCCATTGCAGGTCCACGTCATGGCTCAGTGCCACGGCGACCTCTCCTCCAAAGACTGCAACGCCTGCTACGCCGCCAGCCGGACCTTCCTACCCGGCTGCTTCCCCCACGTCGGCGGCCGTGTTTACCTCGACGGATGCTTCATCCGCGCCGAGAATTACAGCTTCTATCAAGAAACTGTCACGTCTCATTACACCACGGTAAGGTATTGTGATTGGATTGGATTAGATTTGAATCTCTGGGTTTATAGCTAATAATGATCAATTCATGATTGGTGATTGGGAAATGGAAGATTTGTGGGTCGAATCAGGATGCGGAATTGAGATTTTCACGTGGAGTGGTGGAAATGGTGCGTGATTTGGTGAGGGAGGCGCCGAGGAAAAATGGGTACAATTTTGGGAGTGTGAAATGGGACGAGAAATTGGTTTTTGGGATGGCCAATTGCTGGAACACATTGAAGGAAGAAGATTGCAGGTCGTGCTTGGAGATTGCTGGTTCCAGGGTTTTGTCTTGCCTTCCAGAGACCGAAGGCCGAGCTCTCATGGCTGGTTGTGTTATACGTTACTCTGATTATAATTTCATCAACGGCGCACAAAACGTTTCTTCGCAATGTACGTAAGTTTCATTTTCATTTTCATTTCATTAATGTAGTATGTGTTGGATTGTCTAAAATCATATACTAACATATAAAGAGTAGTACTGCTGACATCCATTTTGTACGTTGATAGAAACAGTTCTTTCTTTAATACATTACTATTGAATTACCTTCAATGTTCAAAATGAATGTCACTTTTTAACATTTTCCTTTACATATTTGCTTTAGTTTCTGAAATTTATATATTCAAGATTTTGCAGATACTATTTTTACCTTCGCCATTTATGTTGTCATCGCGGCCACGGTTTCTTTAATGGCAGTTAGCATCGGAATTTTTGTGGGTAGAGTCATGTACCACCAAAGTTATACCAAAGGTAAATAAAAAATAAAGGTAACTACCCTAAAAAATATATATTACCAACTGTTCTTGTTTATAATTTAACATGCTATTCATACACACAATAAAAAAGTATAAACGTATGACGTAAAAAAAAAAAAACTGGAGCATGGTCTCTCTCTGTGTTCTTTTTTTAATTTTTTTTGGAAGACATGGGATTTTGCTAATTAATTTACTGAATTATGTACTAAAAATGTGAAGGAATGGAGCATGGCTTCTTATTATTGGACAAGAGCTTGCGTTTTAAGTACACAACTCTAGAGAAAGCAACCGACAACTTCAGTAAATCCAACCACCTTGGCCATGGAGGAACCGGTGAAGTATTCAAGGTAATTAATTAATTTATTAGTGAAATGGCCTACATGGCCATGATTTGATATAAAAAAATATTATAGCTAGGACTTAAAAGTGATTTTTAACTTGATTCCATCAAGTGAGTTTCTTAAACGACTGCCCCTTTTATGGGTATTTCTTTTTCAATTAAGTGAATGAGGTGACCATTATGAGATAATTCATGTTATAAATTAAATTAAAAATTAATTATAGCATTTATGATATATATATTCTCTAATTTAATGTTGGTCTTTCATAAGTCCCTAATTAATGGGAACTTTTCTATCGAGAATGTTGTTTGTAAAGGATAGTCTTGTGTTGTGTTGTAGTGTGTTTTTTTTTTTTTTTGCTCTTTGCTTCTTTTTTTGTTTACGAGGTTGAGTACCTCTGGTACTACTCATCTTGCACTTTGTACTACTTGCTCTGTTTCTTATTTAATTCAATTGCTTTGTTTCCTCTCAACAAAAAAACATGTTCATGTCTTAAAAAGGGAAGCCTAGAAGATGGTAGAGAAATTGCAGTAAAACGGCTGTTTTTAAGCAGTAACTGTGAAGATTTTTACAACGAAGTGAATGCCATAAGCAGAGCCAAACACAAGAACTTGGTTCGCTTCTTGGGGTGCAGTTTCAGTAGCCATGATAGCCTTCTTGTATATGAATTTCTTCCTAACAAGAGCCTCAACAGTGTCTTATTCGGTAAGTTCAATTGCCCGCAAAATTATTAACTTAATTAGTAATATTTAATAAACTTCCTGATCATGATCTCAGTTAATTTTCAAGTTAAATAAAATTTTGTAGTAGATTATATAATTTCTGGCTGCAGACCCAGAGAGGAAGAAAGAACTAGATTGGAAGAAAAGGCTTGGAATACTAATAGGAACAGCAGAAGGTCTAGAGTATCTTCATAAATATTGTGCAGTGAAGATTGTTCATAGAGACATTAAGTCCTATAATATCTTACTAGACTTGAAATACAGACCCAAAATCGCAGATTTTGGATTAGCGAAGCTGTACGCAAACGATGATTCGACAGTGCACATCGCTCTTCAAGGCACATTGTAAGTGATATATATATAGGTACTTCATTACCAGCTAGTGTTTATGGTAATTTAGTTACATGTCAATGTCATCTAATTCATGTTTTCTTTCATATTTTGATGTGTTCTTGATGGCTTTACCAAAGGGGGTATATGGCTCCGGAGTACATTTCTAAAGGGCAGTTAACTGAGAAAGTAGACGTTTACAGCTATGGTGTTCTTGTTCTTGAAATCATCAGTGGTGTTCAGAATATCAATTTCAAGCATGACAATTCCGTCGACACGCTAGTTACCTCTGTAAGTAAATGTAATTATGAGAATCTTGCTTTATTTAAGTAACCAACCAGGTTTTGATGTGATGATCATACACCCGTATCAGAAACGAGAATAATGAGGTTCTCACGTATCTCAAGAGATTAGTCTGGTGGTCTAACAGCCTCAAATATACCATTGAATAAACAAAAAAAAAGACGCTATGTCTCCTATGCCCTTGAATTGCCTGAGTCACGCAACACGGCAGCATTGCCCCTTTCTTTATGTTAATTAAATGTTTTCCTTTTATACAAATGACAACAGATAGACTTGAGATCCCAAGATCTCTCATAAGATCAAAACTCATATACTATGGGACTTAATTCTATTCTACTCTACTCAACTCAACTCGGCCTTTTGCCTAACTTGTCATAAATGACTAACCCTAAAAATTATAGCTAATTTATGGAGTTACAACAATCATGTATATTAAGCTGTGGCTAATATAATTAATAAAGCCAAAGATGAAATGCTAATTATTTACAGAAGAGTATATTAGTAGTAAGGATTAATATAATGCATGATTGTAAAGGTTGATTATCATCTCCTTAATTACTTGTGCAGCAGACATGGAAGCACTTTCAAATGGGCAGAGTATCAGAAATTATAGATGAAAGCTTGGAGGTTGAAGAAGACACGGAAGAAATTAAGAGGGTAGTTCATGTGGGTCTGTTGTGCACACAGGAAGTCCCTTCTTTGCGCCCTTCTATGACACATATATTGGAGATGCTAAGGCAGAAAGATTATGATCTCCCAACGCCTTCAAAGCCTCCTTTTGTTGATGAATCTATGGAAATTGCAAATGATCATCATCATGAAACAACTAATTTCCAAATGTCGTCTGATGAGTCGAGTAAATCCAAAAGTAATAAAATTGATCATGATCGGAGATGATATCAATTTAGTATTATATATCCATTAAAATATAGTATAAGGAAAAACAATTGAAAAAAAGATTATGTTAATGAAATTGTGTCGTAGTATACGGATCCCATCAATGGTCAACCAAGCGAAATTAGAAGCTTCCCTGAAACTAATTAATGATTATTAAAGGTTGTAATATACATCTAGAATTTCCAACTGTCAAAATAATGTTTGCCTTTTCCAAGATTTTCAAATACGTCGGCTACCACCTTAGAAATCAAGGGAAGATGATTCCTTCCACTGTTCCTACCTTTCAACTCCAATGTTTTCAAAGTAAACTCTCATATCATCTTATCAAAAAAAAAAAAAACAATCATCAAAATCCCTATCAATAACTATCATCCCATTTCAATCATATAAGAGCAAGACACAATTAATAAACTTAAATATTCCCGACGACACATTAATGACAAAAACATGATGTATAAGATAATTTTATTAATTATTAATTGTAATGCTTCTTATGGATGGGCTGGGGATGGTTTTGAAAATTCTCTATTTAATGGATATATATGGAGAAGAAGTGTCTAGCTAGTGCTTGACTTTGAACATTTTTTAAAAGTTGATTTTTCAAGTAAGGAATCTATTCCCCTTGGCCCTTGGTGCAGCAGTACTCTTTTCAAGTTGAAGGAAGTTGGGTGGTGGAAATAATTTAATTATACAGAAGGAAGTCTAGGCTTGATGCCTATATAATCCAAGATGGACGTTAATTTAGAATTTTGGCAATCTTTTAAAGGTGAAGGAGACGATTGAAGTCTTTATTATTATTATTTTTGAAAGGTAAAAAATTAAGCTTCAAGTTATGTATTCAAAAGGCTTAGTGACTCTCACAACTCAAAAATCTCCCTAAGAACAAATTATGCATTCAATAAAACTAATATCATAAGAGTTTTAATTTATGCAATCACATTAATCACAAGTATAAGCCAGTCCACACCCCGAAAATACATAATAAATCAAAATGATGGAATTGTGAAAAAACAGTAAAAGGAAATTAAGGAAACAAAATTAAAGGAATACATGTATGAAATGAAATGATATATTAAAAAAAAAAAAAAGAAGAAGAAGAAGAGGATTACACGTGGAAATCCTGTAAGCTGTGGTATGAAAGATTCAAAGATCTGATGTCGGGAAATGGCAAGAGAAAAAGAACAGCTTCTTCCACACTCTGGGCTCTGACACGTGGTCGACTCTTGCGTGTGGCATTTCTTTACATTAGCAAATCCAAACGCGAGGGACGCAGAAAAGATAAAGTAGGAAAGTCTTCGGCGCAATTTAGCAAGTGGACGACGCGCAAGGCCAAGTTGCGCGAGGTGCATTGTGCGCCACTGGCATCGTCCCTTGCTTCTCTCACTGTGTCCCTGTCATGTGCGTCAAACCGCCGACTGTGCATGCTCCCTGCGCGCAAGAAAAACGAAGCAAAGAAAGAACAAACCGCTGAAATGACAGCGAGTAGGACTGGTGCGCGTGATTTTGATTTAATTTTCCCTTCTTCTTTTTTTATTTAATCTCCTCTTTCACACTGCAAAAATTCTCTAAACATTCTTTGCAAATCCAACACATGTGAAAAATCACATCTTTTGTTTTTTTTGTTCTTATCTTTTATCTTCCTTTCTTCTTCTTATTTTCCTCTGTTTTCTGTAACTAAAATCATTCGAAACCAACTGATCACAGAGCTTAATCCAATCCAAAAACTTCCAAAACCAGTCATAGAACTTCAATAAAAAAATACCCATTTCGTTTTTACTCCATTTTTTTTTTTCACGAACCCAACGCAACCAGTTCAATTTTCAATGCCTAAACCGTTCTCAACACCCCTGTTTCTGCTCTGTTTCTTCAATTTCTTCCTCTTCTTCACCGTCTTCTCCTTTTCTGCTTTGTTTTTGTGACTAAAATCATCCAAATACAACTGAAAGACAGAGCTTAATCCAAACCAAAAACTTCCAAAACCAGCCATAAAACTTCCATAAAAAAAATACCCATTTCATTTTTATCATTTTTTTTTCCAAAAATCCAACACGACCACCCAGTTCAATTTGCAATGCCTAGACCGTTCTCAACACCCCTGTTTCTCCTCTACATCTCCTCCATCTTCTTCTTCACTATCTCCTCTGCCGCTCCTCGAATTTCCCAAGCCGGAAAATTCTGCGGCACAGTCCGAACCGATCCCACCAACATCATCCCCAATTTTGTGAAGGAAATGGAAACAATAGCCCAACTCATGGAAAAACAGCTTTGGGGAACATATTCATACGGTTCAAACCCAACAATCTACAGCTTAGCTCAATGCATGACCGATCTCTCCCGCACCGACTGCCTCCTCTGCTTCGCCGAGAGCCGGACCAAGCTGCCCAGCTGCCTTCCGGCGATCTCCGGCCGGATTTACCTCGACGGCTGCTTCCTCCGGTACGATAACTACAGCTTCTATCAAGAAGCCGTGGATGATCGGAATGATAGGGTCGTGTGTAACTCGTCGGCGACGGCGCCGGCGGGAAGCCGGGGGAATTTTACGATGAGGGTGAATGAGGTGATATTGAATGTGACGGAGAAGGCTGTTGGGAATGGAGGGTTTGGGGTTGCGGAAGTGAAAGGTGAGAATTTTAGGGTTTATGGGTTAGGGCAGTGTTGGAGGACTATTAATGAGAGTGGGTGTAGAGCGTGTTTGGAGAAAGCTAGGAAGGAGATGGTGGGCAAGTGTGTGCCTGGGGTGGAAGGGAGGGCTTTGCATGCTGGGTGTTATTTGAGGTATTCTACTCAGAAGTTTTATGATGAAGGAGCTGAAAAAATTGGGAATGAAGGTAGGTAATTCATCAATCTGTTGTGTGTTTTGGTTTCAATTTTTGATTTTATGAATTGGGTGTTTATGAATTGTGTGTGTGTGTGTGTGTGTTCATGGGTTTTCAGAATTAATGGTGATTAGCGTTTTACGGATTTTTATGGAATTTGTTTTGAAAAAGCTAACTAGGGTTTTGTTTATTGTTCTTGTTCTTTTCAGGGTCCTCTTCCAGAGGTGGGATTATTGCAGCAATTGTTACAGCAGCATTTGCCTTTTGTATGCTCTCGTTTTTTGGAGCTTGCTTAGGCTACAAAAGATTTAAAAGGATGAAACAAGGTATAATTCCCCGGTAGCAAGAACGAAAAGTAATTCAGAATCTGAAATTTGTGTTTACTATATGTTGTAACTTCATGTTATCATCAGTGTGGCTAATTAGATCATTTTTTTCTATGTTTTGTTTTCTAGAACGAGAAAATCTTGGTCGGCTTTCGTCCACTGTGAGCAAATCCAATTTGAATTTTAAGTACGAAACACTGGAGAAGGCGACGGAAGTTTTTGATCCATCAAGGAAATTAGGCGAAGGAGGAGCTGGTTCAGTATTTAAGGCAAGGCTTTATTATGTTCCTCAACTGTTTTTGTTTTTCTTCTTGTTGTTCTGGTTCTAAGGCTTTGAACTAAACTTGGGACAGGGTACTCTTCCTGATGGAAGAATTATTGCTGTCAAGAGATTAGTTTTCAATACTAGGCAATGGGTGGATGAGTTCTTCAATGAGGTAAACTTGATTAGTGGGATTAAGCACAAGAACCTTGTGCAGCTTTTGGGTTGTAGCATTGAAGGACCAGAGAGCCTTCTGGTGTACGAATATGTTGTCAACAAGAGCCTCGATCAAGTCCTTTTTGGTAAGTTGTCATTCATTTCAATTTTTTATTTTTATTTATTTTTTTAATGATCTCAAGTAAAATTTATTTGATTTTGTGTTCTTACTTACTAAGATGCTGAATTGAATGAATCTGTAGCTCAAACCTCTAAAACATCTATAATTCTGTAATCCATACTGCAAATTTTGACGACTTGTAGTTTATTTTGTCATAGTTTTCATGTGAAATTGAGGATACATTTTAATTTGATGCCGCGTGGAAAATAATGAGCATCCTTAAACTATGGATTACGAATCTTAATTCTATGTCTTGAAAATTATGAACATCTTTTCCTTTTTTTCTTTTTTTTCAATCGGTTCTCGCATGCAGATAGGAGCACTGGCCATTTTCTTAACTGGGAACAGCGATACAACATCATCATAGGAACAGCTGAGGGGCTGGCATTTCTCCATGAAGGTTCTTCAACAAGAATAATTCATAGGGACATTAAATGCAGTAATGTTCTCCTTGACGAGAATATGACTGCAAAGATAGCTGATTTTGGACTTGCTCGATGCTTTGCACCGGATAAAAGCCATATTAGCACTGGAATCGCAGGAACACTGTAAGAAAAAAATCATGTCTTGTACATCTTAAGAAATGCAGCAGTTCAGCATTCCATGTAGAAATATCAGTACAGACCTAGTGTAGAAAAACAAAATGGTGTTATGTTTCCTTGGTAAAAAAAAAAAAAAACTGCACATCCCAATCTATGATTTTAACTACCAATTGTAAACTTAGAATAAACATATGAGGAATCTCAGAGAACAATAGAATTTTAGAATATTTTGAAGCAAAATGAACAAATTTGAGCAGATAGAAAAAAATAAAATAATAATTTTTTTTTTTCTATTTTCAAGCATTAGATTCATTTGGTTTTTAGACTATGGAGCGAAAGGAAGTAATAAACATAGTTTGACAAATAAGGATAAACATGAGGAGCCATTTGAAAATTATATTTTTTTCATCTTTATGTTTGCTTTTTATTCAAATAGAATATCTTAACTTTGCTCATCAATGTTTTTGGTTCAGAGGGTACATGGCTCCCGAATATCTCATTCGAGGCCAACTAACAGAAAAGGCAGACGTGTATAGTTTTGGAGTATTAGTCCTTGAAATTGTTTGTGGCCGGAAGAATACTGTTTTCATGCAGGAGTCAGGTTCCATTCTGCAAACAGTAAGACTCTTGGCACTAGTGATGCTTCACCTGTTACATGTTCATACCCTCAAAACATGTTTCATTTTTATATGTCTCAGGTTTGGAAGCATTACAAATCAAACTCATTGGTGGAATCTGTTGACACTTCACTGAGAGGTGAATTTCCAGTGGAGCAGGCCTCGAATGTTCTCCAAATTGGGCTCCTATGTACTCAGGCATCAGTTTTAATGAGGCCATCCATGTCTGAAGTGGTTAAAATGCTAACCAATGAAGACTACCCAATTCCTTTGCCATTGCAACCACCGTTTCTAAATGCAAGCGTAATGGACCCTGATGCCTCTTCCACGCCTCTTGTCATTCGAAGCTCTGCATCAACCGGAGGACCCACTGACACCTCCAGCAAGTCTTCCACCATGTCTAGTTTAGCTTCAACAAGATCTGCAACAGTTGAACTATCCCAGCCAAGGTAGTAGCAATATGATTCAAGCTTCCCTTTGCAATCTTGGACGTTATTGCAGTAAAAAGATCATGGATCAAATGGCTCATATTTGCTGGTTTCAGATATGGGTATGTGAGAATTTGATATAAACCCAGATCATGTTCCAAGGAGTTGCCCGTAAAGCACGAGAGGAGAGTTCGGAACAGTGGGCAGACCCTACGTTTTCAAAATTCTTTACTATGCAAAGATAACAATGGAGGGAGAGGTCTTCTGCACTTGGTTCTTTTTCTGAATTCCCTACTCTATTTTTTTTAATTATCATTAAAGTTATTTTCATTTTTGGAGGTATAAAAATAGATTTCATTTTTCTAATCTGATATAGCTTTCATCAAAAGTTCGTTGATTTAGGAGAGTGGTTGAGGAGAGTTGGGTGTTGGGGGGCCACTTGCTGTATGATTCCATTTTGTTTTTCCATTGATGGTGGCCTGGTTCTTGTCTATATGCTTTTTTTTTTTTTTTTTTTTTCTGGTAAGAGGGTCAATGTATTGACACAGATATTCTTCTTCCAAAATGCTTCAAATTTAGGCTTCCAAAAACTTGTGGACGACATGTTTATGATTTGTGAATGTTGCTGTTAAAAAGGTGACACGGCAGAGGAAACACATTCAACACAAAATGTCACGAGAATTCTGCAATAAATGGTAAGTATTACTTTGGATGTTATTGCACATAATAAAAGCAGCATTCAAGCAAGGATGATGGTGACAACGGATTCTTTCTTTTGGGGTGCTTTTATTAATCGACAAACATATTAATCTGCTACTTTTACAAAAACATGGCAAAGTGTTTTCCTTTTCAAGAATTATATCAACATTTATGTCTGCATGTTGATGGAGATGCATTTGGCATTTTCAACTCCATAGGATTTGCAGTGAAATGTCCTTATGGTGGTTCCAAATGGCACAGCACATCAATTAGATATTTGGTGGGCTTTGAACTGCCTCATTACATGGAAATGTCACCTTCATAGGTTATATATATATATATACACAAGTAGTACCCCTTCATGGAAATGTCACTAAAATAAATTTATTTTAATGTTTTGTCTAACCTTGATGACAAGTAGTACCCTTTTATCAACAATGTGTGTTTTTAAGTGTGTTTTCACAGCATTTTTTATTTATTTATTTTATTTTTTATTATATTGCCGTAATTCTCCCAAGAATCAGAAAAAGTAAAATAACATGAAGGATTTTTTAAAAAAATTAAAAAAGCTTAAATATTACAAATATTATAACCTTTGAAAAATATAAGTTGGTACAAAAAGAGACTGCTTTTTTTCTTTTTTTTTTCTTTTGGCTTCTTAAGGCAAAACAGCCTGTTTCTCAAGGAAAAGAAGTAAAATACAGAGTTAGCCAGCTAATTGTATCATATTTAATATAATTATAATGTCTGAAATTAAGAAGTTTATAAATAGTTTTGACTTAAGTATAGCCAATGTAGAAAAACAAGCATAAAATAATTCAGTAGAAATCATACATAATGTCAACTTAATACAGTACGACTACATATATCTAGAAAGCCAACCAAAAAAAACACACACAGAAATGGCTAAGGAAATTTGCATATCATTTACATAAAGAATAAAGCCTGTACATTTCACTATAGCACTTCCAAAAACGTTAGTCAATAAGCAAGAAATGAAGATGTAATTCATTTCAGATGCAGGTTGGGCTGGCAACCCTTCCTCAGTACCCTCTCAAAAAAATTCCATTTTGATATTTTAGAGCAGGGGGAAATTCTATACCTTGAAACATCTAGAATATTTCTGAGAAGCCCAGCTCAATGAGACAGTTTACTTGCTCTTGCCCAGTTCCGGATATAGGATCGATGAAGTGACTTCAACAACACACTTTGACTCATGCTATTTCCAGAAGATTATGCTGGGCATTTGGTTCCCAAGTTTTGATAAGAATGAAGTAAAGTGAGAAGTTCATCAGGGTTCAACAACACACTTTGAGTAATGCTATTTCCAGAAGATTGGGTGTGGGACTCAGGTTGTGTGTCATTAATTCCAGCAAGAATGGAAATGGGCGAGCTTCATTTGTTATAAGAAATGAGAAATGGTGGTTGTGTCGGCTGAGCGATTTCAGACTTACCGGTGAGCATCTTCATAACCGCTAACATGGATGGCCGCAATTCTGCAAAGGCTTGCGTACGAAGAAGACAAAATACACAAAATGTACTCGAGCTTCTAATTTAACTCAACCTACTAATTTCTAACACAAAATTAAACTTTCTAATTCTAAATAGAAACAAAATATAATATAGATTATTTACAATTTCAACATTCCCTAACAATCTCTATTTATTTTCATCATTTATATAATTAATGAGGACATTTGAGGGAAAATAAGGAAAAAACATAACGTGAAATGCTGGATGATCAAATCATCAAAAGAAGCACCTTTACGTATGAAATAAGTGACTAGTATCTATAGAGGAGTCCTAAGTAGAATATTACCATTTGAAGCAATGAAATTGCATGAATCCTAAGTGAAGGAATTGTTTCTTTTTCCACAGATGACTTCAATTCAAAGAACATTATAAACATCTACTTTCTCACTCAATCGAACACCAATAGAAAGAACGCCACACATTCCTGCTCTCTTATCCGTACCAATGTTACAACTATAATCACGTAGCAATACCCATAACGATCAAACTTGCTCTGATACCATATGACAAAAGAAAAAACAGAAAGACGGCTAGGGTTTCATTGATAATTCTCTAAAAGAGTGTGAATACAAAAGAAATTAAGCGAAGCTTATATAGCTACTAAAAAACACAAAATTACTAAATTGCACCTAATATAAATAAGTACTCTAATATACTAAAACCTAACCTATATTTCACCAAATATAATATTACTCTAACAGGTTGAACCTCTGTGCAGTAATGTACAACAGTTACAGTTTCTATTACTCAATATATATAGTTATGTGCTTCTTCTCAAAAAAAAAATAATAATAATATATCTTATGTAGAACACAAGACATGTTGATATGTCGATGATTGCTCCTCCATGGAAGCATTATTTTGTATTTTTCTTCTATTGGGGGGACCTTGAGGCTATTTATTAATTGAAGATGAGTGAATAGCTAGGTATGAAGCAACATATTAGGTCTCCTTATTTAGTTTCTCTGCTTGTGTTCATGGAAAATAAAAAGATGTTCACCCATATTCCAACATTTTCCCCATTTTGTCTTCTTGTTTATTTTTCTTGATTTTTCACCTCATTTTAATTGTTATGATAGTTCATCTTTCATGTGAAGGGATACCTAGTACACATATCATCTTTCATCATTATCATTGACTACATTTCTGATAATAAATGGTAGGTGATGATGCGCAAGATTGAACCAACGCCACTAAGTGATGATGTGGAGTAAATACGCTGAGCTCGAACCATTACGGAGGAAAGACATTAATTACATGTAGAAAAACAAGTATAAATTATTTCATTAGAAATCACACAAAATGTCAACTTAATACAACTACATAGATCTTGTAAACCAACCAGAAAAAAAACACAAATGGCTCAGGAAATTTACATATCATTTACATAAAATATAAAGCCTGTACAATTCAGTATAGCACTTCAAAAATGTTAGTCAATAAGCAAGAAATGAAGATGTAATTCATTTTCAGATGCAGGTTGGGCTGGCAAACCTTCCTCAGTACCTTCTCAAAAAAATTCCATTTTGATATTCTAGAGGAAATTAGCCTGAAACATCATCTGGAATATTTCTAAAGCCCAGCTCTCTAAGACACTTCACTTGCTCTTGCCCAGTTCCAGATATGGGATCAAGTGACTTCAAAATTGTGATTAAGAATTCATCAGAGCTTATGTTGGGCATCTGGTTCCCAAGTTTTGATAAAGAATGAAGTAAAGTGAGAAGTTCATCTAGGCTCAATAACACTTTGAGTAATGCTATTTCCAGAAGATTGGGTGTGGGACTCAGGTTGTGTATCATTAATTCCAGCAAGAATGGGCAAGCGTCTTTTGTCGTAAGAATTGAGAAATGGTGGCTGTGTCGGCTGCGGGATTTCAGAGTTACCAGTGAGAATCTTCACCACCGTTGACATGAATGGCCGCAGTTCTGCAGAGGCTTGCGTACAAAGAAGACCAACTTGGAGTACCTGAGATGCCTTATCTTCTTGGAAGCTACCTTCTAGAGCAGGATCAACCAAGTCCAATAATCTGCTTGACGTATAGTGGTTCCAGACCTGAGTAACAGCAGATTGTTAAAGAAGCCAAATTTGAAGCAAAACCATATAAAATTTTGGGTTCACTTTACTTGTTACTGTTATTTAATAATCTCTATTTACTTCCATCATTTAGTATACATAAGTAACTAGTTTACAACCCCGTGCGATGCACAGGCGTGGTAAAGGTATTGTTAGCAAAACCCCTATTGAATAGTGAATTGAATATTTGTTTATATAATAAGAATGTTTCACTGAGATACTTTAAAAACCTTATTATTAATTTAATTATGATAATTAAGAACAACTATATTCATTATACCACCAACCTTTAAACGAATTGAAGAAATAAATAGAAAAAATAATGCATATAATCATGAGTGAGCTAATAGTCAAGCAACCCCGCCCATGCATTGCATGGGCAGTTTTATAAAATTTATAAATTTTTTTACTAATGAGGGGAAAATATACGTTTATCATGATCTGTGTGCATACAACTTGAGTAATTGCAAAAATAAATAAATAAATACATAAATATGCACAAATCGTTTAAGAGCAACATGAGAGCATTACATTCTTAGCATTAGGTGGCAGCAGGACATTAAAAAGAGAAGGTTCAATATGACTGTAAAAAAAGGAGATAAAAGAAGAAAAGAGATATTTAAAACAATTTCAACAAACTGATGATATGCATTAACTCTACCTATTTGCTTACAAATTTATCATATAAACCATAAGAGGTTGAGAAAAGAGTATCTCGAATCTCTTATAGAATAAAAAAAGTGCTAACATATGACAATTGAAGGAGGACATTCAAACCATTATGAACAGACCTACATTGGGTCTCAATGTCCTCTTTCTATAAAAGGACACCCTTCCCTAAATTTTTTTTGTTCACTTCCACTAAGTTTCACCAATTTATTTTTCAGCACTTCAAAAACATTACCATTTCCCTAGTGAGAGACTCGATGACATGGAAGAAGTTTCCACCCCCTCTTTCCAGCAATAAATTCAGTTTTAATGTCTATCTGAAACATGAACAAAAACTTTTAAAAAGAGAGGATAATAGGTAGTGTTCAGGAATAGGAAGGAAGTCATATCCTGTTCTGATACATGAACAACCAATCTTGCAACAAAAAAACCTAAAACTTAAAGAATGACGGTATAAAAATGACAGAGGAAGGCTGCAATTTCCATTCGCCAGAAAATAAATGCAAGACAATACTTGCTGGGCTTTCAAAATGATGTGGTTTCCATATGCTTGAGAAAAAAAAAAAAGCAATTTCCAAATTTCAAAAGCCAAGGAAGAGCACAAGGTGATAGAAGAGTCATTGCCCCCATTAACAAATGGATCGTTGAGGTAGAGTTGCAACACCAAGAAAAATAAAATGTAGAGATGAGAGAGACAGATAGGATAACATTCGTGAGAGAAGGAAGAAGAAGAGAAAAAACTAAATAGGATAGAAAGAGATACAGTATCTTTAAATTGCATCGTTATCATATTGAATAGTTGTCACGTTAGAAGCTGGATCGGAACACGTCTATTTAAGCCTAAAACGTCACTCACTTTAACATGAGTCGTCAACTTTAAAGTTGGGTATTAAATGGGGCATTAAATGCTGTAATGAGTAGGACAATTGAGGGAAAATAAGGAAAAAACATAACATAAAATGTTGGATGATCAAAAGAAGCACCTTTATGTATGAAATAAGTGACAAGTATCTATAGAGTCGTCCCAAGTAGAAAAGTTACCATCTGAAGCATTGAAATTGAATCCTGGGTGAAGGAATTGTTTCTTTTTCCACAGATGACTTCAAAAAGAAGAACACCAAAACTATAAACATCTGCTTTCTCAGTCAATTTGCCACTAATAACATACTCAGGAGCCATGTAACCTCTGAAAAATGTAAGATCACTTTGTCAGTTTTAACTTCAAGAAAAAATTTGGAAAACAAAATCACACATGATTTTGAATAATATTAAACTGATATGCCAGACTATATATATTGATGTGTTCTACCCAAGCACTCTCCAATGCCAAATTTTCTCTACTAACCACCAAATGCGCCGAAATCTCTCTAGACCGTCAAATTTGATTGCCTGAATATGGAGAAGACATCAAATGACCAGGATCACTTGATGTATATTGGTGGACATCTCCGAACTGAACACAACAACAGTGATTTTTCCAGCATGATTAAGTGTCCGCTACTTACCACCTTGATTTCCTCTAGTCAGAATTATACCAAGGTTAAAAATAGAGCTTATGGTCATAATGCAGGAAACATTAAGCATGCATTCTATAATGACAAACTTTTCTACTTCAGCTCTCATTTAAGCACGGCAAAAGAAAAAAGATAAACAAAAACTTTAAAAAAAAAAACAAAAGACAAATGCAAGCAAGAATATTCCGAATCTTACAGTGTTCCTGCTATGACAGTACTAATGTGAGACTTATCTTCTGGAAAGAGCCTCACAAGCCCAAAATCAGCAATCTTCGGCAAGAAGTTCTCATCAAGCAATATATTACTCAGCTTAATATCTCTGTGTATAATCCTCAATTTTGATTCCTCGTGAAGATAGGCTAGGCCCTCTGCGGTCCCCAAAATGATATTGAATCTCACTTCCCAGCTTAGCAGATTGCTATTTTTATCTACATTGGAATCATATATTAAAGTATCCAGAAACCAACTAATTTAAGTCATATGATCAAATTCAGCTAAGGGAAGTTACCAGAAAGGTGATCATGAAGACTTCGATTTGGCATATATTCATAAACAAGCAGACTTTCAGGACCGGTAATGCTGCAGCCCAACAGCTTGACAAGATTTTTGTGATGGACTTCGCTGATCAAATTAACTTCATTAAAGAACTGATCCACCCACTGTCTTGTAGTAAAGAAGAGGCGCTTTACAGCAACAGGTCTCCCATCTGGCAAAATACCCTATTTGACATGATGAAATACACCTTACCAAAATTATAAACCCCCAAAAAAAAATGTTTAGTTCAATGGAAAAGAAATGTTACACATAGTTACCTTATATACAGAACCAGATCCTCCTTGACCAAGCTTATTGGAGTTGTGAAAGTAATTTGTGGCCTTCTCAAGAGTTTCGTATTTGAAATTGCGATCAGATTTTCTTACAGTAGCTAGCAGAACACCAAACCGCTTCCTCTCTAAAACAAGCATCATTGCAAAGGAAAAGATTTAAATTTCAACCCATGTAATAGATTTATAATATGGGGTCAATTGTTTTTTTATTTATCCTAGAGAGATCAACCATGAAAACCATTTATTTATTGAAGAGACTAACAGATAGGCATATAAAGAGAGAAACGCCTTTATATGAATTTATTGATTTAGAAAAGGCCTACCTTAGAGCGTCCAGAGACACAGTGCGATGGGTTTGAAAAGAAAGAGTTACAAATAAAATAATTACACTTATAAAATAAAGGATAGATACAATAGACTAATAGAGCAATAACCATAGAAAATGTAGCAGTATGAGAAACTAATGAGTTTTCAATCACAATAAATTTATGTCAAAGATTAGTCTCCAGCTCATAGCTTCTTGCACTATGTTTGACTAAACTTATTCATGAAGATATTCAATGGTGTGCGTAATTTGCTGTTTATATGGTGTCAATTGATGAAAACAAATCATGAACTAATGTTAAATTAGAAGTTTGGAGAGATGCTTTTGAACCTTGAGGCTTTAGAAATAGAATGACTAAAATTGAATAATGAAACGTGATTTGATAGACACAAAACTCCATGCAGTGAAACAATGAAGATTATAAGTCAAGAGACACTAAGAAGAGAGAAATAGGAAATGATGTTAATTATAGAATTAAAGTGTGTTATCTTAAGTGGAAAAGTAATTGAAAATTACATGATCAATATATCTCGTTCAAGAAAAAGAAATTTTATAAGACAACTATAAGGCTGGTCATGCTTTACAGATCACGATGTCAAATTATAATGAAACAAGAAGTCCATAAATAGTATAATGAAAAAAAAGTGAATGTTAAAATGATTATGTAGTAAAATAATGAAACAAAAATAGAAATGAATCAATTTGGGACTTGGGAGATACTAAGAGTGGCCCAAATTGGAGAAAAAATGAGAGAATCAATTAAAGTCAATTCAACACATATAATAAAGACCATAAGATGCTGATTAGAAAGAGGGGTGCATTAACTATCAATGGGAATATTAATAGAAGATGACACCCAAATGACACAAATAGAAATAATTATGAAATAAATTATCATTTGTTACCTTCCCTCCTCTTCGCAAGTTTCCTTCTCCCAAAGAAAACACAAGCTGCAATACTCATCAGAACTGCCACAACTGATGAAACTACAGCAAGAATAACAACCAAGTGACGGCGTCCTATTCACCAGTAAAAGTTGTCAAGAGTTTTTTCCTCAGCAATCATGCATGTTTACATGAGTTTAGTGATAAGATGTTCAGTAGTTCAATTTCCCATGAAATGACTTAAACACCATTAGAAAATCCACATATGGAAAATTTTGAGCATCATTAAGATTTAAGAATAACAATATAAAATGAAGACAAAAAGTAGCAGAAAGAAAATTGAGCAATTTTTTTATATCCCAATTTCAATTTAAAACTTGATAGCAAATTCAGCGAACCTAAAATGCGCTTATAATATTCAATATATTTTTATATTTTTCCAGCATTAAGTTAGCATGTTCATGTATAAGCAAATGGTTTTTTCCCTTTTATTTCCTTCCAGGTTTGCTAAAGAATGTATATGTTTGAGGGTCTATTTGTTTTCTGGTCTTAATTCCTATTGTAGTTGGGAGTTGGGAGTTGGGAGTTGGGAGGGAGGGGAGGGGAGGGGGGGTGGAGCTGATAGCACAAATATACATTACAGCCAAGACAATGAGAAAAATAGGATATAGAAGAGGATCTACCTCTCTACAAGTGGTATTGCAGCTTAATTATTTGTTTTCTCTTATCAAAGGTAAAATTGAAATTAGAGCATTTAAGATGTTCTAAAATGATAGTAAGCCTTTAAGATCCAGAGAAAAGGTATTCTAGCGATCAAAGAGAACTAATCCAATCATGTTTTTCTCACATTCAATTCTATTGCACTAATGCACTATACTGTTATGAAAAAGAATGTGTTGCACTCAGTTGACCACACATGGGTTAAGAATTTGGACCATGAGATTATACATCATTCTGCTAATATTTGAGCTTCAAAAGAATCAAACATCAACATCTTCAGAACCCCTTCTACACAATGTCAACAGGACTCAGATTGTTTGCTATTTAAAGACCCTTGTAGAAATATCAATTTCTTAGAACACTACATCATCCACATTACATGGAAGCATCCATCAAAAGATACAGAATTAGTTTTGGATTATCAGCAAAAACCACATTTCAACTTTGTAAATGTAACTATACACTTTAATCAAAGATATCATGGCAAAGCAGGATCGTAATTGCAAAAGTTGCTGTTGGAACCAATGTTAAACATGAGTCAACATGAATTGACTAAAAGAGAAAAGCTAGGTTTTGCTTTATTAGTGACTTCGAGAAAAGCTAGTTTTCACTTTATTAGAGACTTCAACAATCCAACAAATAATTTGATGGAAGTTCTTTTTGTTCCTCATGTCCAATTAGCAATATAAATTTGGCAGAGTCAAAGTCAATTTAAGCAAAGAATAATGTGAAACTTAAACCATTAATTTAAGTTAAAAATCCTTCATATCTCTTTCACAATTCAATCTGAATATGAACCGAACAAAGACCCAGGTTTTTCTTAAGAATTCATCTTCCACTGATTTCTTAAGACCCAAATTTATACCCAAGCTGATGTGGCAATATATCATATCACCACTTCATCAAGGAGAAAAAAGAAAAAGGAAATACCCTCCACTCACCATACACCACATCACATGGGTATGGTTTTTGGTATAATTTTTAGGTTGTAAAAGCATTTCTCTACTTAAAATTTAGGGAGAAATGTAACTTCTCTCACCAGCGGATCACCACCTTAACTTGGAACAGAAATCCTCTCACAAATAAAAAAAAGGCCTTCTTCTCATTAACCACATGGCAGAAAATACTTCTTGATAAAGAAAATATGATGAGTCTTCACAACTACAAAGAGAATCAAGTATTCCAAATGAGCCTAATGATTCAGGTTTTATTTCTAATGATAACCAATCCTACAGAAATCAATAGCATCAAAAAGAGGAGAAAAATCAAAACTTTCCCGTATGCCACAGAACTATAAGAAACATTAAAGAGATTCAATACCAGAAAGAAAGTAAAAAAAATCTAATCTCCATAAGCAAAGTGAACAATTAGAGCAAAAACTACATTTATTACCAGTTGGAATTCGTTATCAAACATAAAAACCCATCAAAAAAAAAAAAAAAAATCAACAAACTAAACTCACCTCTACGGCCTCCAGCTCCATCACCAGTAGAATTATAGTAAAACCTCTGAGGAGAATACCTCAAATAACACCCAGCATTCAAAGCCCTCCCTTCACTCTTCGGAAGACAAGACCGAACCGCCAACGACGCATTCGCCAAACACCGGACACAACCGCTCCGATTCAAACCCTCCCAGCACTGCGCCAACCCATAAACCGGCGTCCCCCACCGATCCACAGACCCCACAGAAAACCCATCCTTATCAGGCGCTTGTAAACTCAAATTCCTCACAAGCTCAATAGCATTTTCCCTAAAACCCTTCGAATTATTACTAAAACCCGCCTGCCCACAAACAGTTGTGTCTCCGGGACTCAAAGCTTCATCAATAAAATCATAATCGTCGTAACGGAGATAACACCCATCCAAGTAATTACGCCCGCCTTTTACTCCACGTTGAAATGGCAAGCACCTGAGAATCAGGGTCTTACACTGCGCGAAGCACAGGTTGCAATCGTTCTGAGAAAGGTCCTTCATGCATGCTCCAAAAGCATAAACAGTGTTGTTTCCTGTACCGTTGACGACTCTGGCGAACCGCTGTGAAGCAATTAGAGGCGTAAGTGAATCCATTGAAGATAAGAAGTTGGCTACAAAGGTGACCCGATCAGGCGCCGGTGCTGTCCTGTTGGTGCATACTAACGCTGCCTGCGTCGCTCGTGGGTCGGAAATTGAAGGGTCGATTAAACACAATAAGAAGAATAGGAAGATGAAGAAGAGAAAGCGTACTGAGAAAGGCATTTTTGGAAGAAGATGGAGAAAACAGAGGTGATCTTTAATTTATATTAGTCTGCGATTTCTACACGATTAGAAGGAGATTTTTATAGTAGAAAGAAGAAGAAAAGAGGAAGTTCGAGTCTTCGAGTGCAGGGGATGGGCGGGTCTTTCAAGTACTAATAATTGAGACAATATTCCTCTAACAATACAAGACATCGAGGATGGTGGAGGTGACATGATGAGGTGAGGTGACATGAAACGAAGTACACGCACGGCGCAGCGGAGAGCCAAAACGTATTCATAGTTGTAGCGGGATCTAGAAATCAAGGAACGAAGGAAGATGGGATTGACTGCGGTCCAGAGGAGACGACATTAGCATTACGCTACAAGTTTGATTGTTAAGCAGTCAGAAAACCATACGGTGGTGTCAGTGGGTGATCGATCCCATCAGGATTCGTAACTGGTTCTTCAACCGTTTTGCGGACCTATCATGGATTGGGTTGTAGGTGACCCCAGTGGTCAATGATCAAATTAACCCAACAGTTCTGAAGTTGACACATCTCTTACTGCTCCCAATCCCATACGTCGTGGTCGTGGATGTCATTTATTTATTAATAAATGAAATGATCTTCAGAAATAAAACTGTTTAAATAACAAAAATGAGCGTATATTACACTTCCATGATAAATAATTGATTTGGCCCAACAGAGAGAAGATAGATTTTGGTATTTGGTTAAAATTACACAGCATCTGAATTTATTTATTTTTCCTGCTGCTGCGTGTTGTACTATTTTTTTTTTTCTCAAGGTACGATTTAATTTATTAGAAAGAAGGCCAGGTCGGTCACTCTAGGTCCAAAAAGTTATTATAAACTATGGTAAAATAATAATATAAATAACATAAGCGTCTAAGTGCTCTTCCAGTCCTATAACTTTCAACTTTTGCGGCATGGTGGAAAATGGAAATTTGCAAACAATGTAACAATTGAGTTTTTATTTTATATTATTATTTTATTATTTTAAATCGTAACAATTGAAATTGAAATTTGGAACCAATGAAACTTGGAAAGGAGAAAAGGTCAAATGTTAGCCGTCAGGCCAGTAGTAAGCCAAGGCTCGCGAGCCGCCAAATCATCAGCGTCAACTTGGTCTCCTTATCCGCGCAACGTCACAACGCCGCGTAACACCTTTCAGACATGTCAAGAAATGCAGGAGATGTTAATTTGAACCTTTTTTTTTTTCCCACTTTCACATTAACCAGCGCTCATCAGTTTTACTTCACGAAACCAATGAGACCTTCTGTTGATTAGATTTTAGTAATTGCATACTAAGCATATCATACAACTTAATCTATTTCAACTAGTCCCTTTCTTTTAGCCTCCTATCAAAATAGGATTAAAAAGCTTTTAAGGAAAAAAAAAAAAAAAGGATTAAAGAGCTTATATTCCCCTCATCGAAGTAGTGATTAATATGTGAACTATGCTTTCAATACAAAAATGCTTTTACAATCCAAAAATATACCCATGTTAATGCAACGTATGCTTTGTAGTAAATGTTTCCTTATTCTTTTTTTTTTATATCATGATATTATCATGTCAACTTGAGTATATTTTTAAATATACATTTTAAATCATTTTCGCACTCCTATTTGCAATAATAGATGTAAAATACGTATTTTCTTTTTGATAACTGGGGGTATGTAAGCTTCACCCAACTATTCCCTTAAGCCCCTAGTTGTCTAAGCAAAAAACACCCCAATGACCAACAAGTGAGAGATTCAATCTCTGATTTCACTTTACAGGGCACTGACTCAAAACCAAATGTATTATACACCAATGTAATGCAAAGTTTCGAAAAATAGCTGAAGTGATTACTTCAGAAAGAGATTTTGCCTCCAATTATAAAAGCATGATTTAGGAAGAAAAATCTCTTGCATATAGTGTTTGTACCTAACTAATACAAAGATCACTTCGGCTCCATGTTACATACATAGTGCCTCGGGAGACAGTGATTTACTAACGAATGACAGAACTGTTGTTTAACCGAGATTAGAGCAAAAGTAATTAGAGAAACGAAAAGACACTCTTAAACCCAAGGAAAGACACTACTCCCCTGGTTTCACCGATTGCATCCCTTGTGCATGATTGCGTATTTAATCTATTTCCGGAACTTTTCAACTGCAAGGCAGTCTGTCCCCTGTCAGAGAAGCAGATGTCTTCCTTACCTGATAAAACATAGGAAGATGGCGCCTTCAACTCAGCCACATCAGTTGCAGCGCCAGACATTCCAGATGAAAGACATGGTTTTTCAGCTTCGTCACTAAGACCACTTCGGAATGCATGACATTTCGCTTCTGCACATTCATTTGTTACGTAAACATGTTTTTCCATCTCCCCTGGATCTGAATAGGGACTCATACCTGTTTTTCTTGGGATATTTGAACCATTCCCTTCTGATACTTCAACAACATTTTGAAATGTGTAGTTTTCCTTGTGAAATTGCTCCCTTGTCAGCATCATGGGCTCAAACTTTTCCACATTTAATGTGGAGAATGCTGGAAGGTTCTTAGATTTTTTCCGTATGTGATCAAATATTGTTTCTTCGTTTACTGCTTCAAATATCTTTTCTTCAGTTCCAGAAACAGGGCACTCTAATTTGAGCAATGAGCATGACAAATTAGTGAATTTCCAATGTAGAAGGCAAGTATAATAAAAAATCTAGGGTGGAAATACCTTCATTCATGTCCTTTTCTAAGGAATTGGAGCTCCCGGAGTTTCTGGAAATGGTATTGTATTTCAGAGCTGTATCTAGATCAGTGTCATAACTATGTCTCATTGGCTCTTCTGGTTCCGAATCCGATAAAATTATTGTCTCTCTTTGGATTAGTTTTCTCTCTGTTTCATCTGACAAAATTTCAATCTGGTTTCCACATGGGCGTTTTCTTGGTGTGATGAAAGTGTTAGATGCAGGACTATCTATGGCATTTAGTGTTTCCAACAGTGGATAGTCTTTGGATTTTCTACGAATGTGGTCAAAAATCGTTTTCTCTGATAAAGTTTCATGTCCTTCGTCTTCAGTTTCAAAAGCAGGAATACCTTTAAACATGTAAGCATAAGATTAGTATAAGCACGTGTAAATGACATTAACAATAATAAATGGGATTGGACAGAGTACCTTCATCCATGTCCTCATCTAGGAGTTCAAAACTAGGCCTGCAGTAGGAATATCAAATATTTCTTAAAATTCTAAAATATGGAAAGTTTCATTTATCAAGGAATTTTAGAATCCAATAGCATGTTATGGCCATTAAGAACTCACATTAAATCTTTATTAGATGTAACAGAACTATGTGGTTCTTCTGTCTGTGCTTTAATAGTGTTCTGGTCATCATCATCTACCACATAGACATCCTCGGGCAGATCATAACTGAAGGATGATTTTCTGTTTCCATTTTTGTGAATCATATTTGAATCAATCTTCTTTTCCAACAGAAGCTTTTCATGTAGATCAAGACCAACTGCATAAACACCACAGCATGAAGTTGCTGAAATCTATGAATGTCAATAATATGAAATCCAGCAGATCAGTGACTTCATAGAAGTAGGAATTTACTGTATTCTTCAAAGATCAGATCAGCTTTCACAGTGAGCTTTCCCCGTTGAGGACTTGATACAAGAACTGTTGTGCTATATGGGCTGCAACAAAAACCACGGATCTTGTTATAGCCACACACAAATAGGGAGAAGAAAAGATGGGTTTTTTTTTTTTTTTTGTTAGAAAAGACTTTTCTAATGATCATGGGAAGGATTGACATGGCTATAATCTTCTTAAGCCATTAGAAATCCTTCTAGTTTCTTCTTGGCTTCGGAATTTTAAGAAAGATAAAAAGAAGCATTTGTCGAAAATTAAGCGTTTAAAGTAGGAATATCCTTTTTTAACATTTCCTGTTTAGAATGTAGCAACAAAGCTAACTGAAGAAGTGATGGAAAGAAAGCAAACTGCAACAAACACAACACATACATAATTTGGCATCATGAAGAAGAAGGTTATAACCTAGTTTGACAACAGCAAAGCTCTAGTTTAAACATTGGATCTCCAAATTCAAGCCATAAACAGCATTTCATGCATTATGGTTGCTTAGGAGTTCAGTTAATGTCAGATTTGTGAAGTAGCCTATGAATACAATCACGTGTATACCAAAAAATTAAGTTTTATGAATGAAATCCAAAACCCTAACCAAAGTATAATTCATTGCAAATTTTTGTTCCAAGTTCAAGAGAATAGTCTCTTCCCTTGAAGCTCGCCTTATTCTTCCATGTATAGTATAGTCTTCTGAGTTGCATTTATATTTCCAACCACACAGTTTGATCAAAACCATTCTCAGTTGCTTTTATATTTTCAATTTACCTCTGAGGTTTTCCTACTTGACTCCCAAAGAGTTTCATCATTTTTTACCGGGCCCTAGTTCTAGAAATGTAGTCATAGTAAGAAAGAGGCCTTTATGCATCATCAACATCTTCAATTTTTCATGGTCCACCATCCTTAAGTATCCTCCTTTATAACTAGGTCCTCTCCAGGTGCTGATGGGCTTGGTATGTACTAAACGGATCTGCCACAAAAGCATGGCTCTTGATTTAATGAATGAAGTAGCCAGTAAAAAACTGTTGGGGCCCAACAATCAAGGAAGAAGCTCACATTAGCACCAGAAAGAGTGTTTGCAGACAAAACATGTCAATGGAAGTCACTAAGCTATATGTCTTTTGTTTTTAGAGAATAGAGTCATTGGACTTCTGTCATGGTCATGCTTTCCATTAATATGCAACTTATCTGTCTGCAACTTGAGCATATAAAGGAACAGAATTGGGAAACACAAGAAATTTGGCATTCGTTATTATCCTGGGCTATTGGCCTAAGAGACAACAAATGTCTATTTATCAGGATTTGTGCTCCCTTAAGTTGGACACATTCCTCAAAAACATTAGTTTAATGTTTTTATTGGTAAAGGAACTAGGGAACTTATGAGAAAATCCGTATATTTGATCAATATAACATGAAAAACATATTCGGTTTTTGTTGGTAATGGAACCTGGGAATTTATATGGAAATCTGTATGTTTAATCAATATGACATGAAACAGCATATTATAATATAATAGGGCCCTCTCATAGGTTAGATGTCACATATTGTAAGAAATCATCCAGAATGTCAGATTAGATCACATGAAATCTCAGTTAGAATATATGAACATGAAAAAGGGGAATACAGTAATTCTAGCCCATGTACCTGGAAAATTCTTCCACTCTGCTGCACCAAAACAAACTAAAGTTATTCCCACATAAGAGACAAGGAAGCATAAATGGAAACAATGCCATATTACGAGTATAAACAAAGGAATCTCCGCTCGGCATGTATGGTGTTAATGTTTGTTTGTTTGATATCCATAGTTGGGCCTCTACTTATCAGCTATAATTTTTAGGTCAAGCAGTTTCTAATATGGTATCCCAGCTTCGTTATCCTAGAATTCCTGTGTTCAATGTTCAAACCTCATCACAAGCATTTGCTTGTTTCTTTCATTTACAAATCATCTTTTTCCTTCCTATTACAACGTGAGAGGGAGTGTTAATGTTCGTTTGCTTGATATACATAGTAGTGGCTCTTATTATTAGCTATAGCATTTTGGTCAAGCAATTTCTAATATATGGCCACTACAACTGGAGCCAGAATAGCACAGTCACTGGCCATTTCTAGACTTGATCAGCCAAATCAGCTGATCCAAGGCCATCCCCTTAATTTGGAATGTCCATACCCACAAGCATATAAGACTGAGAAAGATACAGATTTTATTCTTAGAATCAAAGGATAAGCCAACACCACCTTATTTTCTCGTGAAACAGGATTAGGTTATCTTCTTCTAAACCAATAACCTGTAAAAGTGAATAAGCACATCAACATGTTGGAAAAGGAATTAATTTGTATTTAGAAGAATAAAAATGCATGTAGAGTTTCATGGACTGTTTTGAATATTATTGAACACCTTACCATATCAGCACAATGTCGCTTAACTGATGCTGCTGACTGTGATAACCGAGCTAATGTTACTACTAATTTTGCTTTTCCTTGCCTTCGGCTTTCAATCTCCTCAACCTTCATGTCAATCTTTGGAGGAAGTGATGAAAGAGACTCTTTAATGTGGTTTCCAAATGGGTATTTCCTACCAGTCACTATCTCTATCTGCCGGGGGTCGGCCTCCACCAAGGTCTCAAATGAATTGATTCCAGCCAAATTAAGAGCCTAAGAAATCATAAAGAAACATTTAATTCATGCCATTATGTAATCTTATATCTCAAGAAATCAACTAGAGGCTTGAATAGCAAATGGAACATATGAAGTTAGAAACAGGAAAACAAAAGGTAACCTTTGCAGTCACCATTCCAATGCCAGTTAGTTGTCTCAGCAAGTAAGGACTGTCCTCCCAGATTCTATGGTGTAAGCATTTGGCAAGAAGAGAGGAGTTCAAGACTCCTTTATAATTCTTTTTGTCAATAAAATACTCTTTCATGCACTTAGAAACTCTACATCCATTTGAGCATATCGAATTCATGTCCTGCAGGGGCATACACAGGTCTATATTTTTTCAAAATGTAGGAAAGGTATTATACCACGAAATTCATGAGTCATATAAAACAAAACCTGGTTAAGGGATAAATCATGACAAAAAGGATCACCAGTCAAGCAGTCATTTGCCAGTACAAATATCTTCTCTTCTCTTGTTTGGATACGTTTTTTTCGTTTCCCATTATCACCGAGTATGTGGAAGCGAAGGTGACCTTCTTTATCAATGTTGATGTCATTTAATAGCTTCTTCTCATTGCGCCTGAGCTGTATCCCTTCAATTTTCAGCACAAGAGTTCCATTACTAACCCTGTAACTTATATGACTAATTTAAAACTGCCAGTTCCCACTAACTGCAATAGTTACACATACAGGCAATCTCCTCAGAGCGGCAAATAGTATAAAGTGCATCTTCCAAGCTGCAGTTTTCTGGTGTTTGAATAATATGTTTCATTGTGTCGAATTTCAGATAATATTTTGTCATCAACCTTCCCGGCTCTGAAGACACAAAGCAAGAAATATAGAATACACCTCATCACACTTTTTCCATCCATGAGAGCTCTAATATATACAGTTGGCAAAAGGCTTTTTTGAGTTGTGTAGAGTTCAAATTAATAAGATTTTTTATGCAGCGCAAAAAAACACACCTAGTGGCTTCAGAAGGAAACCATATTCATCCATCCAAATCATTCCATGACTCAATAACTCATTAGCTTTCTGCACGCATTTTTCTGAGATCGAAAGTAATATGACTCAATTGGAAGAAAGTTATTAAAGAAAAAACCAAGAAAATGTACTGCATTACCATGCATATGCTTCTCAAGACATTCACCAGGAAGATTTTTTTTCACTGCATAGTTCTCAGGGTTCTGACGGTACAGTGGAGAATATAAGAAAAGCATTTGGAAGAAAAATATCAGAAAATTTCTTAAAATGAGCACCCATAAATTCACATACCTTTCTCATTCTTACATATAAGTAGGAGCACTTCATCCACTCAATTGCTTGACTGATATCAGAGATGGTAAGCTGAACTATTTCCGCTGCTAGGTGCTCCGTCATACATGAAAGCAGTCTAAAGAAAAAAAAAAGAAATCCCACCTAATTTAGGTATACAAGGCGTACTCCATAATAGACACCAATTCCAAATATTTGTCATAAAATATTTTTTGTTCAGGTGTTCTTCCTCTCCCCCACCCCCCACACACACACCGGCTCATGAAAATGTTGCATTTTCATATTTTAAATAATAATAATAATAAATCACAGAATGATACCAACAAGATTCCAGAGTGTTGAGACATACTGTGATTCCACCATTTCACAGCCGTTCAAGAGATTCTCATACAAGTGCACCTGAAATCATTAATCATCATAGAAGGTATCACAACTAAAATAAAGAATTGACAGAACACAAATATTTCACCAGAAAAAAGTTAACTAAACTGTGAAGACAACATTCTGAACTAGGGGAGGTTAGAGATTACAGTTTCTCTTCTTGTCATGATAATAACCATGCCACTATCATCAAATGGAGGACGACCTGCTCTCCCACACATCTGCAAGCCCAAACTCCAGAGAACTAGTTTGCTCAACTTTGGCCAAACGATGTTGAACAGGAAGAATGATGAATAGATGCATGTGGTCTATGGTGGCTTGATGTATTTGTTTATCATGAGTGTTTATTTCATTAGATGCATGTATGAAGCATGATATTTACTGTAATTAATTCCACTTTACGACTTTGTCACATTTTATTCGTTAGATGAAGAAATGAGAAAATCATGAGAAGAAAATGCTTCACATGTGGACAATATCAAAGTGCAGACATATGCTTGAACTAAACAAACAAATCTATATAGAACATTTTTGTCGCAACATTTTTTCTGGCTCATTTAATCAGGATTAACAGTGAAATGCATTCTGTTACAATACAAATATAAAAAGTTTTTCTTTTCCAGAAGAAGAACAAGAGGATTTTTTCTTTTTCTTTTTACGGAGACAATGAGGTGGCACACCTGTAGTATCATGGATCGGTCGTACTCCACATAGAGGCCCTTCTCCTTGTTGCTGGAAAGATATAAGTTTAGCGACATATATGATAATTTGAGTAAGTACTACCATAACGTTTTGAAGAAACAAAAAAAAGAAACTAATAAAAGAGTCAACATACAAGTATTGTGTTGATTTAATCACTACAGTGTGAGCAGGTAAGTTGACTCCATGTGCAAGAGTATTTGTAGTGCACAGAACCTGAACATCTCCCCTAAGAAAAAGTCCTTCAATGAGGTTGCGATCCTTCAGGCAAAGTCCACCATTGTGGTAACCAACTGCAGATAAAAACTAGCTGATCATAGAAGTCATAAGCTAAAGTATAATTGAACGAAAAAGCAAGAAGCCTGGATAAAAAGGGAAACAGAAAAAGTGAGATGAGAGATCCTTCTTAAAAGATTAGAAGAGACACTTATGCGCAGTAATGATGATTTGTATATTAGTGTACCTCCAAAGAGAATGCATGACTGCATTTGCTTATCACTAAATGATAGTGAAGCTTCCTTTAATCTTTCATGTTGATCTTGCGATTTCATAAATGGATTTGAATGGCCAAAGGTTATAGCAGTCTGTGAAAGCCGTAAAGCTGCTTCTTGTGCTCCTTTTCTGGTGGAACAAAATACCAAGGCAGATTTCCCTCTAGAGTATTGCATAAGAATATCTGCCAACAACATAGCATCATCATTCCTCTATTAAGTTACAAATGCAAGGAACATGTGTCACAAGACGAAGAAGAAGAGGTACATAAGAAAGAAAGAAAGAATAGAGTATGAAGTATATGAAGAATGAAACATGACAGTAAACATGGAAGATTTTCCCTAGAGTATCGCATAAAACTATCTCCGAACAGCTTTGCATGGCACTGTTGTTTGTGACCCCTGCTTACCAAATATATAGTTTTCAAGGCGCTGCACAATGAAACAAGAAAATAAGCAGTCAGAACAAGAAGTGATTCTTCTCACAATCTATTTCTATGTAAGAGTATAGGTTCTATAAGTTCACAATGAAGAGACACTGTAAAGAAGAATATTAAGGTATAAGAGGACATTTCCAGAATTCCACTCTCAGTTCTCAACAATCAAAAGTTTTGAATGTAGTCAATCCAATACCCTTTCAAATAAGAAGTCATTTTTTGCTGGAGCATAGCCTGCAAAACAGGCACTTGTTGTCACCAATAAATTCCAATACAAAAAATGGAAACAAATAAATAAATGGTCATGGTGCTACAATTCACATCTCTGTCACCAAGTTTGTGCTCCATGGATATAAATGCCGGGCATAATAAATGGTCACAGTGCTACAATTCACATCTATGTCCCCTAGTTTGTGCTCCATAGGAATATAAATGCTGGGCGCCATGTAATTTGAGATATGTGAAGGATAAACAAAAAAGATGAAGCGTACCAAAGACTCTGGTGGTCAACTTTACAGGTCTCATTTCTTCTCCGAATCTGCTACACAGACATTAGAGGATTAAATTGATTTCTATAGAGTTTTTGTGGATGCAAAGATGTACAGCAAAAGGTGATTCATGAAGCCTGAAAGCTGTTTTTCCTAATGGAAAAACAGTTTTTGAATTTCAAGAGGCCTCCTTCACTAATGATGGATCAGAACAACTTTATGTTCCATTATTAGTTGACATTATACGACCACATATGTACTATGCTTTAGCCTTTGGAGTACTTGTATGTCTTCAATTTTGACCGTGTAGGATGTAGCTTTTCTTATTGTGTGGACAATTTCATCATGTGCCTCTGTGCACTTTCTATTCTCTATTGTCTAAAGAAACCACATATGACTAACGGGCTTGATATTGAAAAGATAAAAAATAAATAAAAGTCCCCTCACATGTGCATTTACATCTGAGATTACCTTTTAATTCCATGGATAGGAACCATAAGCCACTCCGCTGTGGAAATAGAGTGAGACATTTTGTGACCATGATACAACAGCTGAATAATAAGCACGCTAGCAGTATTGTACCATGTAGATTTACCTAGGTCCTCTATATTTGGAATAGTAGCAGAAACAGCAAGGAAGCGAACATGAGCTAGAGGACTAGAGTTCATTTCAGGATTGCGAGCAAGCATTTTTATTCTACTAACAACCGCTTCCAAAGATGACCCGCGAGGATCATTTAACAAGTGAACTTCATCAATAAGTAGAAGACCAATATCACTGAAAAAGCTTAAGCCACCGTCTTTTATTCTGTACCGTGTAACAGCATCAAACTTCTGAGGAAAGATGATGTAAATCCACAAAGTGAGGGTTGAATAGAAAGGTTTCAAATCAAAACAAAAAAGAAGAAGAAGAAGAAGACAGAATTTGTACACTCTGAGTTTTGGATATATATCCAAAATAGGCATGATATGTTCACCTCAGGAGTGGTTAGGATGATGTCTGCCTCTTGTAGATTCCTTGGGTTATAAAATTCACTATCACCAGTCAATTCCAAGCAGTTAATGCCCCAGGATCCAAGCTTCTGGTTCCAATCCCGAAGTTTTTCCTGTACTAAGGCCTTTGATGGAGCTATGTAGATCTCCATGCCACAAGAGAAAGAATATTGAAATTCAGTATCCATGTTTATTTGAAGTTGGAAAAAGGCTTAGTTGAGTTGAATAGAGTATCCATATGTATTTCATTCAGTTTGAGCTGGAAATGCTTTGTAGAAATATTTTAAGCAATATAGAAATCAACAATATTTTTTAAGCAATTTTTAGGTGGAAGTACTGAGGCAACATCTTGAAACCACTGCTTAGACATCAATCAAGATGTGCTTTCTTAAAGATGGCTAGGAAAATATTATCAGCTAGCATCCCTCTTCTTTTATGATTTTTTATAGATAGACTAAAGCGATTGTCAGAAGAATTTACCATTGGCGTTTAACTTTGATAGCAATGTACACACACTGTTGGAATTAGAAAACAAGTGCTTTCCCCTTTTTTTTTAAATAATAAGATAGTAGAATACTGCACTAGCAACATTAGAAGTTATAACTTACAGTCTTCAGGGTTCCCTTTATATGAACAAACTTTCCCTCCTGAGTAAGAAACCTCGAAAGAAGCCTCAAAATACATAGCTCAAATAGTACTGTTTTACCACTTCCAGTTGGTGCTGAGATAACCATGTTTGTGTCGGAGTGAAAACATTCAGAAAAGCATTCACTCTGCAAGGAATTGAAATACCTAAAAGTACAAGACACCAACAGTAAATAGAATCTATTCAATTGTGCGCCGCACAAGCAAGCAAGCCAAGTTAAAGGAGATATCAAATCACAAACAATCTGTTGCTGCGACACTACTATGTCTCTAAATAGATAAGGATCACACTACTATGTATCTCAACGGGTAAGGATCAGCCACATACATTACCAATGCCTTATGGTATGAATTATATGACACATCAACATAACATGCAACTAGGCAAGAGGAGACTATACAGATTTAGTAAATTAAACATTTCAACTGCACATTTATATAGCCTAATTATGCCAGGCTTTTACGGAAATTATGAACTGTAATTGATGAAAAGAAAACATTGTATGGAGTCTTAAAATTTTAATAATGCCACCGTAGTCTCTGATAAAATCTGAAGTTCCCCCTCCCCAGGGTATAAAAAGTACATTTTTTTCAACTAAAGGTTTTGCTCCATTTCGTTTGAAATATGTTAAGGCATTCTATTAGAATTTTATACAATGGAATATCAACCCTTCAGTCCTTCCAAGAAGTCGGGCTGCCAGCAAGAATAAGATACGTCCAGGATAATTATTATAGCTGTGCAAATCTTCTAATTTCAGATTTTCAGAGCTAAATTGGAGAAAGACAAATATATGGCAAAGAGTACCTGAAACTGAAAGTCGAACTAAAAGGTCCAGGAAGATCTGACACAGATCTCAGTGAATATGAGTCCATATTGAGCTTCTTCTTCAAAGACAGAAGAAATGCAAATTATGTCAAAGTCACGTTCCCATGGCCTGTTTATCAAAGGAATGTCAAAGTTAATTCAATAATGAACAAGATGGAAATCCAATTTTTTTCTGCATCCAATTTTTTTCTGCATAGCTCGGAATGCAAATCAATATCGATCCAATATATGTCATTTAAGCAAGTAGACAGTGAAATGGTTTCCATCTTATCATTTTCCATGTTTTACATATTTTTTCATTCATACCATTTGAGCAAAGCTCTAGAAATATTCGTAAACATATAAAACTCGTCATCTTAAAACCCTGGATTTTCTCCGTGATTTGTTCACCAACACATTTTTTCAAAGTGATGCAAAATACTACTGTTTCCTCCTTTGATTGGAGAAATAAAACTTCCGTTATCCTTCTTTAAGCCGAGTATAACATTTTCTTTCAATTTCTGTTTCTACTGATGATGAATCCACTCAAAGATTACGAAACTCAAGAGCAACGAGGTAACTAAAAAAATATTGTCCGAGCTTCTTTTAGGATCTAAAGGACCAATAGGATAAGCATTTGGATCTTCCAAGGTAAAACTACCGAAGCCTGAGCAATTAGCATTCTAGAAGAAGAAGAATGAAGATTTTATATACCAATTCCAAACGGCAATAAAGGTAAATTCATGTTAATAGCATTATAGTGGCCAAAGAATTCTTTAAAGCCTGTTCTGTCAATTTGTTTGGTGAAAGTATGTCAAGTTTTTTCGATTTATTGAGAGAGAAACAGACAACGAAATTTCAGCAGGGAAGACTAATCCAAACACAAGTATAACAAGAATGGCACTAGAAAAAGAGGCGAAAACGTTAGAGAAAATTCTAGTTGTTCCTCTGATAGATCGACAGCTTTAACGAAAGACTGGCAGATTAATCACACTTACGCTGAGCCACAATTTACCGATGAACGCTTTCCGATCGAAAAAACATCAAGAAAAACGATCCGTTCTGATCTTGCTCGATCGTTACCTAACAAAAGAAATCACTAAAGAAAGAAAAGCGATCGTAGATGGATAGAGAACGCGTTCTTTACCTCTGTGACGACAATGGCGTGTTCGCTTGCACAGAAGACTGCTAGAAGAGAGGAACCAAAGAGATGCTAGAAATAGAAGGTCGTCTGAAGTGAGTAGACTGTAGACGTTTTATAGTCGAAAGGTTGAAATGCCGGAATTTCGCGCGCGATGCTCGTCTCAGTTGACATCCGACGTGGACGTTTCGCGGCAACGCCAGCGGGGGATGACTATTTAAAAGAACAAGCAAGCAAGCAAAATATAACACTGTTTATAATGACACGTTTTTTTTTTCAGATTAGACCACCAAAGTCATGTCTAATGAGGTCAATCTAAATGGGGTTTTATGAATTCATGTGTGTGTTAAGTGTTTCGTGAAAATTAAAACATTTAATAAATCAAGTTAACGTCCCGATTTCCTAACTTAAAACTATGTTTAATATTTTTTTGGTGTCATTATCTTTTTAATAAAATGTATAAGTTTTTCGTTCTCTCTGTAATAAGAGTAATATGATAAGATCGTTCTTAAAATTTAAGAAGTTGACAGAGAATCCGAACTACATAAAATGGAGACTTTAGAATTGGGTCAACGACCGTCAATAATGAAGAAGAATGTGAGATTTGAGGCAGGTCATATTTAAATAATTAAACTATCATATTATCTTTCAAACAAAATATAATAATAAAGTTAGTGAGATTAGCATTGTAAAAAATAAATAAAAAACGGTCGCTATACATACTAAACATTTTTATTTTATATTCATTTGATGTACATAGTTAAGTTTAGCAACCGTAGCTTTTAGGTCTGACGGTCTTTAATATGATATCAAAACTTTGTCCCTCTCTTCAAACCTCTTTACAAGTATTTTCTTATTTGTCTCATTTATTAATCATGTATTAACCTCATGATAAACCTAGACCATGTGTTATCATGCATATAAGGAATAGTATTAGTATTTATATTTGATTAACCTGCATAATAATTGAGCCCTACCTAAACACCTGTAGCCTTTAGGGGAGACGATTTCTAACATTTTGAGCCACATTTTTTATGATTCCCCATCTCTCTTTTGTTTCTTTTTTTTATTATTTTTTTATGTGAATGGAAAACATCAATTGAAGATAAAATACCGAATAAGGTAACTTGGACACATACAATATAAGTTTAGATGCACTAGTTAAAAAAATGTAATCTATTAACACTAGATAGTAACAATAAGAGTAGAGATGGATTTAAAAATAATATGAACAAAGACAATTAAGAAAGATCGAACTTCTAATTATATGAATTCGGACTTAGCCCTTTATAGAACGGAATGAATGAAATTGATTCATGTAACCGATTTTATGTAGTTGAAAAAATGTTTAGTTAAGTTGAGTTAAGTAAGTGAATGTGTAGGGTAGAATAAAGGTTCCAACCTATTGAAATTGGAATATTCAAGTAAATTGAAGCAATCAACTATTTTTCTAACAGTCACCTGGTAGATCAAATTGATTAAGTTGTGTCTATTGAGTGGTTTTAGGAAAAGGAATGTAAGATTATCATATCTTCGAGGGTTGTCAGACCTGAAAAGTTGTCAACACATAATCATACTCAAATCACCCAAGTCTTTTTTCAACCAACTACATGAAGATGACTATATAAAATGAATTTCTCTATTTTGTTCAATCAACGGCTAAATCATTCTTAAATTGCAAGTTATTATATGCTTTGGATACTACTAAGGTCACATAAAATTAAGCATCAAGACCCATTAACTGTTGGGTTTTGGCTCAAGCGTGGATTACTTGTTGGATTAAAACATGGAATATAAATTTATAAAATAATTAAGACTTGTTAAATATGAATAAATATTTATGATTTAGTTGTATTTAAATAAAAAAATTATGTTAGCGTAGAACGATAAATCTTTGTTGGTCACAATTTTTAAATATTGTAACTAAAAAAGTTTATATACAGGAGGTTCATCATTATTTATTGACCATCCAACTGATGAGTAAGATTTTGAAGAGTGTGAAGTTTAGTCCCTGAAAGTTTTGTGAAAAAAAAATAGAGTTTAGAATTTAGAGTTTGTGTAGGCGACGCTATTAGAGTTATAGATTTATTTTGGTTATGTTATTTTTCTTTTTTACCAAAGTTTCAAATCCACTTTAAGTTCTCTAAGGTACTTATTAATTGAGAGTGAATTAGTTTTGTTTGTAGTTTTGAGATTTTTTCTTTGTATATCTTCGAGTTATAAGTGTTAATTTCTTTTATTCTTTTATTTATTGAATACGCGAGATTTGAGGATTTGTCAAAAAATTTATTTATTAAATCAGTGAGATTAGAGAAATTGGGTATTTTTTGTCAACACTAACACGGGTACAAAAGGCCAGTTAAATCAATCAAGTTCAAACATGCTATGTCACGCCCCAGTACACAGCACACCGCAGTGTCTAGTACTCCCGGATCATTTGTCCACACTATTCACTATTCATGAATAGTATTTTATTTTATTTTATTATTTATTCATTTTTTCTTCTATACACTCAATCTACATGAGGAATATACGCGTGATAAATCAATTTCTATGCCAAATCACGTTCCGAACTCACTTTTGACATTTTCAAGTTCATTTGTCACATGCACACATGACTTAAAATGTACTTATATGTGTATTATACTTTTCAGTATACGTATAAGTCAACCAAATATATTGATTAAAAGTACGGGGTGTTACATACACATGACTTAACCAAATACCTTGATTAAAAGCACGAGATTTTTGTCACACCCCAGTACACAGCCCACCGCAGCGTCTAGTACCCCCGGATCATTTGTCCACACTATTCACTATTTATGAATAGTGCAGGGCCTCCTCCAGTTTCGAACTCACAACCAATGGTTTGAATCCGAACTCTGAGTAGCCACTGAACCTGTGGACAAATGATCCCGGGGGTCTAGACGCTGCGGTGGGCTGTGTACTGGGGTGTGACAATATAATGTGGTATGTAACGGCTGGGGTATACGTACCCATCACATCCCGGGGTATGTATTACCTTCTGTTATACTAGTAGATCATTGTTTGTGAGTATGCCTACAACAGAAATTGTAGACTGACGTCATGACCGGCACAATGTATTATACACTGTACATACTCATATACAATATATAATACACTGTCAGCCTCAACGAACATTCACAATAATTCCCACAATTTCCAAATTTTTGACTTCACCGCCCCATCAAATGGACGTTTCACTTTTGTTTTTCCTGAGATATCACAAATCAAATCCAATATAGATATCTAGAATCATTTCATTCATTCACACATCAAATTTTCATTTCATCATCCAATATATTAAGCTATATATATGCCCACGCATCCCATATAGATGATAATACATACATATATATATATATATATAATGTGTGATAAGTATACATATCAAAATAACAAAAATATAATATATTTCCTCCAAGCATACATACACATACCAGACGAAGGCTCACGTGATTATCACTCACGGATTTTTCCTTTTCCCTTCGACTCAATACCTGAAATATTGGAGGAAATGGGGTGAGCAAACAACAGCTCGGTGAATATAGTTTTTGACATGACAATCGCATGCATTTTAGGAAACATGACATATCAAATCGATTTAAAACATTTCAAAAGCACATATGCACCATTCATCAAAATAAGGTACGTGCACACAATATATAGTTGATGCTCATTCATAAATATTTTACCATCTCCCTCTCATTACCCAATTCACAGTCATTTCAAGGATCGCAACCCTTGTTAGGACAGACCTACTGACAATGAGGACTCGCAAAACCTCATCCGGGTCTAATTCCTAACTAAATGACATTATTATAAGCTCTACTTTCTAAAATCAGTTTGCATGATCACTAAAACTCAATGCATTACATAAACATGCATACAATCAACCAGTTTATATGTGTACTATCGCGACCCCTTCCCAGGTGACGTCACGACCGGCACAGTACCCCAGAGAATGTCACAACCCAACAAACCTGAGGCATTGATAAGCCTCTACTCGGAAGGTTAAATACGATCCAAAGACATAATATATATATGATTAGGATAGTTGAATTAAATACCGAGATATGGCATCATCATCCAGAATATGAGGTCATCGACCCAATCCACAAGATTCGACTATCCTTACTATAAACATGGAACTTCAAAATGTTATTTTATTATTATTTCATTTAGCATATACATATCAAAATTTTCTCACGAACTATATGTTATATATCATAGTGTCTGTGATAATTATATACACTAACAAAACACAAATATCTTCTACTATTTGCCTTATGTACAAATCAAAACTCACATCTAAACGAAGTAAGGCAGGCTACACCAACTCTAAGCCTTGCCCTTTCCTTTACAATCTGATCCTGAAAAATATAAGGGAAAATGGAATGAGCTCAACTAGCTCAGTGAATACTTTTCACAAAAATCTCCACATATGCATTTATGTAAAACATGTATGTTACTTGAAATAACATTGTTAAATTGAAATGCATTAAGGAAATATATGATACATGCTTCCAAACTAAAGATATAATTATGCATCATTTTCATAAAAGATATGTAGAAAAGCCTCAACAGGAGGTCACATCAGGATAACATTGCCTACATTTCCCCCATTGCGCCATGGGTTCAAACTAACACGTTATCCAACTAATCATTCTACCCTTACATTCCTTAATGATTCGAAAAGTCCTTTTCACAAAATACCAATCCAAGTACTCCGTTGGCACTTTTCCCTAAAGAACAAGTAAATAGAAAGAAATCTAACGCCGAGGTATTTAATCCTAAATACCTAAGGCCATGTCAATGCATAAAATCCGTGCTCATGATCATAAATACAATGCACATATATAATATAATGCATATCATTCAATAATTCAATTTCATATATATACAATGCTATACATGGAGAAGTAAGGTGAGAAATACTCACAAATCACAAAATTTTGCCTAAGTCCACAATTTTTCACTAATTCACCAATACTTCAATTGTGTTCACAAATCCTCATCCAATTCATAATCCACCCACTGCAAATTACACGTTACACACACACAAATGAATTCTAGAAAAACGAATTTAATCACTTGATTAATTACCAAGTATCAATAACCCATTACCTTACCATTTCAGTTACTAAGATAGAATTTCCAGCACATGATCAAATTACTTATTTGATCCCCAAATTAACACAAAATTTCCATCTCTATAAGTTAAGCAATTTAGTCCCTAAGCAAGTTACCTAAGCATTCTTCAAATGCTCTAACATTTCCAGCACTTAATTTTCAGCCAATTACCCATCAAATTGATCAAAATCTATCATTGAACAACTTACCAATGTATTGTCATTGCCCAATTTTCTAAATTTCCAGCACTTGTTCAGTTCATTAGTCATCAAATGAATCATCATCAACCAAGAATTTCAGAAATTCAGCATTCCAATTTCTGTCAAATATCAACCCAACACATCCATAATCAATTTCCAGTCAATACACATAATAAAACACCACAAATGGTCACTCAAATTGGGTTCCAAAACCCTGTTTTAACATGGCTGGAACACCATGTTCTATCAATAAAAATCAGTGTTTTTATCATCAAAATGTTCACCAATGGACAATAAATTAATCCCCCATGGTTTGAGTCAACATATCAATCAAATCCAATACCAAATTCCCATTCTCCATATTCAGATTTAGCCATAGAAATCAATGTTTAAACTATTAATTTACTCACCAATGAACAAGAAAGCAATCTCCCATGGTTTCCTTCAATGAATCACTAAAAATCCAGCTCAAACCCTCACTTTCTAGCTTCATTTCTAGCCATGGAAATCACTTGCATGTTACATATAATAGACAAGTTGAAGAGAGAAATTCATTAATGGAATTTTCAGCTCAAAATCACCATTCTTTACTTGATATTTTAGCCTTCAAGCACCCATTTCTTTCCTTGTCTTTCTTTCCTCTTCTCTTTGTTTTTTTTTTTCTTTACTTTAGAACGTGCTCCAGCAAGTTCTTATCCTCAATTGCAACAAGGTCAACACTTTCACCTAGTTGCCAACAAGCTAAAATGTGTCAAAATGTGTTGAGTTCAACTTGCCACCAAGGTACTACGTGTCATAACCATATCTAAGCAGCTGCAAGTCATATATTTTATTTCATGCACAAACACACTAACACACACGTATTTTGCCTTACACATACACACTAACAAATACAAAAAGACATCAAAATACTTCGTATACACACAATATACGAGTATTATACACATCAATCATGTGCGCAAGACTTCGAGTTGGGCATTTTACGTCATCATGACGTCACATGCTAAAAGTGGTCGTTACATGTACAATGTCATACAATAACCAAATCAAGAAAACTATACTCACAGTGGTTACACGAGGTTTCTAAGTTAAATCGAGCAACAATAAACGCCCATCATAATTGCTTCCTCAAGAGTATTTATCCATGCACTTGAGCTCTCAATTTAAACACTGAAATGAACCATAGATTATCATGAAAATCATCATTTCAACTCACTGTTCACATCATAGTACTATTTATATCACTGTTCACGTCGTCACTATTTATTTGAAAGATGTAAATTGTTACTAAAATTGTCAAACGATCCCAAAAATCACGAAATTAGCATCGATGCACTCGCAACAGTGCCTTCTACCATTCTATAGCCTTAAACTGGCGTTTCATCGGGTTTATGATTCAACAGGTCTCCAATATACACTCTAACTTCCAATAGCCATAAAAGTTCCAAATGAACAACTAAATGAAATCTAACCACATATTCAGGGTCCCGACAGTCCAGTGAGTGTTTTTCAACCTTCTTAGCGGATTTTCATTCACGTTGGGTCAAAACTCCAATTTTTGAAAACGCCGTAAAACGGCTCCCACAACAAAATTACTCCGCTAGAATCGTTACATCTAGCTTAGATATCAATTTTACGAAGAAATAGAGTGAAAATCACTTACCACGAGTCTCGATTTCTCGCGAATCTTGCGTTTCCCCTTTTTCTTCTTCTCCTTCTTCTCTCTGCCCGTTCTTTCCTTTTCGTTCGTTTTCTCTCTACTTCTTGCAACTTCTTTTCATTTTTTTTATTTTCTTTTCATGCGAGTACTGTTCACGGTACTGTTCGGCAAACAGTACCCGTAAATGAACAGTAATATATTTTTATTTTCTTTTTTCTTACTTCATTCCTCATCTTCTTCTTCTATACACTCAATCCACATGAGACATATACGTGTTGTAAATCGATTTCTATTTAAATCGTATTCTGAACTCACTTTTGACATTTTCAAGTTCATTTGACACATGTACACTGTCACACCCCAGTACACAGCACACCGCAGTGTCTAGTACCCCGGGATGTGATGGGTACGCATACCCAAACCACTATATACCACATAATATTGTCACATCTCAGTACACGGCCCATCGCAGTGTCTAGTACCCCTGGGATCATTTGTCCCCAGTACCCAGGTATGCGTACCCATCACATCCCGGGGTACTAGACACTGCGGTGTGCTGTGTACTGGGGTGTGACAAAAATGCCTTTATGTATTTTATTTTTACTTCAGTCTCAACTATATATGTTTTTACAGAAGTACTCACACCATTAGCACCCACATCTGGAGCTATCAATGGTTCAAGCCTCTGTCTTTCTCATATTACAACTTTGCCACAAGCTCATAAGCTGTGCATTTCATTGTTGTTGGGTAGTTATTAGCCATATATAAGTTATATAACTTATTATCACTAGATTACATCCAGTTCTTTTTCTTTTAACCTTCTGATCCTTTCGTGATCAGCAATTTCCATTGTTAATCTTGACTATTCTTTCCCAAATCTAGAATTCATCATCGCAGATGATTCTCAGTCAAGATAACATATTAAATTCGGCTTAACATAATAGGACTACCCATATGTATACCCATACAAACAATCATAATATCATTAAAGTTTTTATCTTTGTAAGGATTTTAAATCTAGGCTCTGATACCAATATTGTCACGACGCCCCTGACGTAGGTTGACGTCATGACCGGCACAGTATATTATACACTGTACATACCCATATATAGTATACAATACACTGTCAGCCTCAACGGACATTCACAAAAATTCTCAATATACCACAAATCAAATCACATCAAATATATATATAGATGATCATTCCACTCACATTCATTCCATTCATTCCACAAATTAAATTCTCACCTGATAAATATCTATGATCATCTCATTCCATCATCCCAAGCATTATATATTACCACACAACCCATCTAGGTGATAGTATATCTATAGTGTGTGATATTATACATATCAAAATAATAAACATATAACCTAGTTCTTCCAAGCATACATACACATACCAGACGAAGGCTCACGTGATTATCACTCACGGATTTTTCCTTTTTCCTTCGACTCAATACCTGAAATATAGAAGGAAATGGAGTGAGCAAACAACAGCTCAGTGAATATAGTTCTTGACATGACAATCGTATGCATTTTAGGAAACATGGCATATCAAATCGATTTAAAACATGTCAAAAGCACATATGCACCATTCATCAAAATAATATACGTGCACACAATATTGCTCATTCATAAATATTTTACCATCTCCTCCTTCAAGGCAAGAGAGCGGCCGTACAAGGTAGCCACAACCTCTCATTACCCAATTCACAGTCATTTCAAGGATCGCAACCCTTGTTAGGACAGGCCTACTGACAATGAGGACTCGCAGAACCTCATCCGGGTCTAATTCCTAACGAAATGACATCATTACAAACTCCAATTGCTAAAATCAGTTTGCATGATCCATAAAACTCAATGCATTATATATAAATAGAACATGCATACAATCAAACATTTTATATGTGTACAATGACATACAAGAACCAAATCAAGAAAACTATACTCACAGTGGTTACACGGGGTTTCTCAGTCAATCGAGCAATAATAAACGTCCATCATAATTACTTCCTCAAGAGCATTTATCCATGCACTTGAGCTCTCAGTTTAAACACTGAAATGAACCATAGATTATCATGAGAATCACCATTTCAACTCACCAAAACATTATGACTACACTCAAATTTTCTAGCTGGTTCAGCAGCTAAGATGGGGTTATTTAACCATGAAAATACATAGGAAAATATATGTCATATCCACAAAGCATGTTCTTAACATCGAAACATTCGGAATTCAGTTCTCTACGATTCTATGACCTCAAACCGGAGTTTCATTGGATTATAATTCTATTGTATTCACTGGATATGATCATAATACTATTTACATCACTGTTCACGTCATCACTATTCATTCGAAAGATGTAAATTTTTACTAACATGGTCAAACGATCCCAAAAATCATGAAATTAGCATCGATGCACTCGCAACAGTTCATTCTACCATTCTATATCCTTAAACTAGAGTTTCATTGGGTTTTAAATGATTCAAAATCGAAACTCTAAATTCCAACAAACTTCAAACGGCTATAAAAATTCTAAATGAACACATAAATTCAATCTAACCATATATTTAAGGTTCCTACAGCTTAGGAAGTGTTTTCCAACCTTCCTAGCGGATTTTCATTAACGTTGGGTCAAAACCCCAATTTTTGAAAACGTCGTAAAACGGCTCCCACAACAAAAATTACTCCGCTTGAATCGTTATATCTAGCTTAGATATTAATTTCACGAAGAAATAGAGTGAAAATCACTTACCGCAGGTTTTTTTTTATTTTTTCAATTTGAATATTGTTCACAGTACTGTTCTGCACAGTGCCCACAAATGAACAGTATTTTATTTTATTGTTTATTCATTTTTCTTCTATACACTCAATCTACATGAGGAATACACGCATGATAAATTAATTTCTATGCCAAATCACGTTCCGAACTCACTTTTGACATTTTCAAGTTCATTTGTCACATGTACACGTGACTTTAAATGTACTTATACGTGTATTATACTTTTCAATATACGTATAAGTCAACCAAATAATTGATTAAAAGTACGGGGTGTTACATACACATGACTTAACCAAATACCTTGATTAAAAGCACGAGGTTTTTATCACACCCCAGTACACAGCCCACCGCAGCGTCTAGTACCCCGGGATCATTTGTCCATACTATTCACTATTCATAAATAGTACAGGGCCTCCTCCAGATTCGAACTCACAACCTATAGTTTGAATCCGAACTCTGAGTAGCCACTGAACCTGTGGACAAATGATCCCGGGGGTACTAGACGCTGTGGTGGACTATGTACTGGGATGAGACAATATAATGTGGTATGTAACGGCTGGGGTATACGTACCCATCACATCCCGGGGTATGTATTATCTTCTGTTATACTAGCAGATCATTTGTCCACACTATTCACTATTTATGAATAGTATAGGGCCTCCCCAGATTCGAACTCACAAACTATAGTTTGAATCTGAACTCTGAGTAACCACTTCATGAATAGTGTGGACAAATGATCCCGGGTACTAGATGCTACAGTGGGCTGTGTACTGGGGTGTGACATACTATTATTATTATTTTTTTATTTATTTGAACCTGTTTAAAAAAAAACCAAGAGTCATTAATATATGTTTTTTTTTACTTATCTAAATAAAAAAATATAGAGATTTGGGCTAGAAATACACTAGTATTTTTTTTTTTGAAATACACTAGTAAATTGGGCCAAAAATGCATTAATAATGACAGACGGTCACATTCCTATAATCAACATGGAATCCTATGTATTATGTGGCTTTGTGTTAATTTTAAGGATACACGGGTTTGCAATATATGTTTATGGCCTAAATTCTTTAGTATCACTCAATTTTTATTTTTATTTTTTTAGAAAAGTGCGAGAGTAATAGTCAAAATATATTCTTTCAAAAAAAAAAAAACTCAAAATATATATTCACAGTATACATCACTTTCAGACATTATTAAATTATCTAAAATCTTATACCAATATCTCATTTGGAATAATTTAACAATATACAAAAGTGATGTATACTTTACACTTACACTTTAAATATTAAAATAACATTACTAATTTTTTTTAAGGTAGGACAGAGACGGAGTTAGTGGTAAATAGGACCACTACAGAGTTATAGCATCACAATACAAAATGCATGAACAACGATAAGAGGGTACGTTCGACAAAATCACACATCCTGATTATTTTCACCCGACATTTTATATCTCTTCACGCTTTACTCTTTTTATTCACATAAAAGTTTAAAATTAATTATTTTCTCTCTCTTCACCTACTTAAATTTATATTCTACCACTCACACCCCAATGCCTTAAACCTTTTCACTTTTTTATTTATTTTCTTCTCTTTATCATTTCTCAAAGTTTTTCAATTATTCAAAAGATTATAACATTATTATAAAAATTTGTAAATCTTACGAAAAAATAAAATTATTTTGGGCTTTAGAGGCCTCGAACTCAAAGTGATTTAAGTACAATATTAATTACAAATCGATAAATAAATCATAATTTTTACATATTTTAAGTTTATTTCAATATTATATTATTGAATTTGAATTTTTTTTTGCAAAAAAAAAGGGGGTAAAAATAGTAAAAATTACATTTTTAATTAAAAAAATATAAGAAAATGACAAAATTAAAAATTGAAATGAGTTAGAGAGTTGAAGAGTTAAAAAATAAGTGAGTGAAGAAAGATGAGAAAATTTAAGAAGTTTAATACTTATTTTTTTATAACTTTATATTAGGCTTTTTATTTTTATTTTTATTTTTAAATAAATTAGGTGAAGAGATAAAAAAATTTGATAAAAATAAAAGAATCTTTTTGTAAATTATTCAATTGACTTTGCCAGCGGAGCCTACATTTTATTTTTATTTTTATTTTGAGATCAACAACTTAGGTTAGGAAATATTCTTGTACTTAATTTTAGCCAAAGCTCAGGTTCGGAGCTTTGCCTACAGCTTAGGTTCGGAGACATTTGATGACAGCTGTTTCATTAAATTTACAGCTGTCAATCCGTATAAAAGGCAATATGTCTCTATTTTTTGGTTCGTAACTTTTTGCCATTTTGGGTTGTGCTTTTAGCAGTGATCCTTCTTTTTTGTAAGAACTATTTGGTTAAGGGTTTTAAGGTTTTTTCTATATACTTCATTCTCATTTTTATTTTTATTAAATTTTTTTATTTGATGTTTTAAACTATGAAATTCAGTTTTTATTGTTAATCTCTGGAGTCTGATTTCAAACTTAAATCAAGCTGTTTTTGGTTGATTTTTTTTTTGGTAACTACAAGGTGTTTGTTCTTCCTCCCTGGGTTTAGGAGATCAAATTGGAATGTTTTTCATTTACATGCTGTTTTGCATTATCAGTTTGTAAGGATTTCTCTTAAATGGGGTTTGTTTTGTCTTCTTGTAAACTGAATTAAAATTTTATAGTTCCTTAATTGCCTGTTTGCTTTGTTTCAGTGTGAAGTGTTGTAATTAGAATGATGGACAACCACTTGTTGATGAGTTGATGGATTATTCATCAGTCTTCCAACCTCCATCATCAAGTTTTTTCAGTTTTCGTTGACACAATTTTACGACTTTTAATGGAGATCAATGTGCAATTAGGTTCTGGTTTTGATACTGCAACATAGGATGTTACCGCTTATGAATGTTTTCAATTTCATCTATTTTGCATTCTTGGAATGTTATCCGTCCTTTCTAGTTCCACAAGATGCTTGCAATTTCTTTTGCCAATTTCCTGAGCGTAAAATACTGCACAATTTTAAACTTCGTTTTTTAACATTTTGTAGGTTATTTGGCAAAGAGGAAAGCATCTGGAATTTGAAAAGGCCTATTTTAGCAACCAGAGTAGCAATAGTCAAGTTGATTTTGGCTGTCATTTATTCCTTTGCAGCTTCAGTGTCAGAGGTGATTATTGAATAGCAATTGTTTAGCTCAGGACTTGTTGAAGAGCATCGTTTCAGACTATAATGCTGTGAATTTAACTATTCCTTTCGTTTAGTAACCAATGTTTAAGTCTTTCTCTGCTTAGAAAAGAAAACCCGAGCAATGTGCAGTGAAATGGTGTTGATGCTTGTGTTTTATTTCATTGCAGTGTGAGATGAGCTTTCTCGACTTCATAGATTTATCTTGTGATGACGAGGATAGAGAGGTAGATGTGAAAGGGGTTAAACAAGAGCCTGATATAGATCAAAGTACCATTCAACAAAAAGAGCAATATAGTGCTACACAGGAACAGAAGCAGAACCACAGTATAAGCCAAGAATCTCACGAGAACGGAAAATTAAATAATTTGAAGACTGTCCAAAGTAGTGCTGCAGTATCTAGCTCTGCTTCTAGATTGCCTCCTCCACCAGTTTGTCGTCAATTCTGGAAAGCTGGAAACTATGATGATGCACATACTTCCAAAGTTTTGCTGCAAGGTATTACATATTGTATCACAGTTTGCTTGTGTTGATATTCTGCCAGTTCTGCTTCTCAATATTGACCCTTTTTTTTTAAATATCTTTTCATGTTAATTTATGCTGTATAAATATTGCATAACTGTTGATGTGACCTCATCCAATGGATCTTAACTGATTGACATACTGTTTCAAATTTTTATTTTTATTTTTGGTTTTTTTTTGGTGTGTGCGCGGTGCATGCATCCATCATTGTAGATTGTTTTGATGTAGATTCTATTGTTTGAATTTGTTGATTGATTTGTCCATTTTGACCTATTCTCTGTTCACAAGGTATGAATGTGGGACTTAAAAAAAAAGGATAAGATTAGTTGCTGAAGCTTCAGTTGGAATTGCTCATATACTCAACTTAACCCAACTCTAGAAAGTTTCTTCCCTACTACATGGTTTCGACTTCATGAATCTGCTTCCTCCATATCCCATTATACTCTTAGGCCTGAATCTAAAGCCATATTAGTAGTGCTACATCTTTCTTAATTGTTTTGTCTATGTTTACTGTTTAGTGTGGTGAAGGTGTTAAGGCAATGTCGAGGTGATTGACTCCCTATTTTGGCGAGGTGGTGCCTAGGCATTGCAAATAACATTTAGTTTTGGCTCCCTAAGTAAATCATTAATTAATTTTGTACATAAAAACCATGTATATACAATTATATGCATATTTTGAAAGATAAATTATATTTTACATTCTTTAATTTCATGTGCACAAAATCAAACCAGAAAAATATGTTGAAAAGTGGGACAAGTTGGCATATAGTGATAATAAAATGATTTTAAGAGCCATATTTGATGAAATACTTGTAACAAAAGAAAACATTTGCAACAATATAACAAAAACAAAAATAGAAAATAATAATTAGAAAGTAAATAAAAGAAAATATAAGTTGCATAATGTTATGAAGATAGATGTATAATTAAAAGTTGCACCAACGCCAACGTCATTTATCATTTATCATGCTTTCCTGAATCCCATCATATTATATCTTTAGATACTCTGTCACAGGCCTTTTTTGTGAATCAATAAAAGCCATGTCAACATCATTTTTTCTTCATATAATTTTCATTAATCTCTTTAGTAGTAAATAGTTGTTATGGTTGATTTCTTAAATAGAAATTGAAATTGATTTTTTGACACTATAGGTTTGGCTCTTACCCAATTCTTAATTACTCTCTTGGGGTTTATGGTTTTGTATGGTGTAATTTTGTCTCAAAACTGAAACCGAACCGAATTATATTGATATTTTAACTTTCCAAACTGAACCGTTGTATGTATAAAAACTGAACTGAAGAAGATTGATTTGAATCATTTGATTTAGTTGGTTTGAATGTAAATAAATATTTAATATCAAGTGAAAGAGAGGGTTGTTTGATTTTGATTGGTTTGGAAGGGTTATCATCGTGAACTGGACTTATCGGTTAAAAAAAAAAACTGAACACGTGGAAAATCAAACTAAACTAAACCAAAATGAACTAATCGGTTTATGACACTGTTTATATAATTGAATATATTTCTTATAAATAAGTCTTTGATGCCATTTTTTTGTGAATAATTTGTTTCCTTCTGGGATTACAGGTGGGCAAAATCATTTACGTGTTCATCCCAAGTTTCTTCACTCAAATGCCACTTCACATAAATGGGCCTTTGGTGGTATGCACCATTTGTTCTTTCCTTTTCCTGCATTAATTGTACAAATAATGGAACATCTAAAATGCTCCCCTCATTTCATTTTATTTCTATTTGATTTACTATTGGCTTATATGCTCTTTGTTTTGTTGCTGCTATTTTCAGCCATAGCAGAGTTGCTTGATAACGCATTTGATGAGGTAAATTACATATTTGATCTTTGTTCAAGTTTATTTTGAATTATTTTCCATACCATTACTTAATATTGATGTCCTTGGATAGTTATTTTATGTTAATTATGCTATATTACTTCAGAAGGTTAAGCCTTGGTGCAGTGGTAAGGTTGCTCCTCCTCTTTGACCTATATCAAGGGTTCAAATTTAGAAACAGTTTCTCCACAAAGTGGGTTAGGACTATGTGCATTAATCCTTTGTAAATCACTAAATCTCATAATGGTAGGAGTCTAGTGCACTAAATACATCCTTTTCATTCTATACTACTTTAGATAAATAGTTATCGATTTGAATGGGCTTTATGTAACTATTTAAGAGGAGTTCTAGTGAGTGGTGCTCATTCAAATTCCAGTTATGGCTCATTATCTAGCTATTAATTTATTGAAAAAATTGATTCAAGTTGGTTGTGTGGCATATAGATACAAAATGGAGCTACTTCTGTTATTGTAGATAAAACTTCAAATCCTCGGGATGGAAGTCTAGCCTTGCTAATTCAAGGTACTTCATTCTGCAAACTTAATGGTTTCTGATGTGACATTGGAGCCTTCCACTTTCTACTTTATATAATGTACCAGTATTTCCATTCTACTATTGACACTTGACAACTAGAAGATGATGGAGGTGGGATGGACCCAGAATCAATGCGCCATTGTATGAGCTTTGGCTTTTCAGATAAAAAATCCAAATCTTCCATTGGACAATGTAAGAATCCTTTGCTTCCAATTCTAAATCATATTTGCAGGTGCTTTCCTTGTTTTAAATTAATTGATTGATTTGATAGCCTTTCAGATGGAAATGGCTTCAAGACCAGCACTATGAGACTTGGAGCAGATGTTATTGTCTTCAGCCGCCACATAAATAAGAGGAGGTTTGAATCTACTATTAAGATTCTGCATCATAATCTATTAGTTCCACTTTATTTTACTAGATTGTTTTGTTCATGGTTCGAAAATTCTCCGAAATTCGGCGAACTTCTATCGAAGTGCGAAGTGGATGTAAAATAAAAAATACAAAAATTCGCCGAAATAGTTTGATAAAATTCGACAAAATTCGATAAACTTCAATAAAATTTTTATTTTTCACAAGGTTCGAAACTTCGATTTCACCCGACACTTCGACCTTTAAAAATCAAAATTAATTCGGGGAAGTTTGAGAAGTCTTGGAGAATTATTGTAAAAATTCGCCAACTTAGAGAAGTTTAAAGAATTTCTATATAGATGTTAAAATATGCATAATTACTATTAGAAATGATGAAAACAAACATAAATAGATACTTTTCACATATAAAAGTATAAATATGATCGGTTGAAACATGTGTTTTTACATTAACATTGTTTAACGCACATCCAATGATCGAAAATTCGATTTCAACTTGACTTTGGTCACTTGAAAATTAGAATTAATTTGGAGAAGTTTAATTTAACATGGAGAATTTTTGTAAAAATTTCCTAATTAGAGAAATTTAGAGAATTTTTTTATATATGCTTAAATATATAGATTTATTGTAGTATAAGCTAAAAAACTAATATAAATAAACATTTTTAATTCATAAAAATACCAATAAGTGACCTAACAAAATCAATCTTATTAAGTGGGTTAATGAATTTGAAATGGTGGCTTTTGGTCTTAATTTATTTTCTTTGTTTTGATATTTAGTTTTTTGGTGACTTGCTTCTCAACCATATACTTTGCTAGTTTGAATCCCACCATGCTTAATTTATTAGTTTATTATTTAAATGTATTATTTTTTAATCTTGTTTTATAAGAGTTTCTCTTTTTGGTAAAGCATATCCCATAAACTACATAATTTGTTAGCTTATTAAATTATTTTTTAAAATTTATATTGCTATGTTGGTTGATGAAGTTGAAAATAATACATAATTATTGATATTTTTTTTGTTTTTATTAATGAAATAACATTTTTTTACTTCTTTGTCGAATTTCATCGAACTTTGTTGAATTTTGTCGAATTTTATCGAATTTCTTGTCGAATTTTTGCATTTTTGAATTGAAAAATCATGGTTCAAAAATTCTCTGAAATTCGGCGAACTTCTACAAGTTATTTCTCTTTTTTTACCATCGACGTGCGAAGTGGATGTAAAATAAAAAATACAAAAATTCGCCGAAATAGTTCGATAAAATTCGACAAAATTCGATAAACTTCAATAAAAATTCTATTTTCAATTCAAAAATGCAAAAATTCGACAAGAAATTCGATAAAATTCGACAAAATTCGATAAAATTCAACAAAGTTCGATGAAATTTGACAAAGAAGTAAAACAATGTTATTTCATTAATAAAAACAAAAAAAAAATCAATAATTATGTATTATTTTCAACTTCATCAACCAACATAGCAATATAAATTTCAAAAAATAATTTAATAAGCTAACAAATTATGTAGTTTATGGGATATGCTTTACCAAAAAGAGAAACTCTTATAAAACAAGATTAAAAAAGAATACATTTAAATAATAAACTAATAAATTAAGCATGGTGGGATTCAAACTAGCAAAGTATATGGTTGAGAAGCAAGTCACCAAAAAACTAAATATCAAAACAAAGAAAATAAATTAAGACCAAAAGCCACCATTTCAAATTCATCAACCCACTTAATAAGATTGATTTTGGTATGATGTTAAATTAAACTTCTTCAAATTAATTCCAATTTTCAAGTGACCAAAGTCAAGTTGAAATCGAATTTTCGATCCTTGGATGTGCGTTAAACAATGTTAATGTAAAAACACATGTTTCAACTGATTATATGTATACTTTTATATGTGAAAAGTATCTATTTATGTTTGTTTTCATCATTTCTAATAGTAATTATGCATATTTTAACATCTATATAGAAACTCTTTAAACTTCTTTAAGTTGGCGAATTTTTACAATAATTCTCCAAGACTTCTCAAACTTCCCCGAATTAATTCTGATTTTTAAAGGTCGAAGTGTCGGGCGAAATCGAAGTTTCGAACCTTGCTTAGGGGTAACTAATAGAATTAATTCTTTGGTAGAATTAGGGGGCTTTAGGTGAAAACAATTTTTATAAAGGTTTTAGAATCAAATGGTTTGCCTATTGAAATTTGTAAGTGTTTAGAGACTTGGTGAATAGAGAGTGATGGAGTTTTGTGGTTAAATATTTATTTATAAAATTTTATTTAGAGGAAAATGCCTAGTGTGTGGAGGAAAAACATTTTTATACTTGTATGAAAATAAAGGTGTCCTTTCATAGGGGAGAGTGATTGAGAAAAAGAGCATACTGAGTGCATGAGGAACGTACCATTGTGTTGTTCGGCAAAGGGCCAATATATGCAACCTTGCCCATGTATTGGAGAGAGGCTGTTTCCAAATTCAAATCTATGGCCTCCAGGTCACATTAGAACAATCTTTACCATTACATCAAGGCTTGTATTAACTATGGTGTTGGAAAATCATTTGGATTTATACTTAGGAGATTAACCATGGGAAAATATTTATTTACTAAGGAAATTGATGGGAAGGCATAAGAAAACAAATAAAAAAAGAAACAAAAGATTTTCAAAGAAAAAAGCCTATGATAAGCAGGGTAGGGATCTTAATTAGGATCGCTAAAGGGTTCTTGAGGATCGGATTGTAAGTTGTAAGATTCTACAAATCGATTAAATTATATTTCAACTATATATAAAATTGTAAATATATCAAATAAAAGTAGACTAACACTTGTAATGCATAAACTAATCCAAAATATTGGGAATGTTGCACAAAAGGTAGATTCCTAGTCTACAAAATGTTGACAAGTTGATCAAGTTTCAAATCCTTGCATCCCCTATACCTTTTATTAAGTCAATTTCACACAAGTATGAAGGTAATATATCAAACTGCATGTATGTTTCCAACCCATATACCGCAAAAATAGTCATTTTATAAAGTATGTCAAAATGATTCATATTTCAATCTACACACACACACACATAACAAAATTATGAAATTTGTTGTCATAGATGAAGGTAAAAAAATGGAAGTAGAAGAAGAAAAGAAGCAAAAAAAGAAAAGAAAAAAGAAAAAAAGGAAAAAAAAATCAAACAAAGGGTCGCGAACAAAATCTTGATCCTATCGATCCTACGATTCAGATCACGATCATAGTCCTACCCACTAAATAAAACGAACCTATAATGATCTGGATCGTTTTACAAGATCTACAGTCTTACGATCCAAATCCCAATCCTTACTTCCATGATGATAAGGTACTTAGAAATATTATATGGTGGTTTGGTTGGAGAAAAAATAAATTTTACAAAGACGTATTGACTTGATATATGATACATAAAATAGAGCGATAGCGATGGTGAATACAATAGTTGGAGCAATTAATGAGTTTTTTCGATTATTGTAGTTTTACATTAAGAGTCAGCATTAGGGCCATACCTTTCGGCTTAGGCCATGAATGAATTGATTGAATATATTTAGGATCATCTTTGTTGTGTTATTTGCCGATGATGTAGTGTTTAGAATGAAGGGTTTATTTTTATTTATTATTTATTTTTGGTCGTTTACATTTTCAATTCATGGGTATATGGGCCTTTTAGAGCACCCCTGACGTAACTAGTTCCTTGAGGTTTGTGTGAACCTTCTATTCTCAAGCTATGAAACTCTATAAGGAGTGATCCACTTAGGGTAGCAAGAAGATGTTTTAGGGATTAGTTAGAGCCAAACTACTCTTCTTATCTCAACTTAACAAAACCTCTTTTGAGTTTTCTCAAGTGGATGGGGTTGATTATTTATGTAATAGATGGGGCTGCGTACAATAGACCTATATGTGGTTCGACCCTTCCTCGCATAGGGATGAGATTCGTGCACTAGGCTGCCCTTTTATTACGAGCCGATAAAGCTTTAATTTTACCTAATAAATCATCGTTCTTTATTTGGCCTTTCAACCAACTATGTATGAAGGCATGCAGAAAAACTCAGCATAGCTGAGTTTGGGGTAAAAATACAAAACATTCTTGAGAACAACTTTGGAAGTAGTTTGGACTTTGGACTGTTGGGCTTGAAAGGAACAATACAATCTTTAACAATGATATAGGAATTGTTAGTCTGTGGTTAATACAACTAGGTTCCACATTTCCAATTGGGTTATGGCAAGCTTAGTCTTGGTTATTCCCTGTCAGGAATGGCTAAGAGGGTGGTCTAATCTTTTGTAACCCAAGGGTCGTGTTTGTCTTTTTTGTTTTGAGGACTTATTGCCCTCTCAACTAGTGTATTTTTTCTTATCTTATATTTAAACAAGTGTTTCTTCTCAAAAGAAAAAGGGCAAAAGAAAATCAAGAGATAACGAGTGAAATTTTAAGAGCCTCTCTGGTTTAGAATTTAAAAATAGTTTTGAAAATACAATATTTAAATACTGTTTTTAGTGTACTTTTCTCGGAAAACAAAGAAAATAACAAAAAGAAAAAGTTGTTTTCTTAGTTTCTTCACAAATTTTCATGGAATTTTTGTTTTCAAAAACAAAAAAACTATTTTAATATTAAACAAGGCCTTAAGTTCTATTTGGTTCATTATTTAAATCTCAGAATACAAATAAAAAAGCAAATGAAAATGACTTTTTAATGTTTTCAAAAAATACTCTCGTTTTTAAGAGAAATCTAAAAAAATGTTTTAAAAATTTGGCAAACCACATGCTTCTTCCTAGATTTTTATTTTTTTGGGATACAAAAAATTAGTGGAGGAAGCAGATTCATGTAGCCGACCCCATGTAGTTAGAAAAAAGCTTAGTTGAGTAGAGTCGAGTTGGATACAAAAAAATTATATTCGATTCACAAGCCAAATAGCCTTAAAAACTTACGCTCAATTATTCATCAAGAGGGAGAAATAGAAGGTAGGTGTCAATCATACAAGTAGACTAGATTAAGTAGAGTGTTTTGGCATCCTGTATTATCAATGCATCTCATTGAAGCTAAAAGGAAAATTTCATAACACTTGTGTTCGGTCAGCAATGCATTATGGAAAAAAAGTTGGGCGATATAGAACCGATACTTAATAGATTAAATATAATGGAAATGCATCCGTTAAGATGAAATGAAGGGAATGAAGTAAAATATTAAGAAAATAAAATTAGAATGAACACATCAAAGAAATAGTAAGAGTAGCTCTAGTTGGAGTTTAAACAAGAGAAAATTGGTTAAGATGGCTTGCCACATATAATGCAATATACAGAAGGCCATTAGATTGGTTCGTTAGGTAGAGTTGTCTGTTCAAAATTCAATCCAAACTATCAAACCACATAACCCAATACGATCCAATCAACCTCATCAGTTTTTTCATTATGTTGGATTACGTTATTGGTTTCAAGAGTTTTAAAAGCCAACATAATAGATTGAGTCCAATCATAATATTTCAAGTTATGTTTATAAGACATATTATTAGTTTTGGTTAAATATATTCCATTTTTATAAATTATACTCTCTCTAAGTTTATTTTTATTAAAAATCACAAAAGATTCCTGGATATATGTGACAAATTTTATAAATACATTATGTATTTGAAAATAAGACAAGTTGTAAAATATGTCCAAAATTCTGAGTTTTTTATTTTTTATTTCCTTAGTTCAGAAGGATTTGAATTTGTAACTTTTTGAACTAATTATTTTTGCATTGTTGTTGTTCATTTTAGTATGTGGTTGGTGGCATAATTCGTAACAAACTTCTAGTGCAGTTCTACAGAAATAGTAATTTCACTTTGTTATTGAATCGGAATTGTAGTTCACAGAATATTGGGTGTGGCTTGATGGTGATTGGTGATAATAATAATGACTATTATAATGTTTTGTTCCTCTGATTCTAATTTAGTATACGAGCTTTGCATATGGCTTGCTAATGAAATGTGGAATCTAAATTATGTAGAAGTAATATCAATTTTAATACTTCTGCCCAGGTACTAATTTATTTCAAATTGTATTATGTACCAACATAGTAACATACTTTTGGGCTAGATCCTTATTGATGACCTCTTTATGTTCAGGACATTAACTCAAAGTGTTGGTCTACTTTCTTACACCTTTTTGAGCAAAACAGGTCATGACAGAATTGTGGTACCAGTGGTGAGTTTGTCATATGAGTATATTTAGCTGCTTCTGTATCCTTATTTTTGCCATACCTAATAAAAGTTTCGATCAATTACCAAGGAAAATGCTAATCTAACTACAAAAAATGCCACTCCAAGTGCAACTACACCCTCATAACCATTGGATGGATGTGCAACAAGGTGTGTAATAAATAGTCCAGTGGTTGTGTATATGTAGTTGCACTTTTTTGCAGTTAGATTAGCATTCCCCATACCTAATTTACTTGTTCCAAGTACAATAAATGATGCTTGCCACACATTAAACATAATATTTTTTTTTTTGAGAAGAGACAATATAACAATATATTAATATATAAAAAGGTACATGTAGAATGAGTATAAGGGATGCTCATATCAAAACGTCTTCTGCAACAACCAAAGCATTGAAGCCAAAACCAGACATATAAACTTAGACATCACAAGGCAAACATAAACAACAAACAAAGTTAAACTAAAGCATCCCAACATCTTAACCACTCAGAAACAGAAGATCTTGCTCCTAATTTTGAAGAGCTGATCCAAGTAGCAACAACTAACTTAGAGGATTCCGCAACCTGATCAACACCTCTGGAAACTTCTTTAAAAATTCTATTGTTTCTTTCTCCCCAAATAGACCATATAACCGCTATAGACACAATACTTCCAATCTCCTTGCATCTTCTATTAAGACTAACAACATGATTGAATAAGAAGTAGTCCTCACATGAAAGAGGAGGTTCAAATTTCCCCGGCAGTAAGCATGCCCATTTCCGCCACACCTGTGCAGAAAAAGAGCACTTGAAAAACATGTGATCCACTGTCTCGTATCCCTGGTAACACAACACACAAACTTGTGGAGATAGACAGGAAAAAGGCAAACGTTTTTGAAGTAAATCCTGAGTACAAATTCTTTTAAAAGCCACAAGCCAACCAAACACTCTGATCCTATTTGGAATTGGAGCTTTCCAGATGTTATGATAGTAAGATGGGTTTGGGGGGTTAGGAGAGTCTGTTAAGAAATCAAAAAAAGATCGACAAGAGTAATAACCTGAGTTGTCAAGAGACCAAAGGAAATTGTCATTCAAAGAAGGGGACAGTCTAATAGTGTCAATTTTAGATAATAGGGAGCATATTTCATCTTCCTCCCTAGGAGTAAGGTTTCTTGGGAAGTGGAAGTCCCAAGATGGGATTTCAAGAGGGTTAGAAGGGTATGTGCTTAGGAAATGACTAATAGGAGCACTAGGGCTATTAGAAAGGCGACATAAGTGGGGAAAGACAGGGAAAGGGGGGTATTGCCACACCAAGTATCTTCCCAAAAGCAAATGAAATGGCCATTCCCAACCTTTGGAAGAATATGCGGAAGGAAGCTCAGATAGAGGTTGGAAATGTATTTCCATGGACTCCTATGGGTAGCATGGTTTGCAATCCCAGATTCCCTTCCAGATAAAGATCGTCCATATATGCTTCTAATCACATGGACCCATAATGCCTCATTCTCCTTCATAAACCACCACAACCATTTAGCTCCAAGAACCTTATTCCTTGTTTTGATGTTACCGATGCCAAGACCACCAAGTGATTGTGATTGTTGAACTTTTTTCCAACCCACCAAATGAAAGCTTCTTCCTTCGTCCTCTCCCTTCCAAAAGAAAGACCTCATCAGTTTCTCAATCTTAGACTCCACGACGGCTGGCACTTTGAAAAGTGACATGAAATAATTGGGCATAGCCATGAGCACTGACTTGATAAGCACAAGCCTTCCCCCTCTAGATAAGAAGCTACTTCTCCACCCACTAAGTCTTTTTTCCAACTTGGAAACAACCGGGTCCCAAAAATTCTCCTTTAGAGGATTGCTTCCCAAAGGAAGCCCAAGGTATGATAGAGGCCACCTCCCGCCCTTACATCCAATTTTGCTTCCAATGCTTGCTAAGTCCGAGGGATCCATATTGATACCAACAAGTTGGCTCTTAGCCAAGTTAATTTTCAACCTACATATCTTGCAGAAACAATGAAGAACCTCCATCAATTGCATAACATTTGAACCCATACCTTGAAGGAGGAACAAAGTATCATCAACATATTGAAGGTGGGAGACCTCCACTCTATCCTTACCAATGGAAAAACCTCGAACAATATCGCATTGGGTCGCCTTTTGGACTAGGCTACTCAAAACGTCTGCAACTAAGGTAAAGAGGAACATAAATGAAGGATCTCCTCTCCTTGTCGAAGACCTCTTCCAACAACAAATTTGTCCCTTGGTCTACCATTAATAATAGCTGAATAAGTAACAAAATTGATGCAACCATAAATCCACCTCCTCCATCTTTCCCCCATGCCTTTGTTAAGCATAACATGGTCAAGAAAGTCCTAGTCCACCGTGTCATAGGCCTTGGTAAAGTCAGCGTTGAAAATCACACCTGGCTTCTTCAAGCACCTGTACTCTTCCACCGCCTCATTGGATAATGAGGACCACATTCAAAATCTGTCTATCTTGCACGAAAGTTGATTGAGAGACACCTATGGTATCATGAGGAACACTTAGAAGTCTATTAGCCAGAACCTTGGTGATAATCTTATAAAGGCTTGTAACCAAGCTAATGGGGCAGTAATCTTTTGCAGAGTTAATCTTCTTTGGGATAAGACAAATGTAGGTCTCATTGGTCTTCTTGTTGATGATCCCATGTTCATGAAAATCCTCTATCACCTTCATGATGTCACCCTTCGGAGTAATTCAAGATTTTTGATAGAAGAGCATAGTAAAGCCATCTGGGCCCGTGGCCTTGGAACCATCACAACTAAAGATTGCCCTTTTGACTTCCTCTTCCTTAAAAAAGTCTCTAGAAATCTGCAAACATCGAGGTTGATTGGTCTCCAATCAATTCCTGCAATCCCCCTCATGTTCTCCCCTTGGGCTGCATATTGGTTCTTGAAGAAAAACACAATCTCGTCAACCACATCATCTTCATTCTCGACAAGGCTGCTATCATTTTTCTCAATCTTGGAAATGTAATTCTTTGCTCTTCTGTTACTAAGGATGCGGTGGAAGAATTTTGAATTTGCATCTCCTTCTTTAAGCCATTTAATTTTTGCCTTTTGGAAGCATAGCCTATCTTCAAGCACAGTAATCTCAGCGAACTCCTCCTTTGCCTTCTTTCTTGCCATAGCAAGATTATGATCCCACCCAGGTTGACCCTCCCTATCGTCGAGGCTTTTGATCAAAGCCTCCAAGTTATTCCACCTATCCTTAATAGAACCAAAGACCACGTATTCCACTGTTTAAAATTTGATTTCACATCACTCAACTTCAACATAAATTGATGACTACCCTACCCCATTTTATTGGCCTTGTATTAAGCACAATAGGATGATGATCGGATGTCAACCTTGTCATGGCTTCTTGTCTAAAAGTGGGAAAAATGGAGGGCCACCCAGGTGAAAGAAGAAATCTGTTCAACCTGCTACAGATAGGGTTGCTACAGATAGGGTCAACCCTAAGGTTGGTCCAAGTGAACTTCGCATTAAGGAGGGGAGGGTCATGTAGACCCAAATCGAAAATGATAGAGTTGAACTCCTGCATAGATCTGGTTAGCTTTGTACTGTTCCAATTCTCATCCAAGTTTCTTTCAGTGTTAAAGTCACCATCCAATATCCAGTTCTGACCACAAAAGCTACTCAAAGCACCCAATTCTAACCAGAAATTTTCTCGTAAACTCTAAGAGCCACCAAAGAGTCCCTCCAACATCTTTGATTTGAACAGACATTGCAAAGTCACCAACACAACTTTGAACCACATTTATCTGTCTGGTATCCCAAACAATTAGAATCCCACCTGCTGCCCCCCATGTTGGAAGGGACACCCAACCCTTGAATCTCGAGCTCCAAATTTTGCTAACCAACGCCCTATCAACAACCTGTTTCTTGGTCTCCTAAAGGATAATGATCTCAATACTTATCTTACATATAGTCTTCTTAATCATCCTACACTTCTGGCCAGCCCCACAACCTCTAATGTTGATCTTCATTTGGAAACAACAAATTTCCCTTTACCCCCCGGCCCAGGAATTACAGTCTGCCTTTGCTGTTGGCATTCATCCACTTCCTTGAATTCTTCATTGCTTGTTTCCGCTAAAGTCTTTGCATATTCAAGTTCATTTTCTTGATAAATCTAGCCACTGTATCCGAGGACCGCGACTGATTCTCCGAAGAACCAAAACATGCTGAACAGGTCTACCTTCATCCCCATTGACCCAGTGCCCTAAATCAGCACCATCCTTTTCCGCCTGGTTTTCAACAACCTCCATAACAGTTTTGGACAAAACCACAACATTCACGTCCTGACAATCGTAGCCATTCTCTGGGAGGGAATCGGGGCATAGAATAGAGGGAGGAGAGTTGTTGTGGAGGGAAATGTTTGGGAAAAGGGAAGAATCACATTTAGAAAGCTCCAAATCCAAAGAGTTATAGAGTGGTGGAAGTACCTGTGGATGATTTCCGTCTTCGGTGTTATGCATCTCTGCAATCCCAAAAACGTCCGCCTCTGCATATAACTATGTATGATTGCCATTGCATGTTGCAGAGCTCTTAAAAGTTTTTATTTTTAAGTTTACCTACAACTGCCAGGTCTGGAAGATGATTGAAGTCATCCAATGTAATATATATATAATATAATATATTATTTATTTATTTTTTCTAGTTTTCTATTTCTGTGACCTTTTTGAAAGATTACAACTTCAACTTGTTTGGTTCAACAGTGTTATCATTGACCTAGGGGATTGTGTAGATAGAAACCACCGAATCATGGTCTTCAAACCTTGGTTGATATTATGTTCTGTGAAGTGTGAAATCTGCACACTGACTCTAACATTCTTGTGAAATTTCACTTTGTAACTGTGAGGTCCTTTATTTGCTGTAGGTGGATTATGAATTTGATATGTCAACTGGCAAATTTAGAACCTCAAGCTGCTATAGTGCAGAGCATTTCTCAACTAATCTGTCGATGCTCTTACAATGGTCACCTTATGGAATGGAGTCTGAGCTGCTGAAGCAAGTAAGGCTGTGTTTGGTATCAAATTTAAATCTTGTTTTCTGTATTTAAAAACAAAAAGTGAAAAAAGGTGAGAAAAACTTATTTGGTTTGACAAAATTTAAAGACAGTTGTTTGGATCAAATCTAGAAAACACCCCATTTTTAAAAAACAAGAAGTCATTTTTTGTGTTTTCTAATTCTCACTTTTTACTTTTTTTGTTATTTTGAGGGATCTTTTCCTCTTAAAAAAGAAACTTACCAAACATGTGTTATTTTTTTTCATATCTTAAAAACATTTTTTGAACACAATACCAAACATTTATCTAGAAACTACAAATCAATTAAAAATGAGAGTGAATTCTAAGATTTGAAAAACTTTTTTTAAATTGTATACTAAACGCAGCCTAAGCTTTCAGAAATTGTCTTTTCTTGTTTTTACTTTATACAGATTTTTTTTTCCTTAGATACAATTGATAGATGCTTCCATCAGATTGAAGTTTCTGTCATGCTGTTCTCCTAGATTCAAAAGCTCTCTTAAACTTGGTAGGTTCAATTAATTAGTTGGGAAAGATATCACCTTTTGGTTTGTTTGATTTTTCAAGATTCAGAGTTGTACTTTTTTTTTTTTCCGAATTATAAGAAGTTTAGTAATTTATTCTCCTGAATTTATTCTTGTGTGCTGAAGGTCCAGAAAATGTATGCAAATATCTATATGCATATTCATGGAATGCATGGGATGACATTTTGCGTGTGGAATATGTGTATGAAAAAACCTGTTAATATCATGAGACTTTGAAATTTGAATAATACTTTGACAGAGAATTTTTTTTTAATTTTTTGAAGTCTTCTGAGAGTACGATTGCATTGCAATAAGAAACAAAATCCTATATTCTGTTTTGAAGAAGTGATATAGTACATTTAAATTTCACCATGCGATATTATACCTCTTTGATCATGCTTTGTGTTTATATTGATTTGATTCTGCTCTCTAATTTTTTTTTTCCAAATCTCAATTCACTTTTCGTTCTTTCCATTTATTTATTTTTGGATTCATGGGCAGTTTGATGACATTGGACACCATGGCACAAAGGTTATTATTTACAATCTATGGTTAAATGATGATGGGAATTTGGAGCTGGATTTCGAATCTGATGCTGAGGTTCATGTTTGTTACAAGCCATGATTTGTAGCTCTCTTACACCCCCTTTCTTGTTCATTTTCTTCCTAAATCAGTGTTGTCACTTTGAGTTCCTTTTATTGCTGGTTGTGTAGGATATTCTGATCAGTGGGGCCCCTAAAGTAATTCAAACACAGCATCTTCCTAAGATGATTAGCCAGCAGCATATTGCGAACCGGTTCAATTACTCCCTTCGTGTGAGTTCCAGATACACTTCTTAAATTTAACTAGCGTAAGCATACACTAATTCTTGTTATTGTTGGAACATCACAGGTATACTCATCCATCTTATACCTAAGAATACCAAAAAATTTCAGAATCATCCTACGTGGGCGAGTTGTTGAGCCTCATAATATTGCTAATGATCTCAAATATCCTGAATTCATCTTATATAGGCCTCATGTTGGTGGAAACTCGGAGGTTTGTGTTAGACGCCTCTCATACTCTGATATTTGTGTGAATGACTATAAGGTTATTTCTATATTTGGAATGACCGAATGATTGTTGGAACCACTTATAACCAGTTGAGGTAATAAAAAATTGACTCTAGAAAAGTCTTTCAAAAGGTTATATTTGGACAGAGTTGTCACTGAAATGTGGTTTTTATAAAAAAGACCCTTGGTTTTTCATGAAAACATTGAGCTTTGCTAGCTATTATTACAAAAACTCAAGGAAGCTGAAATTTGCAAAATTACAATTTACAACCATATTTATACAAACAATGGCTTTTTTCTGCATTCTTTTTCTGCTTTGTCTTTCCTTGACCATTTATGGATGATCTATTTATAAAAGAATGGCACATAAGTAAAGCTGATCTCTTCTTTCCCCTTTTTTGTCCTATCGATGCAACTGGCTGAATGCTGCCCCCTTTTTCCTCTTATTCTCCATCAGCTCAAAATCTCAAACCACTGCTATTGCTTCTTCTTCTGTTTAACCTGGCTTTGGTTTCTTTTGTCATTTTCAGGCTGCAGTTATTACAACAATAGGGTTCCTTAAGGATGCTCCACTTGTCAACATCCATGGTTTCAGTGTTTACCACAAGAACCGTCTTATAATGGTAAGGTTTTCTGGGCCTTATGTCAAAAATAATGTTCCTGAATGGTGTTGAACTGCAGTTGCACCAAACTTATTTTTCTTTCTGCACTGTTAAAGGTACAAATTATCTTTTCCTAGTCCTAAGAGTGTTGAGATATATAAACATGACCAGACTTGAGGAAAGACTGCCTCTGTTGCCCAGTGACTGATCCCACAATGTGCAAAAGCAACAAGCTGTGTGAAGCTTAAACTGCTAGTTTTACAGAATCTAGTATATTGCATAATTTCTTTCAATTCTTTAAGTTTTGGATACTATAGCGATAGCTGCCAACCAAACTGGTCACTGGACTAGTATCTTAGTAGAAGAGGGGGACCATCTAAAAAATAGTGATAGTGTTGTGCATCATATGATACTTGAGGATGAATCAACCTGTTCCCTTTTTTAGTTTGTTTTGCTCCATGTCCTTGATGTGTTAGCACTAGATGGTGGTTTCTAAAGTAAAGAATGTTCTCATTAATGGTTTAGAGTTGATGTTGGCTAGTAGTGGATCTGCTTCCCTTTCTACTAATGTTTTATTTGCCAGTGATAGCAGCTCATTTCTTACATCTAAATCCTTCTGGTTTCAGCCATTCTGGCGTGTTGTTAGTCAGACCAACAGCAGGGGTAGGGGTGTAGCTGGTGAGAAACCTTTGGAACAGCTTGTACTGTTACATTACAATTTTTTTTACCATCTTTTTTTCCCACAAGAAAGTGAATGAAACACTATCTCTATATTCATATCGTGCTTTTCTGAATGTTGTGATAATGTTCTGTTAGGTGTACTGGAGGCAAATTTCATTGAGCCTACTCACAATAAGCAAGATTTTGAGAAAACCACTCTCTTTCAAAAACTTGAGGCCCGTTTGAAGGAAATGTCTTTGGAATATTGGTAAGTTATTAGTGATTATTTAAAGCACAGGGGCATTTACAGTGTTCTGTGCTTTCATTTTATTAGTTGGAATCAAATATCAGAAACTGCTTACCAGCTTAATACGCAGTTCCTGACTGTCCTTTGTTTGTAATACTGTGACAATAAAACTGTCCTTTGTTTGTAATACCAATTTTATTCTGACATAGTTTTCCACTTTAATCTTTGTAGGGATTTTCACTGTGGGTTGATTGGTTATCAGCAAACTAAGAAAACTTCAATTACATCAGCTACTCCTCCTAGAGCACAGAGTAGCCTACAACCAGTCACGATCAAGCCAAGCTCTCATGCCATAAATAGTCCAAGAGTAGCTTCTATGGGTGGAGCTTTCCAAGATGTGACAGTTCCTTCATCTTTACATTCAGGAGGAATGTCAGGAAAATCTGTAGGACACTTTCAGATCAGATCTCAGCCTGGTATGTGCTCATAACTTGTCTCTGGAATTCGTCATTTGGTTTTGTTTGTTATGCTTTCCTCTGCTTATATAACATTGCTCAAACAGGGCTACCTATGAAAAGGAAGGGTCATGGTCTCCCAGCAGAATCTGAACTGGTGAAGAGGACTGGAATGGGGGCAAATGGCATTGACAGTCGGCATAATGAGCACACACAGGTCTGCTAAATTATCTATTTGCTCCAATAAAGCCATTGACCTAATATCATGGATTATTTTGGTTGGATTTGCTAAATTAATTTCTTCTTATAAGAACTTGAATTTGAATTTCTCCTATGCAATCTTTATTATTATTATCATCTTTAGCTCTCAGGAGCTCAAGTTCATTGTGTTATCTATTTCCTCCGAAGTCATTGAGTTGATGTTAGAGGCTCAGTTACTCACTTTTTTTCTTGTGTTCCTTCTATAGCTGCCCAATGGTACTGTGAAAAGGTTGCAAGATCAAGAGGTCAAGAGTCTCAAACAAGAAAACAAAAAACTGCGTGCACAGTGAGTATAGAATTGGTTTCCTGAGTTTTAGTTATTCAATTTATCCTTAGAGAAGCACTTCTTGTTGGATCTTTGAAGGGAATGTTGGGAGCCTGAATTGAGGTTCTAGCTGTAGAATGACGCATTCTAAATATATCATCTTGCACATTTTAGTTGAAACTGAAACAAATAACTTAAATTAAACTGATTAAAGTTGTGATTGTTTTGACTGCTTTTCTGAGGAAATCGTCATCCACAATGTTTGTTTTCTCTTTCAGGTGCTCAGATTATGAGAAGACAGAAGAGGAGCTTAATGATAGGGTAATTTGCATGTCACTTACATTAGTTTATATACTTGAAATTGAGCCCATAGCTTGATCGATCAATTCACCATCTGCACTGATTTAATCTAACCTTGCCATCTACATAAAAAAATGAAAATTGAAGAAATCAGCCTCTATCCTAATGTTTCAAATTAGGGGCAGTCTTAAAGAAAAAACTTGAGTTCATCCACTGCTGATTGGTTCTCTTAAGAGACCTGATTTAGGAGCTGGGAGAAATCTCAAATTCACTCAATGGAACTTTATCAAAGCAGAAAGAAAACCCACAAAATGTTATAGATTGTGTATAGGAAGTTTTGATTCTTAGAACGATCTTCATATCTAGGTTTTTCTCCCCTACCTGGGGGTTGGGGATTTGATCTTGCTCATTTTTATCATCCATCCATATATGCACGCGGTTTCCTTTAGTGTTAAAAACACCTTATTATGAGGATAGTCTGTGCCTGAGGTGGTGGAATGTGTCCCTTTTCCCTCCCATCTCAGCTAACTGGCATGAAAATTGAAATGACTTGGAAGTTTTAAATATGTGTAATTTTAGATAATCCCGTAGCATTATATATTTTTTGTCGTACTTCCAACCATTTTTTTTTCTGACTTGGCAGGTTCAACATCTTGGAATTGAACTACTTGAGGTCCAACATGAGTATGCTAGGCTATTAGCTATATCAAAGTCATTGGAGCCTGTGGATGAGAAAACATAATATCCACCAATCTGTATTCTGTTTATGTTTTGTTGTTATATTTTGTTTTTGTTTTTTTTTTAACTCCTTGGGAAAGTTTTTCCCAAGCTTTTATAGAAAAAAAAATGGTACCCCTTTTTAAGGGGGCCTCAGATAGATCATTTCATAAAATATGAGAGGATCCGGGGGTTTCACATTTTGTTTTTTTGTATATGAAAAGAAATATTTGTAAGAATAGGAAAAAAAAAAAAAAAAAAAACAGAAAAGAAGAAGAAGAAGAAAGAAAGTAAAGGTAGGAGAATGCAGAGCTTCATTTTGTTTGAGAGAAAGCTTTCTGAGGAACTTTGTACATCTTTTTCACCTTTTGCTACAGTGGTTTAGATTTACATCAAGGATTTGTTAAGACCTGTTATCTTTTTTGCATTAGTCATAGATAAATTAACTAAACACATTTAAGAAGATATTCTATGGTGTATGTTATTTCAAAACTCTATGATCTTTTATCAAGGAATTATCTTACAAGAAAATATTCTTTGGTGCTTTTCATCATTGCCAATGGGTATTTGTTTTTTGTGGCTTTTTTCTTTTATAGCCATCCGTATGACAAAGAGTTAAAATATTAAGACTTTAATAGATAAATTCATGAATACATCTAAGCAACGTGTACTCAAGCACATAAGTCCTTTATTACATACACTTCTATTTCTTATGAAAAAAAACAAATTCTATGAAATGTCCAATGCCACCATCTTATCGACATTAGACGCATCTCTTCCATCCAACGGTGGATGGTGGAGAATGCGTATCCTCCTCGATACACCTGACCCAGTTCCAACTTTCAACTTACGTGGCACGATAAGATCAACTGACACAGCGCATCGTCTTACTTAGTTAACAGCAAGCAACTTGTGCAACTTATTCTGCCCAAGCTGCCCGTAATACGGGCCAAACCGGAAACACCGCGCTGCCCGATGTGCCCGAAACCCTACCGCTCTTGTAGCCCTAATGCCTCTGAAAGCCGCTATAAAACCCTCGCTTTCCATCACTTTCTTTCATCTTTTCTTCTTCTCGTTCTTCATGTTTTTCTGTTTCTATGTTTCTATGTTTGAGTTTCATTTTGTAAGGGATGATGGGATTCGTTTCTGTGTTCCTTTGCTCTTTAGCATCGGTGCGCCTCCAAGCGTATGAGCCCATATCAGGTTGACTGGTTGTTTATGATTATTTTTTTTTGCTTGACGTGCAAAATACTTCCATCCGCATGCGACACGTGGTGGGCATAGCGGCCATATTTTTGCACAGATTGATACGAGAGGGAAGTATACTAAGTATAGTAGGCTTTTCTGCTGTTTCTAGGAGGTTGGTGTATCTAAGTTTTACTCACGTGCATTATACCTCTTTTTAGATTTGCCAGCGTATACACATGATATATCTAAAAAACTATATCTTATATATGTATATACTGCTCATGGAGTTGTGCACGCTTCAGATGATCAGGACCCAACATCTGAATGTTCGGCCATGTATTCCTTGATCGATCGGTTTGGATTTTTTTTTCTCCATTCGTATAATTTTTCAAAAAATGAATTAACACCAAATAGTTTAAAATTGCTACAAGTATCTTATTTTTTTTAGAAAAGATGTAAATGCCTATTAGTAGCAATGGAAATTTGATGATTTTTTTTTATTATTGAAATGAATTGTTTTTACAACATTACATATATTGGCTAAATATTGATATGCACAAAGTATACAACTCAGATCAATTTTGAGATAATATGTGACACATGTAAGCTTTATAGTTGATATTTAAAGGTATAAAATTTAGACATAAGGCACATAATATACTTTTAAGTATTAAGACCTTATAAGTTTTTTACTTAAATAGAAATATTAAAATTTAAATTAAAGATAATCTCTTTTATTATTCCTAATGTGATTTGCATTTTGACTACAAAGTATATGATTTTCTTTATTGATATTAGGGATAATAAAAGAAGTTATTTTTAATTTGGGCTTGGTGTTTTTGCTTGGGTCTTTTACTGTCTAATTTTATAAGGTTTTAACATTCAAAGTATATTGTGAGCTTCGTGACTATGCTGTTTGTTGGTTCCAAGCCTAGTCTTTTTGAACTCTTGGATAGTTGTAGAGTTGATGTATATATATATATATATATATATATATATATATATATATATATATATATATTTGAAGTCTTTGGGTTGAGCTTTTGTGTTGGGGCTCACTTCATATGGCCGTTCATGTGGGTGGCTGAAAATGAATGTCGTTTTCGACATGAAAATGGTTATATATAACCCTTTCGGTGCATTCAGGCCGGCTCATATGGTCCACCACATGGGGTGGATCTCAACACTTTAGAATTTGTCCAACTGGACAGGAGCTGACCTATATAATAATTGAGTTTAAATTTAGGTTGGGTCGGATTTTCACCATTAGTTTATAAAGATGTGATTAAACTACTGTACTGTTAGTTCATTTTAAGCCTATAAGTTACACGTCTTTTGTTTGTAGTACGTAGTGTACTTATTTAATGAATAATGAATAATTATATAAATTGATATAACTCTCTTAAGATTATATTGATATCTTCATCTAATCGCTTTTATTGTTGCATAGTAAATTATATATTATTTTGTTTCTCCTTTACTATGTTGGCCTGTTTTTCTTTGTATTATGACTTGGATTGTTCTTGGACTGATTTGTGCCTTATAGCATTGGCCATGACAGCGTTGAAAATGTAAGCATCGACATCATGCGATTCCATGTTGATCTTAAAATTCAGGGTAATTACATTTTCACTAGTCATCTTGGTTTCCCTACACCACATTTTGTTTTAGAATGAAATTAATTTCTAAAGGGGAAATTAATTTCTAAAGTGGGGGAATTGGCACTAGCCACTATAACAATTTAAGTTATAACAAGAAGAAAAAGAAAAGTCATTATGGTAAGAAGATAAAATAATTATTATGCAATGGTACAGGCAAGTAGGTGAAAGTTATTATTCAATCTTTGCGTTATAGTCACAAATATTCTCCTTAAATTCTAAATTGTGTTGGGGTTCACTTCACACATGGGAGGCTAATTAACATGTGGTTGGCCGCTCATGTGGGCCATTGAAAATAGATGGTGCATTTGTTGTTAAAATTTGACAATTTGACAGTCCTAAAAGGGTTATTTAAATATATTAAATTATATATTTATATTTATGAAAATATCTTTGAATATTCTTATAAATAGAGTCTTATTTTATTTTTAAAATTTATATTCAGAGATATTTATTTAAGATATACAGATGATCTATTTAAGGGTGAAGTTTGTAATATCTAAAAATACAAGTTTGTTGTCTTTCGTGGTAGGTAATTTGTTAAATCACGTTATTTGTCGAGGTCTACTTCACATATAGGCCACCAACTAATATGTTGGTGGGCGCTTATGTGTGAGGTGGTTCTCAACAAATCTCCACCTTCATTTTATATGGAACAGAGTTTCATCATACCTGTAGTAATTTGTCAATTAAAGTTGCAGAGCAACAATCTTCACCGTGATAAGCTTTTTTTAAAAAATTGTTTTTGTCTTCATTAGTGCCCTTAGGCACTTTGAGCTTTTTGATTAAGTTCAAATAATGTTAAAACTTGATCCCTGTAACCATCTTTGTAAGTATATTTGTAGTCTTGATCTTTTGTAAAATAATACTTCTTTCTTTTACTATTTTTTGAACAAATTGAACTTTTAATTTCTGTGATGGCAAAAGAATAATAATATATCATGATACCCTTACTATGCAATGATGAATATTTATGTAATATTGAGAACATTATATGTAATCTAATCATATGCTTACTTAGTATTTATTGAAAACAGCAGTCATTTTTCACTCTTGCAAATAGAATAGAATAAGCAAAATCACTAGTTTTAAACCTCAAATATAGTTGTAACATAAAATAAATAATAAAATTTTTTAAACTATTTTATTTGAAGATTCAAGGGTACCTAGAAACTTAGTAAATTTGTACTAGGAAAGTAGGACTGCTTGCATATGAGACCTAACCATATGTTATGTTACATATCACTATCATAATTTCTCTAATACGTTGGAGAAATACTTAAAACCCTTACTCCAACACCAGATCATATTTTTAGAGAGGAATTAGGCAAGGATGAGGCAGTGGTTTTAAAGCTTTTTTTTTTTTTTTACTGATTGCACAAACTCTATATTTAATATAGTCCCATAATTATTTTAAAATTTTATAATCAAGTACGTTAATTCCTTTTGCAATAGTGCTCTCTTCCAAATTTTCATTGCAGCTACAACAAGAAGAGGCCACGAGGAAGTAATTTGTTGCCAATCTCCAAACAAGAGTGTGGACGACTAGTGTCTTTGATCGACTGTGAGGCCACCGAGACACCACGGTGAATTGCAATTGCTGTTAGCAAATGAAAATGACCGGATTAAAAATCCAAGTTTAAGAATCATAAACCTAGTTTTAGTGATATAATTACAACACTTTTAACTTTACTTTTGATGAAAACTAGAGCATGAGCAGTGTGGATGTAATATTACATTTTTTTATTATTTTTTTTTATTTTTGTTTTCCGACGAGATATCCCTGTACAAGTGATTATCATTTGAGTCGCGAGTGAAATGATAGATTTTCTGAACAAGGGTTTTTTAAAGAATTGAACCCAAAATTTTTATACAAGAAAGATATTGGGACTTGACCTGTTTTAGCTAAGCCAACCATTTGTTAGTGGATGTAATAGTACACTTCAAGACAACTGAAGAAATATACCGAAATAAATATATTAATGTTTCATGTTAAGTTGGTCTTTGGCTTGCATCAATTACAGAAATCAGCCCAAAAAAAAAAAAAGTCAGTGAAGAAGAAGATTTTGCTCTTTTAAACCCTAGATCCTAAATGTACAGTCTTTTCTCAGAATCATATAAATCCTAAAACCAATCTCAACTTGCCCAATTGATGCACAAAGTAATTCAATTATTGAACCACAACTAACAAGGCCCAAATAGTTGTCTTTTTTTTTTTTTTTTTAAACTTCTAATAAATCTATATATGCAATTACAAGAGCCCAAGACATTAGAATCTCTCCTCCTGGGTGGTTTTGGCAGTTGAAGCACAAGGCAATGAAGCCAAGACAACAAATAAGAAACAAAAGAAGCAAGAAAATTTGATCACACCAATGTAGTCTCCATGTTCATCATCTTGAGTTGAAATATACATGCTTTAGTAGAACCTTGATCATCTTCTTGATGAGGAGGCACCAAATTCATAGAATTCACTTTCAAATACTCACCATTTCTCTTCTTCTGCTTATCTCCATATATCCATTTCTCATCTTCCATCTTTTGTTCAGGACCACCACCACCATCTGAACTCGAAACCGAAACTTTTCGCCAGTTGCAGCAGATTCTAAGCATGATATAAAGCATCACAAGGCATATTACAGTTGAAGTAAAAACAATGGTCACCACAATTCCAATAACTTCACTTTGTGATAGTGATTTCCTAGTCGAACCCATTAAAGATGCGCATGAAACCAATGGTGGGCCACAAAGGCCGTTGTTACCTGTGAAGGAACTGATGGGGAAATGTGAGAATGATTGAGGAATCTGACCTTGGAGATGATTATTTGACAGTTTTAGCACATGGAGGCTAGTCAGTTTTCCAAGTGATTGAGGCACTTCTCCTTGGAATTTATTGAAAGAGAGATTTAGTCTTTCCAACTTGATCAAGTTTCCAAGAGATGAAGGGATTTCACCAGATAAGAGGTTTTCACTGAGGTCTAGTATCACTTGTAGTTCAGTGAGCTTTCCTAGTTCTTCTGGGATTCCGCCCGTTAAGAGATTGTCGGAGAATCTAAGTTCGTAAAGCTTCGAACACTTTTGAATGGTCGAAGGAATCATGCCGGAGAGATTATTTCTCATAAGATTAAGAACATTGATAGAACTTAGATTTCCAAATTCTACTGGGATCTCACCTGATAATTTGTTGTCATGGAGAGAAAGCTTTAATAGGCTCGAACAGCTCCCGAGCTCTCTAGGTATTGGTCCAAAGAAGAGATTAGATGATAGGTCTAGTTCTCCAAGGCCTTTTAGTCTTCCTAACCATGAAGGTATAATGCCTGTGAATTTGTTATCATTCAGTAAAAGATGCTCCAATTGCTTACAATTGGATAGTTCTTGTGGCACTTCACCTATGAGGTTATTGAATGATAAATCGAGAAAATTGAGCTCAGTAAGTTTTCCAAAATCTCCCAGGATCTCGCCAGCCAAATGATTGTGCCCGAGACGGAGACGAATCAGGTTTCTTGAGTTGGTGAGTTCAAGAGGAATAGGACCTGAGAAGCTGTTGTTTGTCAAGTCAATTTTGAGAAGATTTGAACCTAAGAGGGGGAGGATACTACCACTGAGCTTGTTATGAGAAAAATTAATGATTGAGAGATTCTTTAGAGAGAATAATGATTCGGGTAAAGGGCCTTCAAGGGAGTTGTTATAGAGTGTGATGATGCTCAGCTCTGTAAGGAATCGGAAAGTTGGAGGCAATTTTCTGGTCAGTTTATTATCGGCTAAAGCCAAGGCCTGAAGCTTCTTGCAATAGCCCAAACTTGGTGGAATTGGACCTGACAAGTCGTTCTGCCTCAGGTGAAGCACAACTAGATTTTTAAGCCTCCCAATTGTTGCTGGAATTGGACCCGAGAAATGGTTTCCGAAGAAATCAATCTCTGTTAGGCTTGAACAGTTCATCAGTTCCATTGGTATTCTACCAGAAAACTGGTTTTCATAGAGATAGAGCTGACTTAATCTCTGTAGTTTCCCAAATTCTTTAGGAATTTCACCAGTGAGACTATTATGGAACACAAAGAGAGTTTCCAAATTGCTCATGTTTCCAATCTGTGGAGGCAGAGTTCCAGTGAAGCTGTTGTTGTTGAGTTGAAGATCTGTCAGGTTTTCTAGACCATCTAGTCCGGAAGGTATCCCCCCACCAAGCTCATTATTTGAAAGATCCAATTGTTTTAGTGAAGAACAGTTCAGTAGCTTTGATGGAATAGTGCCAGAGAGCTTGTTTCTTGCAAGAAATAGCTTCTTTATATAAGAATTACAGACACAAATGCCGCTCGGGATTCCACCTATCAGAGAATTATCAGAGAGAACCAGAGTCTCCAAGTTTGTAAGTTGGGTATTGAAAATTTTGATAGGTCCTGAAAGATTGTTCATTGATAAGTCGAGAGTGTTTAGCTGTCTCAGCTGATTTAGTTCTGTCGGTATCTCGCCTTCCAATCTATTCCCAAGCAGATTCAAGTAATTCAAATTCAAAAGCCCGCTGAGCTCAACTGGAATTGATCCAGTGAGACTATTATTTGACAAGTTCAAAATCTCAAGCGCCTTGAGCTTTCCTATTGAAGCGGGAATTTCTCCTTCAAGCCTGTTGTCATCTGCAGAGAAGAGCTGAAGCTCTCTGCAGCTACCGATTTCTTCTGGTACGAAGCCGGTGAGACTATTTTTTTGCAAATTCAGAGAGGTAAGATACTTCAAATTGCCGATTTCTGCAGGAATGCTTCCATTTAACTGGGAAAATCCAAGACCCAATACCCTCAAATTGCTCAAGTTACCAATATAAGGTGTGATTTCGCCTGTTAACATGTTATCTCCAACTCTAAGAACTTGCAAGTTCTTTAAAAGAGCAATCTCAATAGGAATCTTACCGGAGAGAAAATTCGAATACAGAAAAAGCTCCATCAGATTCTGAAGCTGTCCAAGCTCAGGAGGAATTGGACCAGTGAGAGAATTAGCAGATAGATCAAGAGTTTGAAGTGAAATGAGGTGTGAGAAGTCAGGAGAGATCGTGCCGGATAGTCTTGATTTGGATAGGTTCAAGCCCACAACTTCAGTTAAATTCCCCGAACATTTCAGGCCATTCCAGCTGCAGATATCATTTTCCAAGGACCAGCTTCGAAGAACTCCTTCAGGATCAACGAACTGTGATTTAATCCTCAGAAGCCAGTGAGAATCCATTGAAATATCTCCACAAGTAAGTGTAAGAATAACAGCTAACACTGATAAAAGCAGCATCAAATGCAAATTCCAAGTCCTGCCCATTTCAGAATTCAAGCTCAAGATCAGTTCTTTTACAAACTTTCAAATACCTGAATGGAGAAACTTGCAATATATGTTCTCTGAGAACACAGTTTCACAGAGAAGCCGTTCGGAAAAACAAAGAGAGGTAGCTGGTTTCTGCTTCTGCATGTTAAAAAGAGAGTCGTCAAAAAAAAAAAAAAAACTAAAGGACTAAGGTTTAGCATGGTAGGATGATGGAAGTTTGGAATTTAAATAGTTCTGAAGAAGTTAGCATGCATGTTCAGTTGGTACAGTATGGTAAAATATACAAGAAAAAGCAATTGAACTTTCACAACTGACTTTTCTAAAAACTTTGCTTTCTCTTTTGCCCTTTTCCAGTTTTTTGAGAAATGGTGAGTTTAGGTAGCTACAACAACTATATTCCATTTTCTTGTGATATAGATGAGTGTATAAATATTTAGAGATAAGATATATAACATGCTGGGTACTGCAGAAAAAAACTAAAAGCAAGGAGCACTCACTTGTTTAGTTTCTGAAATTCAATTTGGCCCCTCTCTAGGTCCTACTGGATGAGATCTCTCCCGTACATATAGATTGTTCTACTTGGAAATTTTTTGAGCATGGGTTTCAGATCTCTCCTTTAGTTGTGTTTTTTTTTTTTTTTTTCAATTAATTCTTAATTTTTTTTTCTTTTTTTCTACCTCTATATGTTTTTTTTTTGGGTCAGAATTTTGTGCAACACTATTCCTTAAATTTAAGTTGGAACTAGTGGTTAGGGGCAAACGTTCGAGTGAGACTCATGTCACCCACCAATATGTTAGCGAACGGTATCCAAGGGCGTTTGTGACAGTGTCCTGAAGGGACTAGTAACCCGCCGACCTCAAAAAAAAAAAAAAAAGTTGGAACTGACTTTTAACCGATTGTCCTATTAAATTCAAGTCAACCAATTGGGTATAAAACCATTACTTCAAGCAAGTAATAATGAATAAGAACCCAAGAGGCACAGGGGATGACGATGCAACATCAACCAATACCATAAGATTGCCGTATTACTACCTGAATGGAATGAAAGTCAGAATAATTTTCTGCTCTTCAGACAATCTTAACTTATCTATATAATTGATTACTTGATATATCTTCATCTGATCCTTTTTTTTGAAGATATCCTACATCATCTTAGAGGTAGCAAGGGGAATTGTTTCATTGGAGCATGATATATTTTGATATATATGTTTATAATCCATTCAAATTGATCTGTTGTGACCTTAACCAAAACCTACCTAATACTAAATTAAAAAGAAGAAGAAAACAGAAGAGCAAAACCACCACAACTTAATCAATTTCACAGTGGACAACAGCCTCCATAATTCATGTCCAAAACAAGAAGAAAGCACATGGACTTTGGTGTTTAGGGACAAAAGAGATGAATTTCTAATTATCTAACCAGATTTGGAACTGATTACATTTAGTTGAAAGAGAAAGGGAAGGAAGGAGGGGCACCATGGTCTGTTTTCTATTGGAGGATGATTCCTACTTAAAAAGAGCACAAACATGTGGAGACAAAGTTCGCTACATTCTCAAGTAGATTCTAGACATACAAAACAAGTTTTTACTCTGCTTTCAATGTCAACTTTATTTTGTAGCCTTTCCTCTCTTTGCTTATTTTCTCAGGCTTTAAGCGGAGGCTTCCAGCACTGCTCAAAATCAAATTATAAAGAAAAACTTACAATTTTGTTTGGACCATTGTCACCTTTTGCTTTTCTTTCCTCTCTCTCTCTGTCTTCCTCCATCTCTCTCTTTACATAATGTTAAGTGTGTATTAGTTATGCTTACATATTTCAAACTCAACTCAACTCAACTTAACCTTTTTATGTTCTATCAAGAGTTAAGTCGACATTTAAATTTTGAAGGGAACGCCTTAGCCCTTTACATAGTCTGATTCTATAGATTCATGATAATTGATCTGACAAAGTTTTACACATAATAACTCCTTAACATAACCCTTTTCTTTATATTAGCTTGGGTCTGGCTTATGTTTAAAGATATTCAAATATATTCAGCACAAACGAAGTTATACTTACTTATCCCATTATTGTTTAATAAATCCTTTCATTCAATTTAATTAATTTATCATTCCATCTATCTTTTATAAACACACCATAAGTAAAGAAATACAAATAAGGAAAAGTACATTAGTTCTCCCTAGAAAAAGCTATATAGACATAATATTGATATAGTCAATGAAATTTGATTATTTATTTCTTGCAGAAATCTCTTATTTGGTTGGAAATCAAATCTTCTAAGCAAAGTAAGAAGACAAAAGAGTTCAATCAAATGGATACCCATGAAGACAATGCACTTACCTACTCTATAATTTATAATGAAAGGAATGGATGTTTGTGAGATTTATAATACAATTAGTAGAAATGTTGAGAGAGAAAGATGAATAAAGAAGAACAAAAGACCAAAGTAGAAGGTAGATTATTGAAGATCAATAACAGTATTATAATGGGTATATAACACAAATAATGGTGCTCTTGATAATTCCAAAACAGATAGAAGGAAACAAATGGCACAAAATCCAACGAGTTTCAGACATATGGTGAAGACCCATGAAATTGGTTAAGGAGAGAGTTGAAGAGCTTTGTGCCCTGCCACTGATCTCTCAATTAGTTTAATTAGTTTAGAGTTGACTTTGCTTTTATGAGCATTTGGTTATATATACTTAATTTTTGGAGTCTTTGACCTGTAAAAATTCAGAGGGATGTTTGTTAGAATCTTTTTGATATTTGGTCAAATTGGTCTACTTGCTTCATCAAATTAAGGGAAGTGGGTCAAGAATAAAGACCTAGAAAAATCACAAAATACAATGAAGTAGTTTATATATGTGAAACCTTGATTATTATATATAATAAACCAAATTATTCCTTGAGATTATTCAAAATGTTTAGGCAAGTGGAATTTAAAAGAGTGGTCACTTCCCTTATTTTAAGGATGTCATACCAGGTCTAGTTCTCAAATCAGCACATGTGACCCCTCTAAGAAGATGTTGGGTCAGCTAGGAAATTAGTCAAAGAATGAAGAGATTCATACAATTTTGTTTGGCTCAACATAAATCTACTTAATTTTTTATTTTATTTTTTTAGTGTTGACATAAAGTCAGAGGATGATAATATTAAGCTAAAAAAAAGTTATGACTCCTTGGACCAAGAAGACGAGTACGGTGGCGAGGGGCATAAGAGGCCCTTATGTCCTTAGTTACTCCACTCTCAAAAATAAATCTTAATTATATATAATATATGACTATGTTCTTCATCAAGTTTATTCCAAACAAGCAATAATGGACCTTAATTAAAGCCACCTTACGAGATGATATATTTATCTGGCTTCTATAGGAGTTGAATTCTAAACAACCATTTCATGAAATACTTATCCAAACTCAACTTTGCCACTAGGCAAATCTATGGTTGAAAATTGAAGAGATTTGTTGTTACACACAAAATTGTATTACAATTCTCAATTCTTTCTTCAGATATGAGATAACTAGAAAATGCATATGTGAAATACATTAAAGAAAAAAGAAAACAGAGGAAAGATACGAAATGGGAATTATTAAGCACTTAAATTCAAGCTAAAACAAGAATATTTTAAATGGGTAATCAACCAAAGTCAGGTTTTATCAACATCATCAGGTATGAAGTTGCTGCCAACTTCATCTTTACTCATTCCAGCACATGTTTGCAACATACTTTTGAAAATCTAAGAACAGCCGCTATCCTGCAATTCCATTTGGTCCAACACATCAGCACTTCTGTTCATTATGAAAGAGACAGATACATATAACTGAGACGAATGGTTTGGGGGACATAGAAATCACACCTCCATATTTTCTTCCTGTTCTTATCCTTTTACATTCGTCCTGTCCATATTTTTTCTTCAGCAAGATCTCATTAGTCTACTTCGGCCTCGACGCTATTCTTGAATTTGGCTTCTTTGTAAAAATATTTATACAAAGAAGCAAAAAAGTTGGATTTTTTAGTAAATAAAACAGAGAGACGTGTTCTCTTTTCACATTGTCTCTATATATTCAATGGTACAATGTCCCTAGCAATTGATGGAAGGGTAAATATCCTTGCCAAGGTGTTTCGACTATTTTACACAAGCAGTAAACATAACAGAATTACTAAATTCTTTACCCTCTTTTATGAACTGAAATGCGATAGCTTGATCTCCTTGGCAGAAGTCATGACTCGAACCGAGAAAAGATTCATGTTGCCAACCCTAATGTTTCAGAAGAGGTATTATGATGATGATTTTTACATCTGAAGAGATTTTTGTTTTCCCCTTCGACAGACCATTCTTCTCTAGGTGACAGTAAGAATCTTTACATGGGCAAAGAATAGTCTCAAACCAATTGTTAAAGATAATATAAAGTTCATCCAAATATAAATTTTGTTAGCAGGCTTCAATCTCAACTAGTACCAATATTTTCTCTCAACTTAACCACCTTTTGGCCCAAGTTTGAGTTTCTTCCCCCTAAAGATCTAGCAACCATTAAGGGAAACATCCTTGGCTAAAGTTATTTTGATCCATGTATAGTCAAAAATCCGCCATCTCGGATTAATAGCCAAGGACATGATATATTCATATTGCCCGATCCAAGTTACGGAACCTATCTCCACCATGATGATGAAAACCAACCTCAATGACACATCCACAACCCTTGAGTACTTGAGACTATGCCAAACCCGTGCTTGCTCCACCTTGACGTATGTGTCATGTGCAAGCAGAAGCATCAGCTCTAGTACCACTTGGAGGCAAGCTTGGATCTCAACATGCAGTGACAGTCAAAATTTAATCACCTTTGGACCCAAGTGTTGGGTTTTCCTCCCAAAGGTAGACAAATATTCCATATAATCCTCATATATCCAGCAAATTTATCATAAAAACATATGTTAATCAATAAGATATCCCATAAGCTTGCCAATCACCATTAGTGCAATTGGAACTTCAAAACAGCCACCTCAACCATCTTTAACAATCGGGTCCTCATAACTCAAAAATCAATAATGTCTTTGATATATAATAATCTCCAAGAAACCTTAAATATCCAATATTAAAGACTTTCCCAGAAAAGAAAACTTCAAAATCACCAAATTTATGTCTCAGCATCAACCATCTCAGACATCAGGAGCTCTATAATCTCATAAATCCCAGATGACAATAAACGGTATCCATCTTCACAGTGGAAAGAATGGACTTCATTTCTCCCCTCAATCCAACTACATCCACCTATCTTCTTCAAGCCCTTGTCCCTCAATAACTTCCTAACCTTTGCCACTTCACTCCATCTCCCAGCAGAAGCATAAATGTTTGACAACAAAACATAACCCGCTGAATTCCCCTCTGCCAATTCCCATAGCTTCCTAGCAGTTCTTTCTGCAATCTCCTCATTCTTATAAGTACTACAACCACTCAAAAGAGCTGCCCATGCATTAGCCTCAGCTTGAAACGGCATGGTTTTAATGAACGCTTCAGCCTCACTAAGCAGCCCAGATCGGGCCAGTAAATCCACCATACATGTGTAGTGTCTACCCCTTGGCTTAACACCATAAACCTTCTCCATTGATTCAAAATATCGAAAGCCCTTGTCAACCAATCCACAATGAGAACAAGCAAAAAGAACTGCCAAGAACACGAGCTCAGTTGGAATCACATCTGATCTCTCGATTTCCTCAAACAGAATAAGTGATTCCTCAGCAAGCCCGTTATCAGCAAGTCCTTGAATCATAGCAGTCCAAGTGATCTCATTCTTTTCATGCATTCTATTGAAGACTACCCTAGCACTCTCAATATCCCCAGACTTGGCATACATATCTATAAGTGCAGTTCCCATGAAGACCTCATATTGGATTCCCAGTTTAATAATCTTTCCATGAACATTCTTGCCTTTTTCTAGTGAAGCGATGCTTGCACAAGCACGTAGTATACTCGAGAAGGTGGAAGAATTTGGTATTTCTCCTGATAAAAGCATCTCATTGAAGACATCCAGCACCTTATCACAATGCTCACTTTGTACAAAGCCAGCGATCATTGTGTTCCAAGAAATAGCATTCTTATTTGGTATCTGCTCAAACAATTCCCTAGCTTCATCTAATAATCCATTTAGGCTATACCCAAGAACCATAGAATTCCAAGAAATCACATTCTTCACTGAAATTGAGTCGAAGGTCTGACGCCCATCTTCTGTTTTTCCACATTTACAATACATGTCAATGAGAGAGCTACCGACAGAAACATCTGTTTCGAACCCAACTTTTATCACATTTGAATGGATGCACATACCAAGTTGCAGAGCCCTGAGGGTAGTCGATGCACTAAGAACACTAGAAAAACATGAAATATTTGGTCTAATACCATCCAAAAGCATTTGCTTGAACAGCTTCAATGCTTCTTCAGCATCACCATTTTGACTATACCTGGCAATCATTGCACTCCAAGATATTTCATTTCTCTCAGGCATGTCATTAAAGATTCGACGAGCTTCTGTTAACTTCCCCATCTCAACAAACACATCAAGGATTGAAGTCCAAGAAACAACATCTCTCTCCTCCATCCTGTCAAAGACTCTTCTAGCTAATTCAGTCTCCCCCATCTTAAGATGCAATGTGATTAAAGAATTACAAACTGATAAATTACGCTCCAATCCAAATTTCGCAATCAAACCTAGCACACTCTTTCCAGACCCAAAATCACCCAACCCCATACAAGCCTTGACAACGCAAGTAAATGTAATTGCATTGGGCACAATTCTGCAATCCAGCATTTTCATGAAAACCTTCAAAGCTACGAAATCCAACCCATTTTGAACATACCCATGAATCATTGCAGTCCAAGAAACCACATCCTTAAATGGGTTCCTCTCGAAATACTCTATACACTCATATACTCTCCCATGTCTCATTAATCCCGCAATTAACGCAGTCCACGAGAACTCATTTCTCTCGGGCATTTCATCAAACATCTTACATGCTTCTTCCACATTGCCCTCCTTCAAGTGGGAAGAAATCATGCAATTCCAAGCAATAAGATCAAAGCCACCAAATTCTCTCAGAATCTCATCAGCCTCAACAGGTTTCTTGAAATTCAAGTACATAAGAAGGGTTTTTATGGCTATATACCTGTCTGATGAGATACCCTTTTTTATCAAATGCCCGTGAAAACTCCTTCCCTCATCAACCCATCCATGATTTGAACATGCTTTTAGGAGAAAGATGCAAGTTTCTTTGTAGGCCTTCAAAGATGTAATGGGGTTGATGGAAGAAAGACTTGCTACTGCTCTGTTTATGTTGTTGGTATTGAGAGAGGTAGTTGATGAGAAGTTGGGAAGAAAATGGTGGGAAATTGCTGGAGGTCTTAGGCATTGTTGGTGGTGATGTTTACAGAAGATTGGAAGATGGTTTAGAACGGAGGATTTGGATTTGGATTTGGAGAATATCATAACTAAGAAAATATTGCATTTTAATTGTTACTCCGACCGCACGGAGGGGTTATTGTTCTTCCATTGAGAATACTTCTCGTTCTTGCCAGTTCGTACTAATAAAATATAAATTTGATTAAGTATTATCTTCTTGGCATTAGAGAAAAAAAAATTGTGTTGTATATGCATTTTTCTTTTAAATATCTTAGTATTTTTAAATATAAATTGATATGTGGTTTGAGTTGATCCAAAATGATAAAATTGTGAGGTTTGTATTGTAAATTTGTGTTATAGTCACTTTTATCATTTTCCTTTCAACTTAATTCATAAGTATCAAAAAAAAAAAAAAAAGGCTGTATGCCATGTTTGTTGAAATTTCTCAGTCCAACTGAACCATTAACTCTAATGCTACTTGTGTGACAATTTGTGCCAAATGATATACCGAACAGAACGGTTTCTGCATGACTGCCCTTATAGTAGAAAAAAGAATGCAATTGATCAAAAGCCCCCCCAATTAAGAACATCTATGGTACATTGGCCAATCCATATGAGTTTCAACCATAATCCATCTTTCTTTTATTCCATAAGGAAAGAAAATAACAGGAAATGAAAATAGCTTACTCCTGAATTCCATTTCCACAATACCTTTCACATTCTCTTAATGAAGCATGATTGGTCATTATAAGAGTTAAAATGAAGCAATCTAAACAAGTAAGGAAACAAAAAAGTTGGAGGAGAAAAATAGTTTGATCCGCGCTTATGAACCAACGAAAATTCAGCGTTACAGAGGACGAAACAAAAAAAATTGATCCAACCTTTATTAGGTTTCATAAACTTCCTCTTTCGGCATTGTAACGAACTATCAATGTTGTAGTTTCCATCATAGTAATGGAGGCCCCGCATTGATTTGGCTCCAAGTGCAGACACCAAATGATCCTACTTATCTCTCTCTCTCTTCTGTAGAGAAAGCCAACTTTGTTAAACATCTCATGATGCTTCATGATCGGTTCTCACAGGGACAGAAGGAAGGAACCTCATGAGGAAGCTTGCAAGTGACCAAATGCAAATGACCCCAAGAAACTGGAGGACATTAAGTAAAGTTCCAAGAGAGCTGCTTATTGCCAAATTATGTGACGTTGTCTCAGCTCCTCTCACCGTGAATGACAGCGCCGTCACTAGCTGTGCTGCTCTATTCAGTTGGTGCAATCTATAAATCTACCAACAAAAAAAAAGAGAAAACATAAAAAAAAAAATTTAAAAAAATCCGCAATGGCTTAGTTGAATGCATATGTTGATTTTAGGATGTGGGTGGGTGTGAAATACCTGGAAGATGATAGGAATGACAGGCCAGGAGGGCGACTTGAGATATCTAGCATATTGCTCGAATGCAAACTGTACGACAATTCCTACTAGGTACGGGGCAAGAGTAGCTGAAGCAGCAGGACCAGTCCATGGCCAGACAAAGCCCATTGTGACCATTGGGATTATTAAGCTGAGCACCAAGGTGGCAACGGAAGAAATCCGATAGAGTACCTTGGGGGTGTGCAAATCATTACCCTTGGAAAAAGATGATTGATCATCAAGAGGCCTCTGTAAACGGTCAATGAGAAGAAGAAACACAGCAACACCACAATAAAAGAGAGCTTCTGAGAAGAAAAGTATGAGAAAATCTGCCAAATAGAAAGTATAGGATGAGATGCGGCAATTGATTCCATTACTGAAAATAATATGCAGAATAATAAAATAAAATAAAAATTGAAAGTAATAATAAAAAAAAAAAAATAATAATAATAATAAATTAGGAGATGCCCTAGTACAGGATTTTGAAGACTCACAATTATGGCTCCATCTTTTTGCCCAATATAGTATTTACATTTACACAGAAAGAATTGTATAGTAGCAAACATCCTGTGAAATATAATTATTTTGGCATAAATTAAGAAAACTTACCTGTCAAAAGAGAGTCTTCAAATACAGTTGAAAGTATTCTGCGCAAGTAAAGTGATGGAAAAATGAAAGATGATACAAGGACGGTTGGACCAATAAACCATAGAAAACTGGATTGATGCTTGCTGCTTGAGCTGGACACAATTATTTCATCCTTTCTTCTATATGGACGACCATAAAATGAGATAAATCCCGGTTTTCCTTCACTGGCCTCAAACTGATTAGCAAAACTACTTCCTGGTAAGATATACTCATCATTTTCAGGCTGGGTTTCCGGCTTCAACCTATCTGAATTGGGCTCATCAATTGATGAATGATCTTGAGAAGTAGCAAATAGGATCAATTTTCTCTTTGAGAACTTTTGCTTCCCAAGTACAAATTTGCATGAATGCCCTGCATGAAATGAAACATAGAATGAACATGAACAGAATACGGAGAACTTGCCGTGAGAAATTCATATACAAGAATAGTGACACCAATGTTTAACAGCTTGATTGCTATGATTCGGTTAAATAAATATTGTCATGATTGAATAAGTTAATTGAGGCTCAGTAATCTCAAAGTGAACCGGAGTCAAGTAATTTTCACTTTTAAATGTAGAAAAGACTCTTAAGTCTTATAGCTTATGTAGAATTTGTGGAATGAAATTGCTCTGATCAAGATTGTAAAACCTTGGTAATCAACCAGAAGACTATGAAAGATACCCTTGGTATTAGTATTAGTCAGCTGCCGCGGATGACCCCTCTGCCAATGAGACACTCCCTGCGATAAACTTAGCTGAACATAAAGCATGGAAGTTACAAGGAAGAAGAAATAAAAATGCCCCAAAGTAGTTCAAGAATTGCAGTTTAAATGATATATATAAAACAGAAAATTTTCAAACAGTGGCTTGACAAACAAGTTAAGCACCAATGCTACTTGAAGAAGATACTATATAAGAATATTTCACCTACCATGCATTTGTACTACAAGTTAGTGAAGCAGGAACCACTATTTTTGAAGAGAACAATACAGCAAACAGGATAAATAAGTCTGATTGTATACAAATTGCAAGAGACCAACCATCATGGACCCATAAAAAGAGAGAAAATTTCCTTAGACTAATCAAATCATCCTTATTCCAAAATTTATGTCAAACTTGCAGGGACATACACAATCTACAGAGAACATATTATACTGATCATATCAACTCCTAAACAATTCCCATTTCTTCCATTCCTAATTCTAGTGTCAAAGCAATGCAGAGAAGTTCCCGAGGACCAAACCAGCATATCGTGAGACGGTAGATGGGGCATTGCAGGTAATTGTAAACATAGATAAATCAGTAAGTAAGCAGATTTTATTTATCAGAAAAACAGATAAATGACACTTGTCTGCTCCATTTTCTTTGTTAAGTATCATGAACCATACCCTCATTTTACTCTCCATTTTCCCTAACCATTTAGCTTGGCTTTTCTTCACAAAATTGTAGGCCTATCTTCCATCAGAAACCTCAACTCATAACCCACATTTCCTCTCCCCAATCTTTCAAAACATTCAGCAATTAAACAAAATAGTAAACTGCCCATAACAAAAATTAAATATTGAACTGTATGACTCAATAACCAGAAAGATATTATTATCAACTGCAGTTCTTGCTACAAAGAACACCAACCCTTTTATCCTCTCCTCACAAACACCAAGAAAACTTCCTACCCATTTTACATTTTTACTAATGAACCATAAAGTCGATGGTTCTGGGTAAAGCAAAACACTGCAAATAAACATTAAATTCTATGAATGAAATAGAAATAAATAAAAAATCATACCTTTGAAATTCCCCTTGGACGATGAGAACCAGAAGAGGAAGGGAGAGAAGCGGATGAGGAAGCAACCCAAGAAAGAGAAGAAGATGAAGACCCAATTGAAACTACCATGTTGTTGTTTCATACACAACAATGTTAGAAAAATCGCCTGTTAGAAACGCAACCAACGCATTTCGACCGATTCTATCGCATACCCATTAAACAAAAAGAGGACTTTTACCAGATTACTTAGAAATTAATGGGTGAATGAAAAAACCAATGAGAAGAAAGGAATAATTCGGAGATTCTGAAGCATAGGATCTGGCTTTCTCGAGTCAGGAACAAAAGGATGAATGAAAAGAGGCTGATTCTCTTATGTTTTTGGGGGTAAACCTTTTCTAAAGAAAACCTGAAGCAATTCAAACCTCCACTGGTCACAGCTAAATTGCAGATTTACTTTCATGTTTTTGTTTTTAAGCAAAAAGATTTTTTTTTAAAAAGATTTTTTTTAATGAAAATTCTCACGTTTTTTAAGCGGCTTGCCGTGCCGGATAAAGCAGGAGAAAAAAATATATTTTTGTTGTAAATATGTTGAATATTAAAATAGTAATTATATGTATTATACATATATTTTAAGTAGTATAATATTTAAGTAATATATGTATTTAAATAGTATATATATATTTAAGTGGTACATGTATTTGATGTATAAATATATATGTATATATATATTGTATGAATCATGTAAGAACATAGTTACCCATTATGTGAGTTTGTTATCATGTAAATCTCTTTTTATAAATATGAGAGAAATTATGGAGAGAAGTTGTAAGAAATGGTATAGACAAAATGAGAAGAGAAAGAGGAATGGAGAAAGAACGAAGAGTTGTAGAAATATTGAAAAAATGATAGAAAATGGAGAATGAAATCTAACATTTTTCTTTGAACATTCTTTGATTATTTTGATTCAGTTTACAACACGTTATCAACTCGAAGGCTCTGCAAAATCAAGAAGTTTAATTATAAAAAGTATATTGAAGCCAACAAATATAATATTGGTGACACAACGACATGTTACAAGTCATTAAGTGTATAACAATTATGGTATGTTGTACAAAGTAAATGACAATAATTAATGTACGAAATGACATACTATACAAACTAAATTACGTTGATCATCAATATTTTTGCTCAATATAGAGCAATTTCCTCACCATTAGGGAGAGAAATAGCTAGTTCCAGAAGAATGATGCGCAAAATTGTTAGAATGTAATACAAACTAGTGTAAGGAAATCCTCTCACTATCAAGGGGAAAAAAGAAAAATGTCAAAAGAATGACAAGTAAAATTGTTTGACAGACAACATAAGTTATGAGCTAATGTGAATTAGAAGTTCAAATGATAAATTTACACCATATGCAAAAGAATTTGTAAATCAATTAACTGGATATATTCATCTTTAGTCCCTGAAGAACAATTTACAAATGACACACCTGAAGTGTGATTGACCGGTCAAATCAAAGTACACAACTTCCTAAAAAAGGAAGGTATATACAAATGATTGATAAATATATAAGCATTCCGAAACAAGAATGGATTGACAAATAAATATACCATAAAAGGTATACAAGTATCTCTGAAGAGATCTGGATTGAGAAATAAACACACCTTGAAGAGGTATGAGAATCTCCTGAAGATATATGGATTGAAGATTAAATTCTCAATCTGTCTATATTTAAATCCATTCATATTTGAAAACTATGAAATGAAAATAATATTACTCCTGATAATATTTTAAAGTGTACTTTTGATATTATGGGATCCCAAAACATATAAGAATGTCGACATTAAAAAAGTAGAAAGGAGCAAGATCAAATATAGCTAAACTAGTTAAAAAATTGAGAACTATATGAACCAGAAGTTCTAATACCTAAAGAGGTAAATCATGTTAGATATAAATGTAAATGTTTTAATTCGTGGATAATCATCTTATACATGAAAATTCATAAGGATTTATGAGTTATACTTGAAGCTTTAAAATGATGATCCCTGAAGGATTTAAAAGGCCTGAAGTACGTACTGCATTAATATTTATATTGATCAATATGCATATATATTTATAATTGCTATGATTGAGCATTCTAACAATTTGTATTTGCACTTTATTCAAAATTATATATCTATTTATTGTTGCATAGCTTAAGAATCCTAAAAAGTTTATCAAAATATATTTTAAAGGGGGAATTTGAGACAAAAGATCTTGGAAAATCAAATTTTTATCTTGGCCCGCAGATTGAGAATTTTTTTCTTGTGGATTCTTGTCAAATTATCAAATATATTAAGAGATGTTTGGAAAAAGTTCAAATGGACAAGATACATTCATAAAATTTCTTAATATTGTAATATCACTAAAAAGTGAATAAAGATAATATTCGTCTTCATTAAAATAATGAAGAATTAGTTGGTCCTGAAGTACCATGCGTAGATGTAATAGATGCTCTTATATACAAAATCAGAAATTATTTTTTCTGTTAACATGCTTGCAGGATATAGCTCTACATTGGATTAAAATGGTTCTAAGCATACATTATGTTATCTCCAAGAAAACAAACAATACAAGTTTATCTTATTTAAGAAAGATAAAGATAAAACTAGTTGAATATACAAATGTTGAATATTTATCAAATCCCTACCATGCTCGATCCCAAACACAATATCACTTATAGTGATATTGTTATATCATGAAGATCTGTGAAGCAGACAATAGTTGCTACATCTTTAAATCATCCATAAAAGTATCATGACTTCTAAAACAAGTCGAAAAATGTGTATGGATCACATGAGTGATATTAAATCAGAGGCTATCTTACAATGTTATAAGAAGATAATGCAACCTGTATTGCACACTAATGAAAAGCTTATATTGAAGCCAACAGAACCAGATATATTTTGCAAAAGGTTTTATTCATACATGAGCTACAGAAAACTGACAAATAAGATCGAACAACTTATTTATCAAAGCTTTGCCAATTACAAAGAAGATTATATACAATATTAAGATGCATCAACTCAAAGATATTCCAGGCAGAGAAACATAATTGAATTCCCCATGTCATCTTGAGGGAGAGAATTAAAAAGGAGTTATTGTTTAATTTACTGTACTTTTTTTCCCTTCGTTATGGTTTTGTCCCATTGGATTTTTATGGAAAAGTTTTTAACGTGGCAGTCCTAACTATATAAGACTCCAATAGAATATTACTCTTTTTTCTTTTACTAGACTTTTTTTCACTGGATTTTCTCTAATAAGGTTTTAACGAGACATATTCTACAATGATATATATTCAAAGGGGAAGTGTTGTAAATATGTTGAATATCCAAATAGTAATTACATGTACTATACACATATCTCAAGTAGTATGATATATAAGTGGTATATGTATCCAAATAGTATATGTATTCAAGATGTATAAATATGTATCCCACGTGAGTCATGTGGGAGCATAGTTACTCATCCATGTGAAAGCATAGTTACCCATTATGTGAGTTTGCTATCTTTTGATGTAAATATCTCTCTATAAATATGAGAAAGATCATGAAGAGAAGTTGTAAGAAATTGTGTAGAGAAAATGAGAAAAAAAAAAGGAATGGAGAAAAGATGAAAAAATGAGTTGTAGAAATATTGGAGAAATAATAAAAAATGAAGAATGAAATCTAGCATTTTTTTTAGCATTCTTTGATTATTTTGACTCCATTTACAACAATTTTTTTATTTTTCTAAAAACAAATTATTTAGAAATAATATTTTCTGAAGTTTTATTGTTCTATTACATTCTAAAATTTAAAATCAACTTAGCAAAATGGAGAAATTTTTTTTATGCAAGTGACTTGTGTAGTTTAAAAAAAAAAAACTTACGCCTTGTTTGATTTGGGAAAAAAAAATCAAGAAAATAAAAAAATTATGCATTTAATTATCAATATTTTCTCAATTTTTTTTTTCTCAACCTCCTTATTTTCTCATCTGCAGAGGTAATTTTTTTTTTAGTATTATCGATTATGTTTATGTTTATATTTTGTGAAATTTTTTACTATTTAATTTTATTTATATCATCAGAGTATAAAAAAAATATTTTCTAATGTACAATCTAACAACCAAGATAAAATTTATTAAAAAAAATAAAAAAAACTATATTTTTTTGAGATTTTTTCTCAACTATCAAACAAGCCTTAATAAATTATTCCAAAATTCAAATCACTGTCCAAATGCACCCTTTAAGCTTTTATAAAATTCGTTGGACTTTCCACATAAAAAATGGTACTTTAATTGCAAGATGTGACAGCACCTGGCTGGCCTCAAAAAAATGTAGAAGATGCCCATAAATAACTTGATTCTTGGTAGCGAGGTAAAACATGTCTTGACCCAATAACATAGCCAGTGTGTTTTAACTTTGAAAGATGCTTAACTAGCTAAACACACCCAATCAGTACATCTAATGAACTATACCAAGATGCTCATCAAAATTATATAACTCAAATGAAATAGTACAATCAGAATGATTTTTTTTTTTTCCTTCATACCCATGCAATACCATGAAGAAAACATTGTTAAGAAAACATAATACAGATTGAGAAACAAAATAATAAGGAATGCAGAGAACAAGAGGAACACCGGGCGTGAAATCATGAGCCTTAATGAACTGAGCTTCTTCTTCTTCTTCATATCTAGAAGTGAACCAGAAAAACGAGCCGAAAATCGGGGTTCCTGACAATGGATTCCCAAGCTCTGCCTTCAAAAACAACTCCACAAGAAAGCCCTGCAATTCAGGACGCCTGATTCATGCCGCCTTTTCCAGCTAAAAGCCTCTACCAACAACAAGACTTTAAATGAGATTAGCCTTCTTCAGAAACCTAATTGTTCTGCAATAATACGGCCATATAGACTCGACATAATCCAAGTATTTCTCCACTGCCCACACTTCAAGCTCTTTCAGTTTCCTCTTTGAGAGCTCCTTGTAGTCCAGGTTTCTGATGTTCACCACAGGTTGCCAGAAACAGGCGTACAGGTCAGCTTTAAGCTTTCCTTGAACCACATAGCTGTAGGCAAACATGTAATAAGTTGGTAAGTTCTTTGCTATTCTCAGAGTCTGCTTGAAGCTAAAGGCATAGAGAGCATAGAGGCCTTGGAGCATCTTGATATAGAGTGCAACGATCAATGGACCAATCGTCCACAGAGGGGTCAACTCCTTTGATACTTCAGCGCCATACACAAAATTGACTGCGAGATACCAGGGGACACTGCAAGCATGAAATGCCAATCAATCATTTAGAAAGTTCCTAGATCACAAATTCTATGGCCATAATACCATATTTACAACATGTTCCCAGAATCTTCTATTGTTATCAACATTATTTTCATCCTTAAAGACCGTAATACTAAACTCAACTCAACTCAACTAAGCCTTTTTTCAACTATATGGGGTCGGCTACATGAATCCGCTTTTTCCACTCCGCTCTATCAAGGGCTAAGTCAGCCCTTAAAAGACGGTAATATCAATTTAAAATTGTAAAGACAAGCCAAAGATCTGTTAAGCTTTACAGTTTTGCATCTAATTCACAAAAAGGATGTAAACCCGCAATTTCAAGCATATTGGCTCAGCTGTCAAAGTTACAAAAATATTAGTTGTTTATTGGATGGAATTTTAACTGCGCGGGACAAGTGTAAGAGTAAAGAATAGACCTTCTAATACCATGAAAAACCCACTCAAAGTGATTGAAAAAAGTAAAGATGCTACCTAGGAAGATGCAAACTTACAATATCACCACAGGGATCTTAATTGTTGCATCTAGTCCGACAAAGTAGCACCAGGCTGCTTTTAGCATCTTAAACCCTTCCTGTTTCTGTTCCCCATCTTTATGTCCTGAGGCCTCACACTGGGTTGTCCCCTCCTCAAATATCCCATTAGATGCTTGATTTGATGATTGAGTCTGCAATATCATCAGCCATTTCTTAAAGAGTTTTCGTATTGCTGGAGAGCCAGCAATGGTCTGTATTGCTTGGGAGTCTGTGATTGCCTCTTCTCCTTCAGAACTATAGGAGAGCGGAGCTTCACGTATGCTTGGAGACTCAGTAATAGTCTCTTCATCTTCATGTGGCGCATAGGAGAGTTTAACAGAATTGGAGGGGAATTTAGATCCATTTGATCTTGCACCTGATTCATCATTTTGGGCTGTACCTTTGAAAGCTGAGATTTTATATCGATTCACCTTTGGTTTAAAAATAGGGAGAGGTCTAATGCTGCAAAAAGAAGAAAGGATATAGTTTGAATGCAGGCAGCAGAGAAGAAAGAACCGTTATTACAAGACAGCTAGCAAAGATTTAAACTTCCAAAAAAGGGGAAGCCAAAGATTTCCAAACATCCAGATATTAGCATGCATTGGCAACTTAACATGGTAATGAACCTCTATAATTTAAAATATGACCATATATAGAAGAACCAATTTTTAGGCACCCAATCCAAGCAAACTCAATATGGCAGAGCACAGCAATATTTGACCGACATTCAGACAAGATGTTCAACCCTAAAGTGTAAGAGATAAAGAAACAACTTTCTAAAATGGTACTTCTTTAAAGTTTTAAGTTTAGAAATACAATACAGAACTTTAAAACATTCCCTAGGTTATTTATAAGTTGTTTCAATCCCAAAACCTTAGATATTTTGATATTGCATTGCAAAAATATTATATGTTTATATTTAAATTTCATTTAATTTTTATTGCCTAGACCATGCTGCCTGAGCAACTAGCATTGATCTTCTATGTCATATTGTCATGTTATGTCATCTATGCTTTACCCCAATAACTAGGTTTGGCAACATTAACCCAAATTCACCACTCAAATTTGTCTTTAATCATGTCGTCAACCAGTGTATGCATTTTCACAATTTACTTACTACCTCCATTTAACTCAATTTCAATTACATGTAACATGGACCCTTTGAAGTACATTAAACCAGTGTTATCAAGGCGTGCACCTTAGGCACACCTTGAGGCGGGGCGCACATGTTGCGCCTCAATATTTGACCAGCAGGCCGCACTAACTCAGGCATGCTCACTTTCCTGTTTCTCTTTTTTTTTTTTTGAAAAAAATTAGTTAATCACGAAATAAATATTATATTATGTATTTTTTCTCTTTTCTGTGACTAAATATAAATAATACACGCTATTAAACATAAAACATTAAATGAAACTTTTTTATTTTTTGTCAAATACACACGCACACACACTACAAGTCTCCCTAAAGGGGAGTCGAACACTACCCACGCAAAGGGCATTTCAATGCCTCACCACCTGAGCTGCAGGTGGTTGGCACATTAAATGAAACTTGTTTTCCACTTTTATAACAACAATAAGGAGTACTTGTTAGTTGTTAAAAAGGTGTCACCCTTGCTATTTATTCTTCTTTGCTTTTGTGTTTCTTTCTATAATTCAATACTTATCAATGACTAAATAGTTATATTTTTTTTCTATCATACATTATAATGTTCATAATAGCCTATTGTTTATATTTCATAGTTGTTATGAATATTATGTTTATTTCTTTTGATATTTAGAATTGAATTGTATATACACATGTACAATTCCTATGATATATGTGAATATTATGATTCATCAAATTAAAATCCCAATTTGACTCGCCAAGCTCCATGACTGTTTGATTCTAATTCAAAATTCCAATGCCAAGAAGGCTGCACACAGCCTTGAATATCCTCCTGTAGGCCAAGGAGCCATAATTTTCTTCAATGGTAAGCCTTAATGATGTAGGTAGGCTTCCCTTTTGAAGTCCTTCCCTTTTTCTTTTTTCTTTTTTGGCATTTTCTTCATCTACTCTTTATTCTGTCCCTTAGATCAAATTGAAGAATAAATTTCTAAAATTAGGGTGATTTCCCCATCATTGTATAACCATTTCAATAAGGGTAGACTGCCTTTTAAAAAAGTATTCCTCTTTTTTATATGCTTTTTTTTTCCTCCATCAAAATTAGAAGAAGAATAACACGAGACGGCTCAATGGTATCTGTGTTGTGCATCTATGGAGAGCAAAGGCCAGGTTTCTTTTTCGGATTCTTCCTTTCTTCTCATTTCTAGTACTAAATCCAACTAGTCATGCAACTAGTGTCCCTCAAGTATTGCCTTGAAGATAAAAATTATTTCGTTGTTATGTGTCAAATGCCAATGCATTCGCTTATCTTTGTTCCAATTCTCTAATTACGTTTTTTAGTTGTTATTTTCTTCCTATTGTTGCATTTGTTATTGGTATGTTAACTATTCCATTGGGCAAAAGCCGCGTAACTTTAATTTAAAATTATATATATGCTCTTTCTATGCCATCTTTTTCTGTGCGTATGTTTTCCAAAGGGTGGGCCTTAGGACAACAACATAGGTTGTTTCATTGTGAGTCTTGCGACATAAAGGTCAAAAATTTGAAAGTACGCACATCATTAATATGAATATGGGCATAGTACGACTATTAAGCAATTGTTCAGGAATTTATCCAAGCTAACTCAACAAAGATACAGGATGATTAGCATGCATATGAAAGTCAATAAATTATTCAAGCAAATAAGAACTTAATTGACCAAAACCCCAACAATTCAATTCCAGTTAAAGACTGACTACTATAACATCTCTCATAGTTCTACAAGAAAGAAAAAAGACAACAAAGTCACTAAGACTCACCTAAGCAAGAAGTGGCAGTTAGATATGAAACTTTTATCCGATTTCCCAACCAAATGAGAAGCAACAAATGATTTCAATCTCACTTCTTTGGTGCATGATAGAGGCCTTGAGGGGAACGATGCATAAGAAACCTGCAATAACACGTAATGAAGGACGTATGTTAACAACATATTAAAGCCATATACAAGAATCTCTAAAGCGAAGCAAGGATCTCAAGATTGTGAGTTCATCAAATGTAGCCCCTTCTTTCATTTCCATCCAACGTCAAGCTTTTATTGTTTTTTTCCTTTCCTTTTTCTATATAAAAAAATTGACTCATAGAGTAATATGTATATGAATGAATTTTTCATTTTTAAGGGTAAATTTAACCTGTAGTAGTATCAACAAAGTTTTCACTATTTTAGTCACATATTCTTTGGCGCAAAATCAACTTTCAAGATTACAATGATATCCATTTCTAACAACTTTGTGTACCCCAAGATTCTCTCTCTCTCTCTCTCTCTCTCTCTCTCTCTCTATCTATCTATCTATACTCAAACAAACAATGAAGCATAAAAACAAGAAATATCAACAAAAATCTCTTCCAAAGAACATTTGTCACAGAAATAAACAAACATCCTATTCAAATATGAAGGCCTAAAGAGAAAGACCCTCGACCTTCTCTTAAAAAATGATCTTCAAAATCACATCAGATTGACTCATACAATTAATGCAAGCGACTCCTCTAAAACGTTTAACACCACCAATGGGTTTTTGTGCCAGAAAAATGAAAAAAATAACGGGAATGAATGTATATCATTTTAACAGTTTTTCAATTACAATTTGAAGTCCCACAAATACTGCATGATAAATTTTGATTTGGGGGGAAATTTACAAGGAAATTTCATATCAAGGTAGTCTTTGAATACCTGTGTCTGGTAGGCTATCAATGTCATTGCTTCCACCTCAAGCACCCATTCATTTATTCCACTCTGCCAAAGAGGACAAAATAAAATTAAAAAAATGAGTCGTTTTTCCCCAGAACACCAATGGCACTGGATTATTATTATTTTAAAAAGGGCAACCATAAAATCCGGAAACCTTCCAGGTGATCAAGATACCATTAATAAATTCACCAATAAAATAGAGGAAAAATCAGGATTACGAAACTACTTTACCAACCAAACAGGCGCTACTTTAAATTCAATACACATAAATTAAATTAAATAAACCAAGAAAAATCACACAACTAAATCTTCCAATTCACAAAAATACTGACCGGAAACAAATGAATGAAAAGTTACAAACAAAAAGCTACCCCGGAAGTCCGGAACCAACCCTCTGAAACTCAAAAAAAGATTCATTGAACGTAACAAAATGATTTCCCCAAGCTCAAAACACCAAATTTACATAGAAAGTAAACCAAAAAGAATCCATGGAAAAATGGGAACAACCCAGAAAAGGGTTTCGCCAAAAACACAGAAAACGTAAAGAATTACAACATATAAGAGTAAAATTTAACCAATTCAAAATAACCCGAAAAATTAAAAATAAAAATTTCACCTGCGCGCCTAAAATTGCTGGGCCTTGAGAATTCGACCGGAGAAGGGAATGCGAAGGGATTGATTTGGGTTTCTCTTGCAAAAAAAGATTGAAACTTTTATCTGTTAAATCGCTCGTGTGAATTCATAAGAGGACGACGCGACGACTTGAGGAAAGAATTAGGGTTTTGGAGAGGTGTGAATGTTTGTTATCCTTCAAAGAACGGATAAACCAGGAAGACACAAGAGAGAAAGGTGGGAATAAATAAAATACATTACAGAAAAAACGTTATCTAGCTTCTGGATTCTCATCAAATGACAAAGCAAGTTCGGAATAGCTTCACGTGATCAGCACGTGTGTGAAACAAAAATTCTTTTTAATAAATATTTTATTGATGATCCTATTTTGTGGAATTTTTTTTATTTTATTTTTCATCAATTCCAAGCTCTTTGGATCATTCATGAGTCTCCTTCAATATAATCAAATTGTATTCCAATTTCAATGGTGAACATTAAACTTTCCCGAATAGCAATGCCTCTGCCATTTAAGCAAAAGTTGTATTCAAGTGGAACTCTTTATACAAAAAATACAAAATAAAAGGATATTCCATACCACCTCTTATTAAGATTTTATAATATTTTAAAGTCATATATAATTTTAAACAAGCTAACATAATTGAATTTTCAATAAACATATTATGTTTGTGATTTGGTATTTCAAACAATTTTATTACATATTTTAAATTGATGTAAACCAAATCAAGGATAAATTGATTTTGTTGTATAGTTTTTTTTCGTTCACATATGATTGCTTACACTCTAACAACTTCATACGAAGCACACACCATTTCACCCTACACGAATTAACCCTTAACCAACTGAAGTCTACAGTCTATACTACCACAGTTGAATTATCAAAACATTTATTATTTTACATGTTTAATTTTAAATTTGTTTATCATCTTACATTTTATTAACTTAATAAAATAAAATTAGTCCAAGCTTCTTAAAGATTGTAATGTATTAAAAATATTACATTTGATTTGTAAAATTCTCAAAATCGAATACTTTAGTCATATTTTTTTTGTTGGCACAATTAAGGTAAAAAAAGAAAAAAGGAAAAAGAGTGCAGACCACCCGATAGAACTTATCCCGTACTCGCACTTGTGCAACGGCACATCATAGTTGCATCTCACAAGCGAGACACGTTAATATGCACACAGCAATGAGAAACAGCGTGCTCGTGTCTAGTTTATACAGAGGGTGTGACTCTTAACAGAGGATTCGGGGAATCTCCCTGTAACAAGTGCCTCGACGTAGTTTGCCAGTTGGTGCACAGTGAAAAGTTTGAATTAAAAAAAGAAGAAGACAGAAGTCGAATCAAAAAGCGTTGTCGAAACGCCAGAATTCCTTCCCCACTCCGTTTGTCTCGCTCCGATCAAACGGACGGAGTGGAGGATCGGTAGAATCTAGGGTTTGTTTCACATTTCAACTGACGCAATTGCTAAGCTAATTATCTATTTATCCTTCTTCTTCGACTAGGTCTGTGATCGATTTAATTACGTAGTTTTTCTTATTATTTTTTATTTTGTTTAAGTTTTTATTTTATTTTATTTTTTATGCGTCGCATCAGAATTCGATGATATCTTGATTTCCAGCATTTTTCAGAAATCGAGCTTCATTTTGGATTAATTTTTTCCTAGAACTCGAGACGTGATCGGTGTTTCGTTGCTTTAATCGCACTTTAACTTTTATCTCTCGCAATTATTCCTGCGCGTGAAATACTTCAATGGAAAATATCTAGTAGTCTCTTTGTTCATCTTTTCGAAGTCATGTGTTTGGAAATTTTACTGAACTTTTAATTTTGACTCAGGATTGTAGGAGTAATTTGTGTATGTCTTGTAGATTTTTTTTTGGTTGATAGGATTAGAAAAACTAAGCTGTTATAAATTTGAGGCGAATTTGTTGCTTAGGCTAGTCTTTGGACGCTGCTATCAGATTACTCTGTGCAAATCTGTATTCTTCCATTGGGCATTCTGTACTGTGTGTGTTTGTGTGTGTTGCGGTCATTTTCATACACTGTAAATAATATATGATATTTTCCACCAAATTGCATATTCATTATTTCTTTTCATGCGGCCGGTGACAGGATTCTGGATACTAGTTGGAAAAAAGTTTAGTTGAGTTGAGTTGAGAATTATCATCTCCCGGTTTTGAAATTGATTTACGTGGTTACTTTCACAATGGAATCTAGAATACCAAAGAATTCTGGGCTCAATTTTATGAGCTACCAATTTTCTAGGTATCATTTCAAAATCACTATCACCATTCTATTTATTGTGCTCGTGTTGGTTGGTGCCTATCTTGCATTTCTACCTTGAATATTTGAATCTAGTTCGCAGTTTACTTATTTCACAGTGGTGCTAGATTGTGGAAGCACCGGTACTCGAATAAATGTGTCTGAATGGTTAATAAACAGCCAAACTAGTGAGGACCTGCCAATGTTGATACGATCGTTTCCTGACCATTCAAAAAAGAGTCCTGGTCGGAACAATTCCTGTGTCTATCACTGCATGCAAACTGAGCCTGGCTTGGATAGTTTTGTTCACAATTCTTCTGGAGTTAGAGAAGCATTGGAACCACTACTTCTTTGGGCAGAGTGACATATTCCTTATGAAAGGCATGGAGATACTTCTGTTTTCCTCTTAGGTACTGCTGGACTGCGGAAATTGCCAAGTGATGATGCAAATTGGATATTGAGGAATGCAGAGGCTGTGGTAAAAACACACCGATTTACATATCATGAAAGTTGGATTAGAGTTCTAAGTGGAGAAGAAGAGGCTCAGTATGGTTGGGTCGCACTTAACTATAGAATGAGGAGACGGGGGAATTCTTTCAAGGTGCCTACTTTAGGAGTTCTTGATTTGGGAGGTTCTTCCTTGCACCTTGTCAAGGAAACATACACATCAAGAGAAGATAGGCATACTGTCAGATCGAAAATCGGTTTATTTGATTACCAGATTTTGGCATGGTCATTGCCAACATTTGGTCTAAACAACGCATTTGACAAGACTTTTATCATGCTAGCTGAGGCTCAAGCACTCACAGGAAGCACTTGCAATAATGGATTCAAACTTAAAGACCCTTGTCTCAGTACTGGATTTTCAATGAACTATACTTGCTATGATTGTTTTCAGTCAAATTCAACTGTTTGGGGAGGTTTGAATGCTGAATTGAGGACTAATCACTCAACTTCATTTTATCTGGTTGGTGATCTTGATTGGGAGCAATGCAAGCGGCTTGTTAGTGCTGCTGTTATCCATTCAAGCATTTCAGAGTTAGTCATGGATACGAATTGCAAAGCACACATAAACTCTTCTGACGGTGAGTTGTATATTCAGTTGCTATTAGTTTATTTAACTTGTTTTTACTTAGAACTTTAGAGATTCTCAATTCTATTCATTAGTGAGTTCAGGAACTTTAGTTCACACGGTTTTAGTGTCCTTAACTTCATCTTTCCTAATTTTGTGGTAACATAATTTTCTCCCGTTCAAGGGGTCATAACTGTTGCAAACCTCAGATTTTATACTGTTTAACAGAGAAGGGATGCCATAATAATGATTTTGTTATTTATTGTGTTGTGAATCATTTGCTTAAAATTTTGTATTCTTACTTTAGAAAAATAATTAGCACTCAATGATTAATTTACATTCTTAATATGCAAAGAATTATTTCTGTTGCATCTCATCTGCATTTTGTTAGTATCTTCATTAATTGTTAAAGGGTAAAGTATAGAAATTTCTTCTCAAAAAAATAAAATAAAAAGCATGATACTTGGACATTCTGCATTTTTGGTGCAGACTTATCTAATGCTGTGACTGTCTATAGTTATAAAAAGGCCGAGTTCAGGTATCTATAGCTTTAGGGGCTTGGATCTTATGTAGGATAGATATCGTCTCCACTAAACTACCTTTGGACTTAGGTCTAAGATCTTTTCTCTAGTAAGGCCCTAGTAGCACAAAAAGAGAGATCACCTCTTCTATTTCATTTGTAAAATTCATTCATAATTGATGTGGGATTTTTATTAATCGATCTACACACATCCTACAGTCTTTACTTAGGACCAAAATACAAAGAGTCAATCACTCGTACAATTGCACAATCTATACTGAAGTACTTGTCATTGCTGTCTTGAAGAACATTTACCTTGGGGATACATCTACAACCCTTGGTATTATACCAAAAGCTACCCTTGCACCACCTGATAACTTATGTATTGTTTCCAACCTTTAGATTTAATAGGCTCGAGTCTTGTCTATCCCCATGTAACCACATTTGGGCTCAAGAGTGGGTTTTCTCTCTAAAAGGCCTTGAGTTCATCAAGGGAGAGATCCATACACTTGCACTCCTGCTCCATACAATGAATTCATTCAAATCCAATGTGGATATTATTTTGGCCACATACATCCAATATGTCTCTCCAAATAGAATGTCATGTGAGGTAATTGCGCAATATTACCATACTATATTTAAGAATATAACAACACCATGGAATATTAACGAAGTTAAACCATCTAAATAATTAAAATAACAATTAATTTTTTATTATTATTACAAATGGGTAATTCTAAATGTACCTACCAAAAACACTTAGTGTACCCACATGCTTTACAAACTTCCAACAATGATACATAACAAATGGGTACACTTAGTGTTTTTGGTGAGTACATTTAGAACTACTCTTACAAATTTATCATTTCATTGATCATCATTACTATACTCACCAATTTATGATTCCAAAAGTCATGTTGTGCCCATATTGAGAAGTAAAAAGTCATTATTTCTACTTGATGACAAAAACTATTGTTACAAAATATAAGTCCACCATATACATATAAACACACACACATATGTGATTCATATAATATATGTGAATATTGCAATTTATTGATTTTGGACCCTTATTCAATTTTCCAAGCTCTGGAATATTTGATTCCAATTCAAGTTTTAGACAACTATGCTCCAATGTATTCACATACTAGCAATTCTAGGTTTGACCAAAAGCAAAAATATTAGAAAGAATGGCTCAATTTTGGTTTCACTTGGCTTGAATATTGAAGTGGGATCTAGTACACTCACAATCTTGGTATTTGCCATTAAGCAGCACTTAGTGTAATTTTTGTTTTGTGCTTGATTAAAATTCTGGGAGGAATTTGATTTTTGTCCATATGTGCTAACTTTTTAATCGGTCTTTAGCAGGCACCAAATTGCTAAACTTGCCTTCTGCCACTTGGCCAGTTGCTCGCTTTCATGCATTATCAGGTTTTTTCGCTGTTTACACTGTTACAAATTTAAACCCAAGAGCCATTTGACAAAAATGTTGGAGACTGGCCAGCAATTATGTTCAAAATCATGGTTGGAATAGAAGAAACTTTATGGAAATCGGAAATATGCTGAACGGTTGTGTTCAAGTGACATACATCACTTCACTCATTAACGATGCATTATGTATGGGTGACATGGAAATAATTTTTGGTTCTGGAGATGTTTTTTGGACACTAGGAGCTGCACTTATCGAAGGAAAATACATATGGCTAACGAAGTCAAAAGCTCAAGCAGGCAGTGTTTACTTTCAAGGATATCAAGGTCTTTCTTTCTTCTCTTACTCGTCTCTTCACTCTAATATTATGGTTTTTTGTTATTGTTTATTGGGCTAGAGTTAGGCAGACTGTGGCATCAGTAGAGTGTATGCCAGGCAAGAAGTGAGTTGCAAGTGGAGCATTGATGCCATCTTATACTCATTCAAAAAGGAAATCAAACAATTTAGTATTTGCAGCTGAAGAAAAGAAGTGAAGCTAAAGTATGATTCACCTGTTAATTCTTAGTCCAACTTCTCCTCCATATATGATATAATTTTTCTTTTTTTGTATCATTTAAAGGAAGGATGAAGTATAGAGGTTATCTCTTTGAATATTGTGTTAGTGAAGCACTGAAACTGTAATTTAGAATAAATGATTCTTAACCTAGCTCCAGTTATGAGATGATTTTATTGCATATTTTTTTTTTCCTTTTTCCGAGTCTTTTCAATTATTTCCTGTTATTCACTGAAATTGTGAATTGACAACACATGCTTTGATGCATTGTATGTCAAGGAGAAGAATGTATTCATCTCATCCACCCTGTTCTATTCAATTCTCAATGAGTTCAAAAATCCCTTTTGGGTTATAATGCAAGGACATTAGGAACTATGAGGAGAGGATTTGTTAAAACTGTCATCTTGCTCTATATCATTCCTATATATTGAAATTCAGTTTTGCCTTCTTATGTGTTTAATCTCAAAGTAAATCAAGGAATTCAATGTGGTCATGGAGTTTCCAAAGAGAAGAATCATTTGGAATTGGTTTATACCATCAAAATTCAGAGATTAGGCTACTGAATGAAAATTTGCCTTGGTTAGCAAGTCAATGCCTTGAATCTTTCCTTTTCCACTCTGGTTATAGTGTCTGGCTTTTACCTTAGAAATATTTGGTTTTCCAACCCACAGCAGAAACTTCTAGTAATCTGTGGCCATCCAGCTTAGTTCACTTGATGGGATATTTTCTGCATTTTATCTATATCTATTCCAACTTCCAAGTTATAGCACTGAAAATCTCTCTCCCTCTGGAAACTATGGCCAAACTACTGTTTGGGCTAATATAGTCATATGGTCATATGAACTATTAATTTCTTGTTTGTGACAAAGTTTCATCCCTAATTTTTCAATCAGTGTGGGAAGCAAAAATAGAAGTCATATGACTTGTATATATAATGCTCCTTGTCCTTGTTATAAAGAAGCAGTTGGCATTTTGCAGCTTCATCTAGCTGAGCAGTACAGGAAATATAGATTTTTGGGTTGGGGATGGGAGAGGGAAGGCTGAGTTTCCCATAACCTGATAGAGACTATTATTGAATGGAGATTGAAGCCCCTCATAGATTGATAATTTTATGCATTATCACATTCCCAGTCTTTGGCAGGTGATGGTGCGATGAACCAATTACTCAGCTATGGGAGTGGGGGTGATTGGAGAAAAGCTCTTGTGGCCATAGTGTGGCTTCATTTATTCATAAAATGTGTAGATGCAGACTTCTTGAACAGACCAGTTTCTGAAAAACAAGACATATGCATGGGATCTACTTGGGAGAAAAAGGAAAGTCTGTAATTAACAAGATTTACAAAAAAAATAAAAAAAAACCCTACTACAAATGTTGGCACTTAATTGTTGTAGTCAGAATTGTTTTCCAATAACTCTAATGGCTTGAGAAAAATAAGATATTCAGTCTGTCATTTAATTCTTTTATTTATTTTTCATTCTTTGCCTTGTGAGGTAGGTATGTTGTATGCAGATATTTGGGATTGACAGAAAGGAAAATGTTATTGAATTGAACCTACTGTTAATTTCTGGCGCTGACTGTCATAAAGATGATATATAAAAGTTATAGATTTTGGCAATTGAAGTGTTCCAATTCATAAGCTCATTGTAAGTTAGAATTGTTAAGTCTTTTAAGATTCTCATTTTTAGAGGCGCCAAGGGCTGGTGGCTAGAATTTTTAGCTACACTCTAGTTGAGATCAGATCAACAACTATCTCATTTCTCTTCTGGATGAAAATCATCTCTTGGTTGGTAAGAAAGTAGATTTATTTGGTGATAAGCTTATATCATAGTGCATAAATTTAGTGCACTATCTTCTTACCGTAGTGCTTTGTAGCAAAGTACTCACAATTGTGAATCAAAACCTAATCGTTTAGAAATTATGTAAATCGAGTCAGGATTCGAATCGATGAATCGTAAGATTCATGTGCATTATAAGAATCGTGTAAAAAAAACACACACACACACATGTATAATTGAAGATCCTTAATAACTAATATTCTATTCAATAAGGAGTTTATTCTTACAAAAACTTGTCAATTTTAAAATATGCAATTTAATCATATTAAATTATTAATTTTCTAAATAAAATTGAAAATACTTTATAATTGTTCATTTCCTATACCACCTTTCTCTAGGACATGATTTTCTAATTTAGTTCACATCAAAATTTTTATCAAGGTTAAATAGTTGAAAACCATGCCTTAAACTCATATAAGTAATTACATATTTCTTACTTTGGCTAATACATTTCAAGTGCTTAAATTGAAAGTGAAACATGATATTTTAAATCTGAAATACACATTATATATTTTTCGCTTTTGAATCTTATGAATCACTTGAATTGTAAGACTCGTATCATGAATCATAAGATTTGAATCGTGAATCGTAAGAATTTACTATCTTTTTAGGATTTTTTTATAAGATTTAGTGGCATTGAGATTCATGCTAAGGATTCAAATTGATTTCCCTAGTATCGAATCGTGAATGTTAAGATTCATAGATTAGATTTGGGATTCTGATAACCTTGTTTTGCATCATTGATGTCAATAAACTGTTTTCACTATGGTGTGGTCGATTTGGAAAGAGAGGAACTCTAGGGTTTGGAAGAAAACTTCAGGAAAGTTGGCAACTGTGGGAGAATGCTTTGACTTTGGCTTCTTTGTGGGTTAGTGCTTCTAAGCTGTCTAAGGGGTGTAGGCTAAGTGGCTGGTTGAGGGGTTGGGTTTGGTGCTAGATTGGCTTGTAAGCAGTCCTTGAGAACTTCTTGTCCCCTTGGACCTTCTTTGTCATTTTATTATTTTTTTTGCTTAATAAAATTTTGTTTGTCTTCCAAATAAAATAAAATAAAAACTGGTTTTAGTTTTCACAACTATTTGGAAAATGAAATTGACTAGTGAAGTTAGTGGTCAAAATGATTTTTGTTGGGACTTTTGGTTTGAATAGCTTGTTTTAGATGACAGCCTTGCAGCTTGAAAATTTGGATAATTTGCATCTTGTGCTTTAACATATTGTTTTTAATTGCTTTGACCCTTGTACGATTTGCTCTAGTCAGTTTCTTCATTATCTGTTATTGATAAATAGTTTTATTGATCAATAAAAACATACATCAATTGGGAGAACAAAAGAGGAAATAAAATCTTTTGAAATCCTTGAGATATTGTAGATTTTTTTTGAGTAAATGATCTGTCGAAGAATTTGATTCTGTACAGCCTACAGAATCAGATCATGAAACATCTGTACAGTCTGTGTACAGACGTATGTTATACAGCTTGTATGTACAAGTGGGTATTATACGGCTTGTTCGTACAGGTGTATTATACAGCGTATATGGAATAAATTTCTGTAAATCTGCTTATTTCCTTTTCTATATATCTTTTTCTTTCCATAATTTATTATTTCCTCCTAGGTTGGCATGTTAGTTTCCTCTTTTGGCACTTTTTCAGTAAATTCTATTTTCTATATAACTGGTCTCATTTTTTCATATCAATACATGAGGGAATTTCCTTTTCTTCTACTTTCCAAATTCCTATTTAACAAGTGAATTTTTAAGTTTTCTTAAATGTTTAATATATGATGTGAATTAATATTTCTTCTTGTCTATGCATACAATTTCCTTCATAATGTTTACTGTTAACATTCTCCTTCAGTTATCCTTCATTTGTTACTGCTGAGTTGCTGTTGAATCCTTTAGTTAAATATGCATAACAAAAGGCTACTATTGAGGTGATTAACTTTATTAGGTAAGAACAGATTGTCGAGAATATGCAAATTGTGTTGAAATGGTAATGTCTGCCTTGTATATGACTTTCTTTTAGCTTAAAATTGCAACAAGTTATCAAAGGTTTGTGATGTTGGACGGATAATGCCACAATTCCCTTTATGTTTTTGCATTGTACTTTTTTCTTTTGAAAATTGCAAAGAAAAAGATATTCAAGTCTTCAGTCATCACATGAGATCTTAAGCCATTGTTTGGATGAACTACTTGAATCTGTATGTGACTATATTAACATATATCTTTCTTTTTCTTTTCATTTTTTTTTCAGAAAAATTGGGTAATTTATGAAGAAATCACTTATTTTTGTTCACTTTTTTCCAGAAAAGTAAGTTGTAACACGCTGATTTTTGGAATTCCCCTTAGTGGTGTGTTCTTCTTTGTAGAGACTAGGGAGAGTCCTTGGACCTCATCTTCATCCATTGCCCCTTCAGTAAAAAGATTCAGAATAAGTTGAAGGACTTTATATTCTTAAACATTCAAATAGGGGATTATGGCAGTGATCTTTTTAATTCTCAAGATTAAGGGGAATGCCTTTGGCTTTTATAGACTATTGGAGGGTATCCAAATTTGCTGTCATCTGGACTACATGGATATAGAGAAACAAGAGGATTTTCAAAGAAAGAATTCAATAATCCAGAATTAGTTTGGGAAAGTTCTCTTTGGCTAGCTTCCTCTTGGGTTGTTGTTTGTTAAGTTTCAAAGGTTATAATGGGAGTGAGTGGTTTAGGGGTTGGGTCAATATTTTGTAGCTTGTGGTTTGTCCCCCCTGGAGAACTTGTTTTGCTCCCTTTTCTCTTGTTTTAATCATTTCCACCTTTATAATGTGTTTGCTGTTTCTCCCCCATCCTCACAAAAAAATGTTATCGTCTTACCAGAATTGCATCATTACTTCCGCATTTGTTGTTTCTTTGGTTTGATAAATAGGCTGTGTTTACAGAAAAAGATGTTTAAAGCCCACACCATAACTAGAATAAGATTAATAATTCCTAAAGTCCATTACATCCATAGGTTACTCTTTCCAGTATCTTTGGCTTTACCAAGCGTAGCGCAACCATGTTAAACTTCCAACGTCTTCAAACCCATGCTAACATGCACCCTGGGACATCTGAACAATATATCTACAGTTTTATCCAAAAGCAGTTTCCCTATGTGTCTATTTATAGGGATTCATGTTGAGACTGCTTTCCTACCTCTTTCACCTCTGCTATTTTCTGCAAATTTTAAGCTTGACAGATGGTTGCCATTCTGCTTCTCCTCTGAATTCCACTCGGACAAATAATAATCTTCTTCTTTGGCATTTTCTTTAGTTGATGGCCCACAAAACATTCCACCCCATTGTGGGAAGTAAATCAAGCAAACAGGGAGGGTGCAACACATAGTCATCACGCCCATAAGAGTTATACCTGTTTCTTTTGAGTATCTCGAACCTTTGAAGAAAATCAATTGAGTCAAAACTGCACCCACATTTCCCCCAGCACCAGCCATTCCTGATATTAAGCCCAGTGACCTGGAAGTGAAATTTTCATTAGGAAAAAGGAGTGTTTAAAGTATAGTATATATAATTATGATGCGATTTAGATGTAAGGATCATTTTATTCTTTCCCAAAAAACTATATATGTATATATATGTATGTATGTATGTATAGAATAAGCAATTGGTATGAAAGGACTACATACTGAAATCTCTGAGACAAGGAAAAAATGCATTTTCAACAAAAAGCAAAAAAGTTAAGAGAAGAAAAACATTGAAGAAGACTAGAGCTTATGAAATAAATTTGAATGTGCTAAAGAAGCTTAGTCCTACAGCTAGTCTGATGTGAAAAGCAGTAGATATATAGCACCAGGAACCAGAGCCATCCTGGATCAGAATACTGATGATTAAGATATTGCATTATGTGGGGGCTAGATTTCTAATTGCCTCCAAAGGGCAGGGCATGGCCTTTAATGTAAGGTTCTACAATCTGTTAAAACGTGGACGTGTACTTGTGCACCATCTCATGTTCGCTGTATGATGAAAACTGTCCAAGTGATCTTTTCTTCTTCCTCTTTCTTTCAGGAGTATTTATCCCTCACGAAACATTTATCAGGATTGTATTGTATATAGTTATATTTATCCCTCATGAAATGTTTATCTTAGTGTTCCACATCCTCTGTACCATCTAATAGACTAATACCGCACCTTTTTTTTTTTTTTTCAATTGTTGTCGAAAATTATATACTCTTGTTAGAATGCTATAAGACAGTACTGTGAAAACAATAGAAACAGTTATATAGTTGATGACTCTTTCAATGGAACAATTCTTAGTAAGGTATTTACAGTTTCATCAACTGGGGAGACTTTGATAACTTCATATGGTGCACCTACACATAACAAACTGTTTAATATTTTATCAATAGATATAGTGCATCCTTGATCTAGTTTCCAGTTTTTTCAACTTGCATTTAGGAGTTTTGATTCTTAAGGGAACGAAAGCGCATATGATAAAAGAAATCCATGCTGAAATGTTATACCTACTCTGGGAATTCTAGTTTGTATGAGATTAGTCTGTTAACTTTCCATTGCAAATTGATATTTGCTCTTTTAGAACCTGAAGGTGATATTTCTAGACAGACAATATTTTTAAAGATTCTCTGTTACTCCTTGAATGAAGATGATATTTTTGTCATTGAATTTTTTCCATAATGAGAAACAATCTGAGTCTTTTTATGTATGCTAATTGCTAAAAGAAGAGACTTGGAAACCTTCTTTCTTCCCTGTATGGCAGGCAAGCAGGAAATAAAGAGTTGTTCCAGATTTATAGTGTTCCTCTCAAGGTCCATGCCAAGTTACAAGGTTGACACCTTGGTGATTGGGGGATGCATTTTATACCAAGAACTGAAACTGAATTTGGAAAGAGAATACTTGCCTTCTTGAGACGAAAGGAACAATTCCAAAAGTTAGTCCACAGGCAGCTTGACAAAACAATGAGAAAGCGATCATCACAGTTACTGATGCACCTAATGAACTGACTTTCCCGAGCAAAAGACAGAGCACACCGCCCAAGGTCTGAACGACCCACAAGCTCCACAGCCTGCCTCTCATCCCAAACCTTTTTGCCATCACATCTGAGATCAGCCCTCCAGCAGGTCGAGAAACAAGGTTTGCTAGCCCAAAACTGGCTGCTATGATTCCCGCAGTATGGAGCTTTAGATTAAATCGGTCATAGAAATACTCAGCTATTATGTTGTCCATTGTCAGTTCTACCCCAAAACTATACCCATAAGTTAGTGCCAATATCCATCCCCTGTAATTTGTAATCCCATGGTAGAAAACCTGTGAGAATTGGTCTTTTGGCTTCTCTCCTGACTTCTGCAGCCGCCGGTAGTTCCCATCTGGTAGATCTTGGCCAAACATGAATACAGAAAAAGCTGCTATGGTTTGAAAAAGGGCAGGGATGAAAAATGCAATACGCCAGGCAGTGAAATCAGTTACCCCAGTTTTCTTAATGAGATCATAAACGAGTGGCATGATGAGCTGAGTGGCTCCACCACCAAGGTTGCCCCAGCCAGCAGCAACACCATTGGCAGACCCGACGACTGATGCTGAGAACATTGAGCTCATCCAGAATTGAGTTGAGACAAACGTTGCAAGAGAGAAGCCAGTGAAGAAGCGGACGAGGAGGAAAGATACAGGGGATGAGGCAGCGGAAGTGAAGTAGACTGCAGGTGAAGTGAGGAGAATAAGAGAAGCAGAGGCAAGTCTGGGACCAAAGAGGTCGCATGCTGTTCCCATGGCCAGCCTGGCAAAGACTGCACCTGAAACTGATGCAATCCCTGCATTACCAATGTCGGTGGCAGTGAGGTTGAGGTTATCACGTATGAGAGGGAGAAGGGGTGGAGCCGCAAAGGTGGACACGAAACAAGAGAAGAAGGAGATCCATGAAAGATGGAAAGCCCTCATATGGGGCTTTGCTACTGAAAACAATCGTAATTCAGTAGCCTTGTTCTCAGAATCCACCGGAAGTTCAAATTTTGGGTGCTTAGAATCTATTGGAAGACCAGGTCCCTCCATCTCCATGATTGTGTTTGTTGGTTGAGATTTGAGGATGAATTTTTCCGGGGTTGATGACTGCCCCCCTTATATATATATTCAGATATACGCAGGAGTGATTTTCTATAAAAGTACTGAATATTACTTTCCTTCTAAGTGTTGTGACTAATATGCTTTGTTTTCATCGCCCGCAGAAGAGATGAATAGCAACATCACCGTCATATGCTGGAGGCATCTAGTTTGAATTGGTTAGTGAAATTCATTGTTTTGGTGATGAAGCATATGAAAAAAAGAATGCTTACAGAAGAAACACCCCCGTCACTTCGTCTTTTGTTGGTTGGAAAGATCGATAAAATCGCAACACTTTCGTTTCTGCATCACATAATTGGAACTTTATATTAAAAGAAATGCCTTTTGGGGGTTCAGAAAGTTGAGGGGTTCCTGAATATCAGGTTTCTGCATTGCATCTTCGCCCCTTCTGAAAGGGAAAAGGAGGTGAGGTTTGAAATTTTGAAGGGAATGAGTGGTTGGAGGAGGTGAAACTTGCATGTGTTAAATTCTTTCAGGTTTCACATGTATGACCTCTCATTTCATTTTTTTTTTAATATTTTTTGCATTGAAGAAAAGGATGTGTTGAGTTTTGACTTTGTGAATCTCGCCCCAAGGGCAGCGGAAAGTGCTTGAACTTGGTGCAATTGATTCTTTTCTCATTATTTCTTTAGTTCAATGACTAAATTGCCCCCTTAGTTTAATCAAATTTACCTTCCTCCTTTTGCAAGGCAGAGAATCATGGCTGAGCAAAGCAGACTTCTTAGATGGAGGAAAGAAAGAAGATTGAAACCCAAGGCTCTACTACTAAAGGTACTGAAACTTCAACAAAAAAAAAAAAAAAACTTTTGCTCTATCATTTTGCAGATTCTGTTTTCTGTTTATTTTGGAAATCTTTAGTAGATTTTTTTATCAGATTTAGTAGGGTTCTAGGAAGAAAAACCCTAGCATTAATGACTTATACATTTTACAGAGGGTTTAGACCATTGGATTATCTCAATATAAGACAATCAAACGATCTACTCTGCACCAGTCAATCGCATGGAATGAATTAAGGGGCATGTTTCATGTATTCAATATTTGTAGTGATTAGAACATTTTAGTGGGGAGAAAGGGTGTTATTGTCATTCAAGAGGTTGGTGTAGCGTCAAGTTGGGCAGTACAGTTGGGGTGTTTCTTAGTCCAACATCAGAATATTCAACTTAGGCGGAAGAATCTCTCGCTTGATTTTTAAATTTGTCCAATTTCTCAACCTCATATCGTGATTTGCACCTTTCTTCCCACTAGCCCACCTAAGCTTTTCCCGGATCTTCACGGCTCTTAACCTTACTTGTTGCCAAATATTAAACAAATAATCATAAGAAACTAGTCTGGATCCTTTGCCCCGCACATTGGATTAGAGTTTTTACCAGGTCATGTTGTTGTCAATTACATGTAAATGAAAAATGCTACGGTGACTATTAACATATGTATGTATATTACTTTTTCTTGATGTGATTAAATACTGACAGCAACTCAAAAGGAAATTATAATGCATTTATTGTATTTAATGCGTACCGTGTGTGTATACAGTATATGTTTGTGGTCAATTTAACATAGTGAACTGTATGCATAGGTGTTGCCAAGAGAGAACTCCAACTTTGGGTGGAAACTGTCGATGGGCCTGACTTGTAAGTATATTTTTTTTGCATGGTTGACTAAAATTTGAGTCTCGAGATTAGTAACAAGGTCAATTTGTTACGAATCCTTTTGGTTCAGCGTCCAGGGACGTGGCTCAATTTTTTATCAGTAAGAAAAAAATAATAATAAAAGAGCTTTGAGAGGTGAGCATCTCCTACTTCAAGGCGTAAAATGGTCTGGATGGAACCTGATAATGCGTACTATATTGCACTTGGCCTGTTTCTCAATTAATGATCTCAGTATCAAACACTATTCGGGGTCTGGGAACTGTTGCAAGAGACCTATTGAATATTCTTTTCATCGTTCTATTTTTCTTGTTTTTCCTCTTCTAAAGAACAAAACAATGTACAAGGTGAGTGCCCACAAGGTAAGCTGTTCTAGCATCCTTTTATCAATTAAAAAAATAGTTATTCAGAAAGTTATGATGTAAAATAAGCTAATTCTTTTGGGTTTTTTTTTGGGCCCACAAATTATAGAATCCAATATCAAACAATACTTCCCCTTTCAAAGAATAAAAAACAGAAGGAAAGGTGGGTAGCATTGAAAGTATGACTTTGGATTTACCCATGTGTCTCTTTCTTTTTCTTTTCCTCTCATCTTTGTTTTATTTTATTTTTTCTACGGTTAAGACAGGCGGGGCAGGGTAGCGTGACAATGGAGAAATGCTCAAAGAGGCATGTCACATCCATTTGAAGAAACCTTAAGCCGGTGGTGGAAGTGGTATTCTAGAGCATTGATTGGTAGTTCCTCGTTTTTTTGTTTTTTTTTGTTTTATACATAGATATATATCTTAATTGTTTTACCCTTCAAAAGTTCTATAATTGAATTTGTCCTCATTCAAGTTAGTAAATTTTTGCCTTTCCATGTTTGTGCTCCACTAAAAACTAATAGCCCCCCCCCTACTTGTCCACATGAACATGGCCTAGAGGATCTATGTGCATCTTGTGTGAGCAAAAGCTAAATGGGTAGTCAAATAGGTAAAAATAAGATATGAGTATTCCATGGAATTCAAAACATTGACATTATAAGTAGATTGATTTAGTGGTTGGGTGCAAGTGTTTTTATTATGAAGGTTTTGAATTTAAAATATTTTTTATCACTTGTTGGTTTATGACGTTCTTGAGTGTTTGTGATCGCGCAAGAGGAATTATGAATTGAGGGGACGTAAGTCCTCAATACCTGTTGTCCTAAAAGAAAAATGGCATTATCGTTAAGAGGAAAGGTGAAGTCCATTTTATGATCCTTTTTTCCTTTTTGTTTTTTTTTTTCAGAAGGATTGGGGATGTTTCGTTTTGTGAGTTATTTTCCATTTGAAATGTTGATTTGGATACAATTTCTCTTATATTAAAAAGTTCATTAACACTGAAAATTTGTTAGATTGATCAACTCCCAAACTAGTTTTTCAAAGGTAAAATAAAATGTTTTTCAAATTTTCTATTTTCAGATAATATCTTGGTGTTCAAATCACGAACTGAACACTTTTGTTTCTTATTTAGTCGCCATCTCTTAGAATCGTATATACAATTGCAATTAATACTTTTTGTAACGCTAAAAGCAATTGGCACTATTTTTCTTGTCCATGGGATTTTAAAAGCCCTTTGAGCTATTAATTGTCATCCTAAGAATGATTGGATGTGCAAACTGGTTGAAAAGAGATGCAATGTGGGTAAAGATTTAAATGAATAGAAAATACTAATCTAACTATGAAATCAGTCCTACTAATAAAGAAAAATGTTAAAAGAATTGAAAATCTTACAGTAATTGTTACAAATATAATGTGAAGGCTAATGTGAATAGCCTTCACATTAGATTTTTTATTATTGAAAATTATGTTGTTTGAACGAATGTAAGTCATAAAGGTGATGTAACATTGATTTGTAACAAATGGTGTGTAGGGTTTTCAATTCCTATAACATTGTTCATGTGCAAATTACAACTTTTTTTATTTTTTTATTTTTTTATAACACTTTACTTTTATGTGTTTTACAAGTCTTATGTAATTAATGATCCAATGAATGCGAAGATATTAACATGATACTGATGTTTGGGTTGATTTCATAGGGTAGCCACTCTCGTACGACTCTATAGTCTAATTCCTTGTAAGCCAGTTTTGAATGAGAGAAAAGGCAGCATGCTCTTGTCAAGATTTTTATTTCGATTGCCCAAAGAAATTCAAGATCACAATCAGTTTTACCATAAAGTCAACTTCATTTGACCTTATCATCACATCATATTTAATTTTCATTTTCATGTAATGTGACCGAATTTTGTTAAATTATATGACCAAGAGCCAAATGAAATTAGAAGATTCTATTTCGGTATTGATTAATTGAATTTGGATTTTTAACCTTATTTTTCCCTATAAAGAAGAATTTGATCTATATTTTTTTTTATTCTCTAGATTTATCAGTTGTATATATTTTAAGTATGTAATAAATGATACAATAAGCATAAAAATATAGTTGCAGATGTAGTTACACTTTTTACAGTTAGAATAACATTCTTCTTTTGTCAAGAAAAATGTTATTCTAATCATAAAAAATGAAACTATAAATATAATTACGACTTCATGTTCATTAATTGTGTATATTTTACATACGTGTATTAAATGATCTAATAAATATGAAGGTGTAATTATATTTTTTGTAAGTAGTTACAAAAGCATTCCCTACCAAATTATTAACACAAGTTTGAGTTTGAGATTTATGCCCCAGTTAGCATTTCAAAATATATATGAAACAAAAAGTTAAGTGGGCGCACCCACACACAAAAAATAAACAAAATGAGAAATATTTTTCGACCAAAAAATTATACTCATGCTGATGTGGTGTATGGTAAGTGTAGAATTTTTTCTTTTCTATTTTTTTCTCTGCTAATGTGGTGACGTAGTGCATTATTACATCAGCTTAGATATAGATTTGAATATATATCTTGAGTGGTTTTAACACTCCTCAAAAAAGAATATTTGTTGCAAGTGTTACTCGGAGCAGCTTGATAGATTCTTCTTTATTATATAATACATATATTTATCTTCTTATCGATGCTTGATACTTTTAATCATGTGAAAATTTTTAGTAACTGCATGTTGACGAGTTTTACAAGAACCCCGTCCTGTTTAAGCTTGATTAAGGTTGCTATTTAGCAAGTTGTACATGGAAGAGGGTGAGCACCTGGTTCGTGGATTGAAGCTCAAAGGCCAAACCATTTAATCCATTTACAGCCCTGTTAAATCTTCAAACTTGGACCCAGTTTGCCCAAGTCGAGCCCCCCCTCAAGGCATCTGCTCTAAGATTATTTAGATTGCACCCATCAAAGTTTAGTCCTGAGGCCCAAGAATTTGACATATTTCTCTTAACATAACTCATAAATTATTTGTGAATAGTAATATGTTATAGATGAGAAATAAATTTCTCTCTGGCTTATGCCTTTAATTTTGGTAGGGTTCCTTTGTGTTTATCAGAACTGAAGATTTCAACTTCCTGATCTATGGGTTTTTGAACTTCCTTTTTTTTTTTTTATTATTCTTTTAAAATAGGTTTAAATCCCTCAACTTTGAATACTAGCTCGATTGCTCTACCAGTGAGAAGAAATACACAAAAGAATAACATCATATATTTGAGTTTCATTGTTAGAAACTCAAATATATGAAACAAATAGCTAGAAATAAATAGTAGATTAGTTGGTTTGTGACATTAGCCAAGTTTCCACAATTTATCATAATTTTCTGTAGCCTAAAACAAATTGAAAGCATCATCTCGCCTAGCAGATAGTGTATGAAAAAAATTATAAAAATTTTGTTTTTCTTGCTGCAAGAAATAACAAATAATTTTATTTATTTATTTATGTAATGTTAATGTAAATAATAAATTTTTTAAATGCAAATAACATTTAATTTGTGAAAAGAAAAAGTAAAGTAACATTTAATGCTTAAAGAGATTGAGACAAAAAGTCAAAGGTCTTAATGCACCAAGAGAAATAGAAAAAGAAGATGACTGTAATAAGATGCATAACAAGAGCATAAGCTTAAAATACGTCTTGCTCATAATCTTGTGTTGACCAAAAAAGAAGGAATAAAAGAGAATAATAAAATTTAGGCATAAAAGATAAAATGAAGGGTTGATCAAGCAAAGATAGGAGAGAAAAATAAAATTTATGTATAAATGATAAGTTAAAGCGTAAAATAGGTATAAAATTTGAGCCATTAAATAAAGTACAAACTCTCTCTTGCTTTATGAAATCTGAATGGGGCTTGCAGTCAAAAGGAAAGAAACAAAAAGAGAACAATGGATTTTGGAAAACTTCCATTCTACTAAAGTGCTTTTGCTTAAATCGTCTGTAAATCTAGTCTTGAAACTTTTATATGCATTTTTGTATGCATACTATGAATATCGTACTATATACAAGTGATCTTTAGATAATGACATGTTTGAAAAAAAAAATGTTCAATTCAACTACATATGTTAGGTATAAGAATTGGTTTCCTCCACTCTACTCTATTTTATTAAAGCCGGTTGATGCAATTGTATTCATGCCTAATTTGTAGGAGACGTGCTGAGTTAGAATCTATCAAGTTGTTTGTTCACTTATTGTATTCATACATAATTTGTAGTGTCTAGTGATGCATATAAGGATCAACTATACTAACGTGTCTTATTTAGACATTTAGTATTACCGTGAGCAACTTTTAATAAAATCAACAAAACTAGTCATTATGTTAAGAGGTTGGGTTACAATGGACCTGCTTAAATACCAAGTTTTCTAGAGCAGTAAACTGCCTCTCATTTCTTATTTAAAGTTACTAAGAACAAGACTAAGTCTGACTAATTAAATTAATTGCTGACTTAACAAAGTATCGGTATAATATATTGATTCCTTGACAAGGTATACGCATGAGCAGTAATATACTATAAATAGTTGATGTATGCTGATTCCCACTATTTCATGTGAATAATATCGTATACATAAATAATATCATATATGTAAATAGTTTTATATATGTGACTAGTGACGTATACGTAGGCAATATCGTATCTCAGGGAAGACTTTTCTGATGTGGTAGATTAGACAAGGCGTACAAAGCATACTAAGAATTCTAAAAGATCCCAATATCATTTCTTGGAGAACGTATACAGTATTGCACTACTAAATAATAAAATAAATACAACTGTAGAAAGTTGAGACATAGAGATTTTACGTGGTAAAATTCTCGATTTGTGTAAAACATCAACGAAAGAATTGTAGAAACTTCACTATAAATTGTAGATTATAACTCTTTTTTTACTTTTAAAAAAAGAACAATAAGATTTTCTCTTTCTCTTGATCTAGAAGAATTTTTTAGTAGAGAATTCATAAAGAATTTTGATCATTTAAATCTCAATAAATTAAATTGAATTAGAACCCGGAAAAAGATTATGAATAAAATATTATTATTTAATATTTTATTTTTTTCTTTTTTATTTTATTATTATTTTTTAATCAATGATGGACAAACCACCCAACCGTTTCCTATTTTGTTGTTTTATGGGTACAACAAAGGCTAAGTTGATATACATGTCTCAAAAAATATATTCATTAAAAATATGTGTGTTATAAATGATGTGAAAATATATTGCATATACAGTCGCTTTTTTTTTAATTAGATTAGTATTTTCCATAAATAAACATAATAAGGATATTTGGGTTAATTTCATAGGGTAGCCACTCTTATATGACTCTATGGTCTAATACCTAATAACTTGCGCATCTATTACCTTGTAAGCCAGTTTTGAATAAGAGAAAAGACAGTATACTCTTGTCAAGAAATTAATTTCGATTGTCCACAGAAATAAATCTGCATGATAGATCACAATCAGTTTTACATTAAGTCCACTTCAATATTTGACCTTATCATCACATCATATTTAATTTTCATTTTCGTGTAATGTGACAGAATTTTGTGTTTATCAGAATTGAAGATTTCACCTTCCTGATCTATGGGTCTTTGCCCTTTGAAATAGGTTTAAATCCCTCAACTTTGAATACTAAATAATACTAGCTTGATTGTTCAACCAGTGAAAAGAAATACACAAAAGAATAACATTATATATCTAAAATTTTATTACTAGAAACTATTCAACTGAAAAGTTACAGCCGATAAATAAAGACCTAACAATGTATATCAAGTTACTACTAATACTTCTCCTTGCGTGCAACCCCATCTTACACGTTAAAGCCGTAAGAGAGATTGAAAAAGAGAAATATCAATTATGCAAATAGAGAATATATAAATGTTAATAACGAGACTTAAATGAAAGAATTTTTGCAAAACCAATGCTTTTATACCATATTTGAAATCACTTAACCTAAAAGCTAAATTACATCATGCATGTATTATGAATAAAAAGCATAATACCTTAAATTAAACGGGGATAGCGGCTGCTAATTTAGACCCACCCTCTTTTCTTATTTGTGTGGGGATATCTAAAACAAATAGCTAGAAATAAATAGTAGATCAGTTGGTTTGTGACATTAGCCGAGTTTCCTCAATTTATCGTAATTTTCTGTAGCTTAAAAAAATTTGAAACCATCACCCTGCTTAAGCAGATAATGCTCAATAGAGTTTCTAGTATACGAAGATAAAGAGGTTTTGTGACACCCCTATTATATACCTTAGTAAAAGTGACCCTGATAACTCTAATTTCTTGGAGAAAATATGGATTTGAGGACTCAAATGAATCTTAAAACAAGGTGTTAAGAACCCTAGAATACCAAGTTTTAATATCAAACATCATCCATAAAGTATCGAAGACTCAAAAAGGACGAAAATAAAAAAAATCGGGCCGAAAAACTCAAGAATAACATAACAGTGTGTTCCTTCCCTGGAGGAATGCGTTCCAGCAATGTGTAACACACTCCTCCGGGCCAGTGTGTATACTTTACACTATTTTCATCTCTGGAGTTGTAGAACACGTTCCAATAGTAGATGAACATGTTCCAAGGTATTTTTGTCTATAAATAGTCTAATTTTTCTTCATTTTAATCCTTTCCAACTAGTTGGATCCATTTATGTTGAAATTCAATGAAGTGTAGTACATTTGTGTATGATAGGAAGTAAGGAATCGGTGTTGGATCGAGATTCCTAGTGTGGTGTGAACGAGGGTTAAATTTAGAATCGAAACCACTGTGAGTAGAATTTTTCGTTCTCCCATCATATGTATATCATCATAGCTAGAAATATTATTTTGGCATCATGAATCATGATTATGATCTCGTTTTGCATAAATGATTGTATATGTTTTATAAAGACAAGTTAGTATTATCATGGAATGCATGAGTTAGTATTATCATGGATGGTGTTCTTGTTGTTGGAATATGAGAATGGGTACGTAGTTCAAGTTCATTGAACTGCAGGAAGATTTCTCATGGGATCCACTACATAGTTCACACAGGGGTTGAACTATTGGAAGTTCTCAAGATGAGGTTAATCACAAGGATGGACTATCTGGTATAGACATTTAACATAGGCTTGAGTGCACATGTAGGGGCGATAACTTGACTCGCACCTGCCTATCTTGTTCGAGTTTGTGTTAAGTGGATGATTTTCAAAATGCAAGCATATTGATAGATGTACATGATTACTTTGATTATATGCCATTATGTCTCATGTATATTGTTTACACCGGAATCATGTTATCATGTTGTTATTTAAATTGCATTGCCTTTAGCTGTATTGATGAATATATGATGATGGATATGTGATAGCCAAATCTCATTGGGCTTTAAGCTCACCCTTCTCACTTACTTTTACAGGTTCTAGTTGTGCCCTAAATAAGGGCAAGGATATTGCGCTGTGAGTCTCCTTGACGATTGCTCCCCCTCAACGTTTGGTGAGTCTTGGCTGGAGCAGGAGATTTGCATTTGTAGGCTAGACCTTCATTTTTGTTTTTCTTTTAAACTTGGCGTTGATTATGGATGATTGTAATAACTCTGTTATTCACTTTGGCTTTCATTTAATTTTTTATTCACTTTGATTAATGTCTTGTGGGATATATGTCTTGTGTGACTTGTTCATTATTAGATGTATGTATGGCTTGTGGTATGAGGAAGGCTAAGGGTTACTAGTACTCTAGTAGAGAGGGTACTTCCAAGTAGGATCATCTTAGGTTCGCACATGTCTTAAAGAACTAGTTACGTACTCTAAAAGGTTCCGATACTGTAGAAAAGGATACAGAGAGGAACCTAAAATATTGGAGAAAGATTTTTCTGTATATTGAGAATTGTTTGATTACATGTCTAACATATATATGCTATTCTAGTTACAAACGTGTCACGACGCCCCTGACGTAGGCTGACGTCATAACCGGCACAGTGTATTATACACTGTATATACCCATCTACATTATACAATACACTGTCAGCCTTAACGGACATTCACAAAATTTTCAATATACCACAAATCAAATCAAATCAAATATATATATAGATGATCATTCCACTCACATTCATTCCATTCATTCTACAAATTAAATTCTCACCTGATAAAAATCTATGTTCATCTCATTCCATCATCCCAAGCATTATATAATATTATCACACAACCTATCTAGGTAATAGTATATCTATAGAATGTGATAATTATAACAAGCATATAACTTATTTCCTCCAAGCATACATACACATACTAGACGAAGGCTCACGTGATTATCACTCATGGATTTTTCCTTCTCCTTTCGACTCAATACCTGAAATATTGGAGGAAATGGAGTGAGCAAACAACAACTCAGTGAATATAGTTCTTGTCATGACAATCGCATGCATTTTAGGAAACATGATATATCAAATCGATTTAAAACATTTTAAAAGCACATATGCACCATTCATCAAAATAATATGCGTGCACACAATATATAGTTGATGCTCATTCATAAATATTTTACCATATCTCTCTCATTACCCAATTCACAGTCATTTCAAGGATCGCAACCCTTGTTAAGACAGACCTACTGACAATGAGGACTCGCAAAACCTCATCCGGGTCTAATTCCTAACGAAATGACATTATTATAAGCTTCAATTTCTAAAATCAGTTTGCATGATCACTAAAACTCAATGCATTACATAAACATGCATACAATCAAACAGTTTATATGTGTACAATGCCATACAAGAACCAAATCAAGAAAACTATATTCACAGTGGTTACACAGGGTTTCTAAGTCAAATCGAGCAACAATAAACGTCCATCATAATTGCTTCCTCAAGAGCATTTATCCATGCACTTAAGCTCTCAATTTAAACACTGAAATTAACCATAGATTATCATGAGAATCACCATTTATCATATCTTACTAAAAATATCAAAGCATATCCAAATATCATGTTCTTAACATCGAAACGTCCGGAATTCAGTTCTCTACGATTCTATGATCTCAAACCAGAGTTTCATTGGATTCTAATTCCATTTTATTCACTGGATATGATCATAGTACTATTCATGGTACTGTTCATATCGTCACTATTCATTAGAATGATCACAGTACTGTTCACAATACTGTTTAGGTCGTCACTATTCATTCGAAAGATGTAAATTGTTACTAAAATTGTCAAACGATCCCAAAAATCATGAAATTTGCATCGATGCACTCGCAACAGTGTCTTCTACCATTCTATAGCCTTAAACTGGCGTTTCATCTGGAATGGTCTCCAATCTACACTCTAACTTCCAACAGCCATAAAAGTTTCAAATGAACACATAAATGAAATCTAACCACATATTCAGGGTTTTAATAGTCTAGGGAGTGTTTTCCAACCTTCTTAGCGGATTTTCATTCACGTTGGGTCAAAACTCCAATTTTTGAAAACGCCGTAAAACGGCTCCCACAACAAAAATTACTCCGCTAGAAAGGTTACATCTAGCTTAGATATCAATTTTACGAAGAAATAGAGTGAAAATCACTTACGGCAGGTCCTGATTTCGCGTGAATCCCGCGTTTCCCCTTTTTCTTCTTCTCCTTCTTCTCCTTCTTCTCTCTGCCTGTTCTTCATTTCCTTTTCGTTCCAGCGACATTTAATTTTTTTTTTTATCTTTCCATATGAATACTGTTCATAGTACTGTTTGGCGAACAGTACCCGCAAGTGAACAGTAATCTATTTTTATTTTATTTTTTCTTACTTCATTCATCATCTTCTTCTTCTATACACTCAATCCACATGAGACATACACGTGTCGTAAATCAATTTCTATTTCAAATCACATTCTAAACTGACTTTTGACATTTTTAAGTTCATTTGACACATGTACACATAGCTTTAAATGTACTTATACGTGTATTATATATCTCGATATATGCGTACTTTAACGTATATATTTAATTAAAATTATACAAAACGTATCTCTAAATTATAGAAAGAATGCTAATATCTCTCCCTAGAATAATGCTAAGCCATATATACATGATGTATAAGTATAAAAACGTATCATATCAGCATATCAGTGCCTTCAATCAGTGTCTACAATCACACATAGAGACAAATCCGGCAATACTCCCCCTCAAGCTGGATTAAGTGGATTAATTGAGCCAAGCTTGGAAAGAATACGATGAAAATGATCCGACGATAAGGCCTTTGTGAAGATATCTGCAAGCTGGTCATGGCTACGAGTGTAATGAGTAACAATGGCCCGAGTCTGAACATGTTGCCGAATATAATGACAATCAACCTCAATAGTAATGGAACTAACAAACTGTAAGAAAAATATCAAATGTCCTTTTTCAACTTCTTTTTCAATTGCAGGTCCAAGTCTCCGAATTTCATTTTCAACATCGTAAGTTTAAGATGAGACAAAGATTGGGAAGACCAATTTTGACTGAACCATTTATTTATCAATCATCCCAAATGTGAGAACTGCTGTTGTTTGGTAATTAGAATGAGAATTAAAATTGAATTCGCCCGTATGAGGTTTTTGAAGGTCTTTTATAAGTGTTGGGAAGTTGTAGAGCGGACAAATACTACTAATTCCAAGAACAAAGCAAATTTGCTTTTGTTGTTGAAAGTGGCATCTCATTTGTCTTGCTGACATATTTGGAAAAGTTTTTTTTTTCCTTTCTTCGTTGGAATCTTTTAACAGTTTCTTTTCTTGTTTTCCTTCCAATCTTTCTTGTAGCATGTGCTTATATTGGAGAATATTTAAGAAACTTTCGTAAATGAATGGTAAGGTCTTTAAATTGAAAAGTCTATTAAAAGATTCCAGCTTTGCAATGGAAGTTTAGGTTGTCCATATTTATGATAATTTAATCATTTTTAAGCAAGAAGCAAACCAAGGGAGTTGAGGGACTCGGTCTCGAATTCGAGCCCCCTTGACAAAATTATGATTGAAAAATACGCCTCCGCCTCTGCAGACTCTTAAAATCTAGTAGAATAGTCTCGCTTTAAAAGGGAAAGAGGATACCACCGAATGTCAAAATCCCGGTATTTAAAAAAAAAAAAAGCCAATAAAAATAATTCTAAATTTATTTTGGTGATGTACTCAGTATAAAACTATAACACCCATCACTTTTAGATTATATTGTGATTTATATTGAATCATGTATTAACATATGATTTGATAAATTCAAAGGTATATATTCTACCGTCAGTGTAACATTATTCAACCAATAAAAGCAGACAATAATTACAGTAGTCCTTGAAAATCAGAATCATGCAGAGGAGATCAGATTTGCCCACGTCAATAAGAATGTTGAAACAACATGAATTGAAATATAATTAATTTGATACATAAATTAGTACGTAGAGTATTCCTTAATACCAGAAAGGTAAAAAGAAAAAAAAAAAACAGAGGATTCCAAATGGGCAAGACTCGTCCATTTTATTATATAGTTATTATTCCTAGCACAATTAAAGTTATTAACTTCCACCAGCCATTTTCAGAGAGCAACAGCACTATCATATCTCTTTCAATATTTTTAAGGTGTCTTCCATTGTTCTGCCAACTAATGCACTTACCTTCTATTATGAACGCCGGGCCAAACCATCTCCCTCTCATTACTACAGAAAAAGAAAGCAAATTTGGCTGAGTGAGCGAACCATAGCAGCCACATAATGAAGCTGTGATAAGTAGAAGGCCAACTGTCTACATGTATATGAAGCCAAGAAATAAGCCATATACCAAAACATAATTCAAGGGTAACCTGATAGTATTAAGATGGAATAGTTTGAATTATTATAGTTTGTTATTCTAGTCCTTATAGCAGGGTCCTTCCTATTTTAATTGCTCATGTAGTTTTCGATTTCTTCAACACCACCTGCCTTCATTCCTGAGTTCTTTAGAAGAAAAAACAAAGAGGGCATATATATATATATATAGATCAATAACAGACTCTTATCATTTTTATAGAAGAATTGAACACAGAAGATATATACTATGTTCAATCTTCCGGTTGATTCCGACCAAAAGGCAACCAGATTCTGTTTATTCTCAGCGGAACCGCCGTACATGCGTGCTTTCCACCTTGCATGGTTCTCCCTCTTCACATGCTTCTTCTCCACCTTTGCCATCCCTCCCCTCATCCCCATAATTCGCGACGACCTCAACCTCACTGACACCGATATCGGGCACGCAGGAATTGCCTCCTTCGTCGGCTCAATCTTCTCCCGTTTGGCAATGGGTCCAACTTGTGATCTTATAGGCCCAAGACTTGCTTCTTCAACGCTCTCTCTGTTAACTGCACCAATCATCTTTGCCACCTCCCTTGCTTCCTCTGCCAATCACTTCATCCTTCTTAGATTCCTCATTGGATTCTCACTAGCTAATTTTGTGTCCAACCAGTTCTGGATGAGCTCCATGTTCTCCGGCAACGTTGTCGGACTTGCCAACGGTTTCGCAGCCGGCTGGGCCAATGTGGGCTCCGGCGCCACCCAACTCCTCATGCCACTTATCTACTCCATTTTTACGAGCCTTGGAATTACTCCTTTTACCGCATGGCGTGTTGCTTTTATTGTCCCTGCAATATTGCAATCCTTAGCTGCTTTTATGGTTCTTGTTTATGGGCAAGACTTGCCACAAGGGAACTATGGATGCATCCAAAGAGTTTCTTATTATAACAAGGCTTCCAAGGATGGATTGTTTGAAGTTTTACTTCATGGTTTGAAGAATTATAGAGGGTGGATCCTAGGCTTGACTTATGGATTCTGTTTTGGTGTGGAATTAACAGTTGATAATATAATTGCTCAGTATTTTTATGATAGATTTGAGGTTGATTTGAAGATTGCGGGAACTATTGCGGCGAGTTTTGGTTTAGCGAATTGTTTTTCTAGGCCTTTGGGAGGAATGGTTTCGGATGGGGTGGCTAAGAGGTTTGGGATGAGAGGGAGGTTATGGAGCTTGTGGATAGTGCAGAGTGTGGCTGGTTTACTCTGTTTTGTGCTTGGTAGAGTTAACTCTTTGTATGGTTCTATTGTTGTGATGTGTGGTTTCTCTGTTTTTGTTCAAGGAGCTTCTGGGCTTACTTTTGGTGTGGTTCCTTTCGTCTCCAAAAGGTAAGATTTCAAATTTTCAAAATTCCGTTTTTTTTTTTGTTCAAATTCTATGTATTTTGAATTGGTATTCTAAAGGGACAAAAAACAAAAGATACCCTGATTGAAACTTGCATGAAAACTCAAACATTTCAGATCTCTTGGATCAACACAAATCTGAGTGTGTTAGAAACTGCTTGACTAAAACGCTATAATTGTTAAATAGAGGCCTAACTAAGTATGTTAAGCACTAATGTAGATATTAACTCTTCTCCTCAAGTACATGACAGCATGTGGACTAAATTTATAATAGGAAGAAAAAACATGATTGATAAATGAGACAAACAAGCAAATATGCTTGCAAGGAGGTTTGAACACATGACTTTATAATAACAAGGCTCTTAGTAGCTATGTAACAAGACATGATTGTCAGAAACCGTTTGATCTAAAAGCTATAGCTGTTAAATAAGATGCCAACTATGTATATCAAGAGCAATTATAGATATTAATAGAGTGAAATTATGGGGACTAGTGTTCATTTAAGGGACATGAAAAGTTTGAGTTTTAATGTGAATTTCATTTGGTGTACCTTTAGTAATACTCTTAGTAGCTATGCAACTTCTACTCTTGAATTTTAGCATGGATTGTGTTGGTGGGTCTTGATATCAAACAATTCCAACATTGTCCCTACTTAACCACCTATAGACTGATTTTTGAGCTCATGCTTGGGGTTATACTTCAAGAAGGTTTCATTCTAATGAGGGTGAGATCCCAAGTTATGTTTGGTGTGATAAACTTGCTCTCATCTAATATGAAACTATTATTTTGGTTCACATGATAACCAATGATATATCTTTTGATATGTTGCTATAAACTCAATTCAATGGTGGTGTTGGATTATGTTGGCAGGTCACTAGGGGTGATTTCAGGGATGACTGGGAGTGGTGGGACAGTAGGGGCGGTTGTGACTCAATTTTTGTTATTCTCAGGCTCCAGATTTCCAAAGGAAACAGGTATTTCTCTCATGGGTCTCATGATGCTCCTCTGTACTCTTCCCATTACCTTCATTTACTTGCCTCAATGGGGAGGAATGCTTTGCAGTCCCAGCATTCATTCAACCTCCTCTGTTCATGAAGATTACCACTTGCTCACATGATTTGAAAATGAAGAAAGAAAAAGCTGAATGGGATAGAAAACGAAGCTTCAAACAATATAATATCCACATGGATTTTGAGAGTCTCCCCAAATTTACAGCTCTTAACTTTCACAAGGGTGGCAGTGGCACATTTCTAAAACATTAAACATGAAATTGCATTTAAAGGGAGGCACCAATATCTTGGTTACTTGGTCTCTTGACTTGTTGATTCTTGTGTTCTTAGCATGAAAGGAAGGATCATCTGCTCTTCCTTGGTAAATGCAAACAAAGGAGGTTATCACTAGTTACATCTTGTGAATTTAATTAATATAACCGGGACTGCTATTTAGACTTATTTTTTGTACTATTATATATATATATATATATAATCCATTGGTTATTTCTATTATTACCACCTTGGCTGTTTTGGGTGATAAAGCTAAGAAATGCTAATATTCAGATCCTTGAGGCACTATTAAATATCTTAGGCTGGTTCTCAAACTTGTGCTGTGTGGGCTCATGTGAGTTGCTGTAGACAAAATAGGCCAGCAAAATTCAATTTTTTAGAAAGGCCATTTTCTCCTGCTCTACAACCTTGTCAATATGGTTTTTTTTTTTTTTTTTTTGAATTATTAGCATTGGCCATATTTAAAAAATAAATAAATAAAAAGAGGAAAGAAAAAAAAATTATTGGAGATATCTAATCTATATCCATACCATATAATAAGAATATCTCTAAAGACCCTATGTTTAAATAATTCCAAATAAATTTAGTTTTAATATCATAAAGGGCATCATTGTAATATAGTTTTAATTCTGTCTCCGACATATTTAGCCCTCCTCTAATGAGTAATTCTAATCCATATTCTTTATCTGTTATTTGAATTAATTATTTAATTAACAATTATCATAAAATTTTTATCCCTTCCGTAACAGTCAAAAAGTGGCAATTATGATCCGTGAGAGTTGATGAGCTTTAAAACAAAATCTTCAAAGAGAAAGAAAGCAATTAAAAAAAGTATCGAGACAACTTGCTTTATGAAATCTGAATGGCTTCTCTTATCTTTTCTAATGACGCATAAACCCACCACAGACTTACTCTTGGATTTTCGAAAGCTTCCGTTCTACTAAAGTGGCTTTGATTCGTCGGTGCTGCATCTCACCGTAAATCTAGTTTTGAGTTTACACTTGCCTGTGTCGAAAACAACTTGTACATGTAGCCAGTAGCGGATAAAAGGGGATATTTTTTAAAAAATTTGATAAATTATTATTATTCGTATTCTTGTCATTTAATTTTTTTTTTTTATAATTATACTATATTATATATTTTTGCTTCGCTATCCCGAGATCAGGGTAATAACAAATTTTTTTTTGTTCAATTTATTTTATAATTATAATTTTTTTTTCTTATTAGATGGACCGTTGATCTAAACCTTATATTGGCCTCCAAAGCTTTGTAAAAGTGTTTGAAGTAAAAATATTTTTAAAGATATTTGATAATATTTATTTTTAAATAAATTAAAATAATTTTTTTTTATAAAAGTATTTATGGAGAAACGCTTCTAGAAATAAGAATTCAAGTCATTGAATATGTTAAAATTGTTTATATATATAATCAATGTGTGTCCAAGTGCATTGTATTTCATTAACGGTAAAGATTGATTTAGCTAGCAAATAAGCTCTGACTGTACAAAATTAAAAGTATACTCACGATGCAGAATGCTTGCGGGGTGTGGGGTGTGGGGTGCATTGCTGAAGACTCTAGTCAAATTTAGATCCATTTCTCAGCTTCACTACTGAGCATTCTCAAAAAAAAAAAAAAAAAAAAAAGTACATAAATAACTAACGACAATTTGATTTTCCGTTTTTGCCATCCTTTGTTCTTATATTTTCTATTAAACTATCTAGTCTTTTTAGAAACTAATATATATATAGACCCTTTAAACATAAATTTTCAAATACATCCCTTTTAAATAAAATATTAAAATGAACCCACCAGCATTTGGCACAGACAGTGGGTATCACGCCTTCTATTAGGAATATTCATCAATATGACCGAATTGAACCGTTTAGGTTAGTTTGGATTAGGTTAAATAGGTTGTTTGGATTGGATCACGAGTTGAGCCCCTAAAAATTTGATTAAACCGACTCGAACTGAAATAAGTGTAAAAATCCTAAAATATTCCTCTAAAACGTTATTTTTTTAATATTTATATGTATCTTACGACTCTTATCTAATACTATCTAATTTAGTTTATACCATAATATATATATATATTTATATACATACCACATGGCTACTATACTATTAATATAGATAATTTTAATCTATGCGCTGTTATTTTACAAATTATTATTACTATCTACTAATATGTAATATTAACAGACTATTCACTGTAAAATAATAGTGAAAAAAATTAGTAGCAAATTTAAACGATAAATGAATAATTAAAGTTCTTATATTAATAAATTATATATCAAAAGACTTAAGTTCAACCTGATCAAATTGACCCAACCCGATCAAACCGAACCCGAACTGTTTGGGTTGAGTTGGGTTTGAAGATAAATTAGGCTGAGTTGGGTTGGGTTTACCAACTTAAATTATTTTGGATTGAGTTAGATTTTAGCCTCAATTTGACCCAATTTAACTCATGAACACCCCTATCTCCCACCCATAAGGTGGGAGGTTCAACTCTTTCAGAGGAAGAATAAATATAATCTAGTTGCTAGCCTTAGACTATAGTTACGAGCTTTAATTCTTGTTATAGTTGACAAAATATATATATTAGAATGAGTGAAAGGTTAAGTCCATATACATGTCTCAATAAAAATATAGACAGAAAACTTGGAAGAGATTTATGGTTGGTATAGTGTTCCGTAAAGAAAGTTAGTTTATATTAATTATATTATCTTCTTTCTTTGTTCTCTTTTCTTTCACTCCTAGTTTTTCTTTGCTTTTGCCTGCCACTTGCTGCTAATGCTAGTCGCTCGCCGTTCTCCAACTTTCTTGCCCTTTCTTCTATTTTTGCAGGTCATTGCTCCCTTCCCTTGCCTCTCTCCGTTGTTGCTCTTATCTTCTTTCTGCCACCCCTTCTTCATTGACAACAAAGCTTGCGGTCTGCGTGCGGCAAATGTTATAATTTTTTATTATTTTGGTTCTCTTTTGTTATTTTGTTGTTTTATGTTTTATTATTTTTGGTGTTGTTAAGGATATGTCTTGTTATTGTCAGTGTGGAGTTATACCTTTTGCTGTTAGGATTTTATCATGTTTGTTGTTAGGATTTTTTATGGGTCATTTAACTCATAGTTAAGCCTACAAATTGTTTTAGTATGTGATTGTATGAAAATGTTCTTGTTAGAAGGTATCTTGTTAACATAAACTTTGATAAAAGAAAAAAAAATGTTAATAATGCAAATGTTTCTAAAAATCTTATTTTCATAATTTCAAACATCATTCATATTTTTTTTGAAAACTTATGCCATTAATTAAGAAAAAACCAACATATATGATGGTTGAACTTGAATTATAGAAAAAACGACAAAATATCTCCAAATATAAACACGCAAAATGGCAATCTTGGTAACTCCAGAGAACTAGAGACCCTATTAAACACGGTGCTTTAAATATCCTGATATTCACGGCCCTGACGCCTACGTGCCTCCTTTACATTCAGCAATTCACACGTGATTTCTCGTATCCCAGAGGAAATCGCCACGTGTTGGCATCAGATGGAACCACGTGTACCACTAACGGACGATAAAGCGCCATCGTTACGTCGTTGCTCTTCAGATTCCATTAATGGTTATTGAACCTGGAAAGAAAAGCCTCGCCTGCAAAGTTCGGCGTTCTTGTTTCGGCGTTCTTGTTTCTTCTTCTGCACTCTCAGATCCTTTACTTCCGCTTCTGTGCACAGAAAATTCTCGAAGAAATCAGTCTTTCTTTCTCTTCGCGAACTCATTTCAGGTGATTTCGAATAACGTTTCGATTGGTTTGTCCGAATTCTTGAATCTAATGCTTTTTCTCTCAGATTTGACGGACGCATTTTGAGTGGCATTCGAGTTTCGAATTTGTGATTTTCTTAAATGTAATCGATTTAGAATCTTGAATTTGATTGCAATCGGATCGGAAGTGTATCTAATGGAGGTTCGGAAATTGTTTGATCCGTTAGAGCGAGTGAGCGAGTGAGTTATTGAGTGAGTGGACTCCATACATGATCGGTGTTAAAAAAATGTCACTTCGAGCTCGAAACTTGGGAGATCTTTGAGTAATTTCTTGTTGTTTCTTTGTGCAGGATATAGGAGTTGTTGTTGTTTAAGTAAGGAATATGAGTAGTTCCTTGGCGCATGGTTTAACCCACCAACCTCTGTATCATCCAACTGTTCTGGAGCATCAAAGTAGAACGAATTCGGTGGCGTCGGGGAAGTATTTGTTCCAAGCTTCTCCGGCAATCCAAACAGGTCTAAATATTAAGTATCCTAGCAAATTCAGTGATAAACGTTTGAAAGCGAGGAAAGCGACAATATCCAAGGGAGCAGGCCGTATGGCTACTATTGTTCCGCTTGCTGTATTGACTACAGATCCTGTTTCAGGGGTAATTCTTTCCATATCTTCCGTGTATTATTAAATTGAAGATCAAGTTGATAGTTTGAATTATAACTCGTTTAGAAGTTAGGAGGAATTGAAACAGTTGTCTCAATCACTATACTGTAACGGAGTTTTGTGTTATTGTTTTTTGTTTCCTCGTTCCTGCTTTTCAATCATGCAACCTCCTAAACTTACATACAGTGGATTCACGAGCATTTGCCATGTTTTTCCATGTATTATGTAGTCTTCTGTGTACTATGACAAGATAAAGATTTTCAAAAAGATAAAATAAATTTGTTCGCAAAATTGTTGTTTGTGAAGACATACTAATCAGAATGGAATTGACTTGCTAGCTATCTAAAAACTGAAATTCTATATAAAAACTGAAATTCTTCGTTAAATTTGAATACGCATATTTGCCGAAATTCTGAAACAGGGATTGATCATATTCAATTTTAGTTTTAGTCTCTGTACTCTGAAAATTAGTTTGAAATCTTGTTTGAAGAATAGAGACTGATTCACGGCTTATCACATTAAGCGGCCTAGGAAAAAAAAGTGTGAGACCTAGTGCATGAGTTTCTTGTCATTTTAATATCTGGTGTTGAATGACATTTTAATGAATTTGCTAATGTGTACAATGCGTATTAATGTAAAAAATTTGGTGGTATTCATGAAAAATAATTGTGGTGGCTTTTCCAAAGTTATTTATGCCAATTTCTTTTCTTGTGGCAGAATGCATGGAAGTCTAACATTGATGGAAATTCAGAATTACAGGTAATTTATATATGTTACTTCAGATTCAGATCTTTCTCAAAACTGATTTCAACTTCTTTTTTTTTTTACATTGTTAAGATGAAATTTTACTGATGAAAGAGGATTGTGTACAAGAAAAAAGGGGAACAGAATTCTCAAAAGGAAGAAATTTAGAGAACCACATCAATCCAGCTCACATCATGTGGGAAGAGAATGAGACCAACCCTATAGGGAAACTTTCTTTTTTATGAGTATGGATTTGAGGCTGGCGTCATCCTTCTTAAATGTATATATTTTTTTTCTTCCCAAAGATCCCACCGGAGAATGAGTGGAATCAGTTCGCAAAATGACCTCCCATAGTCTTATTTTCTGGTAGCTGCACTGAGGGCCCTCTATTCTAGTTTATCCTCTTGGAGTGCATGAAACAAATGATCCCAGGATTTTCCAGCCCCCCTGTACAGCAGAGCAACATATTGATGGATTTGTTGGGTTCCTTTTATAGCATGGATCAGTTGGCCAGAAGCACACCCTAGCATTCAACTTTGTCTACTGTACCAATGTTTTCTGACAATTCAGCCTACATAATTCAAGAGGAACATCCTTAAGTCATACCTATTTGCGTGGGATAATATGAGAAGAGCCTTCAGCATTATGAACCTTTTAGAATAAGTCACCTTATTAAAAAGTGTTATGGAAAAAAGGAAGCATTGGTGCTCATGACTCCAACCATGTCCTTAACAAAACCTTTCTTCCTGCAATTGAAACAGGTAAATGTTAACGCTCCTACCCTTGGGGCTCCATTTCAAGTAGATATTCAAGTTACAAACAGCAGTAACTCTTTGATTCTTCACTGGGGTGCCATTCGTGATGGACAAAAGTAAGTATGTCATTGGTGGATGTTTTTCTTTGTTTCATTGTGGAGGGCTGCTATCTCCATGAATTCTTTATTTTTATTTTTTATATTTAATTCTATCCAGAATAAATGCAATGCAGGTAATTTGACCAACAGAATAATTGCATTTTAGATATGTTAATGTTCGCAAACATTATGTATCCATCAAAATCATGGTTTTCCTTTTTTTTTTGGTGGTCATTTTTGTTCCTTATTTGTATTTTTCATTTGCTTTCCTTGTATCTTTCCTCAGGAACTGGATACTTCCTTCTCGGCGGCCTGATGGAACAAAAGAATACAAGCACAGGGCTTTAAGAACTCCCTTGGTGAAAGTAAGTTTTCTTGACTATCAGTGTACTCTGTAGTTTATTTGATAGCTGTCTTTTTATTTTTATTTTTTATTATTATTTTTTTATATTAAACCAAAGATCTACTTTTTTTGTTTGCTCTCCTCTAGTCTGGTTCCAATTCCTTCCTAAAGATAGAGGTTGATGATCCTGCAATAAAAGCAATCGAATTTCTTATTCTTGATGAGGCACAGAATAAGTGGTTGGTTCTGGTGGTTTTCATTGAGTTTTATTTAGTATTATTTAGTAGAGAGGTATTATGTCAAACTTGACTTTATTTGTTACGTTGGCAGGTTCAAAAATAATGGAGGAAACTTTCATGTCCAATTGCCACAACAGGGGATTATGAGTTCAAATGTTTCAGTTCCTGAGGATCTTGTTCAGATCCAAGCATTTTTGAGGTGGGAAAGAAAGGGTAAACAGATGTATACGCCAGAACAAGAAAGGGCAAGTGTCTAATGACCTTTTTGCATTAGATAAAATAGTTTATCTACCTAGTAAAATTAACTATGTTGACTGAAGATTGTTTCTGTGAAGATTAATTTTTTTGATAGGTTGTTTAGATTATTTATTTATATATTTCCACGAAATTATCTTGCTTTCCAAATTAATTAGAGTTACTATATAAATTGGACATTTTTCTCCGTGCTCTCTTTGTTCCTTGAACTGTGCCAATATTCATTGAACCTTCCTTTCAAAAAAAAATAAAATTAAATAAAAAAATAATGAAATATCATTGAACCTCATTTATGAGGTTCACAGACATTGTTTTCTCGATGTTCAATCAACTGCCAAAGAAATTAACGAAACTAATTGTGTTGAACTCCCATCTCTCTCTCTCTCTCTCTCTCTCTCTCCCCCTTTGGGTTGTGAGTTGTGAGACACGTTAACCCCCCTCTCCAAAAAAATGATAGTGGTAAAGTTGGACTAGTTTGCTTTTGCTTAAAGTTTTTCTGCTGAACACAGTGAAAGAACAGATCCTTTGTACCTCTGCAAGAAACTATTCTGAAACTCATGGAGTTGTTTTTTCTAATTTCCCTTTTATCTGAAATCCTCACTGAGGGGTCCTTTCACTTCTAATGATAGATTTCTGTCATATAGGAGGAATATGAAGCTGCTCGGACCGAGCTTTTGGAGGAAATTTCCAGGGGAATTTCCATAGAGAAACTCCGGGAAAGATTAACCAAAAGTGATGATAAAAATAAAAAACATGAGGCAAATGTTCCTGAAAGCAAGAGCAAGATACCTGATGATCTTGTACAGATACATGCTTATGTACGTTGGGAGAAAGCAGGGAAACCAAATTATTCCCCTGATCAACAACTTGTAATGTTCTACTCTGCTTCTGCGTCAGTTGTATATATCAGTTTAATCATTCTTTCTGCATTTTGAATATGTTTCTTTGACATTTTCTGACTGTATGTTGATGGGCATTGTTTTCTAAACAGAGGGAATTTGAAGAAGCTAGAAAAGAGTTGCAAAATGAATTAAACAAGGGTTCTTCTCTTGAAGAGATTCGGAAGAAGATCACCAAATGGGAGATCCAGACAAAAATTTCAAAGCCAAGTAAAAAGTATACTGTTGAAAGAATTCAGCGTAAGAAAAGGGACTTAATGCAGCTTCTCAATAAATATGCTGCTGGGCCCACAGAAGAGAAACCTTTTCTCATGTCAGAGTCCCCAACAGCCATTCAGCTTTTCTCAAAGACTAAGGAAGCGCAGGATGGTGGTGCCATCTTAAATAAGAAAATCTTTAAGTTTGGTGACAAGGAACTTCTGGTTAGACAATCAACATTATTTTTTTTTGAAGAAACTGCATTAATGATTCTTTTTCTGACTCATTATCTCCCTTTCACATTACAAGGCACTCATAACCAAGCTTCCTGGTAAGATAAAAGTTAACCTGGCAACAGATCTTCATGGGCCGCTTACTCTTCATTGGGCTCTATCTAAAAAAGCTGGCGAATGGCAGGTGCTTGTCACATTAAGCTTATCACTCAATGTGCCTCAGTAAAATGGATAAAGGATTCTTGAAAGGCAGCCATTGATTTATTTTTGGTGTAACTTGCATGTTTTGCAGGCACCTCCTGAAAGCATATTGCCCTGTGGTTCAGTCTTGTTAGATCGTGCTTGTGAGACAGAATTTGCGGAAAGTTATTCAAGTGATTCTCCTGCCAAGGTACCCAGGAAAACTTTGATTTGTTCTTATGTGCCTATGTTATAAAGTCAAGGAGCTTTTTCATGTATATAAATGATTACTGGACTTGGTTTTGTGCGGAAGAAGCAAATATGATGTCCTTATTCTAATTCTCAGGTGCAATCCCTAGAAATAGAGATTAATGAAGACAATTATGTAGGGATTCCATTTGTCCTTCGATCTGGTGGAAGCTGGATAAAGAATGGTAGCTCTGACTTCTATGTTGAATTTAGCACTGAATCAAAGAAGATTATCAAGGTTCTTTCTCTGTTCAATCTGTAAAATGTAATTTGTTTTTAATATTTCTGAGGATCATAATTTTTTTTCCATATCTGTATTATTATTCTAACATTTATTAACTCAATCTCCTTCATACCAGGGTGCTGGTGAAGGAAAAGGTACTGCAAAGGCGTTATTGGAAAAAATTGCAGCGTTGGAGCCTGAGGCTCAGAAATCCTTTATGCACAGGTAAGTAATTTTCTGGCACTCCATCTGTGATTTAGCTTCTCAAAGATAGAAGCCTCTAGTGTCTATTGAGGTCTCATGAACATATATGTATCTCCAAAGATTAGTTTGGTTAGTCATCTATACAAACAAAAATGAAGGGAGACTCGTGGCATAGAATTGAAGGACATGCCTTTTAAGTCATGCATACAATTGTTTTTTGTGAAGGTGGTGTCCCCTTTTTTGTGTTTTATTCTTTTGTTGATTTTTTATAAGCATTCATTGTGATGTTCTTTACTATATCTAATTGCTCAGCTTCTTCAGACATGATTATGGAAATCCTCTGTTTTTGTGACCATTCTATGCATAGGTGTCACTTAATGCATCACATATTGGATACAGACAGCTGGTTATCATTTTTTATATTTGTAGATTTAACTTGAATTTGGATACAAATTGAACTCTAACAAGTTGATTCCATTCACACTGAAATTTGTAGCATACTTCTTCATTCAAGCTTAGTAGTCATCTACAATATTTATCAATTCCCTTCATCTGATGCCCTGTCAGTGTTGTCCACTAGTCTTCCCGTTTTGCCCTTTTTATCATGTTCATTTAACCATCTCTTACAGCTCTGCAGTCTCCAAGCCATACCATTAGTTAAGTACACATGGAAGCATGTAACATATATAATTTACCTTAGTATCCTAGTTCCTAAACAATTGCTTGCATTACATTTCAGATGATTGCAAAACTTGTCCTTGCAATATGTTACGCATTGTTCAGTGTACAGTATCCACCATATGTTATATGTGTTCTCAAATGTCATGGACCATCCACTCCACCGTATGTTATAACATGTTTGGCATATTTGGACTGTCTCCCCTACAATAGGAAAAAGGCACAAAAATCACTAGGAGGATTGTTTTTCTGTGGTTGTGAAATCTACTTTTCTAATTGCCTGTGGTGTCATCTTCTATACCTTTTCAGCTTGTCTCCACCATTTTTTGCCAGCTTATAGGCTGCATGCATTTTCAATCATTTATTCCTGTTGAGGGCTGTATGTCGTCGTTTAAGCCTTTGAACTATGCATCACTTTAAGTCTTATGTGACTTCTGCAGTGACTTGCCTCCAAAAAATAGTGTATTTACAATATTCAGGTCATGGATGACAAATGGGATTTTCAAAGGTCATATACTTCCATCTAACCATGGAAGAGATGTATCAGATTTGCATTTTGGAAGCAACCATAGTTTTCTCCATCTTAGAAGAAATATCTGCTACATCTTCCTAATGAACGCGAAGCTTTGCAGGATTCGTTAAATTTTGTTTTAATTTAATCTGACCCCTATTTTTGAGCGGTTTTGTTACGGTCTTATCTGCTAGCTCATCTCTAGGGAATGGAAGTTTAATCAGTCATCTTGCTTGAAGTAGTGACCATGCTTTATGTTATAGATTTAATATTGCAGCAGACTTAATGGAATGGGCCAAAGATGCTGGGGAGTTGGGTTTGGCTGGGATTCTTGTGTGGATGCGGTTTATGGCAACGAGGCAGCTCGTATGGAATAAGAACTACAATGTGAAGCCACGGTATATATCTCATGGGATCTCTTCTTTTTTTTTCTTTTCTTTTTTTTTTTTTGTAGAAAAACAATTGTGGTAATGTTTGTATCCTTTCTCTTTATACATGCAAAATCTTGAAATGGGTATAAGACTAAATAAGGCCCCTTCCTCCTATTTTTGCAGTGAGATTAGTAAAGCCCAGGATAGGCTCACTGACTTGCTTCAGACTATGTTCAAAAGCTTCCCTCAGCACCGAGAGCTTTTGCGTATGATCATGTCGACTGTAGGACGTGGAGGTGAGGGTGATGTGGGGCAGCGTATTCGGGATGAGATTTTGGTTATCCAGGTAGGCAGTTTTTCTGATTTAAAATTCTCCGTTTCTGTTGTTTCTTGATCTGATTTTGATGGAAAATGGGAATTGTTTGGTATTTGCAGAGAAACAATGATTGCAAGGGTGGAATCATGGAGGAATGGCACCAGAAATTGCACAATAACACAAGTCCTGATGATGTTGTAATCTGTCAGGTACATAACCTGCAAATTCTGGTGGACTTCTTCAATCATTATCTTTTTGTTTGGTCTCATGAAAGGGTTTCTTTCAGGCACTTATTGATTATATTAAAAGTGACATGGATATTAGTGTTTACTGGAAAACTCTGAATTCAAATGGCATAACAAAAGAACGCCTTTTAAGTTATGATCGTGCCATTCATTCTGAACCAAACTTCAAAAGAAACCAGAAGGAGGGCCTTTTGCGTGATCTTGGAAATTACATGAGAACTTTAAAGGTTAGTTTTTGACAATTTTCAGTCAAGCACCATATAATGCAATAGTTGTCAGAGATGTTTCTTTGTGACATTAGTGTTTCAATCTAATACAAGCTGCAAGAATTTCCAATGACAAATTTATTAATTTTTTTAGTAGTCCTTTAGTTTAAGTAAATGCATATGCTCAGTGAAGGAAATGAGGGAGCTTCATTGAGTCATGAGCATCATTCAAACACACTGTCTTTTGATATTTGACTTGTAGAGTTGTGGAAAATGAAGAAGCAACCAGAATGTTTTTGTCTTGTGATGCTCAAAATGTGTGCCATGCTTAGCCATGTAAGATCGAGATAAAATAGGAGGAAGAAAAAGAGTGAAAAGTGAATTTTGTGATCAGGGTTTGTTTACTTTAATAATGAGAATCAGAAGATGAAAGAAAGGAGTGATTAGAGACAAAAAGTGAATGTATGCACTTATGTCTCTCATACTAGTCATTTGTCAAAATTATTTCTACTAAATGTATTACAAAAGTACTTGTCAAATACCATGTTATTGCAGTATTGCTGCTAGTTATTGTATAATTAAAGCATGACCACTTCTGTACTTAAGTTTCTACAGCCTCCAAATCTATCACAGTTGCATCAATCTGAGAAAGCACAAATAAACTATGCTAATGGATTATAGCAATATAACAAGCAAGAATACCCCTGACATCTTGTCTAAGTAGGAATTTCTGTTGTGGAAATGTGTGAATTTCCCATGGATCAAATGGACTCAACATCAATAATGCCAGTTATAGAAGGATTTATCTGCTTTTGTCATGTGTTTATTTGGATTTCTATAAGTAATGATTTGTAATTGAAATTTACACATGATTGACTGGATGGGTAAATATATTGCTTCTTCTTGTTCTTGTTCTCTTTCTTTGCTTCTCCTCTTCATTCTACATCAATCTTCCACTCACATTAGTCTTTAGATGGTGTCTATTAAGTACTAGCTTTGATTGTCTTGAAAGCTGAGTCTAACCATGTTCTCCAGATTAAATTCTTTTTGCAGTAGTCAAGAGATTTTTCGTCTTAATTGTTTTTTCCTTGTGAGTAAACCATATGATCCTTACTGGAGTTTTGTGGTATATTGTTCAGGCAGTTCATTCTGGTGCAGATCTTGAGTCTGCTGTTGCAAATTGCATGGGCTACAGGGCCGAGGTAACATCAGTATCTAGGTGGAGTCCTTGAGAAAAATATCTTGTTCTTCGGTTCATGTTTGGTTGAACTGTTTACATTCCTTCAGGGTCAAGGTTTCATGGTTGGAGTGAGCATAAATCCTGTGCGAGGCTTGCCATCTGGATTTCCGGTAACAATTTTTAACTTTATACCAGCATGTCCAAGCGTGATTGAAACAAATGCATGTTGACACGTGATGTTATGATGTTATGAGCAGGAATTGCTACAATTTGTTCTAGATCACATTGAAGATAAGAATGGAGAACCACTTATTGAGGTCTGTAAGATTATGCAGATAACCTTTTTCCTGATTATGTTCATTTTGTTCATTGTAGCCATATTTATAGTGCTCTCAAATGCAGGGTTTGTTGGAGGCTCGTGAGGAACTTCGACCTTTACTTCTTAACTCTCATGATCGGCTAAAGGATCTCTTATTCTTGGACATTGCCCTTGATTCAACAGTTAGAACAGCCATTGAGAGGGAATATGAGGAGTTGAATAATGCCAGACCAGAGGTATATCCTCTTTAATCTCTTCATTTTCAGTTTGGATTCATATCTTCTCTTTTCTTTCTGTTCTTTAAAAAAATCCTGGCACAGTTTGCCAGTTATTTATTTTTATTTATTTATTTATTTATTTTCTTTTGCTGATATTTAATTTTTGTCCTTTGAAAATTCTTAATTGACGTGCTTCCTTCTTTTGCAGAAAATTATGTATTTAATCACTCTAGTACTTGAAAATCTTGCACTTTCATCTGATGATAATGAGGATCTCATCTACTGCTTAAAGGTAAAGAATGGGTTACTTAGGTTACTAGAAAGCTTGATAATATATTCATTTATTGGAAATCTCAATATTCATCTTATTGAGAATGACTATTTCTCCTGAAGGTGCTAAATATGTAGGATATGAATTTATTAACCAAATTCTGCCGGAAGATCTAAAGGCTTATGCTCCATTCCTAGCCAAAGAAAAAAAAAATTCTACTATCCTATATCATAAAAGTAGATTCCCCCCCCCCCCCCTCTCCTCAAAAAAAAAAAAAAACGATTTTACGTTTTGCTTGATGAGATTAGCATGGGAATCATTCCAGGTTCAGGTTGCCATACTTCCATAAGGATGACAACCTTTTGGGCCAGGTATAGGGTTTAGTGTTAGTGTTAGTGGGCTTTGATCTCAACTAGAATTAATGTTAAATTAACCACCTTTTGGGCACAGGTATAGGGTTTTCGCTTAAAAACTTCCATAATGCTAAGGGGGAGATCCACACTTATATTTTATGTGATGATTCTTCACAACCAATGTGGGACTATTTTTTCAGTACCTTACACATCCAATGTAACGCATATCGATCAGTTTATAACTACATTTCCTTGATATTATGGTTATGGTGCATGACTATGCAGTCTGTGTGTCTCTTTAGATTAGGGACTGGAGTGTCCTCATTTTCATATCTAACATGAGTTGATTTTAAATGTAGGGGTGGAATCATGCACTCAACATGCTCAAAAGTAAAGATGGTCAATGGGCATTGTATGCCAAATCAGTCCTTGACAGAACAAGGTTAGCTCTTTCAAGCAAGGCAGAACATTACAATCGAGTTCTGCAACCGTCTGCTGAGTACCTTGGATCATTGCTTGGAGTTGATCAATGGGCTGTATGTATTTGATTTATTGAAACTCGCATGTTCAATTTTAAAGTATCTTACTCATGGTGGCCATTGTCTGTGTACTTATCAATATCTTGTGCAGGTTAGTATATTCACTGAAGAAATTATCCGTGCTGGATCGGCTGCATCCTTGTCGTCACTTCTTAATCGGATTGACCCTGTTCTCCGGAAGACAGCTAACCTGGGCAGGTAGATTGGATCCATCAAGATTACCTAATCTGACACCCCAAAGTGTTCGAAAATCCAGTTTAAGAAAATTATGAATGCATTGAGATAATATCTTCAAAGAAATTTTATTTTTTTATTTATCTTGGTTATGCCAAACCTCATCCTAATATAAATGTAGCTGGCCTGAACAGCTGGCAGGTTATCAGCCCAGTTGAAGTTGTTGGACATGTTGTAGTTGTGGATGAATTGCTTGCTGTTCAGAATAAAACTTATGAGCAGCCAACAATTTTAGTGGCAAAGAGAGTAAAAGGGGAGGAAGAAATTCCAGATGGTACTGTAGCTGTACTAACACCTGACATGCCAGATGTACTGTCTCATGTTTCTGTGAGAGCAAGAAATAGTAAGGTAAAATCTTTTTCCTCTTCTCCAATTTGACAAGATAAAGAAACAAAGCATTACCCACTTTGGTAACCTTATATTTCTCTGCTACTTCTTGATGGATGATTGTTGGTATAAAAATAATTTACTTTAATGCCTTGATGTTTGATTTTGATGTTTTCCTTTTTGGTAGGTCTGCTTCGCTACATGCTTTGATGGCAAGATTTTGAATGATCTGGAAGCAAAACAAGGGAAACTATTACGCTTAAGACCTACTTCTGCTGATATTATTTATAGGTACCTACATCTTTTTCTTAAATATGGAGGCTTCTGAAATTTCACTCCTTAAATTCTGTGATTGCATGTTTGATTTTTCTTTCTTTGAACAGCTTTTTTTGTAGTATGTCTCCATCACTTGATGACTCATTCCTTTTTATATTTTTTCAAATGGAAGCATAATTTTATGAAACTACAAGAACTGAGTTTTTAAGTCTTCTTTTTCAAATCCCAGTGAGGTCAAGGACACCGACTGGTCAGGCACAAGTTCTCTGGATTCAGGAAAAGATACACCATCTTTAACTTTGGTCAGAAAGAAGTTTTGCGGCAGATATGCTATATTGTCGGAGGAGTTTACCAGTGAAATGGTAGGTCTTCTATAAGAACTTTTTATTGTTTTTTTTTAAGAGGAAACAAACAGCAACTCATTAATAAAAGAAAGATAAAGCTGCGTACAGAACACAAGAACTTTTTATTGTGTACATCAATTCTTCTGTCGATAGCTTGAAATCGTCACCATAACATCACAACACTCCTAGTGATTTTGAGTACTGAAAAAAAAACTACATGAACTGCCAGTTATTGAATTTGTTCATTGTGGGAATTTATTTTTCCAGGTTGGAGCTAAATCACGCAATATTTCATATCTGAAAGGAAAAGTACCATCCTGGGTAGGAATTCCAACATCAGTTGCACTTCCATTCGGCGTTTTTGAGAAGGTTCTTTCAGATGGTTCCAATAAGGTTTGTTTCATTTGTTTAAAATTCTATTCCCCCCCCCCCCCCCCCCCCCCCCCCCCCACACACACACACACAAAAAAAAGTGCGCACACACCATATTGAAGATGATTAGCACAACATTTTAGTTTGAGTTATTTCTCAAGTCTCGTTGGCATTTGCTTGTTTCTCATTTGCATGATTTTTATTTTTCTCTTTTTCTATCTCCCTTTTGTCTCTCCATGTATAGGAATTGATTGATATATTAACTTGCTACCTCATAAGTGGGGTTTCAATCTCTAGCAATTTGGAAGGTTTTCAAATCTTGTGTTGTGGTCCTAGACGTACCAATAGACATGAAAAGTAATCTAGATCTCCTTGGCCAAACAAATTCTTGTGCATGAGACCAAAAGAACAAAAAAAAAAAAATCTCCATGTCCAAATTAGTTCAACTCACCGAAGTAGATTTTGGGTTCAAGTATTTCATACAGAAGATGCTAGATGAAATGGACCAATTGCAAGGTGAATATAGCTTAATGGAGCAAAACAATGAAAAGCAACCAATGTTATCCATGGACCATCCATTACCATTATTAGCATGGGCGAGATCATATTGTAGGGGAGGTCTTTGATGTTTTTCTTCTTCTTATTTTTTGGTGGGCAAGTTAAGGTGGATCTGATACTTGGTCTGTAGTGGTATTGCTCACAGACCTAATTTCCATGTTGCAATTGCATAGAATGGTGGAACAAAGGAGCTCAAACTGCAGTAAAATTTTAAACAGACAAGCTATAAAACTTGGCAAAAAACTAGGGAGCATGAAAGTTTTAAAATTATACAGATTCAAAGAAATAAGCTAAAAAAATGGCAAGTAATGCTCAAAGCATTTGATGATTTAGTTTGGTAGAAAGGAAGGGGGAAATGATACATATAAAGTTGCAAAACCAAGGGCAAGAACCCTTGTGCTTAGATAGTGGTGAATTAGCTGTTTTCTAGGTTTTTGTGGCAGAGTAAGTGGATTATTGTAATGGTTATTTTGTTGTTCCCACTTCTTGCAAGTGTTGCGGAGAAGAGAGAAATTTGGGGGATTGCGTTGCCATTTAGAAGAAAATTTATTTTTAGGAGTTGCCATATCTAAAAGATACTGAAATAGTAAAAGTTACTATACAGTGAACAACTCTGTAAGTCTATTTATTTGGTGTTCCTCCATTGAGGTATCATGATGAATAAGAAATATTCTCTTTCTTCTCCCGTGGACTTAGGCCATAGAGCCGAACCACGTTACATCTCTATGTCTTTCATTATTTTACTTTTTACAACATGGTATCAGAGCTTTAGGCTCGTACAACTGGGATTACATGTTCGGCCTCCATTTGGAATTTTATTTTTGGTAATTTGGAGATGTCATATTTTATTCATTGTTGATCATGTTTAGATGGATGCTTATTAGGATTGTGTTCATATTGGGATTCATGTTATTTTAGGCTGACGGAACGTCGGGTGTACTGATGGAGGGTACATTCGGGGGTTCCGTGCCGGTCATGACGTTAACCCTTGCATGGAAGCATCAATGTATAGTGTAAATCCAACTCTACTCCTTTGGAGTAATCAGTACCGATGCTGTCGTGAGACATTTCGGAACCCTCTGTTTCCGACGACGCTGTTGCACACCATCTCACCATCGTCGCTACCCATCTCTCTGGTTCGTGCGACTGGTTTGCACCCTTCGCCTTCATCTGCTACTACTGGTTCATGCGATTGGTTCGTGTGTCTTCTTTGGTACTGCTGTTGCGCCATGGTCGGAATCTTTTTGCGGCTAGTATCCTCTCGTCGTCGAAATCTTCTCGTCAGATCTGCTATTGTTGTGGTGCATCTTCATTCTCGTCGCCAGAATCTATTGTTGCCGCTACTGTTCTCCCAATTTCTTCTTCCTCGATTGGTCTGCAACTACTCCTTCATCTTCTTTTTTTATTTTTTGTTTTTTGTTTTTTTATTTTTTTACTTATACACCCTATATAAAAAATAAAAAATAAATATCGGTTACTTCCGAAACGGTGCAAACTAAAGAAGCAGTTGACAAAACGGAGAAAGGGGAACTACCAAATATTCAGGTAGCATACAGACTTGATGGAAAGAATTATTTGAAGTGGTCTCAATTGGTGCTTACTTTTTTAAAGGGCAAAGGGAAATTGAGTTATCTTTTGGGCACTGGACCTGCACTTAGAGATCCAAAGTTTATAGCGTGGGATAACGAAGATGCTTCTATAATGGCGTGACTATGGAATTCAATGATGCCAAATATTAGTGATACATGCATGTTTCTGACTACCGCCAAAGACATTTGGGATGCCGTTCATCAGACATACTCTAAGGCCCATGATGCAGCCCAAGTGTATGAGATCAAAGTGAAAGTCGGAACAACAAAACAAGGCAACATGACGGTCACAGAATATGCCAATGTATTGAAGAATCTCTGGCAGGAACTTGACCATTATAGGTGTATTGAGACTAAAGGCCCTGCAGATGCTGTAGTTCTAAAAAACTACATTGAGAAGGATCGAGTCTATGACTTCTTAGCTGGACTCAATGCATAGTTTGATCAAGTGAGAGTTCAGACTCTCAGCAAAGAGTTGCCAACTCTGAATGAGACTATCTCTATTATCCGGACTGAAGAAAGCAGAAGAAGTGTTATGCTCACACCTCAGAAGATGGAAGGCTTAGCTATGGTTGCCAATTAGGGAAATGATGAGAAGACAAACACTCTGTGAGCTGAATCATCAAAGGTCCCAAATCGAGACAATAGGGACAATCTATGGTGTACTTATTGTCAGAAGGCTAGACATACTAGGGAGAAGTGTTGGAAACTTCATGGCAAGCCTTCAATTTCCAGTAAAGAATGGGGCTACAAAGGAGGACAACAGAAGACCAGTGGACGAGCACATCTGTCTATTGAACAAACAATTGCAGACTCCCCGGTGCCAGTAGGATTCAACCAAGACGACATTGAAAGATTGAAATCTTTGCTTGGCACACTGGACAAACCCTCAAGTACCTGTTCATTGGCACATTTAGGTAAATTTCCTATTTCTATTGGATTTACAGCCTCGGATAAGTCTTTTGCTAACTCTTGGGTTATATATTCTGGTGCTACTGATCACATGACCACTTTTCCCAATATGTTTCATACATACAACCCCTGTCCTAGTAGTCAAAAAATAGCCACAGCTGATGGATCCTTAACCACAATTGTTGGTATAGGTGATGTTCACATCAGCCCCACCCTTACACTCAGAAATGTTCTTCATGTCCCTAAACTATCTACTAATCTTATCTCTATTAAAAAACTGACCCATGATCTGAGTTGTAATGTAACCTTCTTCCCTACTTACTGTGTATTTTAGAACCAGGACTTGGGGACGATGATTGGACGTGCTAAAGAACAGAACGGGTTGTATTACCTTGAGACACCAGTACATCCTATCAAGAGTAACACTTCATTTCTCTCCGAGCACAAGTTTTCCAATAAAGAAAAGTTATGGCTTCATCATTGCCGCCTTGGCCATCCTTCTTTTCGAACCCTTAAAATCATGTTTCCTTTTTTGTTTAAGATTCTAGATGTTGAAGATTTTCATTGTGAAGTGTGTGAACTGGCAAAACACAAGTGTATATCTTTTCTACTTAGTAATGAAAGAAGTTCAGATCTTCATAGTGATATTTGGGGTCCCTCTCCAATACCTAATGTTTCTGGAGCACGATGGTTTGTGTCTTTCATTGATGACTGTACTAGAGTCTCGTGGATATTCTTACTGAAACAAAAATCCAATGTGAGCTTTGTTCTTCCTACTTTTCATAACATGATACACACCCAGTTTGGTGCAAAAATCAAGAGATTTCGATTTGACAATACAAGAGACTATTTTAATCAAACCTTGACCAATTACTTCCAAAACGAGGGGATCCTTCATGAATCATCTTGTGTTTACACCCCACAACAAAATGGAGTTGTTGAACGAAAAAACGGCTACCTGCTTGATACAACCCGAGCCTTTTTACTTTAGCATAAAGCGTCTAAGCCCTATTGGGGGGAAGTTGTCCTTACTGCAACACACCTTATTAACCGTATACCATCCTGGACCCTTGGTTTCAAAAGTCTTATGGAAAAGCTTTGTCAATTTTATCCTAAGCTCAAAATCTCCAATAATCTTATATCTAAGATATTTGGGTGTGCATCATTTGTCCATGTTCACCAACCCAACAGGGGTACGTTGGATTCCCAGAGCTCTCAAGTGTGTCTTTGTAGGATACTTTTTCACTCAAAAGGGATATGAATGCTATCATCTGCCATCAAAGAAATTTTTTGTCTCTGCCGATGTCACTTTCTGTGAACATGAGCAGTATTTTTCAGCTTCTTCTCTTCAGGGGGAGAGTGTCATCATGGAAGACAAGGATCGGAGTCTGTTTGATCCTTTTGACCCTTTTGACCTTCTTAACCTTTTTATCCTTCAACAAACCAAACTTGAATCTCTTACCCTCTTTGAACCCATTGATAACCAAAATGATGAACCTATGGATCGGATGACTGGACAAACGTACTCAAGGAAGAAAGTTGCAGTCCTTGAACCGACGCAAGTTCAAGAATCTAAACCAAGTCTTGCGAATGAGGTAACAGGCTTTGAACCCTCCTTACAAATTCCATTAGTCTCAGAAACTAACAGTGATCTACCCATTGCCATTAGAAAGGGAACCAGGGAATGCACCAAGCGTCCCTTGTATCCACTATCTCATGTTGTATCCTTTGAGAAGTTTTCACCAACCCATAAGAGTTTCCTTATCAGCTTGAACAATATCAAGACTCTTACATCAGTATCCGAGGCTTTATTTAATAAAGATTGGAAACAAGCTATGAATGTGGAAATGAAAGCCCTAGAAAAAAATGCAACATGGGAGTTAGTTGATTTACCTGTCAGAAAGAAACCCGTGGGATGCAAATGGGTTTATACTGTTAAGTACAAAGCAGATGGGTCACTGGAAAGATACAAGGCTAGATTAGTAGTGAAAGGGTTACACTCAGACATATGGTGTAGACTATTTGGAGACATTTGCACCGGTTGCCAAGATGAACACGGTTCGAGTATTGCTCTCTGTAGCTGCCAACTACGACTGAGATTTACAACAATTTGATGTGATTAATGCCTTTCTTCACGGAGAACTGGAAGTAGAGATCTATATAGAGGTTCCTTCTGGATTTGAAAACAGTCTAACCACTAGTAAAGTGTGCAAACTGAAAAAGGCCTTGTACGGACTTAAACAATCTCCAAGAGCATGGTTTGGTCGCTTCGCCATAGTAATGAAAGAGAAGGGATATAAGCAGAGCCAAGGAGATCATACATTATTCATTAAGCACTCAGCATTAGTGGGAGTTAAAAACGCTCTTGGTATATGTTGATGACATCATTATGACTGGAAATGATGAGCATGAGAAACAAATCCTGAAACAGTCTTTGGGCAAAGAATTCGAGATCAAGGATCTAGGACGGTTGAAGTATTTTCTTGGAATTGAAGTGGCACATTCCAAACAGGGGATCTTTGTTTCTCAACAGAAGTACATTACAGATCTCCTTAAAGAAACAGGGAAGTTAGCATGCAAACCAGTAACCACACCTATTGATCCCAATCATAAGCTTGGAGAAGCTGAAGAAGCACCTACTGTCAATAAGGAGATGTATCAAAGACTAGTAGGGAGTCTCATTTATCTCTCTCACACTAGACCTAATATTACATATGCAGTAAGTGTAATCAGTCAATTCATGCACAACCCTAAAGATATTCATTTGCAAGCAGTTAGCCATGTCTTACAGTATCTTAAAGGGACTCCAGGGCAGGGCATCTTATTTAAACAACACACAGGAGTGGTTCTTGAAGCATATACGGATGCAGACTATGTCGGTTCAGTAGTTGATCTTCTCAACTACTGGGTACTGTATGTTTCTTGGTGGGAATTTGGTGACATGGCGAAGTAAAAAGCAGCATGTTGTGTCCAGATCTAGTGCTGAAGCAAAATTCCGACCAATGGCACAAGGGGTTTGTGAGCTATGGTTGCAGATAATTTTGCTAGATTTGAAGATACACTGGGATGGCCCTATGAGACTCTATTGTGACAATAAGTCTGCAATAAGCATTGCTCATAACCCAGTTCAACATGATCGAACCAAGCATATCGAGATTGATAGACACTTCATTAAAGAAAAACTTGATAGTGGGTTGATCCGTACTCTATATGTGTCTACCAATAATCAACTTGCTGATGTGCTTACTAAAGGGTTAAGCCATACTGCATTCCAAGCAAGTGTGTCCAAGCTGGGAATGGTAAACCTTTATTCACCAGCTTGAGGGGGAGTGTTGCGGAGAAGAGAGAAATCTGGGGGATTCCGTTGCCATTTATGGTGTTGTCATTTAGAGGAAAAAATATTTTTAGGAGTTGCCATATCTAAAAGATACTGAAATTGTAAAAGTTACTATACAGTGAACAACTCTATAAGTCTATTTATTTGGTGTTCCTCCATTGAGGTATCATCACAAATAAGAAATATTCCCTCTCTTCTCCCGTGGACGTAGGCCATAGAGCCGAACCATATTACATCTCTGCGTCTTTCATTATTTTACTTTTTACAATAGCAAGGTATGTCTTTCCTTAGCTTATCTCCCTAGTTATTCAAGACGGGTTGTGGACATTTCCTTAGTGGTCTCTTTGGCTACCCTATGGAGTGTTTTGGTTTTTGTTAGAAAGGAATAGTAGGTTATGTCACAACAAGTCTAAGGATGTTGTGGCGGTTTGGGAGGATGTTTTATTGCTCGTTGCTACTTGGGTTGCTTCTTCGAAGCTTGCAGGGGGTTTTTCCTACTCTGATTAGCATAGGGATTGGATTTCATGTTTATGGTAATGTAGTTGTTGTTTGGCGCTCTGAGTACTGCTGGTACACTTAGCTTAGCCGTATTCTCTTTGCTATCAATATAAGTCTCTTTGTTTTTGCTTAAAAGTAACCATTTGAAGTGTATTAAAAGCATAGACCAAAAGAGCTTTAGTGGAAGAAGAATAAATGAAAGAAAGGTGGAAAACTTATTAGAAAGAATATTAAATGAAAATCATATAGAAAATGCCAACATGGAGTTGGTGCAGTTGGTAAAGAGATGGCTTTGGAACCCAAAGGTTCTAAATTCAACTATTTTCACTGCCTCACCCTAGGAGGTGAGGGGGATTAATGGATCAAGAACGACCTGATACCTCCCTGAAAGTGCAGTTTGATGATGGAGTTGGTTATACAACTAACTACTGATATTGTGTCTTCTCAAAAAAATAAAAAGAAATAAATAAATAAATAAAATTAGAAAATTAAGTTTAATTAATATAATGACTTAGGATAACTAATGATATTCTTTTCTTGGAATTAGCATGTTTGAAATAAAAAATTACTACAAGATAATTCTTCACCTTCAGTCCTTTAATTTCATTCTATCCATGTCAGTGGATCATTGTTCTGTGAGTCTACAAGGCTACAAGTAATTTCCCTCTCAATCCTTTGACAGTATGTGCTACAGTAATGGAATTCATGTAAGGTATATCTTTTTTTTTCTTCTATTTCTTATTGCAGGCAGTTGCTGACACATTAAAATCCCTGAAGAAAAGGTTAGAAAATGGGGGGGAGTTCAATGTGCTTGGTGAGATCCGAAACAGAGTTTTGGATCTTGCTGCCCCTACACAATTGGTAAGAGCCATTTTTCTTATTAAATTGTTTATTGGTCACATAACATACAATTGCTGGATGCTCTTCTGCAGCACTTTTCTCAACTTTTACTGTTCTTTTTTTAAAAAACTTTAAACTGTTTTGCACTCCTAAAGTTGTATAAATTTAACCTATAAAAGATGGCTGTTCTTGGTAATTTTGTCTTCATTTCATTTTGTGACTCACTTGAGATAATTTAGTTTTCAGCAACAACTTACATCCCCATATCCTGATTTTATTGTTTTCCACTGAAATTGTGCAAAAGCCCCAAAGCTCTTGTTTGTTGAATGAATCTTTGGGCTCATCCACTCTTATCTTGTAATGTGGGCATGGTTCCATGAACTAAAGCTTCGGACTTTAGTTTTAGTTCATGTGTATGTGATGTGAGGTGAAACAAAATGAACTTTCTTAATATTGACACTATATGAAATTTTTAATCGATTACAGCAGAGGGCCGTTTCGTTTTTATTTTACAGCTTCTAGTCTATGTCTCCTTCAGGCAAACATGAATCATTATGTAGGACCAATTTAGCTTGCTAAATCACGTACTTTACTTTACCGCTTGGTACTTAAGAGGGTATACATTAGCTGGATTTTGCATCTTAAACAGGTGTGTGCTTCTGAAGTTGACCTTGTAAACATAAACTTTAGACTGCAATCAATATTATTTATCAGAGAAGTAATTCCAAAATTTTGGCTCCTTTTGAATAGAATTTTATTTCTTGGAAAGTTTCACTTTGGGTTGAAACTAGGTAGCACATAAGGGTTCAAACCCTATCAGTGGTTGAAGCATTGGATCAATAATTTGGCACATGGTATGCAAATTTTATGATTTAGGTTCTAAGGGAGAAAGCAATTTTCAGGTGGACCAGCTAAAGCAAAAGATGCAAAGTGCTGGAATGCCTTGGCCAGGTGATGAAGGAGAACAACGATGGGAACAAGCATGGACAGCTATAAAAAAGGTAAAATTTACTGGAAAACTTTTTTTTTTTTTTTTTAGCAGAAACAAGATAGGATTTTATTAAAATAATAATAGCAAACAGTACAAGCCATCGGAGCACAAAAAATGCACCTATATGTGAATTAAAGCCAACGCCCACCCAAATAACAACATCCATTACAGTTGAAACAGACAATTTCCCCAATCAAGCACCCAATCCTACTGGAAAACTTTATTTTGAATAAAAGAAATTTCTCTCTGTTAGTGTGTGTGTATTAATTTTTTTTTTATTCCTATCTATGTAGAATTTCTGCTGCTTGGATTCCCCTCTCTCTCTCTCTCTCTCTGTGACACAGCTAGAAGTCAAAACATATGCGATTGGGCCCAGAAGTTATTGGCCTGAACATCAAGCATTGGGGCTGGACCTTGACGTTTGAGCTGAACATAGTTTAAGAATTCATTACCAGCCTGCTGGATAGTGCGCCTTAGAAATAAGTCACCCAGTTGAACCCACTCATTTATCTCAGTTAATCCACTTCTCTTTTAAAAGTTAAAATACCAAATGTACCCTAATATAAAATTATTCAGGACACCAAAGTTTGGTCCTAGTTGAACAAACCACCCACTAAATAATTTTTATAGTGTTTTTTTCACGTACACCAATAAAAATCATTGATTTGAAGGAGATAATTTGTCACTAGGTACCTTCTTGCTTTAAACATCTTCATCTCCTTCAAAAACTGGCTTTTTGAGTAAAAAACCAATAGCGAAGAGAGAGGAAGGAAAAAAAAAAGAGAGAGGAGGCAAAGGAGGAAGAGTTTTAGAATAGTGAAAAGGGAGCATATCCTTGTTTCAGTTGATGAGGCGAGCTTCATTGCTAAACTTTTCCGGTTTACAGACCATCGACGTCCTGCCAAATCTAGTTTTGGGAAGGTTACGAAAGATGGCACTTCTTTTCCGTTGAAACATTTCAATCTGGGTAATCGCACGCTTTGAGATCCATCTACGGTCTTGGTCACGCCCAACTCCCTGCAATTAATGTGGGGCAGAGTATGGTGGGCAGGACAATACAGCTCAAGAGCACCCTTTCTATCAGACACTCGTCCCACTCTCCTGCGAAAGGAGATGTGCTCCTGGAAGGTGACCACTTTAGAGGCATTATTCTAAAGGACAGCAACAGTTAAGCGGCGAACGTGGCTAACTTGGGTCTTGTGGTTTTGTTCCTTGCGTCACATGACTAGTGTACTCATGTTTATTTGTTCTAATTTGATATCTTACCTATCTTTCATTGCTACCAAAGAACCACCATTTCACAATGTTTTCAGAAAGGAGGAAATAGCACTTACTGGAATGAATTTCAATTGTGCTGATACCTTCTTGTTATTAATGGTCATTCTTTGAGAGAAAATGGCTCTTGAGATTTTCCATATCGAATGTTCAAAATGCCTTGGTGCTTAGATACAAGTTAAATAGCTGTAAAACCCAGAAAGTAGCTTATGATGTTTAGAAATTGTTTAATATTCTTATAAATTTGCAAATTTGTGCTTTTTAAATTAATTATGATAATGGCTTCTATCAACCTCGAGTATTGATCTTTCAACCACATTTTGTCATTATTATTATGTTCGACAAATGGCACCATGGAAGAATTCTCACATCTATAAGCACTTCCGCAAATTTGTCTAATTCCAGGTTTGGGCTTCAAAGTGGAACGAGAGAGCATATTTCAGCACAAGAAAAGTGAAATTAAATCATGACTATCTCTGCATGGCTGTGCTTGTTCAAGAAATAATTAATGCTGATTATGCATTTGTCATTCACACAACCAATCCATCATCTGGGGACTCATCAGAGATATATGCGGAGGTATTCTCACTTGCTTGATTTATGCTATTTATCTGAGCCACAGCATTTCTTTTATTCCAATTCACTATTTTATGTTTATCTTCTTTAAAAGGTGGTTAGAGGACTCGGAGAAACCCTAGTTGGAGCTTATCCAGGTCGTGCTTTAAGCTTTGTATGTACGAAAAATGATCTTAACTCTCCCAAGGTGAATATATATACCATGCAGAATGGTGGGATTCCTCAGTTAAATATAAGTCACTGAGTTTTTCTTTCTATTTTCTTTTTAAGTATGCGCTCACTTTCTTTTCTCTAATTCAGGTATTGGGTTACCCTAGCAAACCTATTGGCCTGTTTATTAAACGATCAATTATCTTCCGATCCGATTCCAATGGTGAGGATCTAGAAGGTTATGCTGGAGCTGGCCTATATGACAGGTGATGTCTTAAGAAATCTTATTAACCATGCTAAACTTACCAGCAGGAATAATGTAGTTTTATACAATGAGTGATGGCTTGGGTAAGATATAGGTTACCAGAAAATTGCATAATAAGATAACTGTTAAATATTGTTTGATGTTAGGATAAATAAGATTTCATGAAAACAATTGCCCGAAAAATTGAATGGGGTAGTTCTATAACATCACGTGTTACTTTTAGCTCCCATTTTCTCAAGTCAAGTCAAGAAAACCTTTTCCCAACTATTCAGAGTTGGCTACTTCAGCTTATATTTTCTCTCATAGTATTTTTCTTATAAAGGACTTGGTCAATTAAAAATACTGTTTAAAGGATAAAAGCTTGGTTTATTCATAGATGATTGTATTTGCGTGCATTCTATATTTTATGATGTTACACATGGATTAGAAATTTAGACTTACCATGACCAATTTTTAAGTAAATTATGTGGGTAAATGTATAGGATATGCATTTTCTTCTAGCTAACTTCTGACATCTATTACGACAGCATTCCAATGGATGAAGAAGAGAAGGTCTTGCTCGATTACTCAACTGATCCGTTGGTTACTGACGGCAATTTTCGCCAGTCAATGCTCTCAAACATTGCACGCGCAGGAAATGCAATTGAGGAGCTGTATCGATCTCCCCAAGATATTGAAGGTGTGGTAAGGGATGGGAAGATTTTTGTTGTGCAGACAAGACCCCAAATGTAACTCTGCTTCCAACCTACCTACCTTGCTCTGAACAGTGTAAAAGGTTTCCACGAGAACAAGTAATAAGAGAAGGAAATCAAAATTTAATAACATAATATAATATAATATGAAGTTCGGAGTATTATGTATATGAGTTGCTTGGATTTTACTTAATTTACTGTTATTGTTGTACTGCAACATTTATTTGATTATAATTTATTCAAATAAAAGACACTATTTAAGATTCCCTTAAAGTAACGGTAGAATGATCGTTTTCTTTGGGGAATTAAAAAAAAAAAAACTATATTGATTTTTGTTTCAAACTGCTGAGATGGAATGTGGTGTATAAATCAGTTGGAGATTGTTTACTGGGCATTAAATTAATATAAGAAATACGAAAATTTAAAAAAAGTAAATAAGAGACTGCAGAACAGAATTTAGCAACTAGCATTAATTATCACATGACGAAGTATTGGGTAAGGAGAAGTGCTATTCTAACTAAAAAAGCTAGTAATTACAACGTCATGACTATTAGATCATAAACTGCGTATAGTGGAGATAAGTAACACATGGATTAATGTAAATGACAATGTAATTTACCTTGCTGTAGTTTAAGTAATTTGTAATTATATGTGCCCTTGTGGTTTATTCCTCATTTCCAACTTCTTCAATGAGAAATATAAATATCTCATGAATTGAGCTCCACGTCAGGAGTACAATGCCAAACCATCAAAATCAGGAAAAGCTTTTCTGCTCTAAACTTGTAAATTATCCAAACAGCTTACGAAAAAGAAGAGAAGAATGCAAATCTCTGCAACAACAGTTGGCCCATTTTCATTTGCAAAGCCTGTCAGAACCCATTACTGTTTCTATCTAAGGACGCCTATTTTAAGGTATTGAACATTTCTAACTTGAATTTTCGGTTGATGGGTAGTGAAGAAAAACTCTTTTAGTTCAATCTTGGAATGTTAACCAATTTCACTAACGCAGCAAACGAGTTCACCTTAGTTCAATATTGATTCTTTTCTGCTTGTATAATCAACTAAGAGCTCTCTTGGTTGTGTTATATGGTTTTGAGATGTAGGAAGGTATGCAGTACATGTACATAAATCAGGTGTTGTGGTAAAGGTTCGGGTGCCATTGCAAGAACAGAGGATTACTATGAGCTTCTTGGAGTTCCTGCTGATTCAAAACCACAAGAAATAAAGGAAGCTTGCAGAAAGTTGCAGAAGAAATATCACCAGGGTGTCGCAGGCCAAAAGGTAATTTTTTCTTGTTTTGATTTTGCCCCATGATTTACAATCCCACACTTTGGCTTCGATATAGCCGTTCAGAAGCTTCCTCTTTTACGGATTAGAGTTAGACAAATCCAAGTTCTACTAAATTCTGCAAAATAGATTCAGTGAGGTGGTGCCAATAGATATTTCTTATTACCTTGATTCTTGTCATTTTTCTACCCAGATCAAACGAGTTGATTTTCATAAAACAATATACACTGGCCACATATATTAGCACTGACAAAAACATTAAAATTTAAAACTTTTCATGAAACCAGCAATGCAAGGCCTACAGAAGGGTCATGCACTTACATGAAGCTATTGTGTTTCAGGGCCATGAGTATACATTGATGCTGAATGAGGCTTATAAGGTGAGGCTTATAAGGTGTTGATGAAAGATGATCTCAGACGAGAATATGATGCTTCTTTTGGCAGGGTGAGAGGAAAATTTGGGACGGATTTCTCTGGTTTGGCATTCAGCTTCTGGAAAGGCCCATGGAGACCAAAAGCTCTCTTTGTTGATGAAAATGCATGCATAGGTCATTCTCTACCTTCCCATCACACACCATGCACTCTAGCAATTGGTCAAGGCACCACATACTACTACAACAAGCCAGGAATTTAAGCGCCCTCGATTAGTGATTCGGATACAATGAAGAGCCGCCATCAATAGTCAAGAAATGCATGCAATGAATAGTCAACAAAATCAAGCCACATGGGATGCATGGGCTGGCTGCATGAAGCACGTGGGCAAAATGATTTTGTTTTAGCTCCTATAAATATAACTCATTCTTCATTGTAAAAATCATCCCTGTGAATACAATTGTTGCCTCCCGTGGACGTAGGTATTTTTGCCAAACCACGTTAAACTTTGGTTGTCTAGTTTTTCTTTCATGCTTTCGCATAACAAATTGGTATCAGAGCTAGGTTAAGCTTTGGAAGAAAACGGATATATATGTCTCAACCAGAAGGATTCAAAGTACCAGGAAGAGAGCATTGGGCTTGCAAGTTGAGCAAGTCATTGTATGGCCTGAAGCAGTCACCGAGACAGTGCTACAAGCGATTTGACAGCTTCATCCAAGGGCAAAAATATACCTGGAGTCAGTTTGATCATTGTGTCTACTATCTCAAACTTCAAGATGGTACATTTATCTACTTGCTTTTATATGTAGATGATATGTTAATCGCATCTAAAAGTACGGTGGAGATCAACAAACTAAAGGCTCAATTGAGCTCAGAGTTTGAAATGAAGGACCTTGGAGAGGCGAGAAAAATTCTCGGGATGGAGATAACTCGAGACAGGGCCAAAGGCACAATCTGTTTGACTCAAACTCAGTATTTGAAGAAAGTTCTTCAAACTTTTGGCATTGACAATGACACAAAACCTGTGAGCACACTATTGGCACCACATTTCAAGCTAAGTTCATCAATGTCACCAAATTTCGAAGATCAGAAGAAGCAAATGGAGAATATTCCATATGCAAATGCAGTTGGTGCCTTGATGTATGCTATGGTATGTACCAGACCTGACATTTCACATGCTGTAAGTATGGTAAGTCGTTACATGCACAACCCCGGTAAAGGCCACTGGCAAGCAGTGAAGTGGATTCTACGGTATATTCATGGTACTGTGGATATTGGTTTAAAGTTCGAGAGAGATACGAAAAATTGTAAGCATCTAGTCGGATATGTGGATTCGGACTATGCTGGAGATCTTGACAAGCGCAGATCTACTACTGGTTATGTTTTCACTATGGCAGGAGGACCAGTGAGTTGGAGATCAACACTACAGTCAACAGTTGTTTTGTCTACTACAGAGGCAGAGTACATGGCAGTAACGGAAGCTTTCAAGGAAGCAATCTGGCTTCATGGATTGACTAAGGACATGGGAATTGTGCAGAAGAATGTTGAAGTTTTCTGCGATAGCCAGAGTGCCATTTGTTTGGCAAAAAACCAAGTTCATCACAGTCGAACGAAGCATATTGATGTTCGTTTTCATTTTATTCGAGAAATAGTAGACGAAGGGAATATTCTTCTACAAAAGATCAAGACTGCAGATAACCCTGCAGATATGCTTACAAAGGTAGTTACAGGAATCAAGTTCCAACATTGTTTGGACTTGATCAACATCTCACGAGCTCGTAGTGCCTAAGGGCACTAATGGAGGCAACAACAGTGATTGTTGCTCTGCAGCTTTAATTAACAACTTACTGTCAGTGTGGAGGAGCCATGTTCCATATGAGGTGGAGGTGGAGATTTGTTGGTTTTGTCCACCTCAATGAAGAGCCGCCATCAATAGTCAAGAAATGCATGCAATGAATAGTCAACAAAATCAAGCCGCATGGGATGCATGGGCTGGCTGCATGAAGCACGTGGGCAAAATGATTTTGTTTTAATAAAGGACACATGTTATTTTTAAAAAATGGTGAAAAGTCATTTTTTGAGTTTTCTATTTCCAAATTAAATCTTTGTTTTTGAATCACCAACCAAACACAGCGTAAATCGCATTGCTCAAATTGTGTCCTAACTCCGCTTGTGTAGATTATATTTGTATGTCTTTAAACATAACCTGTCTCAAGTTTGTGTAAAGGAGGGTTGCGTTAGTTTGATGACAACCAATATAAAATTCTATAAGATCAACTATGATATAAATCTAACCTTTGATCGAATGTCATGAAAGAAACAAATTCATGTAACCGATCCTATCTAATTTAAAATAATAAAAATAATAAATAAATAAAACTTAGTTGAGTTCTCAGTTGTATTAAATTTTGGATTATGGTTGCAGGATGCAGAGAATGTGTTCACCATGCGAGTAACACATTTGTTATAGATGAAGCCCTTGGAAGTGCGCGAGTTAAAGTTCAATTTGGAGATGATGACAAACAACTTGAGGTAAGATTTCTTTAACGTTCAATTTCAACCAGCTATGGAGATTGCATTCGTGTCTTCATCTCCCTGTTGATGAGCACACCATCCAAAATTTTTGCTCATTAACAACTTGGAAAATGATGCTCCTAATAGGTTTGGCTCTTGAATCAGGTGTACTCCCGGTACTCTTTCTTGCCTGTCTGTACTCTTGGTTTTATAAACAAGTAGGAAAATGATGCCTAATTGTTTAATTCACAGGTCTTGTTGATTCATTGTAATACCTTGTATTTCAAAAATAAAAATAAAAAAATTTATTATTATTTGGGCAACGCCCGAACGTTCAGGTGCATCATACCCGAACATTTTTTTATTTTTTATTTTTTTTTTAGTAAAATTCAGGGTATTACATTCATGCCCTGTGAACTGCATCCACCGGGTGGACAAGGAAGAGTTGGCAGTGCTAGAATACCTTGTTCCACCTCAACCTAAAGAGGCATTTTGGTGTGTTTGGTGGAGGGTGGGAAAGACCCTCAGATGTTTTCCGGGCAGCAAAGTTCTTCAATAAGAGATTGAAAGAGCAGAATCACCATTACAAATACAAAGATGGTAAGAATTCTCATTCATCATTATAACAAACCAATCTGCAATACAACTATGCAACTCACAACACTTCATCTTATGGAAAAATCAGCAGTATCTTAGCATATTTTCATAGGTTCCATATGGCAAACAAGAAAGGTCAGGAAATTGGGTTCCATTGTATGGTGGATGCTACCCATTAAGAATGCTGCCCCCATTAACTGATATACACTCATGATTATTGGAATTTTTTTACCAGCACATTCATATGTAATTGATTTTCTTTTACCACTGGACTTAAGCAAGAGTGACAGTTGAAGAAGAGGCACGGGCACAAGCCAATGCTCGCGTTAATGCAGCTATGAAGTTGTAGATGGCAAGTTTCTTCAAAATCTGGTCTTGGCTGAGAGATTTCTGGCTTCGACCAATGAAGCAACCGGCTGAATACAAGCCCGCAAAGGGGATTGGATGGCTCCTAGGTTCTGGTGTGTGATTATTGCAGGGCTGCTGAAAGACAAACAATTTATCATGCTAATTCTTTATATAGATCCTTAATAACCAAGATGTCTGTTGTAACAGTGTAGTTCATTGCAATTTTATTGCCAAATGCATGCTATTATTGATGTTTCACTGTTTCATACAGTTCGCATTTACCCGTCCCAGCACAAACCACACAGTCATCTGCGTCTCCTGCTACATGGCTTAAGCAGTGGTTGATTGTGTCATTCACCACATCCTGTTGCATTCGGAAAATTTGATGTTATACAAAAATATTCACCCTAAATCCTAAACTTAAGAACAATATTGCGTACCACCATCAGCTCATGCAGACCAATAGGTGCTGTTATCATGTATGACACACCTGGGTGTTCCTTTGCTGCTTCAGCCGTTAATTGGGGGATATCCTAAAAAATTAGCATAAGGTCATGACACAATTGCCCTAACCTGTTGTATACTCATCTATCAATATGCAAAAAGAAAAGAAAAAATGCTGTGGAGGGATGAAAAGAGATATAAGAGATTAGACAGCAAGCAAACCTGGTGCCAATGCCGTCCAGGGAAGAGAAAGTATGGACTGATAATAACACGGTTAGCCCCTTGTTGCACACACAAATCAAATGCATGTTTGATTGATGGTTCTGCCAACTCCTGCTCATTTTTGTCACAATATAAACTTTAATAAGATTTAACCTTTGCAAAACTGAGGGTTAGAAGAACTCAGGATTATACAATCTTCAACTTATTTCTCAATGTACATGTCTCATAGAATTCAAGAAACAAAATCTTCCCTAAATTTAAAGGTCCCTGGTTATGAACCACAGATATTCTTGCATACTCTTATGTTAGATAAACTAAGAGAATACAAGTGACACTGCTCAGAAATCCTTTGCATTTTCAGATAATATCACATTGGAGTAATCCCCAATCAATGATTTTTCTGTAAGGATTCATCATTGCATGTGAAAAACCCAGAAGAGATCACAGATTGCATTTTGATACAGCAAAATGCACAGGATAAAGCAGCTGTCAGAAGTTGAAGTTCCATTTGTCTAAAGTGAGATGAAGAATAATTTGAGATGATTCCTTCAGCCTCAAGGGCGCTTGATCTCTTTTACCTTTCCCACAATAATGACCAAGAAAAACTTTTGAGCATTACAGTCGCTTCTTCTCTAGTTGAATTAACATAGAAAAGCTGAACTCGGACCCCTAAAGGTTTAAGAATGCAGATACTTCACACCAACTAGGGTTCTATCTAATTTCTCTTCAGAATCAGATTGTACAAGTTTCTAAGTGACAAGTTGTTGTGTTCCTCAATTCGAAAACCCACAAGCTTATAAAGAAGAAAATCATAAATGACTAGTTTCCCATAAAGCGAAACCATGATCAGAATTATCGAAGTTACGACTTAACAAAATACAGAAAATCCCATGTTTCTTTAAACAAATTATAGTGAAAAGGGGCGGGATCTCACCATGTGAGCAGGCTCCACAATTGGATACCCAGTTCTATCTCTAAACATTGTTACAAATTGATCTGAAATTGCACAAAATTGAACATTACTAAGCTCCACATTCAAATAACATATTCAAAATTCAAACCATCAACAATGAATTTCAGGAAATTTTAACACTAATCAAACAAAAACAAACCGATGAACTTACCGAGAAAGAGATTGGATTCCTTGCGCCGCGAACCATGGTCCACTATGATTACACCATCCTTCTCTCCCACCCCATGTCTCTCCCTTCTAAACCCACCATTTCCACAAGTGATCAAACATGATTTTGCAGATAAGTTTCTGTTTAACGCAGGAATTCTTTGTAATTTTACGAATTGGGGGCAAATCACCACCCTCCCATTTCTTATGGCTCCCCTGTTTGAAACTCCCGATTAAAACAAGAACCCAAAGATAAACAAAACAAAACAGAAGGGTACTAAAAAATCACATTGACAAGTCTGAACAAAAACTAGTAGAAAAGATAAGTTCAAAAACCGCCATATTCATAGTAAATTTTCAAGCTTTTTTATGAATACTTGCTTAAGAGTCAGAAATACGGTAACCCTCGAATTAAAAATGCTCTCTCTCTCTCTCTCTCTCTCTCTCTCTCTCTCTCTCTCTCTCTCTCTCTCTCTCTCTTGTAAACTAATCACAAGAGCTTCAATCAATCTCTTTCCAGTCCCCGAAAGCAAGTAACGAAAATTACAAGTTTTACAGCGAAAGAATGAAACAAAAGAAATGAAATTTTGTGATGAAAAGGAAGAGAAGAGCACCTGCAGCTGCTGAGGGTAATAAATTGAGAAGAGATTGAGGTGGCATCCATTGACATCTAATTATCAAAACAAATCAAGAAAAAATGACTCTGAATCCAAACCAATCTCGATTGTCCCACAATATTATTACCAACACTACTTTCCATAAACCATATAAATATTGCCTTCTCGTTCGTTCTTTTGTCTTTACAGAACAGGCCGAGTTACGAGTCGAAGCGGCCTCACTCACTCACTCACAGAGTAGAATATTTAGCCTATTACTGAGTTCGGATTTGAGTCCATATTTCCTTGGTGGATCACACTAAATTTAATATTTTTAAGGGAAAATTAAAAAAACAAAAACACCACCACCAAATCGATTATAGCATAATTTATATTACATAAAACTAAATAAATTGTTGAGCTATAAGTAAAGGTCAAATCAGGTAAGCTCAGTTCATTAAGACAATCGTTTTACCCTAGCTGAATTTGAAGGTCATTTTTGTATAAAAGTTTAAACTTGAAGGCGCCCTCGTTGGAAGAAGTTTACTATTTTACTCCTACATCCCCGAAAGATGTGAGAATAATACGTGAGAAAGAAAAACAAACAAAACAAATTTTGAAGTTCTCAAGCCACTTTCTGTTCTCCTTTCTCAGAAAGTACAGTGATAGGATTCAGAAATTAATGAAGGTAGCAGAACTGAAGATTCCAATAGTTTGTACAAGTGATTATGAGGAATAGGTGCCACCCAGTGAACCACCACCATATGAAGCCAAAATAATCTAGTTGTTTAATTGATGACCAGATGATCCAAATGTCTACAGTGCATGGGCCAAGAACATTAGAGAAAGCAATTAAGCAATGCAAGTAGAGAAAGCAATTAAGCAATGCAAGTGAAAAGCACCAGTGAACAACAGTGATATCAGAGAGTCAATAAACTGTTAACAGAACAACACAAGTTTCTAAGTGAAGCACACATCGATGCATGTTCTACCAGCTTCTTTAATTACATAGCCAAAGCTCACTGTAATCTGCAGATTCTACAGCCTTTTTATTAATATGTAGCTACATCACCACCGGATGCGCAACCCTCAGTTTCGGATCCATCAATATCCACCCAGACCTCATTGACACGCCCAATAAGCCGAAATGGGGAATTATACTGTGCAATTGAATAGGCGTACTTACCATCTGAAGAAGTTGAATTTGCCCAAGGGGACCTACTCAAACTGAGAGCAAGTTTTTTTGCTTCTGCAATAACATTGCCATCCCTTGCAAAACCAGAGAACTTCCTAACTGCAATGCAATGACTTGTCCATACATGAGGTTCCAGTTTCAGTTCGGGAAGGGGAAGGGGAGGCGAGTCTTGAAACTTCACGGGCAAGTAAAATTGGACAACATAGGCTGATGAGTGAAGGGGACCGGCTTCTCGGGCAATACTTGTCAGGACAGGAACAGTCATTGAGACACGTGAGTTGTTTAAATTGGCACCTTCAATGTACTGGAATAACCTGCAAGGTGAAAAGTATTAGATTGAGCAAAAAAAAAAAAAAGCCTTCTGTAGGTAAAAGAATCTGCTTATTAACAGCTTATGAAGGAGATTCTGCAGGCTTTAGGTTTACTGCTAAAAAACAAAGAATGATTTTGGTGGAAGACTGGAACAGGGTTAAATTTATTTTCAATACTTGGATTGCCTTAAGTGAGGCTAAAAAAGGTGGTGTCTAGTCAAGATGAAGACTTGATCTTCCATAAAGTGCATCTAAGGATGCTGTAATGCGTTAATCATACCAAGTATTCCCTAATGTTGGATATAAAGAAAACACATGGAAACATGCAGGTCTTTTATACTAGCATATGAAAAATTATGGTAACAGCCATGAGGACAGTTCACAAAATATGCAAAATGAAAGATGAGATGAGTGGCACAGTACTGCAATGTTCTATCCACAACAGTATAGCGCGGTTTTGCATTAAAATAACTATTGCCAGTAGTTTGGAAAATTTCAAGCTCATGAAATATTAAAAGCACAAATACTTTATGGTGAACATTGGGACATATATAGAGAAACTTGAGGAATGAAACCACACATAGCCACAAAAGGACTCTGGTCCCTCTGGAATTACATTTCTGCACCTCTGCTGCTTAACCCATATCATTAATCCACCAGCACCTAAGATTCCAGCAAAACAAACCTCACTCCATTCTGCAAACTTTTAATGTTTCCCATCAAAGATACAAATACTTCAATTTTCCAAGAAAGGTGACAATGAACTGAGGTATTTCATAATTTCATACTCTTAGAAATTAGAATATTACTTGCTAATATAACTATCGATGTAAAGTTTGCCAAGTTGTTATTTTAACTCTTTCTTTCTACGGCACCCAATGCTTCAGAGATACATGGATTCATTCTCTAAGATTGCGCGAGAAGTTGATAATTTCTTCAAGGAAAGAAGGGATAATTTCTTCAAGGAAAGAAGGGCAATCCTCATATGATAATTGCATTACAAGAGTTCGCATTGTGTCCCAAGTGAGACACTAACCAGGGCCATTATTATATCTCGTTAAGGGAATGACAATACAAAATGACACTAAAGTTTAAAGAAATACTGGAAGTGATGAACCTAAGAATCAATCGAACTGAAAAGTGGGGAATGATTGGAAAAACACCCAACACCAGCTCAGCCCCAAGTTTTCATAATCTGGTCCGGTAACTTTTGTTCTTATGCAATTTATAGCCCAAGACATACTCTCTTGAAGTCCAAATCAAAAAACACCCAAAACAACCAAAACTGTTTATTGATAAATAACGAGACTGCAACAGAACCTCAGAAACATTCCCATTTCCCACTGTTTTCAAATGCAAAATGGAACAGTTTCCAGATTATGCCCACCCACAAACTTCTGTTATTTGCTTGATACATATAAGTACCATGCAATGACTACATTAATATATTTTGAATAGGTTGGCAACCTTCTCTTGCAAGAACTCCCATCCACACTTCGTTTACACGTTCAGAAAGGTGAAAGGAGGCATTATACTGAGCAATTGTATAGGCCCGTTTATCCTCCAATATTGTTGAGTTTCCATTCTGGGATTTGCCAACACTGGATACCAAAGCTTCAACCTCTTCACCAATACTAACATCCATAGCAAAACCAGAAAACTGTCTAACAGCCACACAATGACTTCTCAGCTTGCTAAACTGCAAATTCAGTTCAGGAAGGGGATCAGGAGGGGAATCCTGAAATTCTGTGGGAAGGTAGAATTTCACATAATGCTCCACACTCTGTGCCACTGGAGTAATGCTTGTCAAGACAGGAGCAGTCATCTCAAGTTCAGAAGAATTACTGTTAGCACCATGAATGTATTGATACAACCTGGGAGCCGTTACCAACTATCAAGTGCAAGTGTCAATAATCACCAAAGATTCCATATGAGTTTCCACAATTTGAAATTGTAGTGTACCCTTTTTTTTTGTGTAAATGGTTCCTAGATTGTTCAAACTAAGACAGAAAGCAGCAAGATTCTCTAGCAGGTAGGTGGATGGTACAATCCACAAGATTAATTACATAAAAGCTAAGACTTGTATTTATGACAGTGATGCCATTGCGTTTAAGGCAATGCTTGGGTATCATAGGCGAAAGAGGACACAGGCATCCTTATGCATGGCTCAGGAATTTTAAACAAATTATAAAAGACATAAATATAATATATTTCAAATTTATAAATCATATGATAAAATTTTAGGAGATGTTAAAGGAGATTTAAGTAAGAGCTAAAACTTTGATATTAGAGAATCAATTTTAGATTTATGCGTAGGAGATCAACTATAGAAATTATTAATTTATTAAAGAGATTGATGGAAAGATCTTGAGACTGAGAAAGAACTTCATATTATTTTTTTGTTGATCTAGGAAAGCTAATGATAGAGTGCCAAGAGATATAATATTGTGGGTTTCAACAACAGGAGCTGCAACTAGGTATATTAACTTGGTAGAATGATATGCTCAAAGCAATAAGTATAATAAAACAAAAGTAGAAGAAATTATTTGTTTTTAATTATTATAGGTTTACACCAAGGATCAACCATGAAGCCTTACCTTTTTGCTCTAGTTATAAATGAGTTGAATAAACATCTTCAAAAAGACAATCTGTGGTGGATATTATTGTTTGTTGATGATATAGACTATAGTATCAATTAATGAAATTAAGTAAGAGTAAATGTTAAATTATATTTTTGAAGAGAGACTTTAGAATCTAAAGAGTTCAAGATTAGTAAGAGTAAGATTTTTTTTTATAACATTTTTCAAATAGATTCATAAATTACTGTAAAGAACTAAAAATTCTCAAAACACACAAGAGCCCTGCTGCCAATATAGGGAATTGTCAACACAATTTGAGTGAAGATGTCTAGGCAATGGCATAATTGAAGCCCAAACAATTCCTTGACAACATCTCCCAGTAACCAAACGGCCATTGAAACATAGATAAGAACCAAAGAGAATAAACATAAATTAGAAATGGAAGAAGCCCAGAAATTTTGTCCCAGCCAAACATCTGTATTGCTAAACTCAAAGAAAATCAAAAACCAAACATAAAATCCTCATTTTAATCCTGCCAGACCCACAAATATTCCCTTCCGAGATTATGAAGAATTAACATTACCATTATTGAACATTTTCTTGCACAGACGAAGTAGACCACGAAATTAGAGCATACCAGAATCATCACTTAAAAAGAAGAGTACCCATTAAAGGAACAACCAAAAGGAGAAAAATAAAACCTGTGAAACCCTCCTCTCGTCGCCTTCTCGAACGAAATTTCTTGAACTTCCGCTGACATCCAAGCAGATTCCCGGTAGAGCCTGATCTCGAAGTCGGGTTCAGAATGAACAACCGTGAATTGGGGCATTTCAATTCCATCACAAATCATCATCGCATACAAGAAGAAACACAGCGATATTACCAACAACTTCTTATTCTCCATCTTCGACCTCTCTCTGTAAGACTGTAAGACTGAGCAACTGCTGCTGCATATGCTTCAGTTCGTTCAGTTCTCTTTATATAAGCAGCGAAGATGCCACAATTTACAGTTTTGGTCATAGAAATTACTGCATAAAAACCGCTCCTATGTACACCTCACCAATCCTGTCCGATCACAATCATCGATTATCTCGTACAAAGTGCAAGCCCACCTGCTGAATACCCTATCCAATTTATTTGTTTTTTTGTTTTTCTGTGTGGAAGCAACACCCCGACTACAGTCCGAACCCCTGCCATCTCTACATGTGGGTATCAGATCCCTTCGTCACCTACTGATCTTCGAACCAACTTGTCAACCCGACAATAGCGGCTGCATGAATACCCACATGAATTGCTTGTGTCCACCAGTACTTTTATTTTCTATGGGTACTCCCATTTCTTATACAATTAGCAATACTTTTATTTTTTGCCTAAAGCAAAACTCAAACTTATGATCCCTCAATTGTCACTCAATTCGCCAACCACCGAGCGAACCGCTTGTCCAACTTAACTATTGTGTCACTTAAAAAATATTTTTTAACTTTTTTATATAATCTGATTTAATAAATTCATGTTAATTACTCTAATAAAATTTTATGTTGATTGTCAACAACATAAGACAATCCTCCTATATTTAAACTTGAGACTGATAATATTTAAAGATATGAAAATATATTCAGCACAATCGAAATTCATTATAAAAAACTAAAAGTTGGCCATTAAGATATGGGTTTGAGCCATGAAATGTGTTAAAAGATAGGTAAAATGATGATTGAACTTTAGTAGTGGTTGGTTCTAGAAGGAGATTAAAGAACTAAAAAGGTTAAAGTTGGTGAGTTTAGGACAGTGGAATTGGGAAACTAATGGCCAATTCCATTAATGGTTTCAATGGTTCGCAAATCTACTAAATTAATGAATCTTGAATTAGTGGGCAATTAGCTTGGTAGATGATAAGCTGAAGAGAATCAATTATAATAATTAAGATGTTGAATAAGTGGATGATTAAGGAGCTCTTGTTTAGTTTAATAAGAAAGAATATGTGTAAGCACTGACTAATCATCATTAAAGGTAGGCTGGGAGGCCACTTAATCTCACTCTTTATTTCTATGCTCAAATGATCTCTTGTTGTTTTGCTACATATGCGTTACGGAAAGTGTGGAAGTTGTTGAGTTTTGCTTTTCAGTTTGATTAAAAATATAAATAAGTGAACTTAGCATATAAACATTTCAATCACTGCTATATAAACATTTCAAAAAAAAATTTATTGATACTTAAGCATTTCAAAATTGAGATAAATTCAAAATTTAGTCATAAGAATGTTGGGTGTGTGTGTAGATCAAAAAAATTATCTCACATTCAAATAGAGGATTTTGCAACACAAAATATAAGTGGAGATTTGCACTTACTGATAGTAAATAGATATCACGTAAGGCTAAGGGTTTAATATAGTTTGGTGGTTATCAAGCTAGCAAAGGAAAGTAATTACAAATACCTTATAAAATTAGTTTGACTTACATTCATATGTATATACATACATAGATTTAATAATGATTGTGATAAATATTTAATGATGGTTTAAGAGGCAAGACACCTCCCCTCTTATGAGGTTCCGGGCTCTACTCTCCCAAACCTCATATGAGGTGGTGACTTGATCTAGCCTTTTACAAGTCGGGTTACAATTTTATCTGAACTTTGATGTGAGTATTGTTTGTCATATTTATATTATTTATAAAGTCAAAACTTTTTATTAATAGTGTACTATATTTATCTTAATTTCAATAATACGTTTTTGTTATTTATTAAAAATTTTGATTTCCAACTCATATTATAAACACAAACTCTTAAAGGAATATTTTTGAAACAATTAAATCTAACTAACTCATATTTTTACTTTTTACTTTTTTCTCTCTGTATGTTTTAACTAACACATGCAATCAATGATACCTAATCTTTTACACAACTTTAAAATTAAAATAAAATAAATATAAATTATAAAATATAACCGTTAAATACATACAACGCACATGCACGTTCACTAGTTAATGTTTAAAATTATTATTGATGAAATCACCTCGAATTTCTTGTACGTGCAATTTAATGTAATGTAATATAGCCACCAAGGCATTGATTCGATGGTTCGAGCGACTAGTCTATTACACGAAGTTAAAAGTTTAAGGCGAAATTATGGAGAAACGGATACTAAATTTTTTCAAATTCTCTCATTGGCGCAGAATGATTGTGTGGATTGATTGTGAGCCAACTTTGAGGGGTCGTCGGGTTGAGTCTTGTTGATGTGGATAATAATCGGGTCCTGTGTGACTCAAATTTTTCACAGGTGGGACGAATATTGGATTGTACTTGTTTCTTTTAAAATAAATAAATAAATAAAAAATCAACCACAAGGTTATCTTCGATTGCACACTTAAAGTCTTCAACAGAGGGTTCACATGAACAAGATAGAAATAATGCAATCTGTTAGGTGTTTTAGACAGCCCAACATACGGTTCGCGTATGTTCGCATCTTTTACTATAAGCTATGCAAATGCAACCACCATGTTAGGTAACAAGCACATGTTATCATCTGCTCCCTTCCTTCCTATGCCTGACAAGGTGGTATCACTGTCTTTGCTTTCCACGTGGCATAATCCTTTCTGTCCCTTTACCCTACAGTTCAACCGTCTTAATTCTCTCACGCTGTCACGCACCTACACGTATCTAAAACGACATCTGCCATCCTAGAAGATCCCAACCGTTGGTTTTCTTCCATGCTTTCATAAAAAATCTTCATCAGACATGTCATGGCCGACGTGTCAGTAGATCGTTTGGTTTCATGGAAGTCTCTAGTCCACGTGGGCAGGCCAGGATCTGCCATCTACGACATTAAAGCAAAAAATATCTTCGTTTTAAGCAATGTGGTAAGGATCTCAAAACGGTTTAAGATGAGTCCCGAGTGCCACTTGTCATTATGCAGGAGTTTTGAGGTCTGATGATGTTTTGTGTGGGCCCGTTTCACCGTCACGATGAAACGCTTGCCTAACACCGGAGTCAGATCTTCTCTTCGCCGCCTTCGTCTTCTCGTCTTCTTCGTATATAAATGGGAACTGATAGCTGAAACAGCACACTACTCGAGAGTTTGACACTAAAGCGCGCTACTAAAATCTCTACTTCTACGTTCTTCATCTTCTCGGTGACGATCGATCGCTTGAACTTGATCGAAATCTCAGATTGTTTCTTAAAGATTCACATCTGATTTCAAGGTTGCAGTCGCGGTTTCAGCTTGAATCCGTGAGAAATCACGGAGTTCAAGCCCTTCCGCTGCTCCTTTTTTGAACAATTTGGTTGCTAGCCGGATGTTTGGTTCGAATGAACCCGTCAATTCGAAGATTGGATCTTCTTCTCTGAAATTCGATGGTTCAGATAGTCGAAGAGAGAATGTCAGCTTCGATAAGAATTAACAATCTGAATGTCGCTATTGATCTCAATGTCTTTAGAAAGAAGGCAAAGACCCATGACTAAACTCCAGCTTCACGAGCTTTCTTGAGAGTTGAAGATGCACAAATCAAATTAGTCTCTAATTTCCTGTTTTGGTGAATTTGAGGGGTTGTGTTCTTATTATTGTGGACGTCTCGGATTCTAGCCGGATGTTGAATTCTAGATCGAATGTGATCTGAAATGATCCAGTATTTCAACTGATAGGAGAAATGCAGCGAAGGAACAGTCAGAAAAAATCTCACAACCGATGGAAGAGAAAGTTGTTTGTACTGGTTCTACTGAGCTTCTGTTTTGGGAGTTTGTTATTGATGCAGACGCACTACAGTCGTATTAAAATGTTTATGCAAGTGCCTCCTCCGTTTGTTCAAAGACCTAAGATCGCTTTTCTTTTTATAGCAAGGAACCGACTTCCTTTAGACGTTCTCTGGGATGCATTTTTCAAGGTAATTTGTTAATTTTTCTCAATTTCTCTATAAATTTATGCTGCTGCAGTGAAGAGGACTTGAGCATTAAGTTTTAGTGAATTTTAATTGATCTCTGTGGTCAGAAAGTAATATGTTATTTACTGCATTTTTAGTTGTTTTTTTTGTTATGTGAATAATGCAAAGAACTCAAAGAAAAGGAGAAGAATATCTAGGGTTTTTTTTTTTATTGAATCTAAAAGAATCAAAATACAGAATAGAATAATGAAGGTATATATAGCATGTTACAAGAAAAGTAAATTACTATACTACCTTTCTCTAAGCTATATAATATACACTAATCTAATAGTTTTGATGGTCACTTTCGTTTCTTTTTCTTGATAATTGTATGTATTAATTTAGAGACTAGAGTAAGTATATTCATCATCCTATTATAAACTCAAATCATTGTCCCAACTATTTGGAGTTCTTGGGGTCACTACAAAAATACATATTTGGAGTATCTTTCCACGTTCATATACTTTTCTTTGGAAGAACTTGTCAGTGGAAATGGCGTAAAAAAATTTCTTCCCTTTAAAATGTTCAAATTAAACTGTGATGTCATTGGTTCTGATATATTGAATCCCTTGCAGAGATATAGGCAGGTAAATCCATTCGGAAAATCACCAATTCTGTGGGTCCTAATAATTTAGGATACAGATTAATCCCTCTTTTTTAAAAAAAAAAAATTTAGTTCATTGCATTGAGACTTGAGAGAACAAACACATGTTAGGCAAAGACAGGCCTTGAACCAAGTTCTGTTGTTTCAACATTTATTGATTGCACACTTGATCGGGTTCGTATTAGAAGTTTCTCTGTAATCATCTGGTGCTTAAAGCTAAGATATGTAATTTTCAACGTTTTCAACTCTCAGTTCAGGGGAATGGTGTAACTTCGATGTGCTTTTCTTTTTTCGTATTAAGTAGAGAAAATTCTGTTTTCATGGTTAAAAGTGGTCTTTTTGTTTTTTTTCCTCTAAAAAAAAGTGGTCTTTTTGAAGGATTTGTTTGTCAGTAATTCCCTTGACTAATTTTTATCCTGAATACAGAATGAAAATGTTTCTCTTGGAAATATCTGTCATAAAAAAAGAATTACTAACGAAAATTTTATCCATAGAGATATGTTTGACTCTAGATATTTTTTAAAGAATTATTATTATTATTTTTTTTGCAGGGAGATAAAGAGAGTGGATTTTCAATTTTTATTCATTCAAGGCCTGGATTTCTGTTCAACAAGGCAACAACAAGATCAGCCTTCTTTTATGGTCGTCAAATTAGTGATAGCATACAGGTTAGTGTTTTCTATCTCTCTGTGTAATTTTGTGGCTGCACAAATGATTTGTGATTTACTGTCTACTTCATGTAAATCATAATTTAAATTTCTCCTCGATTTAAGGTTTTCTATCTCCCACTCTCCGTCTTCTCCTGGATTCCACATTGATATCATTAGTGTAGGATTCCCCACCTCCCCTTTTTTTTTTTTTTTTTCTGAAATGACTAGTACTGAGACTAGTATTCACTGAATGGCCTGACATATATCTAACACAGAAATGAAAGAAATTGGGAAGCGCCTTCAACTATGTCAGTGCTTATTAAGTAGTGAAGCAGGAGGCATTTTATTCTTGTTATGACTTATTTGGTTGGGTTGGTAAGTTGTAATGCTTATATTTTTCATTCCAGGTAGATTGGGGAGGAGCAAGTATGATTCAAGCAGAGCGTATTTTGCTAAAACATGCACTCAATGACTCTTATAACGAGCGATTTCTCTTTTTGTCAGACAGGTGACTTTTGATCTTAATATTGGCTGTTTGACATCGTTTCTTGGGAATGTATCAGTGTGTATTCTGCTCGACTGGCCTTCTCTGCTTTTTTTTTTTTGATAAGTAGACTTTCCAACATATGCACCCATATTTAGTGGTCAAGAATCAATATATGATAGATTGGATACTATTTAATGGATAGGAAAATGAAGACTTGTTTTTAGAAATTGGTCAATGGTCAATGTGAATTTCTTATTTTTCAAATGTGCATTGCATATGTTTTATCACTATATGTTCCTCATCAAGATCCCTTTAGTAGCGAGATATGCCAATCTTATAGCATGTGAGACTCTGGATTGCATGATAGCATTTTAAATTTGAGTTGCATAGATATTGTTTAAAATGTGAACTTCTTATATTGAGTATGAAATTTGTACTGGCCCTCCTCTGCCCCTTTTCCTTTGACTTAATATTCATCATTCATTTTCCATTTTCTCTTCTGCTATAGTTGGTGTCAGTAAGAACCATCCTTTTTTTGCCTTATCTTAATTTTCTAAGATTAGCATGAATCCCATTCCTCCATCTGATTTCTCTTTGGAGCTATGTCATCCATGTCTGGTAAAGTTTGTGGCAGTTCAAAAAATAAACTTGTGAAAAAGCTAAATAACATCAGATATCAACTTATTTGAAATAACTGCAAATTGAAATCTTGGACTTTTCATTGGAATTAAGAAATGAGTAATGATTTATGGAAAATTTGCTAACCTGTTGTTTATCATTCTTCTGGATGTGCTTTTAAATTGCTATTTCCTTTGGCAGTGTTATACTAATTAATGAACATTGTCATTGCATAGGAAATTCAATAGAAGTTATGAGGAAATCATTGAATGAATTGTTAACTTTGTTTTTTTAAAATCAACATGACCATTGTGAAACTGTTGCTTGTTTTCCCTTTCTTTTTTTTCTTTTCATTTTCTCTTTTTCTTGAAAATTTCTATTTCCTTTGGCAGTGTTATCCTAATTAATGGACATTGTCATTGCATTGAAAATTCAATAGAAGTTATGAGGACATTGTCTCCTTCTATTTTCTTTTCATTTTCTCATTTTTCTCATTTTGTTTTTTATAGCATTGCTTGCAATTTGGGTTATTAGTGTTCTTTGCTAGCATTACTAGCAACATGATTGACATTTGGAAGTGATAAAACATTTAAATATTTAATAGAATTTCAACTAGCTTATCATCATATTGTTGAATTTGATTGCAGCTGCATACCTCTGTATAATTTCAGCTACGTGTATGATTATATCATGTCAACACCAACTAGTTTTGTTGACAGGTGAGAAAGAACATCTTTTTTTTCATTTTTTATTGATTCATTGTATGACTTCAATTTATTGGCCTGCATTCATTCTTTTCAAGTGTACTCATACTAAATGGTGTATTAGCACTCAGGCATTTGCTGGCTGTTCATTTAGTGAAAAATTACATAGAAAGCCTTGAACATCTATAACATCAATTAGCAATATATCAAAAGAAAATGCTGGAGGGGTATGTCACCTAGTAAAAGATGCATTTATATTCTTCAGTTTGTCCCTCTACTTCATATTCTCCTCAATTCTTTTTAAACAGAAACAAGGAAAGGCAGTGTTTTAATATGGAAAGTGGAGCTGATTTGGCATGAGAACCAATAATTGAAAAATGAAAGCTTTGCATGTTAGAGATTGCTGTTTATGAAACATTGAAGCCTTTCTTGCATAAAAGGAATGACGCTGTTATCTTTCTTCTCTACAACTTGTATTGCTGTATTTTTCTCACCAAAATCTGTTCTTTTAATTTTCAACATATTCTGTGCAATATATAGGTGAATCAATGTATCACTCTTCTTGAATTGCTACTTTTTCATAAGCTTTCCAAGTAATTATTGCAAATTATTTACTATTTTTCATATCCTTATTGAAAAAGCATTTTTTGACTTCATCAACCATTTTCAAGTTTAGTGAAACAAAATCCTGTGTGCATATACGTTGATTTCCTGCCAGGCCTGCCTCTTGTTTATTCAGGCAACAGCTTATTCTGTTATAAGTAACAGACCAAGAGTGTTACATTAGTGATACTGGAGCAAGTTTCCTAGTTAGTATAAGAATTCAGTTAAGAAGTTTTTTCTTCCTTTACGGCTATAAAGAAAAGAAAGAAGAAAAAAGAGAAAATGAAAAAGCTATTGGTTTTCTTTTTTCTTTTCTTTTTTTGTTGGAGAAGAAACAAAATAAGATTTAATTGTATTAAAAGAAGAATTAGAACCTAAGATAAAGAGGTATTTATTTGCTTCACATAGGAATCACTAAATCTTAGTTGCTCTTTTAATATTTGTAATTTTGAGTTGGATCACTTCAGAGGAGTTGATTTCATTCATCACACTTTGACAACATTTAATTACTTCCATAAGGTGTGTTGACCAGAATTTCTGCCATTGTATTCCTTTGCTGCCATTGGCAAGGCACTTGAGTATCATGGTCATGCCCCTTGCGGATTTCTAGGTCACTTCTTGGTGGAATTCATGTTACTTATTGAACTAGTATTTGTTCTATTTGGACACTTTGAGCATCTTTGACTTTGTCACTTGACTCTTTGAACATCATGGACATGGTCACTCGACTCTTCTAATTGCAATCATATGATACTGGAAACAGCTTTGCTGATACAAAAGAGGGGCGCTATAATCCCAAAATGCATCCTGTTGTTCCTGTTTATAATTGGAGGAAAGGATCTCAGGTGATTTTTTGACAATCTCATATTTTTTGAGGTACCTCTGTTGGCTTGGAGGCTGTCTTTATTCTGTGTTATTATGTTCAACGAGGCGTATGTTTGTCTAACTATATTTTTGCTATTTTCCTTTACGGCAGTGGGTTGTTTTGACCAGGAAGCATGCTGAGGTTGTAGTTAATGATGATGCAGTTTTCCCAGTGTTTCAGCAGCATTGCAGGGTCAGTTTGCTCAGAATTATGCTGATGATCATTTTTGATGTAGTAAATTACATTTTTCTTTGTGTGCTTAGCTTTGTGACCATGTTATGTGTCCACAACTAATTTTCATTTTATGAAGAAATTGAGCTTATTAATGAAAGAAAAGAATGTTAACACAAGATTTTACCCCAGTACTACATGACGATTTTCAGTTGCATGTTTACCCTTTTGCTTGTGGAGAATGAGAGAGTCAAGGAAGTTCAAGGGTTGAAATTCCTGTGCATATCATGAGAATGAGGAAAAAAGCCACAGTGCAGGGGAGAATGTGAACAGTTGTCTGTTTATTGATGCTGAGGTTGAAATTCTTGTAAGCAAATGGACTAATGAACTCTTCATTCCTTGGTTCTATGGAATTTAATTAAGCTCTACTGACTTCTGACTCATAGCCCTGAGGCAGAGCAAACTGAAGTTTAACATAACATAAACAACTGGAAATCCTTACACGTGGCTGCAATTTTTGGCTGTTTTGTATCTATATGTTACACACTTGTGATCTCTATTTTAAGAAGCTTGAATGGATCTTTCCAAGGTACGAAACTTCGATTTCGTCCTAAACTTCGACCTTCAAAAATCAGAATTAATTCGGAGAAGTTTAATTCGACATGGAGAATTTTTGTAAAAATTTGCTAAATTAGAGAATTTTAGAGAATTTTCGCATATATGCTTAAATATCTAAATTTATTGTAGTATAAGCTAAAAACTAATATAAATAGACACTTTTAATACATAAAAATATCAATAAGCGACCTAACAAAATCAATCTTGTTAAGTGAGTTGATGAATTTGAATGACGGCTTTTGGCTTTAATTTGTTTTCTTTATTTTGATATTTAATTTTGTGGTGGCTTGCTTCTCGACCATATACTTTACTAGTTTGAATTCTATCATGCTTAATTTATTAGTTTATTATTTGAATGTGTTGTTTATTAATCTTGTTTCATAAGAGTTAACTAAAAAAAGATGACTTTAGGAAATCTTTTAATTTATTTTTAAGTTTTTATCTTATTTCGACTTTAACTATTTATTTATTTTGCTTCTTTTTTTTTTTTTTGGTAAAGCATATGCCATAAATTACATAATTTGTTAACTTGTTAAATTATTTTTTAAAATTTATATTGCTATGTTGGTTGATGAAGTTGAAAATAATACATAATTATTAGTGTTTTTTTGTTTTTTATTGATGAAGTAACATCTTTTTTACTTCTCTGTCTAATTTCATGGAATTTTGTCGAATTTTATCGAATTTTTGCTCTAATTTTTGCATTTTTTTTATTGAAAAACTAAACTTTTGTCGAAGTTTATCGAATTTCGTCGAAGTTGTCGAAGTTTATCGAATTATTTAGCGAATTTTTGCATTTTTTTTATTTTACATCCCACTTTGCACTTCGATGGTAAAAAAACCGAAAAAATTCGCCTAATTTCGGCGAAATTCGGCGAATTTTTAGTCCTTGGATCTTTCTCTACCTGTTTTCATCTATTTTTCTTTTCTGTGCAAGAACATATGGTTTTTTTCAGTTGTCACAAGCTTTTTATTGTAAATTGTGCAGAGGAGATCACTTCCTGAGTTTTGGCGGGATAGACCCCTGGTATGTTTTAGTTTTTTTATTTAGTTGAGACGTCATGTGCTTAATGTGCTTTTATATAAGAGGAAGAGTGAAAGAGCGGCTGCTACGATTGGAACTGGATTGTGTATCTTGAGTGATGTGCAATAGATGCTAGCTGACTTTTCAACTTTATGTTGGCAAATGTACTTGTGCAGCCTACAGATGCATCCAAAGAACACAACTGTATACCAGATGAGCATTATGTTCAGACTCTGTTGGCAGTAAGTAAACATTTTTTTTGGGTTTCTGCTTTATGCCTAGAAGTAGGTTTTCTCTGTTTTGTCAAGAATTTGAAAACAATCAAGTGCTTGAAATATGTACTGAATTATGTTTATAGGAGCATAGGGAGAGGCATTATGAAGGTTTGCAGTGGTTTGCTTTCATATGGGTAAATTTGGTTATATTTTGGAGCACTGATTATGGATCAGTTTTTGAAAATATGAGTTCCCTTCTTGTTGTATCAGATAAAATATCTGTTGTGTGTACTACAGAATGGTAATAGTGTCTCATGGAACTTGGGGTTTTGAAGGAATTTTAGTGATGGGGAATCATAGGTCATGATAAACATTGTGCGATTGGTGACCCTCTATACTCTCTTTGGCACTGATGGTGATTGATGCCTATGGATTCCCTCTAAAAGGCTCACAGCCTATGCTCCTAACCTTATTTCCCCAGACCTACAAACTTCCATAGGGGATAATTATCCATATAAAAATAGTTCTTTTATTAGTATTTTTTTCATTTTTCAGTTGGTGTGCTTGCTTGGATAAGATCCTGACCAAGATTTTTTGTGGTTGGATAAATATCTTTCCTGTCTTCTGCATTATTTGTCAGTTCCAATCTTTTTCTTCTTTGCCAGTCTGCTTCTGTTGGTGGCTGTTTCATTTAAACTTCTGTTCTTGTATGCTATTTCGCTTGCTAGAACAAGTGGATCTTTGATGGAGTTGACAAAGACGAGGATAGAGTTATAACTAGGCTTAAAGGATTGGTTTACTTATAACTCAATGCTATTCTGAATTCCAAGGGGCTCTTATGTTGGACTAGAAGTTAGTGTTGGATGGTGATTATTAGTTAATTCTGTGTTTCTTGAGGCACCTCCTTCTGTTTTCTTTGTTTCATTCTTCCCCCTAAGCCATTCCGTATTTCCATTTAGAGAGAAGGACTTGAGGAGGAAATCACTCGAAGATCACTGATTCACACTTCATGGGATCTTTCAGCCTCCAAAGACCGTGAAAGGCGTGGATGGCATCCTGTGACGTACAAGTTGTCAGATGCTACTCCCTCGCTAATTCAATCTATAAAGGTGATCATACTTCCATTGGTTTGCCATCTCTCTTTCATATAATGAGATGTATTTTTTTCAGTCACATGTACTCTCATGCAGGGCATGTGAAGATCAAGGATGTAATGTAGCCTAACTTTTTTTGGTTTATTGCTTTACAACTTAGCTTGCATAAGTTGTATTCCCATAAATTTATACACTAAAACAGGACCGAGAAGGCAGTGTTAATCAAGTTAATGGTTTTTTCTAAAGTTTTGTCTTGAACTAATTTAACCCCTGATAAGTACGTTTCCCACAAACAAAATCTGGCTGATCTTTTTATAGGGTTGAGGGCAAGTTTGCTGAAAGCACTCTAGCAACAAAATTAGAATCAGACTGCTAGATTTGAGAGACTAAGGATGACATCAACTAATCAATGTCACTGACCAGAAGCTGAAAGAATGTTTTTGCATGTGCAGGAAATAGATAATATATATTATGAGACTGAATACAGGAGAGAATGGTGCACCAGCAAAGGGAAACCATCCTCATGCTTCCTCTTTGCACGGAAATTCACCCGGCCAGCTGCCCTACGACTTCTTAATATGGTATTACAGCTGAACCTTGTGCCAAGTTTGGAACTCCATGTTAATCTTTCCTTTTCCTCTCATATGACTCTTATTCTTTGGTGAATCCAAGTACCCTAACTGCCGAAGGCGTAATGCTGAAGAAATAGAATCTTGAGCGAAGTTTTTATTTTACAAGTGTCACCTTGCTCAAGATTACAAGAGCATTGTGCATGACACGATTGCTTAAATTCTGTTATTCTGCAAGTGTTCTGGAAAGCTAGCAATTGATGACTTTTTGGTTTGACTTGTTTTTTTTTTTGTTTTTCATGTCTGATGAGCAGTCTGTGTTGGGAGCTTTTAATGAAGGAATAAGCAAAGCCTGATCACATACAACAAGAAAATGCGGTTTTGAGTTTGAAACGAGATCTAAATATGTACAATTAGTTAATAGGTAAATAATTTGTACCTTACCATGTAAAAATACAAATAGGGCGATGATAGAGATGATGTAATGATGTTGGTGAGTTGCGTTACCCTTCTTCATGTAACATATAACATGGGAAATTATCCCTCATATATTGTCATACATATTTTATTCATGGAGTTTAGAGGAAAATAATTTAGGTTTCATGAGTCTGTTGTTTATATGCTTCCACTGTCATATTTCCTACAATCTCGTTTCAGCCATGCTTGAATTAGCACTTTTAACATTTTTCCATGCATATAATGCATATTTATTTTTCATACGTTTAACTGCGTCTATTCCATTGTCTTTTTTTTTTTTGTTACAGATTTTTTGGCATTCCGAAGGTTTTTTTTTTTTTGGACTAGATTAATCTTTTTGAACTTGAGCATAGTCTAGACGTTTGGGATGACCTTTTTAACAAGGGCAGATAAATGGGGTACGTTCAATCTCGAACTCGAGACTTAAATTACGTTCAATCTCGAACTCGAGACTTAAATTTTAACTTTACTTATATTCGGTTCTTCTGCCAACTAAGCTATTACATCTCTATTTTGTCTTTATTTCACTTCAATTTATGATCTACTTGAGTGTGATTGGCGTGTAGATGCTGAACCTTTCTTTTTTTCTTAATTAGCATTCATCATTTAAAATGTTCATTTAAGAATTTAAAATGTTCATTTAACGATAAATGTTTTTGAAAGATGTATTGGTACAACGGTAAGAGTTATTGCCGTCATGTGATCGTGAGTTGAGTAGTAAAAACAGTCTAGCAAGGTAAGACTGAGCAATAAACTCAAATATGGTACGACCTTTCTCTGTAACCCTACATTGGTGAAGTTTTGTGCATCGCCTTTTATGTTTCTGAAGTATGAAAAAATGTCGCACTTACCAAAAAAGATTAAAAAGAGAGTAAATGTTTATCATTTATTTTCTTTCTTCCTTCCCAAACATTTTCAGTACATTTTCACTTTATTACGATCATATCGCTTACAAAATAAATTTAATTGTCGTTGGTGTTCAAGTATAGACGCGCTGTCAGTTTCTGAAATCTACTGGAACTGTTGTTTCTGTGAAATATTCCTTCCGCACTGTGTCAGCCGAGCAAAATCTCACCTTCAAAAAAAAATAAGAAAGAAGAAAAAACAGAGACCGAATCAAAAGATGGCATACAGTGATGGACGAGGATATGGTATTCATAAATTAATACCCAACATTTCACGAGACTTTCAGGTGAATAGAATTAAATTTATTTACACAACATATCAACAATTCCTTCGGACGGATTGAAAATATAAACAATGATGCAGCTTGCAAGGAAAGTAAGATAGTAAAGCTTACCAGTGATGCATATGATTTTAGCAGACGCTTGACCAACTCCCAAAGTGGCATGAAAATGAGGGGAGCATCCACATACACGACATTACCCAACCGCTTTGGATAATAATTATTGAACACATCAAACTGCCAAATTACAATAAGACGTACATCACATGTAGAGTCCACCAATGCATTTTTAATTTTCATTGATGATTCATGCAACGCCCTTTTAACCACAGAACAATTCATTAAAGTAGAACTTGCATGTGTGACAAAAGAGAAGACAGAAAAACGGCTAAAGTTTCATTGATAATTCTCTAAAAGAGTGTGAGTACAAAAGAAATTAAGCAAAGCTTATATAGTTATTAAAAAACACAAAATTATTAAACTGTACCTAATATAAATAAGTACTCTAATATACTAAAACCTAACCCATATTTCACTAAGTATACATTACTCTAACAACATGGACGTCAGAAATTACAATAACCTTCTACAATGATCATGATTTTGAACACTCCCAAAAAAAAAGACTGTTATTTACAACTATTTGGTCTGTCTCAATCTGTTGCGATCGTGGTGGAGAAGTAATAAAATGCTTCGTGGGTCAAGAAATTTCTAGGCAGAAAAAATTAAGGAAAACTCGACACTAAAAGATTTTGATAAGAAAACTCTACCGACAGTTGAATTTGAATTAGGTCAGAAAAAACCTGTATGGGTCCAGAATTTGAATAGGGAAATGATTGAAAAATTAATCAAATAGAAATTGAGAGGAAATTCACAGCTAAATTATAGACATTACCAAAAACTTCAAAAACTCAAAATCAGCATTCTCTGCACGGAACCCCCTGAGATCAAAAATTCCAAGTACTTCTTGTTTGCCATCTGGGAGTTTACTCAAAGCCTTCTCAACCAAAAAAACACAAAGCTTCTCATTCCCAGTACGTTCCTCCTTCTGCATGCACACCATTATAGTCGTGTCAATGAAATCTGTGCTTGAAGGAAATATGATATTTTAGAAAATTCTATAGGAAAGTGAAAAGAGTAAAAATTCTGATACAAGTAGAATTTTATGGCCATAAGAATGTGTAATCAATGATATTTATGGTCACCTACGAACACTTTTAGAGGATCTTATAATATGCCTATAGAGTCAATCCAATGAGTTGGTAAATGAAGCAAGAGGCATATATTAATATATACATTTAAATGATATTGTGTACCACATTTGAGAAGCTCTTCTAGGAAGTAGGTCTCTCGAACTATGATGTAAGGATCTTCCACATTTTCCTTACCTACTGACTTGATGATAAATTGTGTAACAATAGGAGTAGCCAATATGTGACTGGGGTCACCCATATAAAATTATACTTCTCGCCCACACAGATAGTTCCCTAGAAGGCCAGAACATCTCATTGTAGCCAAGGTTGTAGGACTTTTCTCTATTCCTTTTCTTCCTTTGTCTCTTTTTTCGATTCATCGGCAAAACTGAATTATAATTATGAGTGTAAGACCCGGATTTTTCTCCGTCAGTATGATCTTAAAGATGTGCTCTTAGATAGATTTTTGGTTCACACTTCACATTGTGGAAGCTGTGAGAAAGGGCAGGATATTGTCATATCGTCATCAGTACTGTCTATTCTTTAACCTAGATCACTGCAACTCAGAAAACATGTTTGTAAGATTCTCCTGCTGTGTATTAGAACCGGAGCATATGGATGGGGCCCATGGAATTAGACCAAGGAATGATGCTGATTATGTCTGGTTTAACTCTTTTGGGATCAGTACATAAGCGTAACTTGGATCTATTGCATTTTCTTTCCATGTTCAATCCAAATCTCATGATCTTGGAGATTTTAAACTAGATTCCTCTGTTTTTAGATTCTGTGAATTCAACTCAACAGGTAAAGGATACATGGAAAGGCATTTTATTTGAAGCAAGCAAATATAACTATCTCTGGATGAGAATAATGCTAATGAGACAGGTAATCATATGCCATAAAGAAAAGAACATGTTATATTTTCTGCACAGACCATTTCACTTCTAAATTGTACTCTATTGGAATGCCAATTATAATCTCATGAATTCAAATCACTCCATGGTACATAAGAATCAGACATGCAGTCCATAAAGATGCTTCTCCTTTGATGAGAGTGACTTGAATATGGACGGGTGCACATAACTAAAATTTGAAACTTACAGAAGGAAAATGTTTGGATGCCACTACTACAAGAACTGGTCTGTCATTGACATCAAGAAAGTCATGCACGTAGGCTTTTCCTGTTCCAAGCACGCCTTTAACAGACTCTTCCGACAATTCTGATACACCAAATTCTTGACGCCATTTCTAATATAGATAAACAGGAAACCACAAAATGGATGAATGCTGAAAAATATTTCCAACTCTTGAATGGAAAATTTTGATTGTTTAGAAGAAATATTTCTGTAATCAGAAGGGAAGATTGAAAAAATCTTTAAAATCTCAGCAAGTGCCAGAATACGAAAGAATACTTTAGAAGTGAGAAAGTGAAAGTGTTTTATGTTTTTCTCTTTCCTATTTTTCCCTGAAAGATTGACAAGGAATTCAAGAGGCAAAATTAATACAACATACCTAAGTAGCAAAAAACAAAACACAAATCTAAAATATTTATCTTAGGAAACTAGGTAAACTTTTGTCTGTCATTTAGAGAGCATGAATTAATGATCAAGGATACAATAGCTCTTGCCAATTTTGTTGCAGCAGCTTCAACATCAAACTTTCGGTCCTTCAGAAACCAAAGAATCATGTCTTCATCATCTCTTCCCTGTTTACCAACGGGTAAACTTTGATAATCTCTCTCAAGCTTCTCTTTTACTTCCATTACCAGCTGGAGAATTTGAAGAAAAAAAACAGAACATAAGAATTTCTGATGCATAACATTGTTGAAATGGAAGCCATTTTTTATACATATTTCTTGACATTTGGGTTGTTATTAGGCCTTGCAAAATGGATCAGAAAATATGTAATGAGGACATATGCTCTTCACCTCCTTTTTGCATCATATGAATTCATGCAGTTATGGAATACAAAAGGGAAGTGGGAAAAGTCTTTAGAGAAAATGGGGATTTCCTTGAAACCCCCAGTTATATTCTTATAGCCTCAGTTTTCTGGATTTCTTAAGACTTCAATTGCAGTAAAACTTAATGCTTTTGAAACTTCTCCAAAGCTTCTTTTTTTTTTCCTTTTATGATCAACCGAATTTGTAATGAATTGGCATTGATCATTTAGAAGACTAAATTATACATACTCTTCTCTTGATACATTCATCCGGAAACACCCAAAAAACACTAAAATTACTGAAATTAACCTTGCAAAAAAATAATAATAATAATTACTGAAGTTCCGCTAAAATTTATACAGAACTACAAGCTTAAACTACTCAACAACATCGGAATCGCAAAAGAAAGAAATACACATTCAAGAAACTAACACAAAAAAGATAACAAATTTAGGAATCTTAGAGCTTAATAGAAACAAGAAGTAGACGTTAGTGAGAAGAATATACAGAATTCGATAAACAGAAAATACCTTACGGGATTCAAGCGGTTCCAAAAACTGGCTTCGAGTGGCGAATTTGCAGAATCGAGGGTAGGTTTTGGTGGTGCGGGGCGGAGAGTAGAAAAAATTGGTTAACGGCTGAGCGAGACGTAGCGCCATTGCTGTAACTTCGTAACCGACCCGAGCTGCTGTGTTTTGAAGCTCAAGGTCATGCAGTAGCACATTCTAGTACGAGTGTGAGACCAGGGGAAGGAGATCACGTGATGTCCCACCTCCCCTCCGTCTCTTTTTATTTCTTTAATTTTATTTTTAAGGCTTTGGTGTTTTAAGTGGTACAGTCATTCTGAATTATTAGCTAGCAAAGGTCTTTCCTTTTACAAAAATGATTATATATATATTATTTATTTATTTATTTATTTATTTATTATTATTGTTGTTGTTGTTAAGCTAGGAAATATGAGTATTATTGTCGTTAGGCCAGATTTTTACGGTACCACAGAGATTAATTTACCGGTAGAGCGGTACCATTAAAGATTTTGGAGGTGTTCTCAATGTGACGAGCCTAGTAGACCATTACACAACACTTGCACTTTGAACAAAGCTATCTCACCTCATTTTGCAATACCAATACTTAAAGTTTTACCACCAAAGATAGTAATCCAAATCTTAAACCATCTATCCTATTGTAGTAAATAATAATAATAATAATAATAATAATAATAATAAGAGTTTTGATGTAACTTTTCTTACCTTTATCCTTAAATAGATACGTTTCTTTTTTAATTTTTTATAATCCTTAAATAAATTACTTAATGTTTGGCAATTATTGATGAGAGTTGATCAGTGATATTGGTATGTAATTTTTTTATTATTATTCTTATTTGCTATACGATGGTCACAAGTTGAAGATCGGATTCACTTGTCCACTTACTAATGGATTGGTGAAGATCCATTTGACCAACCAGTAAAGTTTGACTGATTGGTTAATTATATAACCAACAAAAGGGTTTTTTAATTTTTTTTATATAAAGCTAACTAACACCTCTTGCACCTCGCTTTGCAATACTTAATATTGTTCCAATCATTTTTCCCCACACTAAGGTTATCTCATTATTTTATTTTATTTTTCTGGGAACTATGCTAATATATGAAGATTTAAGCTACTTGAACAAATAAATAACCGAAGTCGTTTAGAATGCGCATACATACATAACTACATATATGTATAGCAATTAGCACGCATGCACACACACAAAAACTGTGTGCATTACTACTTATATGATCATCTGCTTTGATATCTTAATAAAACTTATGGCCTTAACTCATCCTTTAAAATTAACTTGCAAATAGAATTACCTACAATTTATTATATATTGGAGGTCATAATTGGTTATCGACATTCCGACATCTAAGTAGTGTACTCCTTCTACTTCGCGACGAGACTAATCTACTTGAACTCGAAGTTACTGTTGGACACCGAAACAGAGACCTCTTATAACAAAATTTTCTGCATCCACAAGAATTTGAAGCCAAGACCTTTACAAGCCATTATTATTATTATTATTATCTTACCCTTAATCCTCTTTAAACAAGTTTTTAGTTTTTCTCCTTTCAAAGTTTGAAAATGTGTTTTTCATGAAACAAACACAGCTTTCGAATGAGTGCTAGATTTCGGTCGGTTGAGAAATGATGTTGAGCAAGTAGACGTCCAAAGTCCATTTCAAATCGTTAAAAAATGGGAGCATGCCAAAGTGACGAGCAACACTTTTAATAAGATAATAATTGATGCGTTGGTTGTTCAAAATAATAATAATTGATTTAATGCAATAATCCTTAGTGTTGGAAAAATCAATGGTTGTAAAGAAATAAATTCTACAATTTCAGGATAATTTTTCAAACTAAAAATACAACAAAAATAACACTAACAATTTTTAGCGTGGAAAACCCTCTAAAGATGAGGTAAAAACCACGGGACCCGTAGGCCACTTAAGAAACTTCCACTATAATCAAATGGGATTACAAACGTCACCTTTCGGTGGATCTCTCACCAATACACAATACCTATGTATCTTCAATTTGTGGATAATACTTCACAAATTGGCTCATACTTTTTCTTCTCAAAGAAATTCTCTTTGAGGCTCTTCTAATAGATCTCTCTAGAATTAATTATCTCTCTTAGATCTATCGAATGAATTTTCAAGTTGAAGTTAAGGCTCTATTTATAGAACTATGGAGGGGCAATTTCGTAATTAAGGAGTTCATATTTTAATACAAAAAATGTCTTCAATTTCAGCAAGTTTGGCGTATGATTTTGACCAAAACATTTGTTGCTGCCCACGTGAACAATTTCAGCCGCCAGCCTTTGAATGCAGCCGCCCATTTTGAATTCATTCTCAAAATGTTGGCCACCTACCAGCCCACGTGAAATCATGAGTGGACCATCACTTAAAGTGGTGGATAAGTGTAGATATAAACTCAGACTCGAAATTAAGATCACGTCTTTCAATCACGACTTACATTTCGTTACTCGTCCAACGAAGCTAAAATGCACCCTGCTTGTCAATAGGATTTTTCTGTCCAATAACATTGTCATCCACAGTATGTTAACACATCCAAGGTAACGTAATACACGTGTCAGGTATAAGAGTCTTAATTAAGTCGTGATCTATTGTATTAACTATTAACTGCATATTATATTATCATCTATGGGCCTGAATCATGGGTCCTATTTGACTTATGGATCCAGTCTTCCAGATGTTGTTTTATTTATATGTATTGTCTTAGGCTCAAGCTTGGCCCAAGAAACAAGGGAAACCCATAGCCCATAAGGGAACTTGCTTCCCCCTGTACCGCTGTACGGTTGGTTATGGAAATAAAATGTTATTTACAAAAACAAATTTTAAATTTTATAAGTCACGTGTACAACGTACGTGCTCATGTGCAAGTATGTGTGTAGATAGCGCCAAAAGTTGAAAATTGACCGTGTAATCAGCTTTTCTTTTACATTTCTCTCCGAGCTATTTATAAAAATTTTATTCGTTGTTTTTAAATTTAACAATGGTGATATAATAAGAAATGTAGTAATTTTAAAATCTAATTTTTTTTACTACTAATCTCATGATCTCTTTCATTTTTTAGGGCTTAAATTGCATTTTTCAATTTTAATCTCTTTAATTGTAATATATTATTTAATTTTCCTTATATTATTTTAAATTAAGAAATCACTTTTAAATTTCTAATTTCATTAAAAATATAAAAATTTTTAAAATAATGACAATACCAAAAAAATGTAAAACATAAAATATACATACCCAATTCTTTCAAAAAAAAAAAAACCCTATAAATAGTGAAATATCTCAATTAGAAAACTCAATGGTGGTGTGGCTGTGTTGTGCATATTATCTCTACTTAGTCAAGTTGGAAATCCTTAGGGTTTGAGTTGTGGGGAGCAAAAAATCACAAGTCATATTAACCCAACAAGAAGAAGAGGAAATAAATACATCACTAGCTCAGTATGGTACTGAGTGGAAGCCCAATAGTGCATCCAAGTCAACCAGACAGGCCAATTTGCTCAAAATGGTTGGTTGGTTGGTTGGTTGGTTGCACCACTACATAAGTGTTCCAAACAATGAACATAGAGTACAGTTGTCCAAATCAAATTTGCATGATTTGAGTTTCTTAGTATTTTTTGTGAGATCAATGGTTTTATTTCCTTGTCCCAATATTTCATTTAACAGTTTTTATTGTGATAGAATGACAAAAAATGAGTTGATAATATCAATTAATTCGTCTAATTTATAGAGAACACATAGGCCTTTACCTTAATGTTGTAGAGAGCTTCTGTTTACATTTACATTTTATTTTATTTTATTTTTATTTTTTTAGGTCTTTTGACCATTGGTATCCCCACTATAGCTCTTTTGCGATGAGCGAGACTATTTTGAAGTCGAGAACGGTACGAAACATTAGACAGTCTCTCCCTAGAGTGGACGCATAAGCGTGAGTAGTCGTCCCTTATTCCTTTGGCTTTTAGCTTTCATCTTGTATAAATCATACGGTGAAAAATTCTAATGAATTATCAAATTCATCCAAGAGTTAAAAAGTAGATTTTGTCTGAGTACCTATGAACATAGGCCAGATCGTACTGATTATTTTCTTGAAAGCATGATAATGAACCATCTCATGATATATGTATACATATAAGGATTAAATTTTTAAAATATGAGTAAAATATATCATGTATACATATAAGCAAATATTGAATTGCTGTTAACATATATAGATGCCTTGGCCATAAGATTAAAATGTTCATTAGAAGATACGCGTACACAAGAAAGATCGGGCATCCTCCAATAAAACATGCTATGTGGGTTCACCATCCATTACTAACAACTAAAAATCTATCAAATGGTGGAAATTAATGAAAATGGGAATTCAATGATGAACACTACTAGGACTCAATAAAATATCAATAAGTTAGATCATCACCATCTAACCACTTTTTATTATGTTACAACTTACACAAACATAAGTGACATGTTGGCACATAACTTACGTGTAGTCCAACAGTAGAATCGTAACTTAAAAAAGGTTCACATCTTAACGACGTCCTTCAATGTTTGTGATTATGCCTCAAATGATTAATTATTAGGGTGGCCCCCAATTTCCTGCAATGCCCACAATGATTGATATTGTTGAAAGGTCACCACACACATAGCTAGATATACATAAACCGTATATCCTTCTTACAATTTTTCTTTTATCTAGAACCTGTCATGAGGGCAAAAGAAAATTATAAACCAAATTTTACCTAATCTTGTCATGCGTCTCATATATTTTAACGTCATTCGATCAGTACCTGTCTGCATAATTTGTTTGCACTAAATGAAGCTTGTTGAAACATGTAATTAACAAATGAACAGCAACAAATTAATATATGCATTCACATTGTACGAGTCATATTCTTCACGAAGAGCATGCTCTTTATGACCACGATGATGATGCTCCAAGCATGCCAAACATAGAGAACAAAGTGGTCATGAGGGCATGCAGCATATCATCTTTTCTATCAACTTGGAAACATTGGCAGTGGCAACTCTATACCCTGCTGGTGTATTAGAGAGGAAGGCTGGTCCTGGTCAGCGACATAACTTTCCAAGCCCATGTCCCTTTCCAAAGTCTCATGCATGGGGCTCACCCATGACCATGACCATGAGTGGGACCGAGTCTCATGTGCCATTGGCTTATGAGACCCTTTTCTGCCCTTTGGGCTCTTTAATTAGACACAATTATTGCTCAACACTCAGCCCTTTCTTTATGCTTCATTCATCTGTTAATACACTTTGTTGAGATAATGAACTTTTCAAATGGAACTCATATATATTATTCCTTCTTCTTGTATCTAGGGACATCAGGCAGGGTAGTCCCCACTATTAATTAATCTTCCCAACTTTGTATTGCAAAAACCTAGATACGGGCGGGGATGAATGATTTATCAACAAGACCCTAGCTAGCTGAACAACTGGCATTAATCCATATATAAGAGATTGAACTTAAAATAAGCCTAATTCAATCTCATTTTTTTCTTTTTTATTTTCAATGACCAAGCTCGTGTGACCCATAGGACCCTGACACAGACTGAAAATTGTTCCATTTTGTAACCTGAAGGTCTAGGGTTCAGGTGTTTTTTTTTTTTGTCTCAAAATCTCTTTAGTATGAAGACAACAAGGTTGTGTAAATCGTTATTTCCCCGGATCGATCCTATAATAGCACCACATATCTTGTAATGTGACAAGAGCCTTGTACACTGAATACGTCCGTAACTAACAAACTCGTGTATTTTTGTTTTTATTATATTAAAAGAAAAGATAGGGGTGTTTGAAATCTATAGAACTATATTGAACTCGGTGGGTCTTTTCCATTTGAGGTTTTTTCCCATTATACAAGTAGAAATCCATTATCCAAGCTTTACCTTTACCTACCATGCACCAGAGTCTCATGATTCTATTCTCTTCTTTTGATGTGGGTGATATATCTAAGTGGAATTCCCTTTGCTATTATTCCTGTTGTACACAGCAATATTACAGATGCCAAAGAAGGAGATCACCGGTACTATATCATAAAAGCAGATGCTCCAAAACAAATGCAGTTCCCAGTGTGAAGGGGCCCCTTTTAGACTTTGAATTCAATAAGCCCTTAGAAGGCTGACCAATAGACCACTTTATATATGCTACCTCAAATTAAATCTAAATATATATATAAACGGCTGCAATTAATATTATTGTACTAATTTGATGCGTGACATAGAATATAATTATTTTTATGAAATTTGATTGAATTAAATAAAATATAATATGATAGAATTAAATAGTTAAAAATAAATACAAAACTCATTATAATAGGATAAAAATATTTTCTCATTTTAGTCATCATTATTTTATCTTATTACAATGAAATAAAAATGAAAAATGAGAATGAGATTATTTTTTATCTCATCCTGCTTAACAGTTAAATATGGGCTTGAGACTAAAAAAAAGTCATATTTAATCTAATCTCGCACACCAAACGATACCCCAATTATTAAGGGTAACTGTGATATTTAAAAAATATTAATTCAAAACTTACTAAAGGGTCTTTTTTCACCCAAATTACACTATTACTTTTTTTTTAATAAAAAGTAAGTAAAACATATGTGCATATAAAGTAGTGTGTGTATATTATATATATTTTTACTCTTATTTTTTTGTTAATTTAAAAGGGTCTAAATCAAATCTAATTTTATGAGACTTTGGTGAGATTGGATATATAGATACAATATTCTTCTTTCTTCTTCTTCTTCTTTCTTCTTCTTCTTCTTTCTTTCCTGCTATACTATTACTGGGTCCTGATGCCTTTTTCTTTTCAGGGATTCAAGGAGAGTTCCACAATAAAGTTCACGCTTGGCCGTTGCTCTGGCCTGTGGGGCTTCCTTAAATCATTAGTAGCAATGGCTCTTGCTCACTTGGAGAATTCATATTCCTAATTGTGTTTGGCTGCAATATACAGCTCTATCCTGACCAAGAGATCATTAGTAGGATCTCTCTTTATATATATTATATATATACTGTTACTGTGGTTGACGCAGCTTTGGCAGGTTTATGATATCGAGGGGTACTACGTCCATCCAATTCTGTGCTTTATGAACGGTCCCAGACAATATGTTTTTTTTTTTTGTAAGCATATAAATCCGGTTACATTATTTTTGGGATTGTGTAAATTATCTCTTTTCAATTAGAATTAAGATTTTGGTTACAATTAAAATTATATTTTTTGGCATTAGTGATTTGATAACTAAAAATGTTTTCCAAATTAAAAAATTAAATATATTTATTAAAAATTAAATTTAAAATCATGGATATAACAAATAGTATTTAATAAAAGATATTAATATTAGTTATAACTTATAAGTAGAAGAGTAAGATTTTTTTTCCATATCAATATGAAAAGAGAATAATAATAAAAAAAAAGACATGAAGGGAAATAATTAAGGTCTCTCTAAACTACTCAAATTTAGGTGTTAACCTTATGATTATTTTTTAAAATAAAAGATAGTTATAAAACTACTTAAAAGGTTAACTTTAAAACTCTTACAAAAATGGCGACCATAGGATGACATCTCCACTACAAGTATTTATGTTATAAATAATATAGATATGTAATATCTTAGACACAGGTAGCATAAAATTTTCTCAATTTAACTATGACATGAATCTACTTTAACCATAACTTGGCACCCCTCACCCTTCTTTTTTTTTTTTGGAGAAGAATCAACTGACATGCCCTAAACTCCATTATTCCACCAATGGGGTATCAGGCCTCTTCGAAACCCACTAATTCCTATACCAACAACAACAAGACTAGTCAAGCATTGCACGAACAAGACTACATTGAACCAACGTTTGAAAATTTGTCTTGTTCATCTAAGTGTTACTTCCTCCCGTAGGACCTATGTATATATCTCGACGACCTCTTGTGCACCCATAACGTTTTTGATAAACTACGCATGAGTGGTAAAAATTATTGCTCCTGCGACTCAAACTTGCGATCCTTGTGCAACTCAACCCTCCGAGCGCCTGACTATCTTGATAAGAGGGAGTGCAAGATACAGATTCATGTATATTGCAAGTTTTATAAAATACAATCGCATGCATGCGCATACGCTTATATAATTATATGCACACGTGCACATAATGCCCTCTTAGTGATTTGATAACTAAGAATTATTTTTCTAATATTTTTAGTTACAAAGGGTATTATATTGAAGAGTTGTTCATATTTTATGAATTTTTCCTTGATGGTGGAAACAAGAATCTATTCTCCAAAACATTTAAAGGCATTGACCCTCTCAAAGTTTAACTATCTTAATCACTTATGCCTCTTGTTTGAGATAAGATTGACTGTTTGTGGGCCAAAATAATAGTAATAATAAAAAATATATATTCCTCCTTACTTTCCTTTTATGTGTACAGATGAGGCAAATAAATTAAGGGAATGTTATTGAAGTGGGAAGCATCATTGCTTATACCCTACAACGGTATATAGAAAAGACCCTCGACCTTGCTGCCTCCACAAACTTTATAACAACTAATAATATTTTGAGAGATTAATTATGTATTATAATATTAATTAGTATATCACTCTAACTAATTTCTATATACTATAATTATTATTACTATATATTTCCCTTATTTGAGAACATCTTTATTTATTTAGTTTAATCATAGCTAGTGCCAATCCTTAACTATGCCGGCCAGTGTTTTCTTGCATTATACATAATTTATATTCAAAATCATCTAATGATTCAAGTAGTAAAATTTGTTAAGGTTGGTAACGTACTCATATTTTTATGTTTACCTGTACCATCAAGTATCCTACATTTAAGTATATATATTTTCATTGATATACATCAAATAATTACACATTACAATTGTACACTTGAATTGCAATCATAATTTCAATAGTATATATATATATATATATATATATATATATATATATTAATGGGTAATAATTTCTGTCACATTTTTTTTGAATAAAGTATAATTTTTTTTCCTTGACGATTCATTCTATTTACGATAAACATAACTTATTTTATAAATAATGGACAATATATGGTGGCATAACCCTTGGGCATAAGTAACAACATAACAAATATTTATTATTACCATAACATCATACACCTTTATCAGACTTTTTAATAAAATCTATTTCTTGTAGAAAAATAAATAATAATAATAAATAATGTGTTCAATTTTTCTTTATCTTGGAGAGGAGAAAATTAAAGAAAAATAAATAAATAAAAATAAAATTGTTGGGTCGGATTTCGAAACAAACAAAGCACCAGCATCGTCATGTCCATACACATGCGCGCGTGTGTGTGTGAATCTGCCGCCGGTTCGCCCGAGGCCCATGCAAAGCGCGCAAGAGGCGCGTAAGCAGAGAAGACGCTGTTTGCTCCTGTAGTTCCTGGATCCAGTGTACTACTCTACTCCCACCCCCTTCTCACGCCACGTGTCACATAAAAATAAGAAAATTTTAAAAAAAGAAGAAAAAAAAACAAAATAAAAAAACAAAACAGCTCCTACAACTGACACAAGGGAACATCTAGGGAAGTGGGAAGTGGGAAAGACAAGTATCATTAAACCAAAGAACTTTGAATGAAAATCTAAGTGTACATATAATATATATAATTCCAACTGATAACTCCTCTCTCTTATTACTGTGGCAGTGTCTTCTTTGTTCAGTACCAAAGCCAAAGCAAAGAATAACAGAAATCAGAAGTATTTTGCCCTTTAAAATTGGCACAAAAGCTAAAGTTTCATCAGTCTTTGTATTGGAGACTGGAAACACAAACTCATTCTTCTCTTTTCTCCCACCAACACTAAAAATAAAAAATAAAAATAAAATAAAAAATTCCAAATTCCTTCATTTATTTTCCCAAAATTTAAACCCCTTTAGATCACAACCCACTATTTATTTCGTCTTCCCCACATGACAAAAACTCTAAAAAAACACTTCCACACATCAATTTTTATTTTTATTTTTTTAATTCAACTCGTGCCCTGAAAGGTGCTTCTGTCAGAGCATATAACCATAGTAGTAGTTTTGTAATATTGAAGTTTTGGAAATGGTGATGAAGAGAGATTGAATTGAATTATTGGGTGGTTTTCTTTGAAGGTGTGTGTGTATTTCAGTTTTGTTTGGATGGATTTGATTGAAGATTTGAGGACAAAAACCAGGAATAAACACAGAAGAAGACAACACAAATGTGCACAAATGCAAAGAGTTATAATATCAGAAGAAACAACACAAGAAAGATTTTCCAATATGCCTTCTTCTTCTTCTTCTTCTTCTTCTTCTTCTTCTCCTCCTCCTCCTTGTTGCAATATCTCTCCAATCATTCCCATTTTTGTTAGTTTTCTTCTTGTTGTATCTTGTACTAGTCCTGTTGTTTCAATGTCGGCTGAATCAGAAGCCAATCAGCAACCATTTCAAGCCAATCAGACATTTAGGCCAGGAGAAGAGTTGTTGAAGCTGAAGAGAATAAGAGCTCATCTCAGAAAAATTAACAAACCTGCTGTCAAGACAATTCAGGCAATTTTCTTCTATAATTTGGCACTTTTTATTAACAAGATTTCAACTTTCTTATTCTGTTTTGGGTCTGATAAATTGGGTTCTTCTTTGTTTGATGATTTCATTATTGCAGAGTCCTGATGGGGATCTCATAGATTGTGTTCATTCTCATCAACAACCAGCTTTTGATCATCCTCTGTTACAGGGCCAGAAGCCATTGGTACCCATTTTTTCTCTCGATTCAATTTGATTCTCTTCTTTTTTTCTTTTTTTAAAATCTTGATTTTGAATAAAAAATTGCTCTTTTTTTTTTATAGGATCCACCAGAGAGACCAAAAGGGCATAACCCGAAAGCCAGAGTTTCTGAAAGCTTCCAGTTATGGGCAGTTTCCGGCGAGTCATGTCCGGAAGGAACAATTCCGATCAGAAGAACGAAAGAAGAAGATGTCTTAAGAGCTAATTCTATCAAAAGATTTGGTAGAAAACTGGCAAGACCTGTCAGAAGAGACTCTTCGAGCAATGATCATGAGGTTAGTATAGATAGAATTGCAGGAAACAGAGATTCAATATAATGAAAAAGTTCAAATTGAAATTGATTTTTTCTTTTTCTTTTTTTCTAGATGAATTGCGTGATTTCCAATCCTTTTTTATGCCTTAAAATGAGATTATAGCTACAAAATAAAAATAAAAATCTCACATATTTCTTTCAATATCTCCCAACAACTTTCTCCCTCCATTTCCCAAATTACCAATTTCAGGTTAAAGAAGCTTTAAACACATTAAACTAAAAACAGGAAAAGTGAACTTCAATTCTGCTATTTTTGGTACAAAATAAATTTGGGTAGATGGGCAATCTTCTCTACATTTAAGGAACATTAATTTAATGTCATTGCAGTTAATTCCAAATCCACAAAATTTCATGATTTCTTGCTGAAGTTACTGTCTTACTTGTTTCAAAACAAAAGGGTCCTTTTCTTGCTACTGCTTTAGAAACGTCAATTAATTAAAAAGCTTTGAAAAACACAAGAGTTTGTGACATGGGGTACTGTTTAATTGTCTAAAAAATGTGGTGAATTTATGTTAATTTCATTGTTTTTTTAGCTCACTTGTGTATTTAATTAGTTTCTGATTACAGCATGCAGTTGGGTATGTAACGGGGGAACAGTACTATGGAGCAAAAGCCAGCTTGAATGTGTGGTCACCTCGTGTAGCTAATCAGTATGAGTTCAGCTTGTCTCAGATGTGGGTGATCTCTGGTTCTTTTGGTGATGATCTTAACACCATTGAAGCTGGTTGGCAGGCATGTCACAATTTATTATGTTTTAAATTCAAAGACCTTTCAATTTTCATAAAAGTTTTATGAGTTCAAATGTTATATATTATAATGCTAAATTCGTGAAAATATATTTTTTTCAGGTGAGCCCAGAATTATATGGGGACAACTACCCAAGATTCTTCACTTACTGGACTGTAAGTTTTTTTTTTTTTTTTTGCAATATAAAGTAAAATTAAAATCAAAACTGATCTTTATATATATTACAGACTGATGCATACCAAGCTACTGGGTGCTACAATTTGCTGTGCTCAGGCTTTGTTCAGACCAACAACAAGATAGCCATTGGAGCGGCAATCTCTCCAACTTCGTCCTACAATGGTGGACAATTCGACATTAGTTTGCTGATTTGGAAGGTAATTTTGCTATTGATATTGAAGATTTTGCTTTGATGATTATTACATAATTCTAATTGTTAGAAAGTTTAGGTAGAATTGTATCGCATTAAACTTTTTAACAAGGGAAATTATTAAATCTTGGTTTATAATGAAAACAAATTCATGTTACCTAAAGTTGGGTAGTCTCGTTGGTTACGAAACGAAAAATCTCGTTGGTTACGAAACGAAAAATAGATTGTAGTTGAGGAACGAGGTCTCAGTTTCGAGTCTAAGTTCATGCTCATACCTATACCTCCATTCTTTAGTTGAGGAAGACTCTAGAATAGTCTTGTCCTGACAAAAGGGTTAACGGGAATACGTGGGGTCAGAGAAAAAACAAGTTCATGTTCATGAATTCCTTGAAAAAACCAAAAAATAAAGGAAAAGTTCATGTTGTGTCTTAGAAAATTTAAGAGTATTGACTAGGCTAATGTGCGCTGTGTCATTAGTGGGTTCTCAAAACCGTTATTCTAGTTGCTTAAATGGCGCATGTTAGACGACACCTAAAAGTCATGGAACGAATATAAAGTTACTAGATTACCCTCAGTCCTTTGTTTTTTTTTGTATTAAGTTAGTGTTCATTTAAGATTTTTGACTATTTTTATTGATTTTACTATAATCTAACCCTAATGGAGTCATGCATGATAACGATATAACCATCGAAAACATTATAAAAAAAACAACACTAACTTACTCCAAGCCTGCAAAAGGGTCAATGTGGTCTTCTAACTATCTTATAAAATAATATTTAATCTGAAGAACGTCATAATCTAATACCCACAAGTATTAAAAAGAAAACAAACTAATTTTAAATTTCAGAAAACCACATTACTCAACTAATCTGCCATTTTTTTTTTGCCCTTTATTGAATGGCATGTGAGCTTCTTGAACCATTTAACCGTTTCTTAACATTTTGGTTCACTTAATACATATAGTCTAGTCAGGAATTTTATTGACGATGAGCTAAAAAAAATTTTTAGACAAATCTCGACAGTACAAAAAAAAAATATTGATTGAGATATGTATATCACCAATATCTAAACGGTAGGCATGTGTAGTTCATACATGTAGTTGTAACTTTTACAGTTAGATTATCATTTTTTTTAGTAAGAGAAATACTAATCTAATTACAAAAATTTGTAAGTACATGTGTAACTACGCATGTGTATCTATTGGATTATTTATTACATACTTTAACATATATAAATCACTAATATTTAAAAAATAGACATATGTAGTTATTTTAAATTTAACTAAATATTATCATAAAAAATGATCTAACTAAACTTTTTGAAAACCATTTGACAACCTTCTCTTTAACCTTAAAAATCGATATTTGAGTGACAAATTTAAAGGAATATGTTTTCAGGTATTTAGATATAAATTTTTTAATTGATTGAGATTATAATTTGTTGGATATTATTATTTGATAGGTGGCTCCGCCCATGGCCTCTACCCATCAGCGTAAGCTTTTAATTTAGAAAAATGTTAGAAAAATTAAAATCTTCATAACATTTGTTACAAATATAATGTATCATGGCTCCACGTCAGATTTATAACTTTTTTGAAAAGTGTGTTGTATTGATGAATTAAAATAAGAAATCTAATGTGGTAGTGATTTATATAACAGAAAAATGTTTCAGATGAGTGTCAACGCTATTTTCTCAAGACGTATAATGGAGCTCTGGGTGACAGCGTCAGAAAATGACTTTGACATCCAAGTGTATATATAACATTACTTTTTATAACAATTAATGGTGCATTAATTTCAATCCTTGTAGTGCATCTTTAATTTAAGGAAAAACAATAGTTGTAATAATACAATTTTTTATTTTTTTTGTGATAAAGGATCCGAATCATGGAAACTGGTGGCTGGAATTCGGGTCTGGATTGCTGGTGGGTTACTGGCCATCGTTTCTGTTTAGCCACTTGAGAAGTCAGGCGAGCATGATTCAATTTGGTGGAGAAATAGTGAACAGCGGTGCGTCAGGGGTGCACAGTTCGACCCAGATGGGCAGTGGCCACTTTGCTGGTGAAGGTTTCGGCAAGGCTTCTTACTTTCGTAATCTTCAAGTTGTGGATTGGGACAACAGCTTGATTCCTCTTTCAAATCTTAGAGTCTTGGCAGACCATCCTAATTGCTACGACATACAAGGAGGAATTAATAGTGTTTGGGGGAATTATTTTTACTATGGAGGCCCTGGAAAAAATGAAAAATGTCCATAAAAATTTAGGAAATTGAAATTAAATGGTTCAAAAAGGGTGAGGAAATTTTCTTTTTTTTCTTTTTTTATTTAAATTTTGATGATTTGATTTCTGTCCAAATCGGTCATTAGGCTTTTTTTTTTTTTTTCTAACTAATGCTCATTCATTATACCAGCTTTAATTAGGGTCTGTACGTATGTAAAATATGGGGGGGAAAAAGAAATAGAGAATTAATATATAGCTTGGTTTGTGATTTATTTATCTTTTTTTATGTTCCAAGTTTGATATATGTCATTGTTTTTTGTTGATATGTGCAATTTGGAAATTGTTGGACTTGGAAATGAAAATATGTGAGGAAATGGGATTTGAATGCATTAATTATTATACTAATTACCCATATTGCTAAGGGTTTGACTCTACTACCAATTATCATAATTATGTCTCGTGTAATCATCCTCCATATACAGTGCATTGAGTCATCAATTATGAACCATCATGCTCAATACAAGCCATAATATAATATAAGCTTTACAAGAATGTATATATATATATATATAAGATTTACTTTAATTAGTTAAGGTTATTCAAACAAACATTATTTTTGTTGTTTGAAATATGTCTTTTATTTTTGTCAAACATGGTCAAATTAATTATATCAAAAGTGTAAAAGAGAAGAAAAAAAACAAAAAGGGGGGTCGTGGAGAGAAAGACCATCTCCACCTACTGTTCAATGAAGGGAAGTGAAAGGCAAGTATAAAATCATATATATACACTTTAATAATTAGTAGTGAAACCATCATCATCAAGCATGCTTTGTGTTTGTGGGGACACAAAACAGTACTAAAAGTGAACATATTAACTGGCAGAGAAGAAAAGAAGCTTCTTCCTTCCCCTGGCTGCTATCATCCTCTCCAACCATGAAATAATAATTAAAATTAGTAAGGTTCATTACATTATATTATATATGAAAAATACTTTATGTACGTGTATATTGTACAATATCTCAATATATACACGTATTTTTAAAATATTTAAAATATTCATTATACACGGACGACAATATAATATAAAAATCATCATTTTATATAATCCAAAATCTAACATTAAAGAGAGTGACTTGGACGACAAGTTGGTGGTTTCAGGTGACGTACGTACGCAGCAAAACAAGTAAAAACACACCTCATTCTTCTTATTCTACTACTACTACTACTACTATTTTGTAATTAGTAATAGTAACAGTAACAAAAGCAAGTAATAGAGAAGTGTGTAAGAGAAGTGTAGTGTGTGTGTTACTTGAATCAGAAGCCAAAGGATCCTTCACTGTCACCCCCTTCTCTCCCTCTCGTTTTCTCTCTTTTAAGTACGTATTTTACTGTTTCTGCAAACGATTCCTCTGTATTGGTTTCGCCGGACCATTGACGGCCCCCCTACGTCAGACGCGGACAAATCCCACCGGCTGGTCGGCAGAGTACTATGATGTCAATTGTCAAGAGAGTCAACTTCTAGACCTATGCTTAGTTCTCACAAATTGTTTAAAATCTGCCAATTGTCGCCTTCTCCTTCTTCTCTCTTTTATTTTTATTATTTCTTTTTTTCTATTTTTATTTCTATGCCCAGCTTAGGTAGGAAGAAGTACAAGGAACATTGTACTTGTTTATTATTAAAATCAATCACTTTTTAAATGTCTTCAACCTGATAGTTGTAATAATAATAGACCATTTAATTTCTTTTAAAAATCAAGCATATGAGCCCAATGCCCAACATCCCAACTTTTACAAAACAGGTGTGGCTTCAAGTAAATCAAGTGCAGAGGAGTAATTCAAGTCTCCAATAATGGATACAACATCAAGAGTCTCAAAGGCAGAATCTATGACTCTAACAAGATCTTCAGCAGTACATACCTTAGAACAACAAGTAGCTTCAATAAAATTTAAGGGCCTCAAATCTAATCTCAGAGGGTCACTTGAACATTGTTTGCACAACTCATTTGTTATCCCATATGTTCTACCCAAAGCCAAACACAGCTGCAGGAATTCTGGCTCCTTCACAATCTCGTTTAAATCTAATGAGATGCTGCAATTATCACTCTGCCCATCTATGGTTTGCATGTTTAAGGCAACTCTTCTAATGGATGTAAGATTCAAAATCAGATGTTTAATGTGAAGGGTTGAACTCAAAAGACGGTTTCGATAGTCTTTTATGTTATAGTACAGTTGGACCAAGTTGGCAAAGGAGAGGCGGGCGATGAAGATGAAGAAATCAGAAAAATTCATGCCTGTAATCAAGAATAAAAGGGATTTAATAAAATTAAAAATTAAAAGATTTCATTAATTCTACTCGTCCTAGTTTTCCAACTTTGAGTCTTTGAGCATTGATTCGGTTTCCCTTTGTATACCTGTGTTGGCTGCAAGATTCCGCTGACAGAGACCTTCAAAATCATCACAAATTTCTTTGATGTCCTCTATGTACTCCTTGGCTTCATTGTAATCTTTCACTAGTAATTTCCACTGAAATAAAAATACAAAATCAATTTGAACCTCTATCTATTAGCCCTTTGACAGGTCTGCCTTAATTGGATTTGTCACTGATATATATACATACCACCAAAGGCAGGTTATAGGCATTGTACCAATTGTGGTTTATTGATATTGTATCAGCCTGAAATGAAAAGTAAGAGGTGATGTTAGCAGGAGCCAGTGATTCCTCTATGAACAGAAGGCAACAGAATTGGGACTTTTAACACAATAAATGCTTCAATCAGATGATAGGTTACCCAACCCCCAACCCTCAGAAAATTCCAATTTATTGAGAATACCCACAAGGCCACAACACCAACAACTGGCTGGAAAAGCACCCAAGTCATTATATACCTACAAATATAAAAATTGCTATCTGAAACATATACCATATATCTCCAGGTTGCAACTGAATGGATCAGCCGAAGTCTTAACCCCATGAGTTACTTGGTATTATAGATGTTCCTGTCAAGGCAAGGTTCTAAGAGGGTCTAGACTAGCTTTGGTATTTTCATATAAACATTGCAGCGAAGCAGCAATGACCCCAAGTCCCAGGAATCACTCTCAGTTTTAGCTGAATTATGAGATACTATTGATCCCTAATCCAAGGAATTACTCTCAGCCTTGGCTGAATTTTGAGATCCCATTGATAATTCAAACTGCTGCTAGGTTGACTGGAGATGGGAAGTTTTTTCTAGAAGACTTTTTGAAATTTTTTAATTTTGTTTGATACTGGTTCAAGAAGCATACCTCATTATGAACTTGATGATACCAACTGCTTGGTACAAAAATAACTTCATTCTGTTCTTGAGTGCACTCCAACCAAACTGCCTGCATATATACAAGTAATCTAAGGCAAAGAGAACTTTAAAGTGAAAAAACTCAAAGCTATAAATTGAAAAAGAATCACCTTCTTAAAGCCTGGAAATTGTTTCTCAGAAACATCTGCAAAAATGTCGTAGACAGAGTTTTTCATGTTCCTGCATAAAAGATGATTAGATTAAACACGGCCATTCCATGCAAATCAAGACTAAAAAAACACTATAAATAAATCTTAAAGAATTGTCGGAGCACAATGCGTGCTCCCTATACTTTCTGGCCTTGGGTAATGGAGTTGTATGAAAGAAAGATAAGACATGTACTAAAGAAAGTTTCACTCATAATATGTTAGATAACTTGTCTGATAACTGATAATCCACCAAATAATTGCTCTCTTTTTATTGATGACAGGAGATTAGCTGCATTAATAATTCTAGAACTTAATTAAATATTTCGAAGCTCAAAACATAAGGATGATCAACACATTAGTGCAGGAAAATGTGTCTATACCTGTCAAATGCAAGGTGACACTGCGAAGGAGATAGAAAATACCACTTTTTCTTCCCACATACATTTGCTGACCAGCTATATGATCTGAAAACATCAGCATGGAAAGGAGTCCATGTACCTATGAGGAAAGATATCACAAGTGAAGACCAGCAAGTTTTAAGAAGATCAGAACTGAATATCAACTGAAAATGCCATGGTATCTATCCAATATGCACAAACCTTTTGCTCCCATATAAACAAAACGATAGTCAGAACAATTTATTTCATTTTTCTCTTGACATGAATCAGGATTATCGGGATCCTTGTGCATATGATAAATGTCCAGATATAGGTTAAGCCAGTCATCGTGGAAAAATAATGGAGTTGTGTATGCGGCATAATGTGGGTACTCCTGAAAAATAAATTAAAGAAATCATGCTGTACTGTAAGTAGATATGTCAAGCAGAGCTTTAAATTATATAGCTAGAGCATAACCAAAAACAAAATGAAGAACAAAACACGATAATCAATTATTGCAATTCAACATCATCATCATATGGCTGTCATATGGTCTATACGGAGTGAGAGGAACAACAGAATTTTCAAGGATACCTTTAAGTATGCGGATAAGGTGGTGGACTCTTCTAAAATTGCAGCGGCTACTTGGATTAGCTCCTCTAAGTTAGGAGCAGGCTATTCTTTTGCTGAGTGGCTTAGGTGTTGGAATGCCTTGGTGTAATTTAGTTGTGGTGTGTTCTGTTTTGGTGTGGTTTTATTGCTGTTACATTTGCTGCTGGGATGTTTTTTCGTGGATGTTTTATTTTGAGCATTTCTTATGCTCAAACTGCTTTGTACCCATTAACCATTAATATATATTGTTACTTTCTCTCTTCTCAAAAAAAAAACATCATCATCATCATGAAATACCCTGGGACTGTTACCACATGCATGAAAACCCCAATGTCATTCTTTTTTGTTAATAAATTTTTATATTAATGTTCATCAATTTGATAAAACTATAGAAGATACTCCAAATGTTTTATATAGAAAACCAAGTGCCCATTATGATATGAACAGGCTGGGATTCAATTAAATGATAAATGTTATCTATTGCTTGTCTCCAATTAACAAACTAACAAAGTAAGAAGAAAATAATAGAAAAAAAAAAAAAAAAAACTACCATGTACCTTTACAAAATGCCAGTCCTTTAAATAAAGAAGAGACTGGGCATTGGCCTTGAAACTGGAAGAATTCCAATTCTCTTCAGTGGAAAGCTTAAGCCAGTGGTCAATGAACTCTGAAACACACATTTCAACTCTGTTCTGATCTGTGAACTCTCTTTTACCACACTCTGCAACCTAAAAGTGATAGAATCATTACAAAAAAGAAAAAAAAAGAGTTTAATTGAAAATTAATTACAAAGACACAAATCTGAATTTTAAAAATTTAGAATCAACCCAGTAGCTCAAGTTTTGGAATTTTGTAAATGAAAACCTGAACAGTGGAATTTCCAAAGTGAGCAGAGAAGAAATGGAGATTGGGACGTCCATCCTCGGTAACCCAGTCTCTGCAAGCTCTCCAATTATACATGATTCCCGTCACTACAACTGGCTCATTGTTCTCTAGATATCTCTCTGCAAAATCCTTGTAACTCAGTTTTCTCGCATCTATCTTCTCCACTGCCCCCACAATCTTCAAACCCATCTCTCTTGTCTGCTGTTATTCTCATTCTATCGTTTTGGGTACAAAAACTCTTGACCTGCTCAGTTCGTGCAAGGAAATTGTGGAAATTAGGCTGGTTTGCTTATTGGGGTCGATCGGCCCGCCCCAAAATTAATCCACTCGCTTTCTAATTTTATTGGAGTCAACAACATTTTTTCTATAATATTAATTTTAGGGCCAAGGCTATTTTTCTATCCAAAATACTCTTTAAACGTTTACATTATTTTTATTATCAATAAGGTTAAAATATTAATTTTATAATTAATTAATTTTTTATTTTTTTCAACACCTTACATTATAGACTTTTTTTCAAAAACTTTTTTCTAATTTACTTTTTGTAAGATTTATGTTTTACTCCTAATGACTCTCATCTATATTTTTGAATGATTTTAGTCATTTTGATCATATTAAAAAATAAAATATATATAATTTTTTTTAATAAAAAATCATTTTATTTTAATTATTTTTTTGATAAAATTTACGTGTAACACACTTCTACAAACACTTATATATATCATTTATATTTGTCACCTATAAAGGTAAAGACTAAGCATTTTTTTCAAGGGAAACTCTAAACATTATCCAGTCATAGGTTAAATTCAAGATTTTCTTTTTCTTTTTTCTTTTGTTGAGTTTAAATAAAAATAATAATAAGTGGACATGATTTACATAACTTAACGAGCCTTTTATGCTCTATTTACCACCAAAGAAAAGAAAGTTCCACTCAAATAAACACCAAAAGGAAAGACCCACTCCACGAGAACCATTAGAATAATTAATTACTAGTGAATTTTTCTTAGTGCTCCAAATATCTTACACACACACACACACACATATATATATATATATATATATATAGAAATATTTAACTATTTTCATTAATTATTGGTATATATAATTTAAATCTGTACATGTAATTCTATTTTATCAAAGGGCATGAACAAGTTATATATATATATAAACACATTTTAATTAGGATTTTGATTCACACAATCGTTTATGAACAAGTGCACGAGTTTGCTTCCAGAGCTTGTGTGCTTCACTCTCAGTATTTGCCAAAGCTGAACCGCAGCTCTCATTGCAGTCTGCAAAGTACCTTCCGCTCACACCACCCACTCGTGGACTCAGAGCCACATAGCATGTTGTTGAAGCACCCTACCAAAAAATTAAATTGAAATTTAGAAGCCCAATTCGATTAATTAATTAATAGAGCAATTTAAACTCGTGTAATTGAGATTAAAAAATAAATAAAAATAAAAATTTTCCAAATATTTAACACTGACCTGAGGTAACGATTTAAGCAACTTTGAGACAAGAAAAAAGATGGAATCTGCAATAAATAAGGATTTTTTATATTGATAAGCTTGATTGACCCCTTTCTCATTATTTTCATGAAAATAATATGAAATGGTACACAAGTTTTTTTAAGATTTTACTTGGTAAACAGTATGTTTCAGAAAATGATAATAGGTATTTAAAAAAAAAAAATCTTTAGAATTACATCATAATTTTTAAAGAATAATGTTAAAGATACGTTGGTTGCCAACACAATTTTTCGATGTTGGCACTCGATATCTCTTGAATGTTAAAGATGTTATGCAATACACGCATATACTAAAGACGTCTAAAGGAATTGTATATATATAAAATATTTTTCATTTTTAAATCACAGCTTAAATTTTACAAGTAGAATCTTGCCTGTTATCAAGGCCTTGTGTCCTCTTATGATCCCAGTCTTCACAATACCTGGGTGCACTGCATTGATAGTCACCTTAGCATTCCTAGCCTGCAAGATCACCATGAAATTCTTCATGGTTGAACTTTTCTTTTCTTTTTTCTTCTTCTCTCAAAAAAAAAAAAAAAAAATGGTCTTTGTACCTTGAGCTGCCTTGCAATTTCTTTTGCATGCAATATGTTAGCCAATTTTGACTGTGCATAAGCTCTTGTCCCATGATACCTGCATTTGAGCATCAAATAAATTCATTTGCTATAAGATAATCCAAAGTGCCCGGAATTCAATTGATCAAAAAAAATTGTTGTAATAAAAACTGAAATTTTTATTAAGAAAATAATAGAGGGAAATGAGAAGATCATGCGATGAAAAGATTGTTTTTTACCTCTTGGGGTTAAGCATGTCGTTGAAGTGGAACTCATCTCTTTTCACCCAGCTATGAATTACAGAAGAAACGTTGATGATTCTGCCTTCAATTCCTGTTTGAGCTGCTGTTTCTATCATTTTCTCCATTAGCGTCTCTGTTAGTAAGAAATGCCCTGAAAACACCAAGAGCTGTGTTATTCAGAATACAGGTACTAGCACATTATCTTCAAATGGATTGGAAATTACCCAAGTAATTTGTAGCAAAAGTCATCTCAATTTTGTCTTCAGAGTACTCCAAGTTTTGATTGAACTTCCCAGCATTGTTTCTGCAATGTAATCTTGTGTTATATCTCAACTTTTTATGCACGTAGAATTTGTGATTTCTCAAAAACCATGCAATTTCATCATGAACAATAACTTAATTCAGGATTTTATAAAGTTGGAATTGTAAGCTATTTTGATTATCTTAGCTGATGGGTCTGTTTATCAACCACCTTTTATTTGATTTGATTTTGATTATTGCGAATTTTAATGAGTTTTTCTTGTTGAACGGATCACAACTGATATAGATATTATATCTAACTTAACTGCCTCTAGCCCCAATTGTGGAGTTTTATTTTAAAATATATCGGTAGTGGACGATGGTGAAATTTCAACTTATATTTCATGTGATCAATTTGTCTGTTTTGTATGCAGGACTATTATTTCGATCTGCACATACTCGACAGTTCGATTAAATGGTGAAGATCAACAAAACAACCATAATTTATTTATTTTTAAAGTAGGAAGAATAATAAAATAGAACAGAGAAACTCACATGAGAATGTTCAGGGGTAATCCTAGAGATAAGAACTCAGAGCAGAATCTCTTGACTGAAGCAAATGAGCTGAGATCAACCTCCAGCAATATGATCTCAGCTTCTGGGCTCTCCTTTTGGATCCTCTCCTTCACTTCAGCACCTTTCTTAAGGTCTCTTGCAGGAATTACTAACCTCACCCTTCTCTTTGCCAATACTCTGGCTGTTTCTGCTCCAATTCCAGATGTTGCTCCTGTTGAAACAGAACCATAAGTCCAAATCAAGATATTAATTAATCAAATGCCCATTAAGAATTATTAATTCTTTAATACACAATCAATCACCAGATTGCTGTTTAATGATAAAAGCAGTATTGATAATGGAAGGAGATAAGAAAGGAAAAGAACTTTAATAATGCACCACCAATATTAAAATATGTTGTAAGATGGATTCATTTGAGGATTTAATAATATTTTAAACTAGAAAGATGACAGATCTATAAACTGTATGTAAGCCCATTAATGGATATGTTAGTTTAAGTAAAGCTGGAAATCCTCAGATAAGGACATGAGTATCTCAAAGTGTCCATTATATAACAGTAATCTAGGCTGAACCAATGAGTCTATTACTATTACAAAAGACAACACACATGTCCTACAAGAGCCAAAAAGAGCAAAGAAGATCTACAGATTCATCTGAGAAGATACCAAAACTATAAGAGGGAACACATGCATTTAAAGAATTCTCTTTGAAAAGTATACATATTTTTCTTTTTGAAAGAATCATCAGAAAAAAGAAAGAAAGAAAGAAAGAATGCAAATTAAAGATATTCTTAGAGAAGCAAGAGTTTGATCTATGGAGAACTCCAAAATTCAAGAAGTGAAACACAGCTAGAAGGCAAGCAGGAGAACAAAAGAAAGGAAGGATGAAGATGGAGCTAAAAAAAAAAACCCATAAATATATTTACCAAAATGATGAAAAGGAAGTCAGTAATATCAAGAAGTTTTGTTGAATTTGGCAATAGAAAAAGAAGAAAATAACTTGGGACTGACCAGTGACTATAGCAGTTAAATGAGAAGGAATTGAACAAGAACAATCTTCTGTTACTTGCTCAGCAGTAGAACTTGAACCAAAACCATTAGGCCCTGCAACACCTGCCAAATACCTGAGTGTTTCTTTCATTTAGTTTCAAGTACTCTTACGACTTGAACAGATCTGTCTCTCTCTCTAGCAAGCAAGCTGATGGGAAAACTAAGCTTTATAAGTTTCACACCACACAAGGGGACTAGTACCAAACAAAAGACTCACAGTTTCATACACACACATGTATATATATATATATAGAGAGAGAGAGAGAACCCATATAGATAAATATATATATTCTTTTATTACATTTTTTTTTGGTTCTTAATTAATTACCTCACTTCTTACATCACTCTTTCCTCTTTCTTTTTGGCCTTTTCTTTTCCCACTTTCTTCTTTTGAATTTAGTTAATTTATTAAGGGTATGGTAGGTAGTTAAGATTTTTATTTTATTTTTTGAGAAAATAATGTTTTCTTGAAGAGAAGTTTTTAAGAAAAATTTTCTCATGATTGTTCGATTAGACACAAAAAAATTTTCTTGTTGTTGGTTATTCATCACATAGCTTTTGACCTCTTTAAATCTATACTATTTATAAAAAAAATTACTTCTTAACTCATTTTGTACTATATTTGTTAGAAATACTAAAATTATTCATTACTTTTTAATATTAAACTGTCAAATAAATTTATATAAAAAATATACTTAAAGGCAATTTAATATAAGGCACTAAAAGATTTCTCTTATAATGTTAGAATTATAACTTATTAAGAATTACTCTTTTTTTTTCATTTACAGCCTCTTTTTATTTTTATTTATTTTTTGGTAACTTTCACTTCCTTTAATTTACATACAACGCACGTGCCTAAACTTTTTCGTGGAAAATTCTTTTTCTCACTCCCTACCTAAGAAAATTGAGGTTGTAAAAGTTTAGGGCTGATTTGTTTTTTTTCTTAACCCTTAATTAAACGTCTTTTGCCGACCAAACAGGGGATAATATGAATTTCTTGAGAAATTAATTACTCATTTTCTCTGAAGAGACCTTTTTTATTATTTATATATATTTTATTTTATTTTTCTCTTCCACCCATTTTCTTAATAATCATCTCCTAACTAAGAAATTAATTAAATTCCGACAATATTTTAGTTTGGTTTTTGTTGGTATTCTAGAGAGTGAGACAGGAGCAGAGCAGATAGGTTGCTTTGGTTTTGAGTTATGTTCATTTGAGAATGATAGCATGAAGAAGAAGAAGATGAAGTTTTACTTTAATTTTCAACCAAAACAAAAGAGGGGTCCCATTGGTCTCCTCCTTGGTGCACAACACTCATAAGTAGTCTTCCCAACACATTTACAGTGATCAGATGCTTTTGTTTCGTGCATGCATTCCAATTCCTTCTTCCACTTTATAAAGATGAGAAAGAAGATAATATAAAGGTGCACACGGGAACCATAATTCAAAGTGTGCAACTATAATTAAGTTGGTGCTGTGGAAAAAAGAGGTAAATTCTCCATGATTTATGGTAGAGAAGATTATGTACTATGGTTAATTATGATCAGACAATTAAATAAAGCAATATAATAACAGATTGTCTTCTTTTTTTGGCTTAGAATTTAATTTATTTGCACGTGGATATGCCTGTGCACACGGGTGAGTACGTGCATGATATGACATCCAGTCATGAGGGGATAATATATTATATTTTCTTTTACATATATAGTTAAAAGAAAATATCTCTACTATCATGCATTTTCTTTCTAATAAATTAATTTGTTTGTTCTATAGGCAAGCCAAATTCTTTTGTTAATGATTGTATTATTGATTTTTAAAAACTAAATTATGTACACAATAATAACATTTAATAAAATAAAGAGAAAGTAAATTAATGTAGCCAACGATCATAATATAATTAGTAAAAGATTTTATTAAATTACATTGAGTTTAAGGATTAATAAATAGGATTTTCTTTTTAAAATTTTAAATCTGTTCATTTTGTTGCTTTTTATTTATTTCTTGAGAAAATAATTAAGGGTCTTGTTAATAAATTTTTAAAAAAATTTCTTTTATATAAGTCAAAGGATATCGGAAGGCCTATCCCTATTAATTTTTTAGAGCACGATAACAAACAATTAAGAACCCATTATGTGAGGAATACAAATTTAATAAATAAATAAATAAATAAAAATTCTCTCTCTTTCTCTGACAGTCTCGCTCATCAATAAGTGAAATATTGGTGAGAAAAAGTTAAAAAATGAGTGTATGAGTAGAAGTCACGGAAGCAAGTAAAAAGTAAAAGTTGAATCGAAACAACTACCCCCACTAATTACATTGAAAGAAGTAAGAATACAGTGACCAAACACCGACACACTACGAAAGTGTTGGGGCCAAATAGTGGAATTATGCCCCCTCAAGTAATGAAATTTTCCCACCTGAATCCATGCCCTTGCACCAAAGGTCAATAACACCTCCTCTCGACAAGACAACCAAAAAGCTTCCTTCCACACACACATTCGCTCCTTCCAAATGAGAAAGCAAAAGTTCTTGGATTTATGAAAATTCCCAACCTAATCCAACTTTCCAACATATTCTCTATTAATTTCTATTCAAAAATAATAATATAAATAATATATGGGTTGGAATTGATTATATATAGAAAGAGTTTTTTTTATTATTTTTATACAAAAAATGTGAGGGAGATGAAATTCTCAATTTTTTTTCCAACATAATATTACTTTACAGGTGTATGACATTAAAGTTTCTCTCGTACCCAAACATTAGAGATGGGCAAGCATTATTCTTTTTTAAATATGGGTATAAGATAAACTTTAATGTAAGTGAGATTAGAAAAATTAATGATGTGCTTTTTCAACTCTAATAAGTGCCTTTATTTTTTAAATTTTTTTAGCTTATTTAGGTGAAGTAATTAATAAAGAATGATCTCTTATTTTCAATGATATCCTAAATCATAAACCGTACAAGATCACGAACCAAATGGGTATAAGAAGATTTGGAGCAAAAGTTGTTTGTCTTGGTGCTTAATTAATTACAAATCTTTTTTTATTCTTCTTTTTCTTTTTTTTTTAATGAGGGGGTCTAGAGAGTAGAGAGAGGTGTAAAGCTAGGATACTAGATTTTTTTTTTTTCTTTTTTTTTTTAATAATAGGGATACTGGATCTAAGATATGTGAAATCAGAGATTTGGCCGCAGGATTCGGGCAGCTTATGATTTAATTTTAATTATTAAAGGCGACAACTTACTTCTAATATATATTCCTTCCAAGCAACATGGACTTGAAACAAACCAATATAAGTGATTTAACTTAATTATTAAAAAGGCAAGAAAAGATGTCTGTAGCAAAGTTTAAACAACTGTTATATATCTAGATATATATATATACCAATAGGTGATAGTTAGTCCAGGTTTCGAGTTCGAAGATGGAGTGCCTCATTTATCTTTTTGTTGGGAGGGTCAACTTAAATGTCTTTGTCTTGCTCGAGTTCAAAAAGATTAATCTCGTTCAAAGAGAAATATGACACTTTCGGGTATCAAAAAATTGATAATAATATATATATAGCATGTGTGGCTTAATTTTGAAAAGAACTATTGAATAGTCAATGGAAAACTTTGAGCTTGAATTAGAAGGGAAAAAAAAAAAAAAAAACTAGTTTCATACTACAGTGGATATATTCAAATCTTCCAATTCACCGCCATTTGACAAGAATCAAAATGAAAGAAAAAAAAAAAAAAAGTAATTAAGGCCCTGTTTGATAGCTGAGAATTTTTTTTTAAAGAATTTTCTTATGATTGTTTGATTATACATAAAAACATATTTTTAGCACTCTAATGACGTAAAAAAATTGGATAACGAAAAGTTTCATAAAATATAAAAGTTAACATAATCAATAGTACTAAAAAATTTCTTAAGAGAAAATGCGAGATTGAAAAAAAAAAATTAAGAAAATATTGACAATCAAACGCGTACATCTCTATTTTTTTACCGATAGCCTAAATGATGGTAATTGAAAACCCTTTTAATTTGTTTGAGAAAACAGTTCCATATATGACCTTCTAGCAAAGTGTTGAGGGAACAAAATTATTTTATATCTCAACCTTTTTCATCAAATGATCCAAAAAACAATTCCTGAATAGACAACATTCTTTACGACTTGTGGCTTAAATAATTTTCAACCGTGTGTCTAATCCATTTTGTTGACTTTACATTATATAACTCCACCAGCTAGCTGGTTAGGTTGGCATCTAGTATTAATTCCAACATATATACTACAGCTAGGAGGTCCCGTGACAGTGAAGTTTCTTCAATTGCATTGAAAATTGCCTAGTTGTCAAACGAAAATGTTCCTTGGGGAGCACTTGAGTGAGCTTTGCTGCCTCTCACCGTGTGGGACACTGCTGCTCTCAATTCTCTTATATGGTAAAACCCTCTTAATGCTAAGTGAAACTTCTTCATCAGCATCATAATTAATATCACAAGGTTACAGTGACCTTAAAGCTTTCACTACTACGAATCTCTGATTGTGATCTTGCAAGAATGTCATCAAAACATTTCAAAAGTTATAGCACAAAATTATGAATTAATCCACTATAGTTGTTTGGGCCACCTTTCTTTTTATTTTATTTTTCTTCTTCATACTCATTTCTTAATTACTTCTCACTTAAGAGATGAAATTGTGGTTTACAACCAAATCTTGAGATGCATGTATAGCTTTTTTGCTAGTCAATCTGAGGTTAAGATGTGATTTGGAAGTACTATGTCCAGTGATGATCTTAAATATATTTTTTGTTAAATATTTGTTTAGTACTACTTTTTAAGAAAAAATTAATCATGAGTACCCATATGTATATTAATGACAGGTTTATTATCAATAAACAAAAAAATTAATAGAACAAACAGCACACGTGAACTCATTGTTTATATATTCATAATCATTCAAGCCCTTTTCTAAGATACCAGCAATATAAATAAGAGGGAGGAATTTCTAATTGGGGCAAGTCTAATTTTTCAGAATGAATGATCAAATTTTGCACCCATGATTAGTGTAATTAATGCATTGGTCAATGACAAGTTGATGGATTAATGTGTAATTATCTAGTTGCACCAATCATTTTCCTTAACACACCAACTTTTAATCCGTTTCTATTACAAAATAAAGTAAAATTAATAGTAAACTGAACTAAAGCCAGAGAATTTAGAAAAAAGATAAAAAAAATTTGTAGAAAACTTGTGCTCTTGTTGATCGATCAGAGAGGATCAGAGAGGTCATGCGGATAGCGCGTTGCAAAATAAAATAAAACTAATATTAAATTGAACTAAAGCTATAACTAAAACTAAAGAATTTGAGATAAGAGAAAAAAATTTGTAGAGAACTTGTGCTATTGTTGATCGATTTGAACGGTTATGCTGATAACATGTACAAAATAAAGAAAAACTAATAGTAAACTAAACTAAAGCTAAATAATCTAGAGAGAAGAGAAGAAGATTTGTAATGAACTTGTGCTCTTGTTGATCGATCATATTGAATTACAATACCCTTTATATAGACATTTTAGTATAGATGGTTACAATAATCATTTATACAGTAAATTAAATACATTGAATAGTAATCAAATAAATTTGGAGGTTATAAGATTTAAAACATAAGAGTTACCAGTATTGAAATTGAGGTTATGAGATGGGCATTCAATACATTTATAACAACTTTGTAATTATAAAATAATTTTTAAAAAAGCATTTTTTTAAAGTGTTACAATAAGTATGCATGTGAATTTTTTTAATTTATTAACTGTTTTAAATTATTATCATATTTTAAAAATTCTAAAAAAAGTTTACTTTGTTTATGTGTGTTAATCACAAATATATATTTTTAATCATAATAAAGCATTTTAGGTTATAAGATGAGTTTCTTTGTTTTATTTTTAAACATTTGTAAACTAATAGATCTAAAAAGTGCTAAAAAATTAATTAAAAAAATGTTGGTGTATTAAGAAAAAAATGATAGTGCCATTAGTAGCACCCCCCCTTTAATATGCAGTAGGATTAGCAAAACAATCTAGTAACAAAATACATAATCCATCAAGAAAGCCTGTACTAACTATAGTATTTAAAATATATATATATAATAAATAAATAATTTATTACTATTTCGTCTTGAATGCTAAACAATTAAATGTTTTGAGGATCATTAACAAGTTTAAGCCACAAAGACGTCAAATTAATGAAACCCGATGATTCATGTGTCCTCTAGGGGTGTACATAGGTTGGGTTGGGTCGGTTTAGGGCTAACATTTAATCTAATCAAACAGTTCTCGTTAGTAAATTTGAAACCCAACTGAACCTGATTTATCTCTCTAACCCAAGTTATCAAACCCAACCCAAATAGTTTAGGTTCGATTTGAATTGAGTCGGTTCATCGGGTTGCACTTGAACTTAATATTCTTTTTTTATTAAAACATTAGAAAGAATAATATTAAATGCCGTGAGAAAAAAATATTAAATGCAAACATGAGTTTATTGTAAATTTATTATTTTTTATTAAAAAATTAAACAAAATAACAAATAATTGTTAACAAAACAATAAATGCAAAGTAAAATTATTTTTTTAATTAAAAAGTTAGAAAAAGTAACAAATAAAACATTAAATACAAACATGAGTTTATTGTAAATTTTTTTTTTATTAAAAAATTATAAAGAATAACAAATAACTGGACTAGTTCATTAAATAAACATGACATATTTCTTAAAACTTAATATATAAAATTTTAGAACTTTATATATGAAACTTTATACATATATAGAATAGGTCGGTTCGGGTCGGATTACTCGAGTTTTCATGGGCTAAATCCGTGACCCAACCCAAATTGATCGGATTAAGTATTTTATAATCCAACTCAACCCAAATAACTTGCCTAACACAATCCAAACTAATCCAAAAAGTTTAGTTCGATCCGGTTGGTGGGTTGATGAACAATCCATGCTGCACTTAGTTTAATATTGATAAGTGGAAATACCTACCCTTCTAAGCCCTTAGTTACAACTTTCACAATATAGTTATATTTAGATAGTAAAAAATAAAAAATAATAATAATAAAAAAATCAATGTTTCTAAAATATTAAAGAGTTATGCCTTTATTTGTAAAATAGAAAAAGAGAAAAAAATTTCTCTCATAGAAACCATATGTTCAACATGGAAAAAGATAAGTTATCATTATTATTATTATTATTTTCTCCCATCTTTTTCTTCTTCTTCTTTATTTGTCTATCAGCATCGTAACTCATAATGGGATTCAATCCAACAAATTATATTTTATATTCTCTAAGCTTCATCACTTATTTTAACAAAATCATAAAATCTCTAATTGTCTAAACTATAATAAATAAATATTGAAATAATTCTATTGTTAAAATTACAAATTCAAATCATACGGTATTCAACTTACCGGCGCATATTGAACTGTTGAAGTATCGAACGAAGCTCGGTGCCAGGGCGCGCCCGTGTCGGTCACTCGCTAGTTTTCGGTTCGTTCCAATCCGTTGCGACCCGAGCCGTGGCTGCTGCTGTACAGGTCCGGCCTATTCTCTTTTTCTCTCTCTGCAACTATTTCGCATTTTCCCTCGTCTCGTCGCGGTTCCAAACATCTTCAAGAATCAAAAATATTTTCCCTGTTTTTGATTTCAGGCGTTGAGATTTCAATCTAATAATGGCTTCCAATCCTCAACATCTCGTCGACGTAAGATCTCAATTTCTCCGAAGTTCTTTCTCATCTATGCACCAATTGCACATCTCTTCCCCTTTCTCTGTTATTGTATCCGGTAGTTAGGGTTTGATGAATATGCTTTCTTCGGCGATTGTTATGGAATTTAGGAGGGTGATTTCGGTGGAGACTATCCTGCAACTCATCGCAGACGTTCTGGTAATAAAAGAGGCTTTGGAGATATTGACGACGAAGAAGACGATTTTTTCGGCTCAAACAAGGTAAAACTCTGTTCTACTGAAAAATTCCAGTGCTCGAGTAACTATGTTGAAAGTTTTGGAAAATTTTAATCGTTCGTTTTAGCTCTAAGTGGTCATAGAGTTATTTATAGCTGTTGTTTTGCTTGTTTAACATTGACTTGCTGGTGCATGAAGTTGTAAACACAATCTGCCATGTTCTTTGTAGAGACGGTGTGATTTGGTTTGCCAAACAGACTCGTGCAAATGTACTTTTATACTGGTTGTAGATCTGCCTCGGTTGTTTTCTGATTGTTTGAGCAGAGTTTATTATTAGATAGTTTTATGAATTTTGTACTTCACTTCACTTCACTTTGGTGTGCACCTTGGGTGCCAAGTGTCACAGGTACCAAATGAGGATAAATTTTCGTCTAATTTCAACCCCTAATACTCGCTTCACTTCAGGCCAAGTGGGGTTGGAATACTAGCAACAACAAGAAACCGGGGCTGAGTTACCACTAAACACATGCCTGCAATTCGGGGGTTGCTCACCTAGCAATCTGTGGCAATCCGGGGTTGCTTACTCAGCAATTCACGGCAATTTACCCAGTAACAGTAAAATTCCCCTTTAGTCACTCGTGATGCACTGGGTCCTCACCTAGTCTCAGCAAACCAATGTAAACCCACGAGTATCTTACTTCCAAAAGACTATTCACTCGACAATCACCCAAGAGTTATGATGTTTACTTGCTGGATTATCAATGCCTTAGCAAATCATTGGCAATCACACTAGCAGTGCACAAGTAATGCATAGAACATCAAGTAAATGACATAGAATACAAAGAACTCGAATTAGGCACCAAGTATTTGTGTTCTCATTATCAAAATCGGGATTACAATACTCTCCATGTGTTTCCCAAGCACATGGGAGTTATTAATAGCCAACAAGGTAACTGCTAGGTAGTTGTAAGTTGTAACCACCTGTACACTTGTCACCATCTTACACAACCCTCCTCTAACACTTAATCTCGCCCGTACAACACACAACTGTACAAACTGATTATAACTCCTTCCCTTTCAAGGAGCCACTTGTCCTTGGTAGTTCTCTAACCACCATCTGGTGCCAAGGTGGCATAACCATCCATAACTGTTGGGTAGTTACTGTTGGAGGTTGCCCAACTGCAAGTAACCGTCCCCCCATAGTCCAGCCCACAAAATTCTCTTGTCTTAACCCATTTTAACAACCACTCTTAGCTGCTCATGAGCCCACCACGTCCCAAGTCCACCACAAAGGCCTGCCACTTGGTTCCTTGGGATCGATTGCCTTAGTTCCCTCACACTAAGGCCTATCTTGGATTGTTTCAGCTGGCCAAGTCCAACTTTCTCCATAGCTCATATTTGGGGGTCTAACACCAACCTCCTGATCACCTATATGTCCACCTTGCGCATTATCCTACTTTGAAAAGGATAATTAGAATATTATGATTAAGATCAAGGTTTTATTGTTTAGATCACAGTTGTTACAATCCTGATTCGAATATATGAATATGATACTTATGATTCATGATTTGATTTAGAGGAAAACTGTTTGATTCCTTGACATGATTCCAATGCTTCTAGATCTTATGGAAAATCCTAAAAATTAGTTGAACTTTACAATTCTGGATTCAATTTTAACAATTCACTCAATTCTTACAAAAAATTGAAACATACATATATTGTATATCTTAGGTTTTGAGTATCATGCATTTTGTATTTATTATTCCAATCTACAGAATATGTAGCTATGCATAGAAGTAGAACTGTAGATATGGCCCTAGATCAATTAAACTTGCTAAAAGATTTAGAAAGAAAGAATAATTTTTTAAAGAGGAAAAACTTTAAACTCAGTTTATCTAACTGTTCAAGCCCGGTGAAAGATTGTATAGTAATCTAGTGGGTGAAAAAATATGGCATATTTGTTTTCCTTTTGATGTTAAATTTGATTTGATTAGGGTAATGACGTAGACAAGTGGCAGAAATAAAAAAAAAAGGTTTACCAAAGGAGAGGAAGAAAAGATTCTAAGGCACAAATTCTGATTTGGAATTCTCTAGAGGATGGTGGAGCTAATTGTGACCTTTTATAGGTTTCCTTATTAATGAAGTTGTGCAACCAAGGAGTTGGTCAAGATGAAAGTCAAAGTGTTGGTTCTTTGACCAAGAAGTATTAAGTGTCTTTGGTTTTCCTAGATAAAATAACTAGTAGTCATAACTATATCTTAGATTTTCTATGGAATACTTAGAGTTCCTAGCAGTTGTTAGATTCCCTAGAGTTTTAATGCTTGTATGTTCCAAGAATCATTGATGATTCTTGATCTTTTGTGTTGTAAGAGTTTATAAGTAGGGTTGTAATCTTATTTTGAAGCATTGAACAAAGTTACAGATTTGAGTCTTTTCTCTATTGGGTTTGTGTGATACAATCCAACCTTAGGTGTGATGACAAGGTTTTCTAGGAGTGATTCCTAGACCTTCTATCTCTCTACTCTAACTCTTCACCTCTATTTTCTATAACCATTCCCAACACAAAACTACCAATCCTGTATTTTTCTTTCACCCCCTTTGTCCTACATGATTTGGTATCAGAGCATGGCTACACGATCGGGAAGAAATTTCAAGGGAAGATTATCTGATAATCAACGTGATGAGATGCTGATGCGGATGGTGGAGCAACTTGATTCTCTCCACCTTAGATTGAACAACTTGGAAGGTCATGTAGTTCAACCCACACCAATGGAGCAAGGTGAAGGATCTCAAGCTAATGTTGTTGAAAATCAAGTCGAAACACCAGCAGCACGTCCAGCCCCTACAACACCACAATATCCTATGACAGATTGGGTTAGAGGATTTCTTGAAGCAACTAACGGGCCTTATGATACTGCTGGAGATATTACCAAGAAAGTACGAATAGAAGTTCCAGATTTTGAAGGAAAGTTGGATCCTATACAATTTGTTGATTGGCTTGCTGCAATCGAAGAGTACTTTGATTGGTATGGCATGAACGATGATCGTAGAGTGAGATTTTCCAAAATGAAACTCGTAGGTTTGGCAAAACTATGGTGGACTGGTGTTGAAGGAGATATTTGAAGGATGGGGCAACCACCAATTAGCACATGGCTCGAGATGAAGACCAAGCTTCGTGAGAAATATATGCCTGCCAATTATTACGAAAAGTTATGTGATCAATTCATCAGCCTGAAGCAAAATAATCTTACGGTTGCTGAATACATGCAAAAGTTTGATGAGCTGAAGACTAGGAGCCAAAGCTGGTTTGAGGTATGAAATAAAGAGAGAATTGCTGCAGCAACCACTGTACAGCTTGGAGCACACTTTTCAAGTTGCATTGGACATGGAGGAATATTTGGGATATTCATCCAAAAAGAGATTTGTAGTTTCAGCCGCTGAACCAGTGCCTAAAACCTCTAATAATGCAGCTGACAGCACAAAAACAGGTCTGGTCATAACCCATCTTCTTCTCATTTGGTTGATCCGAAGGGCAAGGGAACGATGTGTTTCAAATGTCAACAGCCAGGACATATGGCATATAATTGCCCAAAGAAGAATTTACACATAAGAATGGAGTGCGAAGAAGAAGCAGAACAACAAAAGGATGAAGACGAAAATTCTTTTGATTATGGGATTTATAATCCTAATGACCTAGATGAAGGAGAAATGGATAATTCCTTGGCCAATGTTGTTCAAAGCATCCTTGCAGCCCCTAAAGTTGAAGAAGATTGGCAACGAACCTCTATTTTCCAAATGCTCGTTCGTTGTGGAAATAGAGCTCACAAGCTTATTAGTGATAGTGGTAGATGTATGAATGTTGTTTCAAAATCCACAGTTGAATGCCTAAAGCTTCCTATCGAGCCGCACCCGCAGCCTTGCAAGGTAGCATGGATAGATAGCACATCTATTCCCGGTAAATCAACGCTGTCTTGTTTCTCTTTCTTGTGGAGTTTACAATGATTCTATTTGGTGTGATGTGATTCCTATGAAAGTAACGCACATTCTTCTCGGTCGACCTTGGCTTTATGATTGTGATGTGCATCATTGTGGAAAAGAAAATACATGCACCTTCATGTTTCGCAACAAAAGGGTTGTGTTAAAGCCAATGAAGACTGTTGAAATGGAGAAATATAAGGTCGAGAAGTCAAAAGAGGATACTGAAAGTACAAAGAGTTTTCTTCACATTCTTACTAAGAAGAGGTTCCAAAAAGAAGCTGATGCTTTTGGTACACGTATATGTGATATTCATGAGGATGTTCGTCGAAAGATTGCTTTAAGCAATGAAGGCTACAAAGCTTATGTGGATTTAAGAAGAAAGCTTGCTGAGTTTAATGAAGGAGATATGGTTATGGTGCGGATAAGGCCTGAACGTTATCCTAGGGGTGTCTACAAAAAGCTACAATCCAAGAATGCTAGTCCATACAAAATTCTCAAAAGGATTAACTCTAATGCTTATGTCCTTGATTTGCCTGACAACATGGGAATTAGCAACATTTTTAACATAGAGGATCTCACTCTCTATCCTGGCCATGAAGAAAATACATCAAATGGAGGTCCCAATGCTAGTCTTCCATTTGCATCAAGTTCAAAGGATGAAATTGAAGACATTGTTGACTACCAGATTGTTTCCACAAGAGGTGGTGGTTATCAAAAGTATCTTATCAAATGGAAAGCATAACCATTTTCAGATTGTACTTGGGTCACAGATGATGAGTTCCAGGGACTAGATCATGACCTTTATGTCAGATTTCATGCTTTCAACTCATTGTAGACGAGTTTTTTGAAGTCTGAGGGAATTGATGTAGACAAGTGGCAGAAATTAAAAAAAAAAGGTTTATCAAAGGAGAGGAAGAAAAGATTCTAAGGCACAAATTCTGATTTGGAATTCTCTAGAGGATGGTGGAGCTAGTTGTGACCTTTTATAGGTTTCCTTATTAATGAAGTTGTGCAACCAAGGAGTTGGTCAAGATGAAAGTCAAAGAGCTGGTTCTTTGACCAAGAAGTATTTAGTGTCTTTAGTTTTCCTAGATAAAATAACTAGTAGTCATAACTATTTCTTAGATTTTCTATGGAATACTTAGAGTTCCTAGGGGTTGTTAGATTTCCTAGAGTTTTAATTTTGTATGTTCCAAGAATCATCAATGATTCTTGATCTTTTGTGTTGTAAGAGTTTATAAGTAGGATTGTAATCTTCTTTTGAAGCATTGAACAAAGTTACAGATTTGAGTCTTTTCTCTATTGGGTTTGTGTGATACAATCCAACCTTAGGTGTGATGCCAAGGTTTTCTAGGAGTGATTCCTAGACCTTCTATCTCTCTACTCTAACTATTCACCTCTTTGTCCTACATCAGGTAAAGATTTAGAATGAACTAAATTTTTGTTTGGGTGATCCTCTTCATAGACCTTACAAATGCTAGTTCATTTTTTCGAACATAACATTGGAAAAATGAACAATTAGAAAAATCAAATTGATAATTCTCACCTAAATATGTATATATAAAGATATGATTTATATCATGTATGTAAATTGTACAATTCATCAATTTGAATCCTGATTTTATTCACTAGGCCCTGAAACAATTCGATTACGATTCAATATTCTTACAACTAATATGTTATTTAAATTCAGAGGCTTAGTTTTAAAATCTTGTGTGTTTAGATAAGATGATATTATGCACAAGGAGGATTAGACTGTTTGTTATAGTGTCTTAATTTCTTGGTAGCTCCTTTGGAAAAAAGTAATTATTATTATTTTTCTCAAAATGAAGGGAAATTCAAAAGTGGAAGAAACCGCACCTGGTGTTGCCACAGGAATGATTTTATCTCTTCGTGAGAGGTATTCATTTTAAATTTGTATACTGATTTATAATTATTTATATTTCCTAGGTGGTTATTTAAAATTATGAATGAAATTGAAAAGTCACTATCAATTTTCTCCATCTTAACAATTTTTTGTGGTCCTATACTTGCAGTCTTCAAAATTGTAAAGATACACTTGCAACATGTCAGGTATATCTTGGTTCACAAGTTGCATATGGCCATACTCATTTATAATGATGTGTTTCTACTTTTTAGTTTTTAATCTGCCTGTTTCTGTTGTTTTCTCCAGCAATTTCTTTGTTTTGAGAAACATTCTGCATTAGGTTGCATGTTAACTAGAACATGTTGTTTTGGCTTTTTTCTTTTCCCTTTTTAATTCATTGTTGAACTGATGTGGTATCTTGGTGAGCCTTATTGAATGGATCCTTGATTTATCAGACAGAGCTTGAAGTGGCAAAAGCAGAGATTCATAAATGGCGTTCTGCTTTTCAAAATGAGCCTTACATACCTGCAAGCATGTCTCCAGGTTTTTTTTTTGTTTGCTTTTGTAACCACTTAAATCCTATCTTTACTTGAGTTTATCCTTTCTTTTGATATGGTTATTCTTAGTCAGATGCAAGTTATGTAAAGATAAATAAAATGACAATCTAATTCCTGAATATGTATGCCCTCTGTATTTTCTTTCTCATCTTCAAGTTTTCTATTTTCCCTTTTTTTTTTTTGTCAAATCATTCTCTCAAACCTTTTTCATGTGTAGAACCTGGATCAGTGGTGAATTATCTTCAAAACTTGAAATCATCTGAGGAGTCATTGAGAGAACAGGTCAGTTACATGATACATCAGCGTTGACACAGTGTAATGAATGAATCCCACTGTCTTATCAGGATTTCATTTCTAATGTTGTTTGCTTGTTATCAGCTTGACAAAGGGAAGAAAAAGGAAGCTGCATTTATTGTAACATTTGCAAAACGGGAGCAAGAGATAGCTGAACTGAAGGTTAGGTCACTTTGGGTTCCTGCAGATTCTTTGTTTCATATTTCTTATGAAAAGTTACTTTTCCATAATTTGTTAGATATCAATATGTTGATTTATTTTAGGGCTATTCCTTTATTCTTAGAAAACAAATTCCAATTCATTAGCATTTTCCTAAACTGATTGATGACATGGAAACGGTGAAACATCAACCCTCCACATGGGGCTAACACAGAGAAATTTTATTTCTTTCTTTATATTTTTCTTCATTTTGTTACTAAGTGTTGACATCTCTGTGAAGGCCTGTGCAAATATTTGACGTTTTTTGAGCAAATACCATTCATTGTCTCTATGTTTAGGTATTTCTAGTTCTGTTCAGTATTAGAGAAAACCATTGCACAGCAGAAACTGTTATCCTTTTTGATATATGGCTAAATTCGATTGCTTAGTCAATGAATTATATCAGATCTACTTTGCTTACGATCGAAGTTTTAATTGTGAATTTCCAGTCGGCAGTTCGGGATCTCAAGGCACAGTTGAAGCCAGCATCACTGCAGGTACCATAAGCCTGTGAATTTATTTCCAATTATGTGGACGTTATTGTGTTTCATTGGCACTACTTGAGTAAGCATAGATTGCTACTGTAGTTACTCTTTTAATATGCACCAAACTTTGACCTAATTAGATACTTTTGAGACATTTGAAATAGCTTCAAAAGTGCAATCCATTATTTGGTGCTTAATTATCTTATTTAACATTTGAGGTCTGTGCATTTTTCTGCTACTTTACTCATCACTTTGTAGTAAGACTGAATTAACACAATTTATGGTTGATTATTGGGCAATGGGGCTCGCTCTCAGGCAGCTGAATGCATATGTCAAGTGAAGATTGACCTATTTGATTATGATTCTGTATTGTAAACTACTTCAAATTCTTAATTTAGGTCTTGGCCAAGGTCTGAGGGCAATTTGTGCATGGAACAGGACAACTAGATGTCATGAGGTGCCTTTGTTAAAAAGCACAAAGATTTATTGACTCTACTCGACAAAGCCTTCTCCCAACCACATGGGTTAAGTTATATGAATTTATTTACTCTACTTTATCAATGGCTAAATCGTGGTATTGGATTTCAAATGTTATACTTTTGCAAATTTTCTAAACCCATGTTACTTGAGGTCTTCCTTTTTCTTCATCATCAACTCTAACTGCTCATCTCAACTATCACATTTATCAGTCTTCAATATGTGTCTAAACCACCTTAACTAATACTCTTTTATTTGATTCTTAATGGGGGATAATATCTTCTGAGTGTGTTCATTTTTAGTTCTATTTTTTACTGTTATATCACGCTATCTATCTTAACATTTGTATGTCCATTACACATAATTTATTAAATTTTCTTTATTGTTCAACATGCTCTATTAGGGGTTGGGTTGGAGCCAAATCCCAACCCAACCCAAACTAGTTCGGGTTGGGAAAATTGAAACCCAACCCAAACCAAACCGACTTTCAACCCAACCCGAACTAGTTTGGGTTAGGTTGGGTTGGTCATTCGGGTTGAGAATCTTGAAATGAGTTAAATTATACCTGTAAATTTTACATACAAATTCTACACTAATAGACATTAAGCATGTAATGTTTCAATTTCAAATACAACCATATCAACATGTAAATTTGACAACCATTTCAAATTAACCATGAATATCAAGATGTTTTAAATAAATCATATTCATCCATCACCATATCATAATATGACAAATACAAATTAAGAAGAGTTTCATTAGAAAAGTTTTAAAAGAGTTTCATTACAATCACAAATACAAATTCAAGACAGTTTAAAATAGCATCAAGTTATTAATAATGCGAAAGCTTGATGAGTTTGAGTCACTTTCAAGCTTCAATCTCTATATAGAATGAGAGGGAAAGGGGATTTTTAGAGTTAGGGTTATTAATTGGTTCGGGTTGGGTTGGGTTGGGTTGGTTTTTTAGGCTCCCAATTCGTGACCCAACCCAACCCCAAACACCTAGCCAACCCAACCCAACCCAACCCGTCGGGTTTGGTTTGGTTCGGTGGGTTGGCTTACACCCCTATGTTCTATAAATCATAACTGGTTTTATATTGGTCATATAATGCTTCTCGTTTAACTTTCAGTAGGATACTCCAATGATAATTATGATATAAAATTTTTGAGGCACTCCACTTAATCCATTCTGATTCTATTCTTGACATCATTGCTCAAATACCAAAAGTTTTCATTTTATGGTGTTTATTGATTCTCAATCTGTTTTGTCTCCCCACATGTATTTTTTTTCAATGCATTAAAACCTTAGTCCTACTAATCTTGAACCTTCTAGATTGTACAACTTGTTTTTAAGCTTCCAATTTCTAATTGACTCTATGTTTTGTTTCACAATTAACACAATATCCTTAATTAACAACTTACAACATAAAATATAACCCGGTAATATTTTTAATTAAAAATCCTCATTCATTTCTGTTATTGGAACAATAAGAAAACTGTGTTGCAAGGGAGGAAATATAATAGAGTTAGAAGATGGAGGGGAGGATCTGAAGATTTATGAAAATATTCAGTATTGTATGTCAGTGTAGAGTAAGATTCGTCTTCCAAATGTTTAAGCATGCTGAATGTTATGAAACTTGAGCTTTTGAGTGCACTTTGTTGGAAATTTTGGAGCTTTGGTGATGAATGCTAAATGCTCCTACTTGTGGATCATGCTGTTGACAAAGGACATGTTATGTTTAACTGCATCTTGTTGGGAAATAGTTATGGAGGTTCGTGACAAATTCTCTGAGGCATCACTCTATTGCCGAAGGACTTGATTTATGATGAGGAAAGGATGTAAGTACAATTTTGGGAAGATATTTGGCATGTGGGCATTCCTCATTGAACAATTTCTAGGTATGTCGTGAAACCAAGGGGCCATTTTAATATATTTGATTGGTGCAGTATGTGCCCAAATTTCCAACTAGAGAGGGTTAGATGTTACTTATCAAAGCGTTTTGACAATGGAGAAACTTGCTCGGTATTGACACGTGTAGCCTGGTCTTCTTTATTTCATTTTTTTCCTGTTTTTCTTCTTAACTTCCTCTACACAATTTTTCACTTTTAGAATTATCAGAGATTATCACATAGGTGGTGTTTGTTAACTTTAATTGCAACCTCTAAAAAAGTAGAGGATAACATCTGTAGCTGTTGTCATTCTTGAAATTTTTTATTATTTTGATATTTTATTAGCCATTAAAGATGGATTATGATTAATTCTTAACTAAGTATCTTAATTAGGAGTTCTTGTTGAACTAAGACCACTTCTTTGGCCATGATCCATATCCTCTCCTGGTCTTTTACACTTCTTACAACTGGTTGTCCTAATTCATAGGATGTGTTATGCAGGACATTCTAATGTTGCCTTATGCCTGTAGAAATTTTTCTCAGACCCGTTTAAATTGTCATTGTTGGTTACAACTTACACCATCCCATCTAAATTGTCATTATTAGTTGTACCATGGTACTCTCTTCTAGCACGATAAGTTTAATTTTGTAGTTATATACCCAAATTTGGTTCTATCTAATACTAAAAAGGTGGCTATGTTTTTTCTTGTGGTCAAATTTGTCAGGCAAGAAGGCTGTTGCTTGATCCAGTTATACACGAGGAGTTCATGCGTTTAAAGGTGCTTTCGTAATGCTTTCAGCTCTATGCAAATTCCTGAAGTTGGTATACTGTTCTTTTATATACTTTCTACTATTTGAGACCACTAGACTAGACCAGATAAGTTCCTTGCAAGCCCCACATGCAGTTATCTGGGGAGATTGCAGGATGGTGCACATTAGTCCGGTGATGCATGAAATTTTATGATAATGATCTTGATACAGATGTTTATCTGCTACTTTGCTTTGTTTAGCAAATCACTTTCTTGAGGTGTCTTGCCAGTTATTTGTTATCTCTCTTGGTCCTTTTCTCATTCATTGGTGAGTTCATGTTTGTGTGATGCCAGAATTTAGTTGAGGAGAAAGAGAAGAAAGTGAAAGAACTGCAGGATAATGTAGCTGCTGTTAATTTTACTCCTCAAAGTAAAATGGGCAAGATGCTAATGGCAAAATGCAGGACCTTGCAGGAAGAAAATGAGGAGATTGGAACCTTGGCTTCTGAAGGAAAGGTATCTGAAATGCATACTACGTGCTTCTTTGGTACTAAAGTTTTGATCTTTTTGTCTTTAGTTTTTGTTTCTTTTTTGAGTTTTTGGCATTGGGTAACCTTTCTTTCTACAGTCATAAGCAGACAATATTGTTCAAGAGTTTTGGGCAAGGCTCAAAATTATTAGTGTTGCTTCTCATTTATTTTTTCCATGAAAACCCTCACTATCAAAGAGGGAGAAAAAAGAAATTAAAAAAAGATGACAGTGATCCTTGGCAGAATTTTGATACAATTAAAAAAAAATGAAGGGACGTTTTCCAGGTTTGGAAGATAAAATTCCAAGTTTCTGTTGTTCTCTTTTAATTCAAGAATCTTGCTCGTCTGACATCTCTGAACTTTGATCATATTATTGAGTTGAATCAAGGGGAGCCTTGGCAATGGTAAGATTTGTCACTGTGTGACCAGTCACGGGTTCGGGTTGTGGAAACAGCCTCTTGAGTCATTAATTAAGACTGCATCATGCGAAGTGTTAATTTATAGTAGTTTCCCAAAATTTTAAGCATGGAATTATTATTTATATTTACACCATCCACTTGATTTAGAAAATTAATTGGTGAGTTATAAATAATAGTTTTTTGTCACCTCGCCCCCCCCTAGAAAGTGCCTAGGCATTGCCTCACCTCAGTTGGTCAAATCACCTAATCATCATCTTGATATTATGATAACATTGAGCTGAGTTTTTCTTCATAGAGCAACTATCTTTGGAATAAACCCTGAACTGTGAACTAGTTACAGACTGGTCCAATTGAATTATTTCTTCGGCTCATATTTTACCTTGTAATGTTAACATCCAATCCGAGAACAGATTGCAGACTTTTCTGACTCAAAATAAATTTCTTCTTCTTTACACGTCTTATAATTTATTATTTTGATAGGGGAACAGTCACTATTGGAATTCATCCTGAACTTTGAAAAGGTTGAAATCGATCTTCTTCTGTTTACATGTGACATCTATTTTTCAACTTCTTGGCCATGGAGCTATTGAACCAATTTCTGATATTCACATATACATAAACAAATATTATGTAAAGAATCTGAGTAAATAAATTAACATTTATGTTGTTTTGATATGAGGAAACATGAAATGCTTCTGACAATGATCATGAGTTAGCCTTTGACAGTTAAATTAAAAGTTAATCATGATGCTGGTTTGAGAACTGATTTCCTGCTGTATGGTTAAAACAATTAAACAAAACAGCATCACGACCAGTAGATCGTATATCTTGGAAGTTGCTGAATTATTTTGAAGCTGTATTAATACCTGTAGCTGTTTTTGTTGTTGAACTCTCAGATTCATGACTTGGCAATGAAACTTGCTTTGCAAAAATCACAAAATGCAGAGCTCAGAAGTCAGTGTGAAGGTCAGAATTATATCAGATACTTTTTCATCCTTTCACTTCTTTCAGAATTTTTTTACCATTAGTTCTCTCTCTCTACTCCCCCCCCCCCCCCCCAAAAAAAAATAAAAAATTGCTGATAACCTTTTTGTTCTATTAAACTTAAGGGACTGATCTGTTTCTTTCTTTCTTTTGTTTATTTTCTTGTACAATATGACATAAATTTTCCTAGGATTTAGCCTGCTGCAGCGATGGTTTATTTCATTCTTTTCTATATATTTCTCCTTGCTATTTTTTTTTTTTTTATCAATTATACTTAATCAATCTCAATGGCCAAAAATAAATATTTTTCATATTGCTAGGAAACCCTTTCGGCAAATTCTTTCATGACTTAAAATCCACTGAATGCATGGAGAGAAGTGAGGGTATAAGTAAAGTAAAAAAGGCATGGAACAAAGTTGGGGTAGCATTGGGAAAAAAGAAACCACTGGAATTTCACAAAAACAAAGCTGTTGAATCCATCTGGTTCGCAATATATCTTGGATTAAAATTTTTTCTTACATTGTATAATTTCTTTTCTGTAGTGGTGGATAAGTGGAGAAGGATAGAATTATAGAATCTTTCTTACATTGTATAATTTCTTTTCTGTAGTGGTGGATAAGTGGAGTAGGATAGAATTATAGAATCTATTTTCTTATTTTACTTTCCATTTTTGCTGATACCATAAAATTTAGTTCAATTGAATCAACAGTTTTGGAGGAAACGTTTGAAAGATTCTGAAAATGTTCTTCCCAAATCCCTATTTTTCTTTTTTTTTTTACGCTGTTTATCCTTTGGATGTGAAAGAATCAGGCTTGGGAATTCTGTTGTGCTCTCCGTTCAATTTGAAATAAGCTGTCTTATTTTATATTGAGATGGTAGTGGTATAAATATAGTTTTTTCCTTGGTAGTTCGTCTAATTTTTACTTCTACAGGTATCTATAAACACATGGAGGGATTAAGAGATGATGTTGAGAGATCAAATGAAATGGTAATTGCCAGTCATTTATGACTTCCTGCTAGTTTTTTGGGTTGCCATGAAGCAAATTCTGTCTTCAATACTTTCAGATAATGCATAGGTAGCATTTTTTCTGTCAGCTGGCAAGCTCAGGGTACCCAATCCCCATACTTGTCTCCTGCAAATAAATTACTCTTAAATTGTAAAGAAACTAGGGTTGTGATTGTTTTCTGCTTTTGCTGGAGAAACTTTACAGAATCAGATGATTTTTTTTTTTTTTTTTTTCTGTTTAATTTTTATCTTGGCCATGTTGTAACTGGCTGGATTTTATGGTCACCCAAGCTGTTCTTATTTAACTAGCAACAGATACTGATACATTTTTTTTGTTTGTTTTTCTCATCTGTTTCTGAGTGAAATACCGGTTTCTCATTCTTATGAAGATTATAGGTTTTGGTACTAGAATTTTATTTGTCTGTAAATATGTTTCAGGTGCTTAGTTTACAAGAGCGTCTTAAAGAGAGGGATTCTGAGCTCCAAAGGCTAAGGGATGAGCTGCATAACAAGGAAGCAGTTGTGGAAAAGAAAGAAACTTCAGCTGGTGACCAGATGGCGAGTGCAGAGGTGAATCCTGGCGAAGCCATAAATTGAAATTTTGGAATCAAGAGGTAGACTAAACCATCTGAGTCATTCCATTCCCATTCCCATTGTTATACTGCAGCTGAGAAGACTTGCTGCACTAGCTAAATCAGAGGCAAGGTCATAAATGATTCAAAGTAAGCAGTATTTGCCTTGGATATCTCTACCCTTAGCTCAACTTGAACATCCCGCTTATGTATTACTCATTTGACGTTTTTCTTTACTGAAAGCAATGGATTTTCATGAATTATTGAGCTGTAGAGAAATGGATGCTCATATTAGTGTATTTTACTCTGATTTTTTAATTCTGCCTTACCCTAATATGCATTTGCTTCTTTATTTGCAAGTGACAGGAAATTCTAACATGACTTATTATTGGTGGCTTTTACTTCACCAATCACGACTATTAACAGTTGTGTTAAAGAGCAGCCCCAAAGTCCATTTGGTCGGTTCAACTTCTGTCGCATAAGGTTGTATTTTATGGCTCGAGAAACTAACTTATTTTTACCTTACTTCAATACATTTCTTCTCCTGTTTGCATATATGGATGTGCAAAAACGTTTTCTTAAACAATCATAAAATTTATGTCTAAGTTATTAAACATATCAATATTCTTTATTTGTTAACGGCTGTGGTAAGGAGCTAATACGTAGAACCTTTTGCTCTTGATATGAGTGTCTTGCCTCGTTCTGCAGCATCTTATTGCACAAGGATGCGATCATTGATGGCCTTGGAGCCGCCATAATGGTAGTACTATGAAACAAAGTCCAGAACTTGTTTCAAGGAGTTAGTCTGCGTTGATCCCATCCCAGTCCAGCGTTGCCTTTATTACCAACCGCCACCAATGGCTCCTTAAGACCCTTAGTACTGCTTCCAAGAGCTTCCCCCTGATTATACATTCCAAACAAGATTTAAAAAATTGAAATATCACTCTTAAAGGGGGGGAGAAGAAAACAACACAAAGGAGGGGGGCATGATTCAGAAATTCTATCCGCCAGAGCCAACAACATGCTTTAAGACTATCTATAGCCAAAAACACATGATTTTGTGGTCTCAATAGTTCAGAAGATTTAATTATTCCTTCCTTATAATACTCGTGATTTTCTGCAAAATAATGCACTGAAATAAACTCGATACTTGAAATCAGTCAAGCATGTTATGTTTTCTTTGGCCAGCAAGGCCCGAACCTAGCTCCCGCATATAAATGTACATCCATAGTGAAATCAATTTGTATGGTCTTACAAGTCTCAAAAAGGAAAACTTAAACCTATCCCTATGCATCCCTAATGCAGATAGATCAAATTTATCTCTATGAAATAATAAACTGCTTTTCTAGAAGAAAACCACAAATGTAGCACCGTACCTCCTTCCAGCCCATGCTTTCCATGACTCGTCTGGCATAGCTACCAGCTCCAAATGACATATCCAAGGCTTCAGCAGCAGCTTCCTCTGTGCTATGGGAAACAGGTGATGATGTAGTCCCTGAATTCTTTTGTCCAGGACCTATTCCATATCCACCATGTAACATCCTTCTCTCTGCAGCTCTATCCCTATATGTAGAACCTTTATCCTACAAATGCCACAGTGGGTGATTTTCTACGACTCATTCAAACGCTAAAACATGAAACGAACTGGTAATGATCAGTTATGGATTTTTTTTAACATATGGCCCTTAATGTAGTGTTCCCATTACATATTCTTAATCATTATATAACCGAACAAGTGAAGATTGTGCTGGTGTAGTGCACTACATCTTTATTGGCTACTGAAGAGACATGGTTTGGTGAAGACTCAGCTTAAGTCAAACCAATTAACCACCCCTTCAATTGAGCATAGCCTAAAAATCATATTGATCCAATAACGGATGTATAAAAAAAAAAAAACAACTCATGTTTTCTGTTAACGAAATAAATCAGCAATCATTTCTACCTTTTGCGTTATCTGTGGTTGGTCTGACAATGCAGAAGAATCTTCACAAGGAGGAACTTCATCTGGTGTTTCGTGATTACAGCTCCCACCAAAGTTAGGCAAGTGAATATCTTGCTTAGCAATAGTCAAGTCAGGGAATCCCCAGTCTTTCGTTGGGTTAGAAGAATCGTAAGTAGATAAGGAGGATAAATATTTAAGACTAGGACTCCTCAACCTGTAGACTTGCCCTGTAAAAAAGAAGCCAAAAAGAGATCCGTAAAGTCTCCCATTTACAAACAGAAAATTATATACAGCAGCATATTTTTTGGTTGCCATTATTTAAGAAAGTGGAGTGATTATATGGTATCTACAAGTATTATGGATCGTAATGCTACTTGTAAGCCCAATATCAGAAGACAGATTGGAAGAGAGCCCATACCCACCCATCATTTGATGGGGCATCCTAAAACTCCGTGGTCAAAAATTGAAGTTGAGGACAATGATAACCACGATTTATGACATGATAAATTTGTATTTTTAATCACATGACATAGAGCAAACCTGATGAAACTTGTACCAGGGCAAGATGCACTTCACAAATTGCAGCAGTTTTGAGAATACGACCACCAGAAGGCATTGAAGGATGAAGTTTACTGGATGGTTTAACCAGTTTTCCAACCAGCCTTGCAACTCGATGTTTCTTTTTCTTACCATGTTTCTTCCTCTCTACAATCTCTTTGACCATTGTCCAATCCCACAAATCTGTGACAGGAAAAAGAGGTTCAGCCTCCTCAGAGTGTACAACTTGACCATATTGAGCTTGCCAGTTCTCTTCATCCCATGAAGCACCTGCACAGCCAAAATCATTGTAGTATTTTATATTACAAGCTTTTGTTCACATAACTTCTGGCCATGCAATGTACAGGATTTCATCTCATGTGATAATAATTCCATCCATACATTAGTGGACCACCTACAATGGCTCATAAATCAAATAGTTGAGTTGGCTATTTTAACAGTTCATTCAAGAGAAACAATGCTCAAGGAAAGTGGTTCTAGACAGATCTAAAAGAAAATCAAAGCAAAAAATAGGTAGAACAGTCCAGTTTGCGCAACATTGGCATACTGACTTCCAAAAGCGACTGAATTTGCAGATTGAGCGGTTCGCATCAATTTTAGGGTTGACTGCATCTGCATTACATCAAATTAGGACTCCAAGTTGGGAGTCAACTATCATCCTTCAAAGATTCAAATTTATCTTTCTACTCAACTAACTGCTCACATGAAAAAAGGAAAGAAATGAACTCAACTCAACTCAACTAACATGGGGTTGACTACATGAATTTGCTTCCTCCACTCTGCTCTATCCAGGGCTAAGTCAACATTGAATGAAAAGAAAAAGACAAAGAAATAAGCAATAGAATTTGCTTATAAGTTGTTGCAATTTTAGTGAATTTGTTAGTATACATAAGGATCCAGAAACAACCTCTCCAATGTAGAGATAAGACTGCATACACCGTCCCTTTTCTAGACCTAGAAATGAAGGAACCTTGTGCAATGGTACGCCCTTTGTTCATATGCATGAAGGAGGAAATATACATTAAGAAGAAAGAAATGTTAGCTTATAAAGAAGAAGAAGAAGAAGAAGAAGAAGAAAGAAATGTTAGCTTATAAACCTTCATTGTAGATTCTTTCGCTTAATTCAGCTGCATAGTGGGTATCCTCTGGGATCCACTCTCCTTCTTCTATTTCCGAACCATCATCAGTACCACATCTGAACAAGAATGGTTAATTCAAGCTTTAATTCAACTACAGTTATAATTCCACAAGTCTGGAGACAATAGTTGTATTCATTAGCCGGCAATTTCAGGTTTACCTGTCATCTATATGTGAAGGCGTCACCAGATCATCACCATCCCTCATTCTTGAGTCAGAATAGCCAGACAAGTAAAGATTAATAAGGGTCTCCTCCAACCTATAAGAAAAAAACATATTATTATCATACATAAAAACCAAAGGCAGCTGATGAGATAAAGACATGAAATGGGCCAGTGCAATATACCACTCGGATGGTGGAGGTGGATTCTCAGCCCCATTACTGTTCTCGCACTCCACTTGGCCTGTTTATGCAGAAATTTGATTTTGTTAATTGATTCGCATAGCAAATAGTAGAAATAAGGATTTAATTTCAAGTAGCTTCATGTATGAGTATTGTCAAAGTCCATGTTCTGCTAGTGATAGTGTCGTTATGCCGTTAAAAATCCAGTTTGATACAAAGTGAGAATTATCTATAGGCATGCAGGCTCTCAATATAGAATCAAGTGTTCATTAGACCGTGTTCCCGGGCATTTACTAAATCACAGATTGACCTTATTGGGTAATCATAAGCACCCAAATCTTACACTCTTGGAATGTTCTATTGTCGCGTGGAACTACTAGGGAAAATATGCAAAGCTCCAAAATCAGGCCCATCAAGACATTCCACCCAAACACTCATACACTCGGTATTATTAGCATTATCAAAGCAATGAAGGATATGGAATTGAACTTTGAAGCTATATTACACATAAGATAATTAGATACATGGGTCATCTTGAATAGCTTGATGATCGGAAACCACTTCTTTCTGTTGGTATGCTTCATAATTCTCACCCTGAAAACGAAAAAAAAATAAAAATAAAAAAATCCATAAGAGAGACTGTTGGATATATTAGTCTAACTTGTTATGTGGCCTAATTAATAGTTACCTTGTGAAAAAAAGCAAAAAAAAAAAGGAAGTTACCTTGTGAGATTCCAACAGCACGTAAGTTCCATTCTCAAATGTGTAGTATAGACCATCCCTACCGCTGTAGTACCATCCTGCAACTGGGTCATGGTAGAACCCACTACTGCAACAGATTATAACCGAAAAAAGTGAGTTACAAGATGGTAGAGAAAAGAGAGAGACTCAGAAGTATCGAATATTGATGTTGCCCTAAATTAAATTAATTGTAGGAAGATTAAAAGAGAAAGAGAGAGAGATTTGGGGTGACCTTGCATGATAATATAGTTGAGATTGGTCGTCCCATTCGAAAACTCTTTCGTTTCTTGTTGGGTCTCCTCTTTCACTTTCTCCTTCTCCTGCCATTTCCCCCTTTTCTCTCAACTCAATTACCTTGTCGCTGCCTTCTCCCTTACATATTTTATTTAGAAATATTGGTTTTCTAATCTCTTTTTATGTTTTCTTACACGACACTATATGTGACGGTTCTGGTGTCGTCACAAATAATTCTGATACCTTCTCAGCTATTTGTTGCGACTTTCGAACCGTCACAAAAAAATCTAATATTTTTCAGATGAGACTATTTGTGTCGACCTGAAAAGCGCCGCGAATATGTAAAACCTCATGCCAAAAATGTTTCTGTTTTATCTCTTTAGCAATTAAAGTTTCTTTGCTTTCAAAAAAAAAAGAAAAAAAGAAAAAAACTTTCAGTAAATATATTCGTTAAGCTTATTTGACCAAAGCATAGAATTGGATATGGGCCTTGGGCCTAGAAGCCGCATTGTAATTATAAGCCTAGGCCTGACTACTCTCTCTCTCTGTATAAGGCCCAATTTGAAACCTTCTATACCAATTACCAAGAAAGCTGTTAAAAAGGAGTTTTATTTGCCACCCGATCTACAGTTTCATTATCTTCACGTCGTCTACGTTACTACTCTTCTGTTATTTTCTTAAAAGATCCTCACATCTGTTATTATCTATCCTCCGAGATTACTCTTCTTTCTAAACCCTAAATTCTTCTGGATTCAAATTTGAGAGAAAAATAACGGCAAGAATCGAATCATTTGAAGAGCTGTCGATGAATTCTATGCAGTTCATGGACAAGCAGATCATGGGAATGCCGGGATCGCCAAAAGACGATTTCTTCGATCTTTTGAATCATCCTCAAGAAGATCAAAGTAAAAGTACGGTTGGTGGTGGTTTCAAGAACGAACTCAAAGAGGAGATCCTTCCTAGTTACGATTTCCAACCGATTCGGCCGGTGAGTGCGTCGCGGTCGATCAATCTTGAAGAGACAAATAATGTCGGTGGAACTAGGACTTGGAACTCTGCTGATGCCAAGGGAAATTCGTCTAATCTTAGAGTAAGTTCGTTTGTTCGTTCGTTCTTTTCTCGAATTGTTTTTTTATTTTTAATGCACAATTGTACTTGTCAAAGCTTGGTTCTAAATTTTGGGGTTTTTGCGTAGTCATTGGATGTTTTGGTTTTGGAGGATTAATTGTTCATCAAAAGGTGTTTTATTTGGGGAAAATCCTTGGGTTTTGCGTTTGTGCAATTCTGACGGGTGCGTGGGTGCTGCGATGTAGGGTTTATTTAGGAACAAATCTAGGAATTTTCTGGGGGGTTTTATTGAATGTTTCAAGTGTGATTGAGGATCATTACTTAGTTCGATCAGCTAAGTTTTTGATTTCTTATATCTTTTGTTGGGAAAAGTTGGGATGATAAATTGAGATATTGGCTCGATAATTACTGAGAAGAAATTTTCAAGGGGCCAACATTCGCAGGAATGCAGTTGTCATTCCTTTGCACATTCTGTTGTCAAGAGTTTTCTTGACAAGGTCTGTATTCCACAGACACTTGTTTGTAGTAGTTCTGTATGTGTATTGGAGGAGAAGTTATTTTCTGGGAATATATGATTATGGGTGAATAATTTTGAGGCTTCCATGAAATTTAAACAAGGTAAGAAAGTTGTTCCTGTTAAGGCTGTTTGTGTGTATGTTGTAATGAAAATTTTCTATTTTTCTCTGCATAGTCATGGGTTTTCAAGAGTTCTTAATCTACATTGTCATGGTTTTTCTTTCTAATCAGCAACTTAAAGTTGCTCACTATTTTATCCTGCTAGAGATTCTTGGTGAAATGCATAGCTAAATTTATCTTTTGTCTGCTTAGAAAAAAAGGGACAATAAATGAAAAGAAGTGGTACTTTATTGCACTTCATGCACTGTTTTTCATGCTTTTATTTTGATAAGAAAGATAATTAGATGAATCAACCAAATAGGAATACAAACGGCATAGGATAGGACCAGAGGTCCTGTGGAAAAACAATCAAAAGAGAACAAGATTCAAATTGAATGGTCTAATCCCTGATTGGATATGCCAAGGAATAACTTTGGCATATTCTATGCAACAACGATGTCAACATCAATAAATTACTCTAAATCTAATGATTTCCCTCATTGAATTGGTATCACTATAATGCTTCTAAAACTCCTGTGGTTTCTCCTCGCCCTGCGCTCCATAACATGCCGAGAATCATGGACTTCCCATCAGATGTCTTTTGGTTTCGATTCTCGACGATAAATCTGCTTGAAGGATGCCACTGCAAGTTCTTGGAAGAACCCAAGTCCAACTTTTTGCATCCAACAATACTGGTGGACCAAGTAAATGGGCACTGTAGGAAGATGTGAGCAGCACACTGTTCCTACATAGAGCACATCATTTTGAAGAAAGGAAATAAACAGTTTTCCCCTTTGAAGAACATCAAAGACTAGATCCTATAGAGAACCATAGGCCATTTGAAGATCTTGACCTTTGATGGGATCTTCAACTTCCAAAAGATTGTGGAAGATGTAATAGTGGGATGTGGAATTGATCAATTAAGTACAGGAAGAAAAACTTAGAGATAAAAAACCTAGAGTTGTCAAGAACCTAAACTCTCCTATCTTATTCGTCTTCTTCAATTCTAACGCCTACTAGTCAATAATAAGCTAACCATATAATCGACGTCAACATCAGTAAAGTAAAAAATTCCAAGTTAATAGTGTAGAGGTGGAATCATCAGTGCTACAAAGAAAAGAGGGGATTGGCTTATTATGGGATATAAGAAGAGCGGAAAGTGTGGGGAAAGACACGTTAAGTGGTTCCTCACCATACCGTGCGTCCTATCATAATCTAATTGAAGAACCATCTCCGAAGTTGAAGCTCAAAGAGCTCAAATGTGATATCTCACATCGAATAAATCCTAAACCCTTCTTCCTCTTTCTAAGACTACTACAAAATGTTCTTGTAAATTATGGCCAACATTTTAAACTTGTTTGGTGATCAACATTCCAACCTCTTATTTTAGTTTTATCTCAGAGATAAAGCATTTGGTATTTAACATCTTAACTTCTTGTTATGACATAAGGTGTAAATAATATTAATAATTAAATTCAAATTGAAATAAAATTAATTATTTTGTACTAATAATGTTGAATGATTTAATTTGTTTAAGTTATATTTAAAATTATGGGATATAAAAAGAGCGGAAAGTGTGGGGAAAGGCACGTTAAGTGGTTCCTCACCACACCGTGCGTCCTATCATAATCTAATTGAAGAACCATCTCCGAAGTTGAAGCTCAGAGTGCTCAAATGTGATATCTCACATCGAATAAATCCTAAACCCTTCTTCCTCTTTCTAAGATTGCTACTAAATATTCTTGTAAATTATGGTCAACATTTTAAACTTGTTTGGTGATCAACAATCAAACCTTTTATTTTAGTTTTATCTCAGAGGTAAAGCATTTGGTATTTAACATCTTAACTTCTTATTATGACATAAGGTGTACATAATATTAATAATTAAATTCAAATTGAAATAAAATTAATTATTATGTACTAATAATGTTGAATGATTTAATTTGTTTAAGTTATATTTAAATTTTTGTGAAACAATATTTTTTTTATTTGTTTACTTTTAAGTTTTAAGACATACAAACTTAAAAACATAAAATTAGTTACCATATTGGTGATGTGCTATATTTGGTGGATGAAACATCATTCTATAGTAAATTAGTAATTATTACTTAGATTTGGGTGATGAGAAATCATTCTTAATATAGATGATACATCCTCTACATGTTGTAGACGATGTATCCTCTACAACAAAAAGTAAACCTTCCAATACAATTTGTCTACCTCTTTTTTTTTTTTTTTCTTCTTCTAGAGTTCATCAAATTGTTGTTAAACATTCTTTTTTTTTTTTGAACTTTTATTTAATTAGACTTTAAAAAAGTTAGAGGTTAGAATTAGAGTTACCAACACGACCATTAGTTTGAGGCTTGCATTGTATGGTATTAGGCATATTTCCCCAAAGAGCAGACGAAGAAAAAACATAAAAAACATGTCTCTTTGTCATGCAGTGTGTAATGTGTTTATTCTCACCAACTATTGTTGAAGTTCTAATGGTAAATAAATTATCTTTCATATGCATTCATTTTCTTGGACTATTTTAATTTAAACAATCTTGTGAAATTGTTTTAATCATTTATTTAGATTGTCTTTGATGTTTCACTTGGTTGATGCAAGCCTTAAATTTGCAACACGTATGCAATAGCATAGTTTATGCTTTTAGGCAAAGCCTTGATTATAAACTAATATTAAAAAAATAAAAAATACTCTTTTTGGATAATAAGGAATTCCTATTTGCCTAGCTTCTAGGGTTTTTTGTATGTGAGAATTAGGGGTAGAAAAAACTCGGGTAGGAACTCCTATTTGCCTAACTTGTGTCTGGATGCGGCCCAGTTTTGAGTTTAGACGCATCACTCATGTCTAGGCCTAGTTTACTTTTAAAATTGGGCCTTGGTATTGTCTGAATTACAAGTCTTTTGTTTGTATTATTACTATAATTATAGCAAAATTTAGCCATTAAATTTCATTTCTCTTTATATAATAAATTTATAAAGTATTTATATTATAATAATGCAACAATCATATGTAGGCTTGTAGTAAGAGGCTCTAAGTACATATAATGGGATTGAAGTCAGTCAGCCTCGTCATGACATAATCCCATTACCCTTTTGAATATTTAGTTGGGGGGTTCTTAGCCTGCTCGCCTACCAATCAAAGAGGTTGACAGTAAGTATAAGCTCACCCATAAGCTCGAGGAGCTCTTCGCCAAAGAGCTTATTAATTAATATAATTAGATATTGTATAATTTCTATTAAAAAACTAATAATTAATAGTGATGAAACAATTGAAAAAAATGTCAAAAGAAATAATGAACAACTAAAGGATTCGTAAAAAATAAAGATAACGCGTACATTATGTGTATACACTTTTTCTATTATTTTGTTATTCCAAACTAATAAAGGTATTTTTCCCCTCTTAATTTTCTCTCATATATATAAAACATAAGTCTCAAAATAAAAAATCCTCTTAGAATTTTAATAATTGTTTATGATTACAAACCTTAGACAAGTGATATCTTAAACGAGTAAAGGTGAAACAATTTAAGATAAAAATCAGATAGTACATATTTAAATTCAGACCAAAGGCCTTTATCCAGACCTGACCTAGTTATTTAATAATTCTTTCTTGACCCACTTTATACCTATGTTACCTAGACTCAGGTATGAGTGTCGGATATGGGTACATATCTAGAGGTCCATCTTCTCTATTTTCAAATTTTAGGATACGGGGACTCGGCTAAAAAGTGTCTTGAAATTTGGATTTGGGTACTTGGACAATGTTATATTCACTATGAAGCATGTATTATATGTTGTTCTTTCCTTCTTCTTTTCACTCATCTATTGGTTTTTTTTGTTCCCTCACTTAAGTGAATTGCCACCTATTAGTCATTATCTTCTTTCATGCTTTCTCTTCTTTCCATTGGATAATTCACATAGTAATATTCTAAAATCTAAAGTGTCGGATACATATCCCATACCCATGTCGCATCAGAAAGTGTCAGACATGGGTACATTGGCCTAAAGTAAAGAGTCCAGGCAACACAGCTTTATACTAGGCCAAACAAAATTGGACAACTGGATCGAGACAAGTTTTGCCACCCCTAGTGAGATGGTGGTGTTCAATGAAGTTCAGAGGAGTTTGCAACTGACCAATATGTCCACTTTGGGCTTCATTGAATTGTAGATGTGCTGCTTTTGGACTTTTGGGCTATGATTATGGTGGTTTTATTTGGTAATGTGGACTGGTTTGGCATGTATTGTTTCTGCTCGTGCCCCTTTGTTGGTCTACCTTGTGGACTTCTCAATGTATACTGCTTTATCTAATTCTTTCGTTGCTTTTGTTTTTGTGGTAAAGGTGATTTAATATTTGTGATTTCCTTTTATACATTGCTCTTCGTGTAATCTCAAGTAATAAGTGGTCCTTCCATGATCTGGACAGACGTATGGATCTCTTGATGCTGTTGAATCTGCAAACAAGGAAAAAGATCAAAATGCGTACAGTGCAATAACAGTGTCTGAGATTGATAGAACAATGAAAAAACATGCAGATAATCTGCTCCATGCCCTGGAAGGTGTCGGTGCACGCTTGTCACAGTTGGAAACTAGAACCCGCCACCTTGAGATATCTGTGGATGCCTTGAAGGTAGATCTTGGACATGATAATGGCAAAACTGATGGAAAACTGAGGCAGATGGAGAATATCCTAAGAGAGGTATTTTTTTTTTCCTCTTGTGATATTTTAAATCACCAAGCCATTTGCCACATTCTATTTTCTATGCTTAGTAACTACTAAAAATGAACTTATCTACTATTATGGTGTAAGTATTGAACTCGATCTGAATCAAGGTTTTAAAATTCATGTTGCATAATAATGGTGGTCTCATTTGTAATGCAAAGTGTAAACATTCAGATGATAAAAGGTGTTACCATCTCTTTTTGTTAAAAATACATAAAAGTTCCAAAAAATACATATATCATTAATTAATGGAGAAATATGGATGGTAGGCAAACCATGGACTATTTTTATGTCTTACCTAATCACATAACAATGCCCAAAACTCAAGAATCAATCTTGGTGTATCAATTGCTTCAACTGTCTTTAACATTATTAAAAACTTAATAACCATATATTATAAGTCAAGATCTCCAAATGTTAGGTTTTTAAAAACTATTAAAATGGAAACTAATAGAAACTTGGCAAATAAAATGCAAAGGTATTTAGGTTTTACCACTTGTTAGTTCACATCATCTTTAGGCACTTTTTAGGATTTCAACCTTTTTAGTTATTTTATTATATTCGATGAGGATCCTAGCAATAAACTCAGAGAAAAAATTGCACTTGAAGTTTCTCATTAATGTGCATGTAATCCAACAATGCCTAGTTGATGCCTTGACAACAATGGTAAGTCTCATGTAGGTTGAATCTTTATTCTCACTAGGTACCATTGAGGCTTATGTCTTAGTGTAAGCATTTCTGCATTTGTAATTTTGTGGAAAGGTATCACTCTGTATGGAATCATTACCTAATGGCTTTTGTAGTAAGCTCATGGTGAGCCAGTATGTCTAATTGATCTGCTTCCTTGTACATATTTTTTGATGATGGACAAGGGGACAAGGACTTCTCCTTCTCTGAACTTTTGGATAAGTAATTTGATTCTCCCCATTGGATCCCTCCCCGTTAACAACACACGCATACACCAAATGAGAGATGAGAATTTTGCTAAAATCGTCATGAATAATAGTTTTTGATAGATGTGGTTTTTGAGTTTGGAAAGAGGAAATGCCTAATGAAATATACCTATGTTGTATGTAGTTATAAATTTTATATCAATTATTGGCTTGTAAAGTTTGTTCATTATGCAATGCCACAATTCTTTTTATTGGTCCTTGCAGGTTCAAACAGGTGTACAGGTTTTACGTGACAAACAAGAAATAACAGAGGCTCAGATTCAGCTGTCAAAACTGCAGGCATCCAAGGGAGACCAGCAATCTGAAAACCAGAAAAGCACTAGTCAGATGGATACTGTGCAGCAACCAGTACCTCAGCAGCCTCACCAACCTCTTCCAGGACCTATTGCTCTTCCTCAACCATCTCAACAGCAGCCTCCTGCACTTCCCTCTTCTAATGCTCTTCCTCCCCCAACCCGTCAAAACCCACCTCCAATTCAACTTTCTATCCAATTGCCCCCAAATCAGATACCCTCCGTCCCACAGCAAGAGCCTTACTTTACACCATCTGGTCCTCTTCCAGAGGCTGCACATCAGCAATACCAATTGCCTCCAGCCCAACAGCCACATTTGCCACCACCTCCTGCACCTCACCAACCCTATCAATCAGCTCCTCACCTTCCACAATACTCTCAGCCTCCACAACCAGCTCAACAGAACCAACCAGTTTCTCCGGTCAATCCTTCTCAATTACAGCCTTCATTAAGCCGTCATCATCCTGAAGAAAACCCTCAGCTGCCACCACATAGCTACCCGCCAAGTGTCCGCCAACCTCCTTCAATGACTCTGCCACATAGTGGGCCTCCGCCTTCGCCACACTTTTACGGTGCTGCTCCCCACATGTATGAGCCACCATCAAGCAGACCCAGTTCAGGATTTTCTTCAGGATATGTCCCACCAGCTGGGTCGAACTTTAATGACTCAAATTACAGTGGATCTCCTCACTATGGCAGCTCCTCAATGAAGCCACATCACTTCTCATCTTCCACACCTTCAAGTGGTGGAAGTAGCTATCCACGTCTCCCAACTGCACAGTTATTGCCTCATGCACTGCTTACTGCCAGTGGCGAAAGTGGGCCAAGTTCCGGGGGGACTGGGAACAGGGTCCCAATTGATGATGTTGTTGACAAAGTGGCTATGATGGGCTTCTCGAGGGACCAGGTGAGAGCTACTGTTAGGAAGCTGACAGAGAATGGCCAATCAGTTGACCTGAATATGGTGCTGGATAAGCTAATGAACGATGGGGATGTCCAGCCTCAAAAAGGTTGGTTCAGTCGTGGATCTGGCATATAGGTTTCCTTGATTACTTTGCTGTAAAGGGTTAAAAAAAAACCATGGAAATGCTGTTTTCAGACCACCTCCTCTGTTGGGAGGGACTCTTCACTTGGTTGTGGAAAGTTTTTTTTTTTTTTTTTCTCTTTAATTCTTGTTGTGTGTTGATTTTCTTAAAATAATTGCAGAAACTGTTGAATTGGTTTAGTGTATGGGTTTGTGCCTATCCATCTGTAATTAAACCGTAAGTTTCATCATTTCATGCATTCACTTTGATTATGACTTGTTACTACTGGGTTTTATATATACACATTCAATTCTTCTTTGTTTTGGATCTAATTCTGGTAATTACGAGGATTTTAGTGTATGTCATATGTATATAGACGTACCCTTTTGTCTCCTTTAATTCTGTCTTGTTCAACTAGTGCTTTCCAAATATCCATTTATTAGAAACCCCGACCCTTTTAACTCTTTCAAGATGCAGTGTTACTTGATCTAACCAAAACGCCTAGAAAGTCATCTTTGAGGTTGCAATATCACACTAGAGCTGCAATTTATCTGTAAAGTAGATCATAATCAATGCCTTTGATATTATTGCATATGTATACTAATTGCTAGAGGTAGATCAAAGAATAATAAAAAATCTCGGATCAGTCATGGCACTTGGGCCTTGAGCTGTGTCGCTCTTCTCAACCGGTCTATGCTCCTTGAAGTTTGTTTGTTAACAGCAGAGGCAAAAGATCGAGGCGTCAGGGAAGTAGTGACAGCAGAAGCAACAAGCAGCCTGACAATTACATGACAAAAGAGAAGAGGTGAGGTTTGGTAAGTTATATTGGGAGGGTGCAAATTAATTAAAATTGGCCACTCAACTCTACAACGCCCATGCTTTTGCCATACATTGAATGAACGTTTTGTCCTTTGCAAATGGCCCCCCCACTTTCTATTTTTTCCTTCCATTCCTTATATATTTGTTACTTTCTCTTTGGAAGCGAGTTTCAGTCTCTTCTCAGCAAGTGGGTTCTGAGGCATCGCTGAGACTATGGTCCAAATGCTTGATACGTGTTGATGTTCACACCGTTCAAATTAATTCTTGAACCTTACACCTCCAATTAGGTAGATTTATATAAAGATATGTATCCAAAATCATATATAAGTTAACGTAGTAATACACCACGTCACCACATCACAAGAGAGAAAAAAAGAAAAAAAAATTTTTACCACTCACCATACACATTCACTTATGGTGTGTGGCTTGGTAGTTCTGACTAGGTAGCGAGTCAGGTGTCGGTTTATATATACTAGTGGAGACTTTTGCTTGGCTTGGTTCATGTAATTGAGGCCAACAGCTTTATTATGAGTTGATTTTGATTTGATCCCCATTTCGATCTCTAACACTTTGACTAATCTGGCTTTGGCTTTGTATTTGTGAGTTTATATATATCCATGTAACTTTGTACTGAAGTTTTCATGTACATAAATGGGTCATGAATTACTTACAGCCTTGGAATATACAAGAGAGTTGACGTTGATGGTCCTACTTCACAATTAAGAAGTGATATATATATATATATTGGGTGTGCGTGGATTAAAATGACAGTTTTACAATAGATAAGAATGAATTGATTACATTGAATTAAGGTGTAAATATCTCTGTCATTAGTATTTAGATCTTTTGGAGGAAAATCTTAAACTTTGGTTGCAAGTGGAGGTAACATACATAACTAGCATCAGCGTCCATGTTGAATTTGAGTCATGCATAATACAAACGCCCAAGTGAAGTAGATTCATTAATATACTAAGAATGAAAACCCCAAAAGTAGGTTTTACTGGTTGGGCGATCGTAGTGCTTTGATAATGACCAGAGTTTAAGTGGCCCCGGTGTCCTTTGACAATATGACATATTTACATCTTGAGTTTCACCTACAAAGATTCAGTATGCTTTGTCCCTAACATAGGTAAAGTAGGAGTATTCTCTAAATGTGTCCACATACGAGCGCAATAGGGTCAGCTACTCCTTATAACCATTTAAGAAGCTGAGTAGCTAGTGGTCCTCCTATTAAAGTTAAGACAGGTAGATAAGTTAGGCATGTTCGTTGCTTGTTAAGATCAAGGGCAAAAGCCAGTGCATGCATGTGAAGCCGTGAAGGTGGGAAAGCAAAGTCCTATTAAAAGGTCCTTTCTCCAAGATCTACAAGGCCTAACCGGCTCATCCTTGCATATCTATATATGGATCATTGGTACACTTTATTAATTAACTCTCTAAATTCCACATGCAAGCCTCCCTGCATCTCTTCATCTTATATATACATACAGTTTGGTATGCTTTGAGGACGATCGGGAAGTATATTTAAAAAGAATATTCGAACACCCAAGTCTCTTAACACAGCCACGTGTATTAGATGACTTTACGTTGATAGAAAGGACAGTACACTTGTTGAATATTTTACTTTTTATGTCCCTCTATTAATTAAGGGTCCCTATACAAAACCAAGGATTATGTCTATATATATATATATATATATAATTAGCAAATTGGTGGTCAATTAGAAATATGGGAAAATTCCACCATTTCTATTTGTGATTAGGGGGGTGTGGGGGAAATGGTAAAGGCCAAGGATGAAACTCCAAAAACCTCCGAGGAAAGGCAACATAGAAACTGTGATCAGAAGTGAGTGTACTGTGAAGGGGCCATGTGTTACCATTTGTTGGGAAGATGCTTTTTTCTTTTCATTCTCTCTCTATCTATAAATATAAAAAGTTAAAAGAAAAGTGGCAAAAATGCTTTCCTGCTCAGAGTCTACGTGGCTGCCCATGCATGTTATATAGTCGTCCATCCTTATGTTTCAATATTGCATGGTTTTCTTTCTTTTCTTTTTTTGCATATAAATCTTACTACTAGTTAGATACAAAGAATTCTACACAAAAGATTAGAAAATGAAATGTTTAAAACTATACATTTATTCGTCTTTAAACTTCATAATAACACCGTCGTGCATTCAGAATGTCTTGGTCAACAGAATGAACTACCAAATTGATACTATTTACTTTTATTTTTTTCACTTAGTAACTAATTAAGTTTAAGTTTGTTGGAGAATATATCTAACTAGGGTTAGTGGTCGTCATGCCAACCCCTTAGGTTTGATAATATTTATCATTATCTTGTTTAATAATTTGGGTTTTCTTTCGTAAAATTAAAATTTTTGACTTGAAGACAAGAGACAAAACAAAATGCTATATATATATATATATATATACATATGTGCCTATATTAAGTGTAAGTATGCAAGAATGTTGATATATTATATGGTCGTTCTTACAGCTCTTGGCATATATATATATATATATGACAAGGATGCTGAGACATAATGGTAACAAGTCGTAGATAGAATTTAATAAAACTTATAAGATCTCACGTGTCTTCCACCAAATCATTCTTACCAAATTTTGTCTAGAAGAACTCTGTCATCATCCTTATAATAAAAAAAAGTGACACTTCAACCACCCAAACTAATAATTACATGCATCTTATAATTCATTAATTCCTTTTGGAATATATTGTACCAAGAAGATGGAATATTATTAATGTCGTCAAATAATTCCCTGTCTGAGGACTGCTTCTAGCTTAGAGGGAGGGACTACTAGCTAGCAATTGCAACAATGCTGATGTTACTTTGAATTTAATGATAGTTATATAATTTAAAGAAAGGATTACTTCAGTTCAGCTTATATATATATATATATATATATATATATATATATATGATCAATGGGAGAGCCATCCTAGCTAGAGGACCATGAGTAGGATCTATATAGCTATGTCAGTTGCTAGGGTTCATCAAATGGTCCATATCTTATCATTTAGGTCTCAAATAGTTAATGGTGGTCCAATTTTACTTGTAAATTAAGTAGCTTCATTAATTGTTTCTTAATAGGGTCGCTCAACAGTGTTGTCACCATTAAGAAGATGTTATCCAAATTTGTCATTATTCTTTCTGTATTTAAAAAAAGTATTCGCCACCCTTTTTTTTTTTTTTCTCTTACATAAATAAAATAATACAACATATTATAACAAATTTCCACTAATTTTATTTTTCATATATTTGACATTATATAAATTGCATTAATATAATTGTCAACTTAAATATCCCTTGAAGGAACTAGATATTAAGTTTAGTTAAATATATAAAAATTAATTCTCTCTTATTTTATTTAATACCAAACTTTAAATTAATGACAAATATAATTTTTTGTATTTAAAAATTTAAAAACACAAAAAAAATATTTAATTAGTTAAAATCTAAAAATAATTTTTTAAAATTTTAAAAAAAATTTAATTTTTATTTTTATTTTTAAATCATGAACGAAACGCAGCTTCGAATAACATTAGTCCACAATAAGAAACCAATTTAAATTCTTCAAAGTCCCGTAGAATACGTTTTCTTCTAAAACACCTATCTGCTACGAGATAGCTTCACGTATCTTTGTGGGAATTGCTAATACATATAAAATTATTTTACCTGTAAAAATATTATTCAAATAACAATAAGATCATAAGGGAGATGTATGGTTAACGCGTCATTAAATGGGGGTGTTAGTGGTCGGAGTGGCCTCGTCATCCAATGCAGAGTATGCCACGTGTCTCTTAAGCGTGGTACAGATTCCTCTGTTTGACGTGTTTCCGCTTTCTCATAGATCACGAACTAGTATCAACCGTCATCAAATACTGGGACCCATCAATGATGCAAAAAGATGCGACTTCTTCTTTGTACATGATTACATCTTTTACCTCCTCAACACGTGGAAATATCTTTGATGTCATAATCATTTTATTCCCGCCACGTATATTAGTATATACAGTGCCGAGTCAAAGTTGCGATATTTTTATTTGGTAATAATATCTGCGTTGTCTCTTCTGCGGCTGTCGTTTTTGCCGTGCTGATTCTAAAGTTTCTAGAACGTCCGATCCTGTTACAATCTTGAAACAGCCACTTATCTCGAGGGAGAAGCCGGCGGTTGGTGTTGTTGAATTTGGGACGATTACCAAACAACATGATCCGTGGCAAGTCCTCGTCAACAAATGAAATTTCATTACGCCGCTTCTGTTGACCAGATGAGACGTTTATAGAAAAGGTAGTCAATCCTTAATTAAGTGTTTTAGCTCATCATTAGTACTTGTTGAGTTTACATGCCTAGTAAGAGCAACGTGGCTACTGGCTAGCTGGTCCAACTTATTTTACACATTTTATTATTATTATTATTATTATTATTTAATTTCTTTAACAACATATTGGAGTTTTATTAGACTTTTTTTTTCATAAAGCCAACTTTAACTTTTTAATTTTTTTTTTAAATAAAAGTAAAGCATATTGGTTTGCTCACCATATTCTTTCACTTTGGCATGTCAAAATATCTTAAAGAGGAAAGATATTTTTTTTATAGAAATATTTTATAATCTAACCCTATTAATATGCACGCACTTGCTTCAATTATTGGCACACCGATACAAAAGTGGTTATAGTTAGTTGGTTCTATAGTCTTTGAATCATTATGCTCAATTCTTTTATATCTCAAAGCTATGCTTTGGAAATGCTCTTCTAGCGGGGTCTGATTCCTGATCACACTAAAATACAAATGACAACACATTTACACACACTGCTATACTTTTTTTTCAGCTTCTTTTCTTTAACAACCGTTTCAAGAAAAATGTTTTAGGGATATTAAATATGGCTTAAATGCAACAATACAACATAACTTTCTAACTTTCATGAAGTTGGTCATTCAAGTTTCCTCAATATCAATAGGAGTTACTATTACTGTTTGTATTTGCTGTCGTGATAGTTTATTGAGTAATACTATATTAATTGCGATAAAAACTATGGTCCATTATTTTTAAATTTTTATTGAATTACATGTAATTCAGTGCAATAACAAAGAAAATGATAGAGTGTTGCAGTACGACATTTAAAAGTGTCGACAGTTCGATTTACATCAATTTAATACTCAAACCTAAATCAAATTAAATATAATCAATTTTAATTCAGTTTAGCTTACTCAGTTTATTCCGAATTACCAAACTAAATCGAACCGCACCAAACATAATTAATTTGATTCGAGTTAAAAGTTTTATATATACATAAATTAAATAAATTAAAATAATCAATTATATATATATATATATATATATATATATATGTATATAAGATAATTTTATTTTTTTTTAATGTATATTTAAAAAATTTTAAAATAATCTTTACTATATAAAAATGATTATATAATTTTTGAATGAAAATGTTTATATCATAAAAGAATCATAAACATTAAAAATAAATATTAATAATTTTAATTTTAGAATCGATTTAATTCGATTTAAATTTCAAAGTCTTAAACCACCATCCGAATTAAATTTATCAATTTATATTTTTTTCAAACTTAAATCAAATTAAATTAAACACATTGATTTGATTTAATTTTATAACTTAAATCAATCTATTGATACCTTTGATAATATTATTAAAATGTTTCCTTATAATATAAGGAGAAGAGAATGGCATAATTATGGGCATATCCAGGGCCTTCAGTGCAATGTCGTCACTATTTTTATGATTCTTACACCTTTTTTAGGTGTGCATTTTGACCACCGCGAACGAGAAGACGGATTCCAAAGTCCACTACTCTATGGGCTCTACAATGACATGGTGGATCACTCCATTTAAGTCAAGACTCTCAAGGGGGGCCCTACTACAACTTACTACACTAATAATAAGTGGTAGTATAAATGCACAACACAAGTGAGATAAGCCAATGCGCACGCTCTCATGACTCTCTGTCTCTTTCTCTCTCTCTCATCCCACAAGCACGTTCTCTTCTTATTGTTTTCTTTTTAGATTTTTAAGAAGCTTGACAGACTTCTTTTTTAGCACTTACTTTACTACAGGTTACTGTTTATACAGGCTTTTTATTTATTTTATGAGTTAAGAACAACATCACCATTAATAGAAAGTAAAAAAGTAGAGCAGAAATACTAAAAAAAGGGAATGGAATGGAATGGAAGGGAGTACCGAAAGCTAGAGAAGAGGTGGTCGACTCTCGTTACTTTGAGGGAGCATTAGCAGCAGCTTTAAGATACGCGAAATCACCGTGTGGAGGAGCGCGCATCGAAAGTTGCACTTTAATCTCTGTTTCTCGCGTGTAGAGAAGAAAATCGGAGATTCGAAGTGATTTCTTGCTTCCCACCTTCAGTCCTCATTGTCGGGAACGTGTTATGTTCCGTGCATTTTTGGACCTTTTCCTTCTTCTTCACTTCTTCTTTCTTCTGAAATATGAATATTATTGCAAGATATATATATATTAGTGATTGAAGAGTTTCTTTAAACCTCTCTTTTTCTGCTTCTCTCTGTTCGAAACGCCACTGGACAGCAATAGTGCAATGAGTTCCTTTCTCCAACACAACCAAAATTTTCAAACATCTGTCCAATAAAATCCGAGACATCCGAGACATCCGACTGCATCAGACCAGACACTTCTTTCTGGACGGATTGTACAAACCCTAGAAACCTCAAAGACCGAGACGAACAAACAAGAGCATCGAGACAAGAAGATAAAGGAAAGGACCTTCTTCGTCTTAGGGCTTCGAGCGAGCATCCAAAGCCTCCGAAACCACGAATTATTATCATGTCTTCTTGAGATTTTCAACTATTACCGATCTTTTCTCTTGTACTTTCTTTTTCGGACGCGAATCACATCACTATCTGCATTTCATTGGCCTATACAGAGCCGACAAGCATGCATTAATTCCCCATCCGCTTCCACCATCTGTCAATAGCGCTTCGTTTCCATAACATCTCTAAATATTATTTCACTTCGCATTTGCTGCTGTTGGAGACACAATCGCGCGATCAGAATGGGAAAGATTTCCGACGAACCGAAGCGAGCTTCCAATAATAGCATCTCATCGCGGTATCTGCTGCTATTCTCGCTCATGTTGAACGTGAGCTTGTTGTTGAGCAGATTCTCAAGCGAGCTTAACGGTGCTGGTTCGGGAGCGAGCTTGTTCAGTGTTGGAAAAGAAGAAGAAGAAGAACAACAACAACAACAGAGGAAGAGAAACACAGTTGAGGGAGAAGAAGAAGAAGAAGCAGAGCTCTCTTTCACTTACGCTTCAGCAAAGAAGGAGGCGCCGATGTGTGGGGTTTCGTACTACAAGGCGCACGGTAGCCGCAGCAGCAGTAGTAGTAGTTCTTATTGTACGATCGGAGAAGAAGAAGACGTCGTCGTCGTCGTCGTCGGCAAGGCGCACTCTTCGGAATCTGTTATCAATCTCGACCAGTAAGTGAAGTGCGCACTTAATTGAATTTTTATTTTTTATTTTTTATTGGACTTGTTTCTAGTATTGTTGATTTTGGTGAAAGGGGGAGGGTGGAGATTCTAATAATTCCTAATAAAATGAAAGTCAAGGGGTGAAAAGCAAAAAGGTGTGGCTTGTTTGCCTGTTGAAACAAGTCACATAGTCGCAAGAATCAAGATGGTGTAATTTTGATGGAGAAAGCGTTGCAGGCCCGTTGGATTTTATGTGGTGGTGGTGTGGTTGTAGACAAAGTAGTCTAGAGAGTGCGCTTTTTCGAATTTATGGGCAGAGCAACAGGCCCAGTAGTTATACTGGTGGGTGGTGGGAGATGTGCTGCTTACTTTTTTTTTCTAGGTTCGAAATGCCAGTTTTGAGAAAAAGAAAGAAAGTAAAAAAAAAAAAAAAAGGAGAAATGGTTTTACGATTAAAAAAAATATATATTTAAAATCATATTAAACCCATCCTCTTGATGTGGTGACGATGAGTGGTGGGTTTTTTTTTTAAATTTTTTATAAAATAATAATTTAATAATATGTTGTATTGTCCTATACATATTTTAAATTATTTTAACATTCTTTAAAAAATTATGGCCTTTAAGTTATTTCAAGATTGGAAGTAGGTGAAAGTCTCGTCTCGAGTGCCACCGCGTAGGCGTAGCAGAGTTAGGGGTGTTGAATTGGCCGCACGTGTTGGTGTGTATCCGATATCTAGAATCTTAGTAGACGCTGGGAAAGCGGAAGAGGCAACCAAGGGTTATTAGTAGGACGGTGCGGAGTGCGCACTCATCGTAGCATTAGCGTATGAGTTGAGGTTAGTCGAACTGGGTCCGTGTTGGTGTGTATCCGATATCTAGAATCTTAGTAGACGCTGGGAAAGCGGAAGAGGCAACCAAGGGTTATTAGTAGGACGGTGCGGAGTGCGCACTCATCGTAGCATTAGCGTATGAGTTGAGGTTAGTCGAACTGGGTCAAATTGAGAAGAGGACAGACCAGAGAATTTAATTTTGAAAGACCACTAACTCTAATTTCTTATATTTAATAGAGATCTGGCTTCAAGTCCCAATTTTTGGCATATTATTATATCGCTTAAAAGAAATGATTAGCATACATGTTTAATTATAACACTCATTTTTTACACCTTCTCCTAGTCTATATTGGATGTTTTTGAATTATGTATATATCCAGTGTATCCCTGTGGGGGTGTGTAAGTACAGATAAAAAAGGAACTTTTTAGAGTTTGGCTCCAGAAAGTTTATGTTTTTATGACAGAGGCCCTAAGTTGTTGAAATTTAGATTTTAGGTCTTCTGCAACTCATTGGTCCTTATTCAATCAAATCGTTGTGACTCGGTTGACATGTCTGACTGTTTTGCCCCTCTTTAATAGTAACTCACGTGATTCACTCGGTAAGCAGAAAGATTTCATCGGTAAAAAGAGAAACCAAAGAAATACCTTAATTACTATTTCCTAACAATCGTGCAATACTATTGATCGATCACCGATAACTAACCGACAGATCATCGATCGGTAACTAACTAACATTATGGCCGAACGGTGATTTATCGGTTACCAAAGAGCTATCGGTGATCGAACCGTTAAGCAGCGGTGTGAACTTATAAATTTATATATCGGCTACTACAAGGGAGGAAGAAAAGAGACTGCATCGGTAAAAAGAGAAACCAAAGAAATCAACCGAGCATTTTACCCAAATTGCTATTTCCTAACGATCGTGCGATACCCCTGACCGATTACCGATCGATCATTGATAACTAAATCTATATATCGGCCACAAACGAGGAAGAAGAAAGACCCCATCGGTTAAGAAATATATAGTCGGTTATTGAACGGGGACCAACCAGTTAATAGCATCTCATGGGGTCTCTTTGCTTACCGAGGGGGTCATGTGAGTTGTTATTAGGGAGAGGGGCAAAACAATCAGGCACGCCAACCGAGTCACAACGATTTGATTGAAAGATGACCAATGAGCTGTAGAGGACCCAAAATCTAAATTTCAAAAACTTAGGACCTCTGCTATAGAAACATAAACTTTCAGGACCCAAACTCTAAAAATTCCCCCAAAAAAATTGTGTACGCGTGTGTATTTGGCAGAAAAAAATTTATGTATATATCCAGTGTATTTAATGAGCTACATACTGAAAATTTGTGCAAATCGCCCTTGTCATATTTTAAACCAGTATTGCAAATGGAGGGTTCCAATTCGGAGTTTTTTTTTTATTATTGATTTTCTGGCACCTGAGAGGTGTCCTCCTTTCCTTTGGGCGAGACTAATCCTTCCGGACTCGAGTATTGCAAGGCGTTGGGGTTAGCCCTCCCAACAGGGGCGGATAAATGGGGACACGCGTAGGCTCGAATTCGAGACTTGGATTTTAACCTCACTTATACTCAATTCCTTAGAGTTGAGCAATAGAATAGGCAATGTTACCAAGAGAGCTTCATGAAATCTGTTTGATGCCATTTTTTGTTTCACAGCACTATTTACAAACTAACTGTTGGATTTTCTCATACTAATGTTGTTGACGGTTTGGACTTTGATCCCATCTACAAAATTGTCCCCATTTTCTGTCTCCCAAGCTTTCTCTATCTACTTGTGATCATGACCTAGCTAAATGGAATGGATTCTTGTTGTTTTGCTGTTGAATGAAAGTAAAAACTGTAGTTTGTTGTTAAGTTAATCATCTCAAGTTGATATTACTGATATATACTTGATCTTCTGCAGTGGTGATCCAACAATATTTGAAGCATTTTGGCGAAATACAGGAGACAAAAGTAGTATTGTTATATCTGGATGGGAATTGATGAGCTACTTTTCTGATGTTGGAAACCTTTGTTGGTTTTTGGAGCCTGAGTTTGCCAGACAGATCAAAAGGTTGCACCAGGTCGTTGGAAATGCAAAGTCAGAAGACCATCACATTGTGGTAGGAACTGGTTCAACTCAGCTCTTTCAGGCTGCCCTTTACGCTCTCTCTCCTTCAGATGCAACTGAGCCCACCAGTGTAGTCTCTGCTGCTCCATACTACTCTGTGAGTTCCACCAACTCTTGCATTTCCACATAATAATTCATTTTAATTGGAAGACAACAACGTACTTAGCATGCATCATCAATTTCCTTGCTCGAATCTTTAAATCCATTATTGGGAGAAAGAAATTGAATTGTTAAAATTCAATAATCTTAAAATGAAATACATTAGAATTGGTATTGATATTATGCCATTATATTTGTATCTATTGTCTGAATTCTTTTGGCTAGTGTATTCTAATAATAAATAACTCAAGTTAGACACATAAAAGAAAAAATTTCAACCTTATGTGTTTCTTGAGAATTTTTGCAAAACAATCCTCCGGACTATGGCAGATGATCAGTTTCTCAGGGACCATTTAAGGTTTTACCTCTTGTGAATATACTTCATTTTGACCATTCACCCACACATAGTATTATCTTGTCATGCGTTACTAGTCTTCTCCTGCTGAAGACAATGATACATTCTTTGTATTATTGAATTACGAGGAATTCTTTGTAAAATATATTAATATTAATGTTGTTCCTAGTCATTGGCATTATTGTTGTTATTGTTGCTATTATTATTGTTACTATTTTTTTGCATTGATATTGTTTAGGAATTTCTCATAATAATATTGTCTTGTTCTTTACTTGCAGTCGTATCCATCAATAACAGACTTCTTGAAGTCTGGGCTGTACAAATGGGCAGGTGATGCATACACCTTCAACAAAGAAGGGCCTTATATTGAACTTGTCACCTCACCAAACAATCCTGATGGCTATGTTAGAAAAGCTGTTATCAACCGAAATGGAGGGGTCTTAGTGCATGATCTTGCTTACTATTGGCCACAATATACTCCAATTACCTCTCAGGCAGACCATGATCTGATGCTTTTTACCGTCTCAAAAAGCACTGGCCATGCTGGGACGCGTATTGGGTAAGCTGAATGTAAAATCCTCTTCCGTCCTGCCTATGTTTTAATACTGCTCTTGGGTTGAGCAAAATATCAATGGGGTATGCTATTCAATTGCATGGATATTTTAGAGTGGTTTGGTTGGTAAAGTTACTATGTACTAAACTTAGTCTCAAAGAAATCTTATCATAGAAAATTTCTCAAATTTAATGTGACCTAGTTGCATCAAACCTTAAAAAAGCACAAGATAACAGAAGAAAGTATATCAGAATATTAGGCCCTTTGTACGTTACAAGATCTCCCTCAGGTATGTTTTAAATTTTTCTCAGGTGGGCCTTGGTTAAAGACAAAGAAGTAGCCAGAAGAATGACCAAGTTCATAGAGCTCAACACCATTGGTGTCTCAAAGGATTCCCAGTTGCGAGCGGCAAAAATTCTTCAAACAGTATCAAATAGTTGTGAGCATCCAGAAGATCCTGACCACCCTGCAGAGAGTTTCTTTGAATATGGTCGTCATGCGATGACCAAGAGATGGGAACAACTGAGAAATGCAGTGGTACAAAGTGGGACATTCAGCCTCCCAAAGTTCTCAAATGATTTCTGCAGTCACACTGGAGAGACCACGGAACCACATCCTGGTAATGAAGATCATATGAATTAATCATACATGTATGAATTTTAACATACTAATACTGTCAAATTCATGCTGTTGTGCAGCTTTTGCTTGGTTAAAATGTGAAGGGGAGATAGAAGATTGTGAAAGCTTCCTCAGAGGTCACAAGATATTAACAAGAAGTGGTAGGCATTTTGGAGTAGACCCCAAGTATGTGAGGATCAGCATGTTAGACAGAGACGAGACATTTAATCATTTCATAGAGAGGCTCTCGAGTATCCGCTCATAAAACATCTGAAAGCTACACCATTTTACTAGTACGTGCATCCCTCATTTTCTTGTGCCAGATTCTACTGATCTCTACAAAATGCCATTTGATGGGGTTCTCTATTTTTAAATTTTCTTTCATCTGCTGTGCCTCTATTTCATAGCATACATACTCTTTGGGATTTGGTCCATTTTAGATCATTCTTCTACTCAGTTTTGGTTGCAGTAAAACCATCCTCCACCGGCTTGTCAATCGGTCATGACACTTGCTTAGCCAGGCTCACCATAATATGCTGTCAATGCCAGAAACATTTTCCCCAATTTAAATTGTATAGTTGTAATAATAGTAGCTGCTTAGTATAAATCAGAATTGATGTTCTTGGACCAAAGAATAAAACTAGTTTTCTTCTTATTCTGTTTGATATATATATATGGTTTAACCCTTTGACTACTGGGTCTTGGGTAGCATTTGTACCCCAAAACAGAAAAAGGGTATTTGAAATTAGGATCATGTGTCTCGTCATGTAGCATGTGCAGAGCATGTGAAATAGCATCAGAAGAGACATAATGGTGTTTGGCAACATGAATACCTACAGAAACCCACTTTTGACCTTTTTTTTAATTCCCAATTTAAATGTTGTTAATGAAGCATCTTGGCACGTGTAACACATTTGATCACCGGCAAAGATAACAGGTTTGTTGTGAGTAGTAGATGAAGCCAAGACAGCTGTAACATGATCCACAAATGTCCTCATTTTTTCAAGTATCTAGCTAGAGAGGCAATCATAAGTAGAAAATCTTGAAAATGGTGGTTGCAGAGTCAAATGAAATTTCAAACTTGGAAAAAATCAAAATCTCAATTGCAACCAAGTTATAATAATATGGTATTACGATTAACTGTGGCGCGTTTCAAGTTAAGATGTTCACCTCATGTTTTCCTTTGCTTCGTCCTGTCTCCAATTTATCTAGAGTCTCCTCTAACTAACCAAGCAAGTGCACTGCATGTGAATGGGAATAAAAAATGGATGGCTAACACATCACATTGGTGTGTTAGAGGTAACTGAGATTCTAATAGAGGAACACAACAATGAGAGAAGGGCCCTTTGGACTTGACCATTAAACCAATCCTACAAATGTGGTGTGGTTAATTAAATTTAAACCTCTAACCTCATGAATAGTAAAGGAGATGTTGAATCATTTGAGCTAGATGTACTTTGAAGACATTCTACTAATTTAGTACAATTAAGGTAAGAATGAGATTATCAATCTTTTAATGAACATTATCATTGATTTTATTCTGTTTAATTTACAGATTTTTAATAATAAAAGGACAGCATGATGCTCCCGTTATTGCAAGTTACAGTGAAATTAGAGGATGCTACGTACATCAATCACCCACTACATTCAATAAAAAACTACAAATTGAGGGGGAAAAAAAAAAAACTTTCAGTTTAGAGGCTGAACATGTAATGAGATTGAATGATCACATTAAAATCCAAACAAAACACAAGAACACAAAGAAGCCTACAAGATCCAAGAATATTTCGACAATCAGAGGAAAAAAAAAACATATTATAAATCGTTGACCCAAGTAGGAACCCAACAATCATTGACCACTTGATTCACACTTGTCTCCCCTAATCCAATCATCTCCACCATCTGCGTCCACATCTCCATTAAATCCTTCCAATTACCTTAAAATTTCTTCTCTCTTTCCATTCCACCTATAATATAAATATGACTGCGGCAACATTGCCAAATTGCAACAAGGAAGAACAAGAAATTGAGAAAAAAAGAAAAGAAAAGAAAAGATGTGTGGAACAGATAAGCAACCTGCTGGCACTAAACGCTCTTCTCCTTTGAATCAAGAAGCCAAAGACAAGTGCATTTCAAAGCTTTCCTCCTCTGATTCCATTATAAACCTCGACCAGTAATCCCCATTAATCTCTTCTCATCCTTCCTCCCTTTTTAATTTATTTCCTTATTAAACTCTTGATTTTCTTTATCAAACAGCTAATTATCTGATGACCCTTTTGTTAATTTGCTTGTTTAATTGCTTACTACAGCGGTGATCCGACGATGTTCGAGGAGTACTGGGAGAGAATGGGAGACAAGTGCACTATAACCATTACTGGGTGGCAATCCCTGAGCTATTTTTCTGATACAAGAAACATTTGCTGGTTTCTTGAACCCAAATTCGAAGACGAAATTCGAAGATTACATTCTGTTGTAGGCAATGCAGTAACCGAAGATCGTCATATTGTGGTCGGCAATGGGTCCTCGCAGCTGTTTCAGGCTGCCCTTTTTGCTCTCTCCTCTGCTAATACTTCTGCTGAGCCCATTAGTGTGGTCTCTGCTGCTCCATACTACTCAGTGAGTTTTGTTCATTTTGAAGTAAAGGGCTTTTAAGGTCTTCAATTCAATCCCATTTTTTAGCTAAAATGTGTCTGATTTTTGTATACTTCTTTAATCTCCTGTTGCAGTCATATCCAGCTCTTACAGATTATTTGAAGTCAGGGCTGTATAAATGGGCAGGTGATGCTTGCAGTTTCAACAAGGAAGAAGCTTCTTCTTACATTGAGCTCGTCACTTCCCCAAACAATCCTGATGGTTTTATTAGAAAATCTGTTGTTAACAAGACTGGAGGAACCTAGTTCATGATCTTGCTTATTACTGGCCCCATCACACTGCCATCACAGCTCCTGCTGATCATGAGCTAATGCTCTTCACTGTCTCCAAATGCACTGGACATGCCGGAACTCGAATCGGGTAATTGAATTAAGATGGCCCAGAACTGATTTCACAGTGAATTGCTCAAAATCAGAACGAATTGATTCAGTTTTCTTCTTTGTTCTTGGGTCATTTTTCAGGTGGGCTCTTGTGAAAGACAAGGAAGTGGCAAGAAAGATGACCAAATTTATAGAACTTAACACTATAGGGGTGTCGAAGGATTCTCAGCTGAGAGCAGAAAAGATTCTTCAAGTTATATCAGATTCTTGCCAATTAGCGAGGCCCCGAGACGCCATCGGGAATTTCTTCGAACACTTGAGGGGCCAAATGGCTGAGAGATGGGAAAGATTGAGAGAAGTCGTGAAACAGAGTGGTTTATTTAGTCTTCCAGAATACCCAGTGGAATTTTGTGAGTTTTTTGGAGAATTCAGTGAAGCAAAACCTGCTTTTGCCTGGTTGAAGTGCAGACAAGGGATTGAAGACTGTGAGAGCTTTCTCAGGAGCCATAAGATTATTACTAGAAGTGGGAAGCAATTTGGAGTGGATGAGAAGTATGTTAGAATTAGCATGCTTGATAGAGAGGAGACATTCAATCTTTTAATACAAAGGCTCTCCACAATCCAATGAAGAAGGAAATTATAAGAATAATGTACATTTGAGTTTTAACTTTTCTCATTTCTGATTAAGTTATAGTGAGAAGCAGCATTGCTACCCTGTTTCTCATTCCTTTTTATTTTTCTGTTTTGTTAAAGGCCTTTCTTCCTAAAATTACTTTGTATTTATTTACGTTGTTTGGTAAATAAAATGTTTTTATGATCTAAAATTATATTCATGCTAATGTAAAATATGATGAATGGTAGGTGTTCTTTTCTCTTTTTTCATTCACGAGATGTGATAACGTAGCGTATTGTCAAATAAGTGTGGTTAATGACCTAACAAAAAAGAAAGAAGAAAGAAGCAGTACTTAGAGAAAAAAATTTCTTAATAGCAAAGTGTTATAATACACAAGTAGTGTAGCAGGAATCTTCTTTTGCTTTCTTGCATCCTTTTCCTTGTAGGTGTGTCCATCAAAGGCACCATATGAAATCAAGGGCTCTCCAATAGCATTGACGACACATCCCTCTTCACACAAAAATAAACATATTAGAATCATGGTTTAATCAAATCTTTAACATATATTTACTTGATAAAACAAATTTTATCCGAATAAAATGTCAATCACTATTTGATTTGATGGTAAAGGCATCCCCCTCAATCTCAAGGACCGAGGGTTCCGTCTTTCTTGGCTTGTAGGGCCGCCTTTCTCGAATCTAAAAGGACAGCACGATAAAAATATAAATAAAAAAACATATAATTAACTCCAAGTGAGTAGAATAATTAAAACTTTTTTTTAAAATAAAAATAAAATTAAAAATTACAGCTTCCTTTATTTTTTCAAAATAAAAATTTATAATTTTTAAAAATCTAATGAAAGATACATGGACTACACCCTATCTTACATCTTAAATCTCAAATAAAAATTAAGTTATAGCGATGAATTTATAATTGGATGGGCATTTATGATTTTCGCATTTTAAGCATTTCTTTACTAAGTGATCAATATAAGATTTGGACATTCATGATGTCAAAATATAATAATAATATTTATTAATAAATTACAATTACTTTTACTAGGTTTGGGATCATTTTCTAAGCTTAGAAAAAAGACATTATAACTTCATCTCTTACAATTAAAATGGTATTTGGCATTTCATACAGGGGATACCTAAGTTTTTTTTTAATTATAGGGATTTGGGCAATTATGATGCAAATAATATAAATAACTTAGGGCATGTTTGGTGCAATTAAAAAAAACACTTTTTGAAAAAAAAATCATTTTTTGAAAAAGCTAATCTCAATAAATCTCTACAGAATACATGAAAGGTTGTTTCTCTACTGCAACTTAGTCAGTAAAGCAAATGTAACTGCTCAACCAAATGGAGCCATATAATGATAAATGATTCAATAAAAGCAAGTAGGGGAGTGATACATCCAATGTGATCACCTACCACTGTTACAAATTCTTTGTTTGATCATCTTACTTCTAAAAATTTATACTATTTGAGACATCAATAATTATACGCCATCGATCTTCTTCAAATCACATTATGATGGACGAAGATCCATGGTGCACATTATTCAAGTACAGTAGTAGACCCGCCAGGGATAGATTAGATAGTTGCTCATTCATCCATATATGGCAAGTAAAAAAGGAGTTAATTAGTCCAGCCTAGATTCTTAATTCTGCCATCAAAATTTAAATGTTTTTGCTATAAGCAATTATTTTTATTGCTTTATGAAGATAAAAGAGAATCTACAAAAGATGCTCTTAAGCTGCCATGCATGCAAAAATCTTTCCAGCATCCTCAGATAAGATATGATTCAATGAATTACAGTCTTATCTGACTCTGCTCTATCTACCATGGATCCCAAACTTACCTTTTCTCATCTCTCTTCTTTATCCCCATTTTATATATTACATTTGAAAACCTCAGTTTTTTCACTTGTGAGTTTTGCAGTAAAAGTAAAATTACTAGTAGAACAAAGCAAGATGCCTGGTAAAGAGCAATCAGCAGATGTTCAAAAGCCCTCTTCAACAGATTCATCAACTGAATCAAAACCAGAGAACTTCACAAGGAATATCTCTTCCGACTCCCCTGTTAATCTTGATTTGTAAGTCAGTCAGCCAAATAAATCCATTATTAGCTTCTCCTATATTTGTTTCTTGTCTTACGTCCCGTTTGGTTAAGTCCTTACAAATTACTTTTGAATTAAAAATAATTTTTAGGTTATTTGGTAACAATTGCTTTTGGACTAAACTATTGTAATTTGACAATTTTTTCACGTTATGAAGGAGCACTTAATTAAAAAAAAATTCACAAACGTTGTATCAAGCATACCCTTATACAAAAAATTGGATTAAACATAAAATATAATAATAAAGTGACTTTGTAATATTTCTTAGAAACAATATATTTTCTTAGTAAAAAGATTTGATTAAACATTTTTATTTTTTTTTTGAAGCTTTTTGATGGACCCCAACTTTTTTTAACTAAATTAACTAACATCTTATGCAGTGGTGACCCAACTATATACGAAGAGTACTGGAAAAAGATGGAAGACAAGTTCGAGCTCACGGTGCCCGGATGGCGTTGTGTGAGCTATTTCTCTGATACCCGCAATTTCTGCTGGTTCTTAGAACCAGAATTGGCAACTCAGATTCGGAAACTTCACAGTATTGTGGGAAACGCAGTAACAGAAGATCGCCATATGGTGGTGGGAACAGGATCATCTCAACTCATCGCTGCTGCCCTTTATGCACTGTGCCCACAAGACACACCTGAGCCCATAAGCGTCGTCTCTGCCGTTCCTTATTACTCGGTATCAAAATAATATCTTCAATTTCAATTTCTATAAGCGGCCAGCCCTGTTTTTCTGATTAATATTTTCAAACTTGTGAGTGTGTATGTGTGTGTTTTCTTTTCATTTTGCAGCCTTACCCGGCAATTGTGGATCACTTGAAGTCCGGGTTGTACAAATGGGCAGGAGATGCTTTAACATTCAATGAAGAAAAGCCTTACATTGAAATCGTTTGTTCTCCAAACAACCCAGATGGAAGCAATAAACAAGCTGTTGTGAACCGAAAGGGAGGAACAGTAATTCATGATCTTGCTTATTACTGGCCCCAGTACACTGCAATCACTTCCCCTGCTGATCATGATCTCATGCTCTTCACAGCCTCCAAAGCCACTGGCCAGGCAGGGTCCCGAATTGGGCAAGTTTCTCAATCATATTACTATTCCTTTGTTTTTTTATTTTGATTTCCATCTAGGTATCTCTATACTTTAGGATATGAGACTTAGAGGAAGAAACGGAATAATAAATCTCTCCTTACGATGTGCCTCCGAGAATTGAACCCTAACTTTTATAGCCTTGGGACTCAACCTACTTTTACTATTCAACTACTCGTTGGTCAATCATATTACTGTTCAACAACAACTTAAATGATACATTGTTAGGCTTTTATTTCTTAGTTATAGCTTATAAGGCCGAATAGTTTTTAATATAATATTAGAGTTTTAGTTTTGTAAAAGGTCTTAAGTTCGACTCTTGTTGTTGACATTTGTTGTCACGACGCCCCTGACGTAGGCTGACGTCATGACCGGCATAGTATATTATACACCGTACATCTCATATACAATATACAATATACTGTCAGCCTCAACAGACATTCACAATAATTTCTAAAATTTTTAGAAATTTTGACAGCACCTCTACATAAAATGGACAATTCACATTTTTTCCTAATGTACCACAAATCAAATCAAAGATATATATATATATATATATATATATATATATATATATATATATATATATATATATATATATAAATAATCATCACATTCATTCCACAAAATTAAATTCTCACCTGATAAATATCTATGATCATCTCATTCCATCATCACAAGCATTATATAACATTACCACACAACTCATCTAGGTGATATTATATATATAGTATGTGATAATTATATATATCAAAATAACAAAAATATAACTCATTTCCTCCGAGCATACATACATATACCAGATGAGCAACCACGTGATTATCACTCAACGAATTTTTTCTTTTCCCTTCAACTCGGTACCTGAAATATTAGAGGAAATGGAGTAAGCAATCAAGAAGCTCAGTGAATATATTTCTTGATATGACAATTATATGCATTTAGGAAAATATGACATTTAAAATCATTTCAAACAGGTATTAAAACATGCATTTATCAACGAATATCTCATACATGGCAACAACATAGCTTTCAAGAGTTTTCAAGAAAACAATGCATCATTTTTTCACGAAATCCACAATCTCTTTCCTTCAAGGCAAGAGAGCGAGTCTAACCCTTGTATGGCTGTTACAAGGTAGCCACAACCTCTCATTACCCAATTCACAGCCACTTCAAGGATCTTCAATCCTTGTTAGGATAGGCCTACTGAGAATGAGGTTACGCATAACACTCATCCGGGTCTAATTCCTAACGAAATGACACCAACTTGCATTTGCAAGTCTCACATGCTCCAATGCTAAAATGAAATCATTTATGAATGCAAATTAAAACACAATGCAACATTATATGCATAACATATTTACATTCAAACATTTCATATATTTAAAATGTCATACGAGAACCAAAATCAATAAAATATACTCACAGTCACTTTCCAACTTAAACTCAATCATCGTCGCTTTCGAGTCCAGCTCCAATTTAAATCCAACTAACTCAACCTGTCACAACCACTCCATAATTCAATTTCTCAACTCATTTCAAATCACTAATAATAAAGATCTACCTGAAAAATATTATATCTGTGAATTTAGATTCCAACTTCATTTAGGACTTATAAGCAGTTAAAGAAACTACTATCTCATTTCCGTAGTCAATCTAGATCTTTCCACAAGAAAGAACAGTGAAAATAGAGTTCCAATTCATATTTTCACTAATTCTCAGTTTATTTTTCTACTGGAACATATATCAATTTTATTAAAAATCTAGAACATTCCTAAAATTATTCTGTTCACATTGACACGTGTAAACTCCGTCATACTACCATTCTACTACCTTCAACAGGTGTTTTACAAATGTTTTACACGTTCACAAGGGCATCCAAAGTCAATTTTACTCATAACAATCATATATTTAGCTACTAAAAATATCAACGCATATCTAAAAATCATGATCTTAACATCGAAACGTCCGGAATTCAATTCTCTACGACTCTATGGTCTCAAACCGGAGTTTCATTGGATTCTAATTCCATTTTATTCACTGGATATGATCATAGCGCTATTTACAGTAATGTTCACGTCGTCACTATTTGTTAGAAATATGTAAATTTTTACTAAAATTGTCAAACGGTCTCCAAAAATCATGAAATTAGCATCAATGGACTCGCAACAATGCATTCTACCATTCTATAGCCTTAAACTGGAGTTTCATCGGGTTTTAAATGATTCAAACGTCTCCAATATAAACTCTAACTTCCAACAAACTTCCAACGGCTATAAAAATTTCAAATTAATACATAAATGGAATCGAACCACATATTCGGGGTTGCTACAGTCTAGGGAGTGTTTTTTCACCTATCGAACAAATTTTCATCCAAGTTGGGTAAAAACCTCAATTTTGAAAACGCCGTAAAACGGCTTCCATAGCTAAAATTACTCTGCTATAATCATTACATCTAGCTTAAATATTAATTTTACGAAGAAATAGAGTGAAAATCACTTATCGCGAGTCCCGATTTGACGTGAATCACGCGTTCCTTCCTCCGTTCTCTCCTTTCTCTTTCTCTTCGTTCGTTCTGCTTCTACATTCTCCAGCAACTTCTTTTCATTTCATTTTTTTTTTTAAAACAAAATTAGATTTAATTCAACTCTAGTTTTTTAACTTGTAAGCACCCATATGTATCATCTTCATTTAATAATTTTATTTATTTACTAATACTCTTTAAATATAGCATGTATTTTTATATATGCATATATTTGTCTCTTACGTATAAAATATGTGTATTATATATCTCGATATACGTATAATTTAACGTATGTATTTAATTAAAACTAAGTGTTACATTTGCATTGTTGATATTTGTCTTTTTTGACTCTCTACATGCTAAGATTGCGGTACAAGTGAGAAGAAATATTAATAATAGCTTGATATGCATTGGTGAATCAAAATTTATGTGTTATTTTCAGGTGGGCCCTCGTGAAGAATGAAGAAGTTGCTCGGAAAATGGTCAGGTACTTGGAGATCAATTCCATTGGAGTGAGCAAGGATGCGCAGCTCCGAGTGGCAAAAGTCCTGAAATTTGTATCTCAGGGTTGCGAATTATCAGGAAAAGATGATGAAACTGTTTTCGATTACGGCCGGCGATGCATGACGGAGAGATGGGAACGGTTGAGAGCTTGTATCGAAGGCAATGGAGTTCTAAAAGCGCCAGAGCACCCAGGAGAATTCTGCAATTTTTTCAAAGAATCCATTAAAGCTCGCCCTGCTTTTGCTTGGTTGAAGTGTGAAGCAGATGGGATTGAGGACTGTGAGGAGCTTTTAAAAGCAAACAAGATTCTTACTAGAAATGGGAAGTATTTTGGATCAACCAAGAACTATGTTAGGGTTAGTATGCTGAGTGAAGATGAAACGTTTGAATTGTTTCTGAAGAGGTTGAATGGGCTGGTTATGAAACCAAAAGAGTGAGAAAACATGCATCATAGTTCATACATCGATATATATACATCATTATCATAAGCGTTATTGGATGGACAATATTAATTAATTTGCTTCATTATGGCCCTGTTTTGAAAGATGTTATTAGTTTTTTTGAATACAGTAATTTATTTTTAAATTAATATTGTCACTCCTCTCTCTCTTGGGCCTTCTTATGATTGTTTAAGGGATTTAAACTTTTTAATACTCAACTCAATTTAATTCAATTATGTCTCTTCTTAACTATATGAGTAGGCTATATAAATTTATTTTCTTTATTTTGTTCTAACAAGAGCTAAATACACATTTAAGTTATTAAAAAGTTAAATCTTTCTTTAATTATATCTGTCCACTTTACTTTAAAAGAGATAACGATAAATTAACTAGTTAAAAGAATATATTAATTAAAGAATGCCGTGCAGACTTGCGAGTCAGAGTCAGAATAGTATAAAGTAGAAGTTAAAAAAAATATTAATCTACCTTCAAAAAATTACAATATTATAAATATAATTACACCTGATTCTAAAAAAAATACAATTACACTTTCACACGTTTTAATATTTGTAACAAATAATCTAATGAGTGTAAAAGTATACTTGCATATATATATATATATATAGTCAGTTAGATTAACAAAGAATATTGTCTGAACTTTTTTTTTTAATCTTTTTTAAGTCGATCAAAGTAAAGCCATTATTTATTTATTTGAACCGAAAGTTAGCATTGCTAAATGCCAATGAACAATAATGCTAATTATGCTAGCCAATGCATGTTGTGTTAAAGCAAATGACGTTAAAGGTACATGTTAGAACTTATCTACTTAACCTGTTAGGTTTCAACTCCTAAAAATAATCATTTTGTCCACAAATGTTCACTAGCTACTATCATCAATCATTTGTAAGAAAAAACTTAAATGAATAGGAAAGTTAGTAGATGAGATGACACGGATCATAATCATCCATAAATTCATTTAGAATCCTGATGCATACACAAACTCAAACAAAAACCATCAATAAATTGGTCGATAAAAGCTAAAACAAAAGCAATTGACTGCAATCTAGCTAGATTTTCCAATAAATGGTTGATTCTTAAATTCTCACAAAAATGATGAAGCAACTTCCTGGCTGCGCATTAATTGAACCTTCACAATACCCATATTACATAAACGCAAAGATAAAAACAAAAAGGTAAAAGGAAACACAAGATTGGTAAACTATCGTTGAGCAAAATAAAAAACATACAGACTTCCCACCACATAGCATTTCATTTTTCTCCAAGATCAAGATCCCATAAACTGTCTTCATAAGCACTATATATATGACACGGCTCTTAAATAAGTCTCAGTTCGTACTCACCAGCCATTGTTATGTACCTCACCCATGGGAGAGCTTGGTACCCACTCTTCTCAATGATTTTCAAGTACCGGACCTGCAAAAAGGCCCATATTTTTACATATAAGCATAATTAACAGCCATAATTGAGTATGTCTTTGCAAACAAAAAAGGATGCCCCAGGAAATGATTCTCCAGCAAGGCCAGCCTAGTGCTTGGAGGTTTTTCTGCTGAAGATAATACTTAAAAAGGAAAAAAAGTAAAGGGTTCGCAACTAACAAGGACATCTTAGTTGCATAAAAATGAACCATTTCATATAAACCAACTAATGATAACGTTCATAATGTCCTTTGAAGCAGAGATTGTAGAACACCTAGACGTATTACTCCAATTTAGACTAAAAGAATAAAAGAGATAACATGCTTAAGCATCCCCAACCAATCTTCATTACTCTTAATGATTTCTGGAGCATACTCAAAAGAAGGATCAACTATTCAAGAAGCGAGCTTGTAGCAGCATCAATGCATACAAGTAGGAACTATAAAAGCTCTCAGAAATGATAGCTAGAAGTTTCCTCTTCTATTTAGGAGCCTAGGTTGAGAATCCATGGTACTAAGGATGGAATGTTGGAATGTAGAATGAATAACAGACTATAACATTCTAACTGGCTAACTTGTTTACTGTATATGAAGAAAATATTTCAGGCAATAGGTGATACTTGGAACATATAAATATTATCCAAGTAAATAATTTTGATAAACTTTTAAGAAAAGAATATTAGCATGTTGTTGAATGGTGAAACATAATAAATAAATAAAATCCAAAGTAGCTGCTTAGAAAATGAACCACTTAAAACATCAAGATAAAAAACAACTTAAAAACGCCAAGAAAAGAAATAAAGCAAAATTGATTCAGACAAACACACCTGTATTCCAGATACAGTGAAATATGGTATCTCAAACTTTACACGTATAGGAGCTTTTCTCTCAGGCATAGCTTCTTCAGCAGTAATACTGGGAAAACTAAATTCTGCCCTCAACATATACTCCTAAACAATTGGATTTCACAGATAACATAAGAACAATGCCCAGAGTACAATTATCATATACAAAATGCCATTCTTTCACAATCCAGGTCATCAAAGTTAGGTCTATCTAAAACCAAGATAGAGAGAGAGCCCATTCACCCAGAAATAGGGTAGAAAATTTTCACTAACACGTACCTTGCCACCAGGAAAGGATTTTATTTTCCAAACCAGAGCATCATTCTCGGGGGCATATGAAGCAGATCCCATGGATGTCCGGATGTTAGGATTGGTGGAATCAGATGGCACAGGCAACTCAATTTCAACATTTGTAGCAGTACTGCACAGAAAAAGAACTTGTCAATAAAATGGGGGAATTATAAGAGCCAATCTCACCAGACAGCCGGAGTAAGCAGACAAAATGTTAACAAAGTAGTCAGGGAATATAAGGAACAATTACAGCAAATATGAATGAATATACCTGCGCTCCTTGAACTGGCTGCGAGCTTTTACCATAATCTCTGTACGACTTCTTGAATGTCTTTCAACTTGTGCTTCCACCCAAATCAAAGGTTTAACCTGAAAGCAGTTGAAGAGAGACTCACTAGAATGATGCCAATTTAAATGTATTGTTAAAAAGCCCCTGAAGAAAATCAGTTATATATACAGAATGAAACATAAGTTTTCATTGCACACTTAAAACATTAAATGTAAACCTGAGTGCTAAGTCTGTATGTCATCAGGTCAAATGACCCATCAGGTGGTATGAAGGATATTGTCCTGTCATTTTCAAATCTAGCCAAGCGCACACACCTAAACAACAAAATGAGCTGTCTGAATGTGAAGTTGTAATGAGAAAGATAAACTCATGCAATATTCAGCAAGTAATTACAAGAAGTTAACAGACTGCAGAATACTACTGCAGCAAAGTATGAGACTTCATACTGATGAAACTTGATATCATCCAAATCAATGGCTTTTCCTTTTGTAGTTCGACCTTGAGCCTCCAGTAGAACTCTATCATTTAGGCCAAGCTTACACTCTGGCATACCACTGCAACAAGTAATTCTTGATTAATTTGTAATCCTTGTTCACTTGATTATCAAATATATAAGATATCAAACAGGTACAAAAATTTGAATGGAAAAGACAGTAAAACACACAAGGAATGGATGGTGAGAAAAGAAAAAAAAGAAGGAAAGAAGCCTAGCCCAACACTCACAAGTTATAGAGATCAGTACAACTCAACTCAACTACATGAGATGAAAGTATAATATATGAATCCACTCTGTCAAGGGACCAAATCTTCAATTATATTAGAAATAGCAATATGTTTCTTGAATTCAATTTCGCCTTGAACTTTGTCACTTAATTTGAAAATTAATTCGATTCAATTAGACATAGAGAGTTTTAGTTAAGTTTTGTCAACTTAGAGAAGTTCAAAGAGATTTTGCATTAGATGTTAGAGTTATTAACAAATATTTGAAAGAGCACTAATACAAATATAGTTATACACTTGTAACAAAAGAAAGTATTAATTTAATGGGTTTGAATATGTTTTATGTAGTCAACAATCTTCGATGAACTCCATGTGCTAAATGAATTCTCCTCTTGTATTTTGTATATTAATATAAGAATTCAATCCAACTCTGCAATGCCTTTTCCAACTACAATGGGCTGGGTATATTGACGAACAAATTAAAGGTTATTACCCTTTTTTTTTGTAATATATCCTAGTGTACATGCTCATGTGTCGCACATGAATGGTCTAACATATTGGTGTAGGGAATAGTGGGTTTGTCCCACCAAGGTGGGACCAGTCACCCCTCGAGTTAAGGATAGGTAGGTTATACATTGTTTTTACTCAAATAAAAAAATAAATATAATAAAGAAAAACAATATTGATGAAAAGTATTAATAGAAACAATATACATTACTAATTCAAAGTTGGCTAGTTGAAAAGGGACGTGACATTGGGCACGCATCATGAGAATTAGACGTGGGAGTTCTTTAGCCGTTACAAAACTCAAGTGAAAAGATGGAAAGAAGAAATATGTTTTAAAATAAGAAATTATATACGTGACTATAAAAGAAAAAAACAAAAGTTTTGCTTGAATTTACTACATTAACCTCCTTGCTTGAAATAAGAAATGTTACTTGATGGATATTGTATGTGTAACAAGTTATTTTATGACTTTTATGCTTGACATATATAGGAGATATATGGATTAATTACACGTAGTTTGAATTACAAAATCTTTTTGTTCAAAATAAGAGTTTCGTAAACCTTATTTTGATTCTTCCTTTAGTGATTCTTCAGTTTCTCTCCATTAAATATGAAATTGTAATTTGATCTCATAGTTTTATTCTTAAGGAATATTTTCTTAAAAAAATAGTTGATATCAACATTGATTTTTTTTTTCTACTTTGTGTTTGAAAAGTAAACATACTAAAGGATTTTTTTTATTTTATATAGATATTTTATCTAACTTTGATGGAATTTTACTTCTTTTTTTCAAAAGAAAACTTTGATGGAATTTTAAAATAATTTGATATTAGTTCATTTGTAATGGGATGATTGAAATATCGGCAAAATTAGGTGAAAATCAGAGAATTTTGTCAAATTTTCATTCTATGCGCATATTTGAGTCACCCAAGTGTATATAAGGGTGTAAGTCAACCCAACTAACCTAACCAAACCGAACAAAAATCAATGGGCTAGGTCGGGTTCTGTGGGTTGGTCGAGGTGTTCGACATGGGTTGGGTTTTAAAATACCCAACCTAAACAGTTTGGTTTGGGTCAAGGGTTGACACTTTTGAAATCCGACCCAACCCAACCCGAACCAAACTACATGCATAACCCCAATATCCCATTAATGCATTGCCCAAACCCTAAAGTAACATATTTAAAACATATTAATGTTTATTATTGTTGAATTTGCAGGTTGATTTTGGTTGTATTTCAAACATACTTGATGTTTATCGTTGTTGAATTTGCATATGAAATTTATAGGTGATCACTTAAAAGATTATGATATGGGCTGAAATATATGTATAAAGTTTACTTAAATACAACTTGAAAATACATTAGCCCATAGCCCAAGTCGAAATCTCAACCCAAATAACCCAACATTAGGTTGGGCGAGTGGCAGAGTTGAGGGATATAAGGTTCTAATATAAAATAGATTCTGAGTTCGAGTCTCCCTACTCATACAATAGCATCTTAAGGTGTTTGTGGCCGTGCCCCAGGGAACTAGTGGGGGTGGGCCCCTCGATACCCCTGACCTCAAAAAGAAATAAATAAATAAATAAAAGAAATCTCAACCCAAACTAGCACAGTTTGGGTTCAATTCAATTTTTGCCAACCCAAATTGTTTGGGTTGGGTTAGGTTGAATTTTGGCCTTAACCCGACCCAACCCGTCACACCCATAGATGTATCATATGGTTGAACCCCAAGAGGTGTGTGCACATTTGTCATAGATTGATCTTGTTGGTGCTTTTTTTGACCCTAATCCATGAAAAACTTTTGCATCATCATTGAGTGTCCTAGTGACCTAGACCTTGAGGTTGGTGGAAAATAGAGAGGTTTTCAACAATAATGTTTTCATCTATTCTAAGTTTCTAACTTACATGGTTCCACTAGAGTGCAAAATTGGGTATGTCTTTTTTTTTCCCTCCCTTCTTCCTTTTAAATATCTATCATTAAGAAGAAAAGAATTAAATAGTTTTCTTAGCCATTGATAGAGCAAAGTGGAGAAATTACATTCTTTATGTGGTCAAACCCATCTAGTTGTAAAAGAACTTTTTAAGTTGAGTTGAGAAAAACAGAATACACAACGTGATACAAACTTCAATAATTTGTGTACAAGTATAGAGTACCCTTTCATGAGCATGAATAACCAATTCCATTATGTTATGAGAAATAACCACAAGGTGAAATCTTAATTCTTCTACAAATATATGCTTACTGAGCATGAATAATTTAAAAAATAAAAAAATAAAAAAAATACTAACCGAGAGCAGATGAACAAACCTCAAATATGTTCTCATCTTTAATGCTCCAACGACATCTGAGCGAATTATTTGTCCATTGCTGTTGACGAGAATGTTCACACTCTCGACCACATCCAAAAAGACCTGAACAAAGACAAAGAGAAAAATAAAAAATATAAAAAAAAAGATCCATGGGACATAATGTATTGTTAAAAGCAAAGAAGCGGTGGCTCACATAAGAAGCAAACCTACCTCATTTTTCTTGTATCGTATCCCTTCACTACGCCAAGACACAGCATTTGTCACTGCCATAGGAGGTCTCTGAGTGACTTCCATCCTGTAAGCATCAGTCTTGATAAACTCACTAAGAATTTTTGCTTCAGTATACTGAGGGTAGCCAAAGTCCATCATTTCATCAAGCAATTCATACTGTCAAAAATAGGACAACAGCATGACTTCATCTAAATGCCAATAATGGTATCTCAATCATTTGCCAAAATAAAAATAAATAGAAATAGAAATGAATCAGAAATATCCATACCACGACCACAAAATTGTCTCTCAGTGACTCCTCTTCTAATTCTTCAAAATAATGCTTAAACACCTGTCATAAGTAATGATGGTTTGCACTTCAGGTTAACCTCGTTTGGTTCATCAGAAAATCCAAAGCCCTACATTAATTCCACTTCCTGTTTCACTAAATTCTACAACACATTTTGCAGGAATCCAATAATGGAGTAAAAAAGAAGCATGATGCAGTCTTACATCTACTACCCGGTGTAGAAAGAGAAGAAGACTGGCAGCATTGCAGTTCTGCCTTGATGCCGTCATCAGGTAAACATTGCTGTGCTGTATGAACATATAGGTAACACCATTATCATACACGACCGGATCTTGGGACTCTGGATCACCCTGAAGCAGATCAAAAGCAAAGAAAAACTTAATCGTGAATTTGCAGCACCAGAAAGGCGAAATTCGAACTCGGTCGCAAACAAAACATCGAATCCAACCATTCCAAAGTCCAAATTCATGAAAACCAAAATTTGATCATAACCAAACTTCAACAAAAGGGAAGGACTCGGAATTCAACCCTAAGACTTCCACAAACAAACACCAAATCCAGGTGAAGCTACCAAAAATTAATCAGAATTCATGAGCAGACATATCAAATTCAGTAAATCTAACAAAAATCTCCTCTTAAACCTTCCAATTGGAGCACAATTAATCGAAAAACAAACAGAACAAGAGCCCAACAAAAAAAAAAAAAAAAAAAAAAACCTCCTTCTCGATGAGCTTCGTGAAGAATCGCTCGGCCTGAACTGCTGAGACATCGCCCCGGTAATCACGCCACACAAGAACGCGGCCCTTGATGTCGAGAAGAAACAGCGCCGAGGCGGCGCCCGCCATTGATTAGGGTTCGAAGAAGATCGGATCAGATCGGAGTTCTTCTACAAACGGATCTGAGGAATTTCAGAATGAGAGAGAGAGAGAGAGAGAGAGAGAGAGAGATTGGAGAATCGAATCGAAATCTGAAGCCTCCGCTTCAAAACGTCGGTGATCCCATCATTTCATTACCTGCTGATTGAGTTTCGTTCCCATCTCTGTGTCTGAAAGAGGGCACGAGAACGATAAAACTCAGCAAACCGTCCCCCAAGTTTTTTATTGAGCTTTAACTTTGGTTACAAGCTCGCTCACTTCCATGGAAAAATTTTCTAAGATAATTTTATTCTGATTTATAATTATTTTTATTAATTTTTATATTTCAATATGGTGTTGTCTATCAAAATAATGGGGTTTTTTTATTACCTTTAAAACATTTTGAAAAGAACGTCATTTTGTTTATAGCATGAAATTTTGATTCTTTTCTCATAATTTTTAGTTTATCATTAATCACAAAGGAGATGTTTTATTATATTTATTACCAAAAAATGTTGGTTAAATGTAAAGGTACTAAAAAAAAGTGATCTTGGAAATTTAATATAATTAAAGAAATATTAGATATATAATAAGTTTATTAGGTTAGAAATGAAGATCAATACAACTGATATCATTTAACATCAATCAAGGTGCACAAATGTCTTACAATTGATGTCATCTAACATTTAAAAAAAAAAAAAAATTGGGTACACACTATTCTCCACTTATCCTTACTTCATAATAGAGGTGAAATCGGGTAGGGTTAGGTCGGGTTTTTGCCTCCAAATTCAATCGACCAGATGAGGTCGGGTAGCAACTAGTCCAACCCGATGCCACCCAACTTAAGGTCAGGTTGGATTGGTTAGGTTGGAAAACCATTAAATAGTCTACTTTTTTTTAAAGCTTAACAACTACTATTTAAGCTTTTATTAGTAATAAAATATGTTGAATTATTATGTTAAAGCTTATTAAAATACTATTTAAATTTTAAAAGATGAGATTTTTCTTTTTTGAGAAAATTCATATATGTACAAGTTAAGATAGTCTTAAATTTGACTTATGAAAATAATGATGAGTAGAGAGTTGGTGGGGTTTTATAGAGAATGAGAATCTCTTATTCTTTCCAACAAGCAATGTAAGACTAAAATTGAACTTTTTTTTTTACTCTCAAACACTCATCTTATGATTCTTATCAAATTTTTATTACCATCTAACCCAACAATTAAAAAATAATAATTGAGGGTTACGAGAGTTCTTAATTAGAGGCCATGTATTTAATATTTTTTTTAATATCTTTGTTAGATATACATACATACATGTATATATATATATATATATATATATATATAATTTTTAGAAGTGGGGTCGGATGTGATCGGGTTGCTAAAAAATTAACCCAACCAATCTAACATATTAATCAAACTCGACCCGACCGAAATGGTAGGATTTGGTGAGGTTACTTACACCCCTGACTTCAGAAATATATTATATCTGACAGTTTAACTAATTGGTTTTGGTTTAGTTCTTGATTTTATTATTTTAATGTATAGTGTAGTGCAGTTGTTAAGTTATTGGTTTCATTATTTGATTTATGATTTAGTTGGTTTTTTTTTTTTTTTAATCAAATGATTTAGTTGGTTGAACCTATTGGTATTGGCGGTATTGCAAACTCCGTCATTTATTTATTTATTTTTTCTATTCTTGGCTTCATTATTTTTCTTATAAAGAGCATTCTTGCTTATTTTCATGGGCAAAACTCAAATCTTCATATGTGAAAAAATAGATTCGTAATAATAAAGAACATAGACGAGCAAAAATAAAATCTCCACTTAACTCAATAAATTTTGTTCTCAATTTGTAGACAAATTTCCATCTGAGAAAATAAATTTTGTTTACAACGTGACTTAAGAACATATAAACCCTTTTGCATCTAATATTGTGGGCTCGCAGCATACGCAAGCTACAAAGACCCGAAGGTAAGAAATATTCATAAAAAATTAAGAAATGAAAAATTGAAGAAATAATAATAATAATTTATTGTATTCTATATTATTAAATTCCAACATTCCACTTGACTGAGTGTAGGTGCGTAACATATTCTCGAGCCATTCTTGATGGCCCAAATCCAATTGCCCACACACGTCCCACGTGGCACTTACTTCTACATGCCAATTTTTTAGGGAATACAATACTAAGATGCAAGCAAGCAAAAAGAACCCAAAAGTACCGTAACCTGATACAAACATTTTAATTAACAGCAATAACAAGGAAAAGGAAAATTAAATTAATACACCCTCCAAATTAAAGACAAAATTCACTCGTCTTCTTCTTTTTATTACAATACATGACATGCATATAACTACCGTAAAACCTCGATAATCAGTAACCAAAACAGATCAACAAAACAAAACCCAACCCAACCCAACCCCATGTCGTAATAATCATGCATCATCAACCCTTCCTCTGGCCTTCCTGCGCCTGCTTCTGCTGCATTCCCTGCCCCAACTCCCTCGTCCTCTGTCCCATTTGCGACGCCACGACCCGCAAGTGATTGATAATCCAAGACAGAGACGACAGAGCCGTGATCCCAAACGCACCCGACAACAGAAACCCCGTCATCGCCATCGCTATGGTTATGGCCGCAGGGAACAAGACCGGGCTGAAAATCACGAACAGAGGCGTGGTGAGAGCGAGTCCAATGATCGAGCCGGTGAGAGTGAGGCCGGCCAGGACCAGCAGAATGCCGCCTGCAGGGACCATGGTTACCACTGCCAGGACTTGGGAGGTTGATGGCCGCTGGCTCTGGGACTTGCCGCCGAGCTGGTGGCCGGGGCGCTGTTGGAGTTCAGCCATATATAGTAGTGATGGTGATGGTGGTGGTGAAGTGGTGATAGTGTAGAAGAGAGGGGGGATGTGGGAGGTGAATATAAAGAGGGGAGAGAGGAAGGGAAGCGTGGACGTGTGTTGGTGAGATGGGTGCTCAAGGCTTGCATGAGAAACAAGTTTGCTGAGTGTTGCAAGGTATATGTTGCCACTTGTTTGTTGTTTCGTGGGTTGGTGAATGGACTGTGGAGGGGAGGTTTTTTAATTTAGTTAATTTGTGATCATCAATTTTACTGATTTTTATTTTTTGATTTAGAATTAACTTTTCAATTCTGTAAATATTTTAATTAAACATTTTTTTTTAAAGAAATTGAGTGGTCTGCGTTTATAAAATGAGATACCAGGTAGTGACGTACATGTTTTTATAACAGTTACCGGACTAGCTATATGCAACAACCAGAAAATAATTGTTAAGATGGAGAACTTACATTTGATTTTTTTCTTTACGTTTTTTGAATTGTTCAAACTAAGGTCCAAATAAAGAAAACTATACATGTTGAGCACACATTTTTGCCACCTATAGTATATATGTTGGATGAACAATGCTACTTTGATTAAAAATACTACATCAATTGCAATAAATAACTGTCACGTTATCTTTTAACTTTAATACATATAAAAAAAAATATTTTTAATAAAATTATAAATTTGATGTGGATGTTTGACACATTATATTTGTAGTAATTAGTGTGAAAATTTTAATCTCCTTAACATTTTTCATATTGAATATTGTCAAATTATAAATTAATACTTGATTCAAGAATATTTAATGTGTCAATGACCTCCAACTCAAGTGATCATTGCACTTATACGGCCCCGCTACCAGTTTAACGTTTGAGTCTCTTGCAAAAAGAGTGGTTGATCATTTCCCTTGGTTAAGAGTATTAAATAAGTAATAATGTCCACTTTAAGGCAAGGACCTAAGTATCCACTTTAATTGGTAAAGCTTATGTACCATTTTCTTACTAGAGCCTAGACATTATCGTTGTGCTCACTTATTGATTTGCTTGTTAAATCTTATTGGGTCTCATGTGACCTCTAATCATATATTTGTAATCGTCAAAAAAAAGAAGAAGAACATATCAAAAATAAATGCTGAAAGTGTGTAAAAATTATTGGTGGACATAGCTTAAAATTAAGCACATGAATTTTTTCTCAAAAATGGAGGAAAACATATAATTGAAAAGTGAGAATCAAGCATAAGCATTATTTAATTCTAGTGATATTTATTCAAACATCTTTACTTATACACAGAGGACCAAGTCCTCGTCATGGAATAGTTTTTGTAAGCGGTTAGAGAGTTTTTTTTTTTATGTGTGAATACCTCTGATACTCATATAGAGTGCTTCTATTTTTCAATAAAATTGAATTCGTTTATTATCAAAAAAAAAAAAAACAAGAAGAAAACCTTCATTTGATATTGAAATTTGATTAATAAGTCCTCGACAAAGTACCATAAAATTACAAATGGAAAATGATGTGGGTACTAAACTGGAAAACTAACTGGTGTACTCCTTACACTGAGGCCATTAAATCATCCAAGAGATACATGTGTTGCATGAGTGCTTTAAGATGATTAAGGGCTTAGTGTTGGGAGTACATCCGTTGAATTTCTACCTGAGTCTCCTCGGACCATCCTATATAATGAATTGGTTAATTAGAAACAGACTTATTGGCCATCATTTATGGAATGGGCCTGAACCAATCAAAGCCCAAAGAGGGGGGCATGTGCCCATAATTGCATTACTTACACTGGGAAGGGAAGGGAAGGGAAGGGAAAGCGTGAGCAGTTAGATGGGTCCTACTTATAAGTTATTAAAAGTTATTCAACACGGAAGTGACGTTTCTCCTCCTCCTCCTCCTCCTTTCATTTTCTGTCTCCTCTTCTTTTGCCTTCTTTTCCCTTCTCTTTATTCATTCAGTCACAGAGAGACTCTCTGAAGAAGTCTCAGTCGACACCGATGGATTCTGAAACCAGCCCTTCTTCTGTGACTATTTATCTGCTACTGCTATTGCTGCTAATAGTGTAACCCCTCTTTACCCTACAAAACCTTCATAAAGCCATATCATGCTCTCTCTCTCTCGCACTTTCCACCATCTCTTTTTCCCTTCTCTCCTGCTCTTCGTCCTCCTCCTCTGCTACGGCTACTGTACAAGTACAATACGTCATGCCCTGCTAAAAAATCTGATCTCTAAGGCCCCCCACACGAAAGATTTTTCTTGATATACGTACGCCAAAAATCTGCTCTTTTATTATTGCTTGGTCCCAGTATGCCCTCAGACCAGTGTGTCTCTCTGCACTTGACAAATCCTCTTGCCGCGTGTCTCTTCACCACCAATTCCCCCTCCTCTCCTTCTTCTTCTTCTACTTCATGTGGAATGTGGGCCTCTTCGGTCTTCTCTCGCTGTTTTGGCCGAGGATTTGTAATTGTGCCTACATTTTTTGACGTGACCAACTCATCAAAACTGGAGTGTGAGACTGAGAGTGAGAGTGAAAGAAAGGTGTTTACAGTTACTGGGATAAGGGGCCGACTAATTAATATATATATATTCAAATCTTGAGAACATTAATTATAATGTACATCAATATATACCAAAATGATCCCTTGAAACTTTTGAAGAGCGCGCCCATTACCACTAATTTAAGACCATATAAAGATTTTCAAATATATATATATATATATATGTATGTATAGTTTTATAAGTAAAATCAATTCAAAGAAATCAATATTATTGTGCGGATACATGCATGAGGGGAGTACTAAAACAATAGAAGAATATGTACGCAAAAATAAATTTATGCATGTGATAATACATTATATTATAAAAAAGAAAAAAAAAACACACACACACTCCACTCACAATACACCACATTATTGTCGGTATAGTTTTGGATCGTAAAAGTATTTTTGCGTATATTGTACACATACTATACATATTAATATTTTAATTAACAACTAAATCTTAAACCTAAGACTATGTTTGGTATATAATTTAAAAATAATATTTAAAAAATAAAATTATATTTTATTTTTAATTAATTTATAGTTTTTAAAAATATGTTTGATATCATATTTAAAAAAAAAGTTTTAAAATTTAAAAAATAAGGAAAACTTGTTTGGGCTGCGTTTGACATCGAATCAAAAATTAGCTTTTCAAAAAATTAGAATATAATTTCATTTTTAGTTAATTTATAGTTTTTAAATTTTTGTTTGATATCATATTCAAGAATTGTATTCAAAAATTAAAAATAAGGAAAACTTGTTTGGTTTGTTTAACATTTCACGCAAATCAAGTGGAAAAAAGTTGATGTAGGTCCTATCAAGTACAAAAAAAACTCAAAAAAACAACATTTGTATGTTTTTTAAAAACAAGTCATTTTCTTAACATTTTTCTAAAAATAGTTTTTAAATCCTATCAAACCAAACAAGTTTTGAATAATTTTTTTCAATTTTTAATGTCAAACACAATTGTTCTAAGATTTTATACAAATCAAGTAAAACAAAGTTTACGTGAGTCACATCTATTACAAATCAATCAAAAGAAAAACGTAAATTCTCTATGTTTTCTAAAAATAACCATTTTTTTAACCTTTTTCCAAAAAAGTTGTGAATTACAGTGACCCAAACAAATTTTTTACAACTTTTTTCATTTTTTTTTGTTTTTAAAACCCGGAATTAATAACAATAACAAAGTTTTTTTTTTCACTGAGAATTAGGTTGTAATAACAACTTTTTTTTTTCTTTTGAAAAAAGAAAAAGAAACACTTTTTCTTTTTTTTCTTTTTTTTTGAGAAAGATACTTGTTTCAAATTCCTACAGTTAAGTAATGTAACGGGTTGGATTAGGTTCTGGTGGTCCTGACTATAGTTCTCACTGTAGCGCGCCGAGATTTCTTGTGTCAGCGGCCTGCAGGCCCTGATCAGCACGCTTCGATGTTCGAGGTTGGACGTGCGAGCTTCGATCCACGACCCAATTTACTTAACTTTTGCAGAGCCAGATGGTAGGAAGTAGGAAGTAGGAATTAGGTATTAAAGAGGAACTATATATTTACAGTGTTATAGTCAGCAGTAGGAGTACTAATCCGACACAAACATCAATTACCAGCTTGGTATTTGTTTTGGGCGTGATCTTCTAATCATGTTATATATATATTTCAGAGCCTTGTGAGATACACATAATTGCCTAATAATATGCTTTAGAGATCACCCCAAAAATTCTCTAGCGACTAATTAAGCTCGATCGAATCATGAGTGTACAACAGCAACACGGCAGCTTAATTATATGATATATCAGCTTGATCACCAGCTGATCAGATTGTACGGTCGATGAGTTGTGTGACTGCGTAGTGTATTAATTTCTCTGCATTTGTGAAGTGGGAAAGGAAAGAGCTGACAAAAAGGGGAAGTTTGACAGAAACGTTCACACATTACAAGACACGATTGTGCATGGCCGAGTCTCTGGTCATTTATCTCATGTGTATGCTTGAGAGGAAGAGATGAGTACTGATAAGAGGGAGAAAGAAAGGGGTCAAAGTTTTATAGATGAAATCATGTAATCATCTCAGATCAATCATGAACGATCTTTTTTGCTGGCTAGAGACTGGACACAATGTTAGAAGACAATGAAATAGTAGTTCTGAAAATCTGGAAAAAATTGTCTAATATTGTATCTCAAACTCCTTACTCTCTCTCTCTCTCTCTCTCTCTCTCTCTCTCTCTCTCTCATATATCCATATATAAGCTTCCAACATGAAACACATAATATACATGCGTTCCCATGGTGCTAATTTATCAATCATTTAAATGTGAACATTTAACACTAGCAGTACTCTAGCAAGCTAAACATGCATATGCATGTATAATATATACAAAGAAAGGAAGACAAAAGCGAGAGAGATTGGGGAAGGACTAGTTTTCATTAATTAATTGGCCCTTTTGTCCAAGGGGAATATGATTACAATAGGGAAAGCTTGGGGACTAGAAGGGTGAAAAACCCACTATATATATATATATATATATATGTTAACCGACCCTCACATGGATGTAGAAGCTATATAAGAAGTCCTTTTGTGGATCCCATGGGAGGAGCAGGTTCTGAATGCACTGTGTTTTATTACTGTTATCAGACAGTGTCAAGGATAGATAGAATTGTGTGTTTTCTGTGGGAGCTGATGATTCACAAGCTATCTACCACACAATGTATAAAGCGAAAGTGGTCAATTATCAAATGTAAAGGAACAAAATCATATAAGGGAAGCAATGCAAATCCAAGCTATATCATCAGGTACATGCACCAGTTCTCTTCCTAGCTACATTTGTAAGACATTAATTCTTTCTGTGCTATTTACGAGATCAGTTTACTCTTGAGTGTGAATATATAAAAAGTTTTACTCTTAACTGACATTGCTATATACTGAGACTGGGGTTCCAGACCTACGCTGAATTTTCAAGTATTTTATATAAGAGTCTTCTGATCTCAACCAAGGGCTAGTCTATACAACTACAAAGCAGCTTAACAATTAGCGGTGTATTCCAGAGAAAGTGATCAAGCAGCTGTGGTAGACCAAGTGTGAGAAGAGTCTAAAAGAGGACTAGAGCATAGAGCTTAGGTCTTTCTTTTCTTGAACATAAACAATCAAAAAGCATAAATTAATGAACTCCTTGCACAGATTCTTAAGACACAAAACTGAAAAACATGAATATAATTCACAAGTTTCATACTTCACAATTAAATCCGGTACTACTGAATCCACCAAAATATATGGCCATGGAAATGATGAAAATGGCCAATGGTCTAAGACAAATTAAATTGGCAAAACAAGCACACCACACAATGAGTCATGATCAGGAGCTGCAATTCCTAGATAATTGGTACCTCAAATTCTTCTTAATTTCACAGGTTCCCTTCACCTCCTCTTTCATGGATGTTTCCTGCAGAAGTGTTATCATTCCATGGAGAAGAATATGGGAGAAGAAAACTAGGGTTCTGATAGAAATTATTAGAGCCTCCATTTCCCATCCTTGATCTCCCAAACCCACTTATGGGTCTCTGTTGATGATGATGAGAATTAGGGATTTGTGGGATCCCAGTACTCCCAGGTGGTGCAGGCAATCCTATCGGAATTTCGTTGCAGGCATAGCGAATCAGATCTGCATTGGCAGCATCTAGTTCAGTCTGGAGCCTTTGTACCTCTCTTTGCAGGAATGAAATGGCTCCGACACAGCCATACACAGGATCCTTCATCCGGGCTTCAGCTTCATAGGCAAGGGAATTTACTGCATCTTCTCTCTGATGAGGAAGAAGCTCATTAAGAAGCTTTGTCACGTTGCTTGCACCAAAGATTTTGTGAACATTGATGAATTTCTGGGGTTCTTCAGGTGGAAAATAAGATGCAAAGATGCAGCCCGGCATGCATTTTCTCCTCAAGAATTTGCAGGCAGCACAAGGCGAGTTGGAAGAGCTGGATGAAGACATCCTGTAGATATAGAACTGCTGCAACAAGAAATACCCACAAAAATATTCATCTTTAATTTAATTTAATTTAGTTTTGTACATATATCCCTTATCAGAGATGACAGATATTTCATATATAAATAAATAATTGTATAACATCAGAAAGGAGAAGTTTAATCTTGCCTACCATTGTTGTTACCTATGTAGGCATTTTCAAGCAAACAAGGGTTAGGGTTGCTACAGTTTGATTTAACACTGAAAGCCCGTGAAACTTTTCTGCATGTTCAATTCCCTGTAACTGGAGATTAATTAATTTTGTTTCTTTTTAATAATCTTCTTCTTCATCTTTCCCTTTCTATTAAAAGCACTATTTTTCTCCCCCCTTTTCTCCACACACCTGCAAGCACATTTTCTCTCTAAATTGGAAATTAAATTAACAATATCTTTTCTTATTTCCAGAAGTTGTACATATATCTTACGATCTCTCTCTTTCAGGCCTAGCTATCAGAAGAAATATATCCAAATCTTCTGCATGTATCCTTGTGAAGTTCAATTATATTTCTTTGGTTCCATGGGATTCAGGTCTTGTTATATATAGTAAATTAATGAATCCTTGTGAAGTTTTCTTGAAAATGTTATCTGGGCCTACTCTGGATTTCTCTCATTAATATTGTTTTACATAATTATAGTAATATAATACATGAAAATCTATTAGGAAAGTACATCTGGCAAAACGTTGGAAATTACATCAGTTGAATGAACCAAGAGAGAAACGTGTTATCTCTCTCTCACTTAACCACAAAACAAAAACAAATGAGAGAATAAAACCATATGAGAAAGAAAAAGCAGCTACATGAGTTTACCTGTTTGAGACCAAGGAAGACTGATCATCTGGGAAAAAAAATAAAAAATAAAAATAAAAGGTTGTCTAGCAGTACCTTTTTTTTTTTTTCTTTTTCTTGTGTAAGCTCTTTAATTCAAAACCTGTTGTGAGGATCTTCCAAGATCCAAAAAGCTGTGCCCAGTTCAGTGATCATAGTCCCCTTACAGTTTATATTATAGAAGATGATGATGAATTCTAAAAGCGAATGAAAACCCTAATTGGGGTAGTAGCTAGAAAGAGATAGACATATCCTGTGAAGAGAAGTAGTGAAGATATGGGAGAAGAAGGCAAACAGCATTTAGTTTGTGGAGAAGGAATGGAAGGGAAAAGACAAGGGCAATAAATGAGAGGTACACTAAGAAAAGGATGACAATGACGCTGCACTTATAATAATATGAGCTCTATAGGAAGTCACTCAATATTTTTCCCTGAGCTAGCTACACTTAGCTCCTTATTCCTTATCTTAGGAAACAGATCGAAAGCCTCATCAATTATCATTTCGAATAAAATTAACAAGTTTGAAAATTAGAGTGGTGATCTGATCGAAGATGAACACATTGAGAATTAATTGGTAGCTAGCCTATGCATTGAAAAGTAAAAAATAAATTGAGGGCATGACCTAAAACATAAAATAAAAAATCAAGATTCAACGCTAGCTATTACAGTTAATTTAAACCTTTTGTATATTAAAGAAAATAATTAATTCTATATTGATTAGAAATTTACTCATTCCTATTATTTTCACCTACAATTTTGTTATTTTCGGGATTTAAAAGCTTATAAACAAGAATATTGGATGACTTCTAATTGCACTAGTATTATTTTATTCTAAACATTTAATAAATATACCTACAAATATAAATTTCCATATCTGCACATACATACCCATATCGGATTTCATGTATCTAATATATTGCGTTCTTTAGGAAAGCCTTAAAAAACCATCAAGTACCAAATAGTTCATATATTGGTTCATGAAACCACTACCGAACCTTCCATTTATATATAGCTAATTTGATGAAGAAGGGAACTACTCAGTTTGGAACTTGGCTTGTGCGGATCGAATACTGTGGGGGTTATAATACATTTAATTATTTATGTATATATATGTTATCTATGGGCCCTAATCCTCACAAGTCTCGAAGGATACATTAATCAAAATCATATCTGACTGAAGTTGTATAAACAATTAATATGAAAGGATAATTATTAATTATCCACTGCATGAGAACTCTTCTTCCTGCATTTAATAATACGTACTGTTTCCTCAAACACTTAAGATGGGAATCAAACTTTATTGTGTGCTTCAAATGGATAAGATTTCCCTTTGCATTTTTTTTAAGACAATTCAAAGAGAAATCATGCTACATCATGCATATTATTTGCTAGTCTATCTCAAATCCATGGAACAGTGACAAGATTATATATAATATACACAAAATAGCCTTTCCCCCACTTTTTTTTAAAAAAAGACCATGCTAAGGTTCTTTCATTATTTTGGAAATTGTTATTCTCTTGATAAACCACATTATTGTTTATGTAGGCAGCAATCAGAGCTGTTTTATTAATTTGCTATAATTCATATGGATTCAACAATCAATTTGTGAATCTTGTATACATTGTATGAGATCGATGTCCTTGATGAGGATGATGATTAATTCTTACTAGTATTATCAAAAAATATTAATTTGAAGTAAAATAATGGTAACCAGATTCTTTAATCTCTAACTTTTCCTGGGACAAGAGATTTCAAATCTATTCAATGTGACCTAATTCGAATTTATTTTTGAGACCAATAAAAAAATCTTTATAAATGTTTTAGTTTTAAATTATATAGCCAAGTCATCACTGAAAAGATTAAAGTACTGTTGTAACAAGTACAAAAGAAACTATTACAAGAAAAAAAAAGATACATTTCCAATAAAAAAATAAAAAAAAAACGATACAGAATAATAATAATAATAATTTATCATAATATTTATACGGGCAACGGATAGGGTTTGGCTGAATTAGGCAATCACACTACGTACTAGTCACATAATTTACCAATTTTAAATAAAACAAAGTATTTATTTTATGTGGATGCATGACATCCTCACCGATATTCCCATTTTGTTTTTTGAAAAATTACATAAAGTGAGGTGTAAAAAATATTAAATAATCTATATGTTTTTCAAATATAAAAAATAAAATGTTGTTAAAGGTATATAATTTTATTAACCTTATACATGATATACATACACAGGACTTCATATACATGCATGTGTATATATATAGGGGTTGGCCATTTATATTAAACCTTTGCATTTTTTCTTTAGTACCACAATGTGATAATGTATTTAAGTTTACTTGGAGTTAATTAATTATATGCATATGATTTTTATTTTTTATGAATGAAAAATCTTTGCCTAATTAAAACAATGAAGAGTACTGTTGTTGATGGAGATGCCAATATGATTGGTGTATTCACGAGAGCGATTTATCATGTCCCTCCCATGAATGAATAACCTAAAGTGTTTTCCGCTATTTTCGGTTGGTTCCTTTGTTTCCCATCCACAAGGTTCAAAGCTACCCCAAACCAAACGCTTCCTTTCCCTTTTTCATAAAAAACAAAAAGACTAGGTCGTATAAAAGTATACGAACTAATTAATTATATGTTCATTGCTTATATCTAAGCTTCTTTAATTAAGTATATATCTTCAGGCAATTAGGAATTGAGTATGTTGGATATATAGGTAAAATAATATTACATATGCTAATAAATATTTTATGTATATATAATTAAGATGCTTGCATTTAAAAAAGAATAAAAATAAATTAAAAGCAATGAGTTTAAACTTATTAGTACTAAATTAATGATGGAAATGTGGCTTTTAATTAAGCAATAGTCAAGGAACAACCACTTGAGCTGCATAGAGAATCTTCTCCCACTAAGATGATAGGCTTATGGTACCCTACATTCATCTATAGCTTGTGCGTGAAGTGTATGATCAATGAATTACATATTTTTAGTATGATTGTGGACTATATCTAGCATGTAGATTTATTGTGTTTGGAAATGCTAATTGCTGGCTCCTAAATGATCTCTAATTAATTTGATAGTTGGACATAAACTTCTATCTAACTATGCTTGAACTTAAGTAATATATAGTAAATGAAGTGGCAATTAAAATGGCGGTCGAGAAGGATACATATTCATGCACATTAGTTTAGAGAGATGCTTAGTGGGTGTGTGGCAGTATGATGATGGTAACTGACAGTGAGAGTGTGAAAATCTATTGTTTGAACTAAGATTGATAGTGAAGGAAATGTGATGGATAGTGAGAGTTGTAATAGTGGTAAAGGTGAGGAGGTTGACGATGATGAGGGTGGTTGTAAGTGATATCTAGTTGGAATGGTATAGTATAGTAGGTACATTGTCAATTTTACTCAGAAGTTGTGAAAAGGAGGTATTGGTTTGGTGATGTCAAGGTAGCTAGGATGGTGATATATAGTAGTAGTGTTGGATGTAGTACATGGAAATATATATATATAGAAATATTGGAGAATATAGTAGGATGAAAGCCAATAGTATCAACTTAACATCAAAGAAAAGTGATGGTATATATATATTGCTTGTGATTGTAGTTAACAGCTATGGATATATGTTTTAGGATGAGGTGCTAGTCGTGGGGAAGTTGTTATAGTGGCCTGGTGGGTGATATATATATATATATATATATATACATAGGGAAGAAAAAAATGAATTGATGAGGGAAGGATTTACACAAGTACAAAAACAGAGACCAATTACAATCTCATAGACATAGCCCAGCTGCATCATTTTCCAGATATATATTGGTGATTGAGAGTGGTATACCATAAGGTAGAAAATGCGTAATAAATAATCCCTTTAGGAATTGAGTAACTAATTAAACTTACAAAGTGCATATATATGCATAAGGATCTTGTCAACCCTAGCTAAACTCTGATTGCAAATTTATCAGGGCACTTATACAGATTCTATTATTAATCCATGTAGTTGATAAAAAATTATTATATACAAAAATAATAAAATAAAATAATTCAATGAAAAAATAAATATTAAAAGAAAGTGAGGCAACATCATCTTTTTGGTACTACTGTTACTTTCGGATGTATGGTGTGGTATGCTGTGCATTAAGACGGCATGTTGTGTGTTAAGCGTTTGGACGTTTGCAGACTATCAGTTTCTTCCTCCTCGTCCAAACAACCTAAGTAAGCTCACTATTCATCCTTACACAGATTTTACTAGCTACTAATTAATGTGTGTGTGTGATTTCTTATGTATACTTAGACACCTTATAAGTACTAAGAAATATATTTGAATAATAACATATTATATGGTACTGTGGGGTGGGGGGCCCTCTTCTGGCTATAGATGCTGTTGCTGGCTTCTCTGCCCCTCCCCCCTCCCCCTCTCGGCAAACTTGAGTGCGCCTCACGTTGCAGGTGTACCTGTCCACTGCGTTATAATATTTTTATTTTTCCAAAAGCTGCAGCTGCTGGTGCTGCTATTGCTGCTGCTGGTGCTGATGGTTCTGTGTGTTAGGGTGTGTGTTGGACTTAGACGTCTATATCCAATGTCTAACATACAGTTAGAGAATTTTGAGTGCCAAAGGCCTTTGCCTTCACATTTATTTGTACTTTGAAAGCAACTACTCCCCCAACCTTTGGCCCCTCTATATATTTTTTTAATCTTCAGATTTCTGGTTTCCCCCTCAACTTTCAAAATGAAAATGATGTTTACAATCAAAGAGTCTTTGATACAGTAGTACTATTTGTACATATATTAAATGATCAGATATACACATATATGATCAATTGTACATGTTCAAAATACAATTATTAATTACTACGTAGATTGCTCATTGTTTAATTCTTATGATGTATTATGTATGTATGGTCAAGGAAGCTCGAGAAGTTGATGACCTAATGAAAGGAGAACGGAATTGTACTAATAATTGCACTAGTGGTCCTAATTATATAACTAAGGTGCTCGTGGAAAATTATTAATCTCAGTAATAATTAAGCTTCCACCGGTCTCCATGAAAATAATTGAATTAAAATGTTATAAATAAGCAATGATGAATTGCATTAATAGCAATATAGACGTATTGGTATTCATAAATACTCATGATCATTAGACTAATCACACAAACATAGCCCTTTCTTTTTTCATAGGTATGTATATATATATATATACTTAATTACACTAGTTCTTAATTTCTTCCCCAACAAGTCCTCAAGAATTTTAGTTAACATAATACTAGCTACATTATATCACGGGATATCATTCTTTAAATAAATGAGTAAGCATGTGTTAATAGTGAAGATTCAATTCGATCATTTATTATTATCATTATTTTTTCTCAAGCTTTTCTGCAGACTTTGTCATCGATCCATGCACGCCTGCCCAGAATATTTCTTTATACTGCATGCGGATTCTCTTTTCAAAGTATATATATACAAAACCATGACGCCGATCGATCAAATGATTGGCAAAAGTGTTTCTTATATATATAAATCTATATATGCATTAGCTTCTCGCTTTTATCTTATTCTTTTTTAATCATAATATCTTTTAATAAACTTCCACCCAAATTAATTAATCATGCACCCCTGCTAATAAATTTTTGAAAACTGTTCTCTAGCAGATGAACTTAGCTGATTCAAGAATAAAGTAATTAATTTAAAAAAAAAAAAACACATAGTAATACTGTTTTGTTTAGCTATATATCAAATAATAAAAAGGGCTAAAGAAGTTATATATTCCCCTCTCCCTCTTTACAATTAAGCATGTTGCATCTTGTAAAGCTAGCTTTTCATTGCGAAGGGCACCCTCTCTATGCTCTAGGCCACATGAGGAGGCATTTTATTTAAGAGACAGTGGAAGGATCTCCCCTCCCATTTTCGTCGTAAGGAACTGACCCAAATGCATCCATCAAAACCCTATATTTATACTTGCTATTAGGGTACATAGGTTTATTCCCAATGTCATCCCCTATATATATTGGCCAAGCTTATATAAAATTCAGGACCTTACTCAATAGCATACTTATTCATGAATAGTCCGTTATATCAACACAGAGCCATGTAAAGATCTTGTAGAACAAATTTCTATTATCAAGCACCTTTCATCCTTGTTTCTCCAATACAGTTATAGAACTACATTTCTTAAATATTGCTATTTTATCACATGCGGTAAATAGTAAATAGAAGATTATGTAAAAAAAGATCATTAAATTGAACATTACATTGAATTGCATACATACAAGAATTCAAGATGATTACATGATTTATATCAATAAAAGGGTAGTTCCAACTCTTAATATAGAGAACAATACTCACATCATAGTCTAAATAGAATTGCAACAAGACTCATAAAAGACCAGATTAACTCTCCACCTCATATGATATTTGGGAGAATATTTAGAACACCTAACCTTATGATAAAAGGTGAAAGATGTCTTGACCAGGTGACTAATTTTCTATAATAATGCCTATTATAACATTTTTTTTCTAATGTTAATTACAAACATATATTCCTAGCGCGATCGTAGAGCATAATATTAGTTACTTATTAAAAAAAAGAGAAATTAATAAAAAAAAGGGAAAAAAAAACTATGCTTCTGTGGTTAATTTTTGAAGAGGAATCCAAACCTTGTCTTATTAATTATATGTTACCTTATGAAGAACTTATGCGCCTAGATTATATTCTGCATTAGTCCACTAACTTATATATGAAAAACGCATTCGTACGTCCACTCGCTTGGGATGCTTTGATTAATTTGAAAAAAAATAACGAGGACTGGAGGGAATCCTTTTGGTCTCATCATGGGACCTATCCAATTAAAATATCTCTAAAATGGTCATATCTACAGAAGAATATTAGAGTATTTTTGCTCCAATAGTGAAAAAGTATGATTGTCTACATGATGTAACAAATTTGGTTAGATGAAATATTTATACGCCTCCTTTACCTTTTCTTGATTTTGGAATTTCCAAAAAGAAAACAGAATTTTTCCTTTAGAGATCAGCTTGCTGATTGGTATATGGTGCCATTATCACACCATTTATTCACCACTTTTCATTCCAAATGACAATATCTTATTGAGAAAGTGATGACTTTTTTTTGGCGCAGTTGAGGCGTTGAAGAATAATTGTTTATTTTATGGATTCATTGCAAGTGAATGATAGTTGAAAAAAATTAAAGCTTTAATTATTATTGGTGGCTCAAAATTAATCAAACATCATTGTGGTCAAATGAATAGTACATAATTCATAAGACAATCAAACATTCTTCTCTTTTTTTTTTTTTTTTTTTTTCGGTCTATTACCCTCGGTATCCTGCTAGCTCCTTTGGAGGGTGAGACTATTCAAGAGTTGAGAACTGTAAAGTTTTTTAAGCGTTCATTCCGAAAGTGGGTTGATCAGTGTAAGCTTGAACTCGGACTCAAAGTCAAAATTATGTTCTTCAACCACAACTTATACTTCATCTTTCGTCCCCGACTTTAAATATGTCCTCTCTCATCATTTTTAGGGCCTCTAACAATTATTTTAATAGAGGAATACCGTCCGCTTAAATCTAAGGGAATTGATACATTTTAATTAAAACTATCAATGATTACACATTATACTTTGGGCCTTTTATTAGTTGCTAATAAACTGATTAAGTGGGGTTGCTAATATATTACACTATTTTAAGGTGCTTTTGCTATCTGAAATTAACTAACTGAGTGATGCTTCTCTTAATGATGCAAAGTCTATCAGATCTGAAATTGGTTTCTGGATTAATTTCAGAGCAAACGGGCTTACTGCTAGTAGTGGTGGCCGGATCGGAGTCTCCGGTGGTGGTGCGTTGAGGTGTCGCGGTGGTGGAGATCTTGTTGCGGGTGCTTCCTGCGAGGGAATTCCGGTGGGTGGGAACTGGGTGGCTATGCTCGGCTGTGTAGGCAATTACGAACATCTCCGGATCTGAGCGGCTCCGTTCCACTTGTTTCCTTGCTAAACACCCTTTGGAGCTACTGCATCTATCTGAAACTTCAGATCTGAAACTGGTTTCTGGATTAATTTCAGATCTGATTTCTGGATTAATTTCAGATCTGCGACAAAGATGAGCCGATAACTGGTGTCCCTGATCTTCTGCTCGTTTCTTGAGCTCTCGGAATTTGTTGTGCGAGGTGCGATCTCTCTCAGATTTTCCTCTGTTTAATTTCTTCGATCAATCTGTTGTGGCTGTCATTGTTTGAGGTTCGTCATCGCTTGCCTTCGCGCCGAGAGAACTCATTCTCTCACGAGTCTGACAGCGATCTCAGAGCACCACTCACTCGATTTCAGAACTTGTTCTCTCGCCAGGCAACGCTGCTTCGATCCTCTTCGCTCTCTCCTTTGTCGCAGGGATGTTTTCACCTCCAAGTCGCTCTCAACAGGAAACTGATTTGCTTGAAAGAAGTAACAAAAAAGTGAAGATGAACGTGGATGGAGTGGAATCGGATTTGTCGCCAATGGCGGACGTTAATATGGTGGAGGAGACTCAGGCATGCAAGGAGAATGCTGAGGGGAATGGGACGTTCGCCCCCTTGCCAACATTTAGAGACAAACTTTTGGGCTATACGGGACGGATGGATGATGGTGAGACGTCCGATGAGGACTGGACCTCAGATGATGAAGGAGAGATGGAGGCTGAGGAGTTCGAGTTCGAGTGTCCAGTCATTCACATATCCAAGGAGGAGAAGAGACGCTTACGTCGCCCATGGAGACAGACACTTATTATCAAATTGTTGGGCAGAACAATTGGATTTACATTCCTATTACGTAAGATTAAGGCCTTATGGCGCCCGAAGGCTCCTATTGATTTAGTTGCTATTGATCAAGACTATTTTCTTGTCAAGTTTGCCTCCAAGGAGGATTATGAGTATGCACAATTTGAGGGCCCATGGATGATCTTTGATCATTATCTGACAGTGCGGCAATGGCATCCTAATTTTGACCCGGGGCAGGTGAACATGGATAGATTGTTGGTGTGGGTGCGAATCCCTTGTCTCCCAATTGAATACTATGACTATGATTTCCTCATGAAAGTAGGGGCACGTATTGGTCGTCCGGTGAAGATTGATGATGCAACAAGCACCGTCTCTAGGGGGAAGTTCGCGCGTATCTGTGTGGAGGTAGATATAACCAAGCCACTTCTATCTAAATTCACTTTGCGACGTCGGGTTCGACGGATTGAATACGAGGGGATCCATTTAATTTGCTTTGATTGTGGATGTTATGGGCATCGAAAAGATGCGTGTCCAAAGACAGAGGGCCAAGAGACGCATCATCACGGCGGACCGGCGGAAGTGCTGGCCGGAGATGTTAGAGATGTGGTCGGAGTTCAATCTAGGCCGGTTGAGCCTCCGGTGAATCAGGAAATAACAGAAAGTTATGGGCCATGGATGTTGGCTTCTAGAAGAGCTCGTAGAGGTATGACCAAAACTGAAAATGGACATAGTGGGAGAGCTGGACGTGATCCTCGGGATATGCCACTAATTGGTGCTAAACAAAATGCTAGTTTTCAGCAACATATTTCTCGGTATGCGGCATTAGCGGTTGAGGATAATCCTGAGGAAAATATTGATAGTGATCAACGAGATGGGCCGCATCTTGATAAGGATATTGGCGTGCACATGGGCTCAGGGATATCACTTAATGAATATGCCAAGAGTAAAGGGAGAAGGCCCAATGTGCAAATAAATACTAAGAAAGTGGATAATGACCCAAGCACTCAAGTGGCTGTAGAGACCAGCAATGCGGTTCGAACAAAGAAGAATTTACTGACTCGGGACGTCACTTCTGTCTCTGCTCAGTCCAAGCAAGCTGCCGCTGCGGAGGAACATATTGTGGTGCGTGGGTCCAATAGAGGTCAGTTGATTTCTCGATCGGTGGTCTCTCATCCCCAGCATCAGGTTGAGAACATGGAGGGTATTCATCCTACATTTAATTTGATACCAGAACATCATCAAGATCCTCCTACTGTGGTGGATTCTGGGCATGTTCCTGCTATTGGTAGGCGGGAACTTGGTGGAACACAAGCTAATCTGGTGGGGGTGCATAACGAAGTTCCTAGTGACAAGGATGAATCGCTTGAGAGGATGGATATTGTTGATGGAGGGCTCTCCTCTTAAAGCCGTGTTTGTCAATTTATTGGTCTTCGGTAGGGGTGGGTAGCTTATTTTATCTTGTTTTTATGGATTTTATGATCTGGAATTGTCAAGGGGCGGCTTCGAAGGAGTTTCACCGTTCCCTGAAAGACCTGCTTAAGATGCATAAACCAGGCATATTGGGGTTGTTAGAGCCCAAAGTGAGTGGATCTCAGGCAGATTTTCTCTGTAAAAAGCTGGGTTTTGATGAATGGGTCCGGGTAGAATCATTGGGTTTCAGTGGTGGTATTTGGGTGTTCTGGCATAGTTCTTGTCAAATAAATATTATTGCTACTCATCCTCAGTTTATCCATATGAGGGTTCGGGATAGTAGTATGCATCAGTGGTTGTTAACCGTTGTTTATGGAAGTCCTACAGCCAGCTTGAAGAAGTTGTTATGGAGGGATCTTAATAAGAATGTTTTTGCTATGAGTGAGCCTTGGATTATTGCGGGTGATTTTAATGCGGTGGTATGTTCCGAAGAAGTTAGTAGTGGGAATGCTGTGGCTCATCATGGCAGCTCTGGTTTTGGGGATTGGATTTTTGATCATGATCTGCTGGACATGGGATTTTCCGGACCAGCCTATACTTGGAGTAGGGGTATAGGGGATCAGTTTAAGGGAGCTCGCCTGGATAGAGTTTTATGTAATTTAGCTTGGAGGCATATGTTTGAGGACGCTAGAGTGTTTCACCTTCCTAAACATCACTCCGACCATGTTCCTATCTTGGTTCGTTTAAAGGGTTCAAGTGCCACTGTGAGGCCAACGCAGTTTAAATTTCAGGCAGCTTGGCTGACTCATCCGGGATTATACAATGTCATTAAGGAGAATTGGAGTCGTGACCGATCTTTGGTTACAAATAATCGGCATATAGCCTCGGTTCTTATTTCATGGAATAGTACCGAGTTTGGGAGTATTTCTAGGAGGAAGAAGAGGCTTTGGGCGAGACTTGCAGGCATTCAACGTGTCTTATCTAAACACCCTACACACCGTATTCATCTTTTGGAGTCTAAGCTTAAGAAGGAGTTGGACCTTGTTCTGTATCAAGAAGAACTTTCGTGGTTTCAGAAATCTAGAGCCGACTGGATCCTTTCGGGTGACCGCAATACCAAGTTCTATCACGCTACTACAGTCATTCGTCGGAGTAGGAATGTCATTGAGAGGTTAAAAGGTGCAGATGGAATTGGGTTTCAGATTCAGCTCAGTTGAAGCACCTAATTCAAGATTTTTATACCAGGTTATTTTCAAAAGAACCTTGCGGGGATATGTCTGATTTTCCTAAAGGGGGTTTTCCAATTCTAGATGGTGCTGTCATGGCAAGGATTCATCAGCCCTTTGAGATTGAAGAGATTCGTCATGCTTTATTTGATATGGCTCCCTTCAAAGCGCCAGGCCCGGATGGCATTCATGCAGGTTTTTATCAACGCCTCTGGACTACAGTGGGGCCTTCGGTCTACAAGCTTGTTCAAGACTTTTGGGTGTCAGGAAAGCTTCCAGATGGGATCAATGATACTCTGTTGGTATTAGTACCGAAGGTTCAGCATCTTGAATTATTGACCCAGCTTAGACCTATAAGTCTCTGCAACGTGGGATATAAAGTGATTACAAAAGCTATGACAAATAGGCTAAAGATGATCCTCCCTAGTCTTGTTTCTCCCAACCAAAGCAGCTTTGTTCCTGGTCGCCAAATTACAGATAATGTCATTGTGTATCAAGAAGTCCTTCATTCAATGAGAACTAAGAAGAGTGGTGTACCTCATATGGCAATTAAGATTGATCTTGAAAAGGCCTATGATCGATTATCTTGGGATTTTATTGAAGACTCGTTGAAGGAGATTGGTCTTGGCGATGGGTGGATCCGCAATGTGATGCATTGTGTCTCTTCTTCTAGGATGTCGATTGTCTGGAATGGGGATCTTTTGGATTGTTTCTCTCCTGAGCGCGGAGTTCGGCAAGGGGATGCAATTTCGCCTTATCTCTTTGTTCTGTGTATTGAAAGATTGGGTCATTTGATTAATGGGGCAGTGAAGCGAAAGGAATGGAAACCCATACAGTTGTCTCGTAATGGTCCTTCTATATCCCACCTTTTCTTTGCAGATGATATGGTTCTGTTTGCGGAAGCATCTACAGAGCAGATAAAGGTTATTATGAAGTGCCTGGATTTATTTTGTGCGTGCTCGGGCCAAAGAGTTAACTACCAGAAATCTCATATATTTGTATCTCACAATGTGGAGCTTGCGGTGGCCCAAGACATATCTACTATGTCTGGTATTCCCCTTACGGACAACTTGGGTCGGTATCTTGGTGCTCCCTCCATTCATGGGAGGGTCCGACCTGCTGACTTTCAGTACATCATTGAGAGAGTGACTACTCGATTGGAGGGGTGGAAGACAATTCTTGTCCTTTGCGGGTAGATTGGTTCTAGCTAAATCGGTGCTTAACTCTATTCCCATGTACATCATGCAGACTATGGTGCTACCAATAGGGGTGTGTAATACCATTGATAAATTAGTTCGACGTTTTCTATGGGGAGGGTCTAATGAGAAGCAGGGCGTCAACCTCATTAAGTGGGAAATCATCATCAAACCTATGGAGGACGGTGGGCTTGGCATTAAGAGTATGGCTTATATGAACTTAGCTTTTTTGGCCAAATTGGGATGGAGACTAATTACAGATAAGAATAGCTTTTGGGCCAGAGTTGTTTCCATGAAGTATTTGCATCGGGAAGCTACTATTGATAGGTTGCAGCCTAAGAATGGGGCTTCCAATGCGTGGCGGGGCATTGTTAAAGCCTCGCCTATTTTACGTAGCGGAATGCGGGCTCTAGTTCGTAATGGTAAGGACACTCTTTTTTGGCTTGATACATGGGTAGGTGAGGTGGCCTTAATCAATACGAAAATGCGGGATTTGAGTTTGGTAGAGATGTATAGGCCTGTCTCAAGCTATTGGGTGAAGGGTTCAGGGTGGGACTGGAATGCTCTATCAGGTTTACTCCCTTTTGAGGTTGAAAATAAACTTGTTGCTGTGCTCTTATGGGATGAGGAGGAGGCTGCAGATGGCATATGTTGGGGCGCTTCTAAGAGTGGCATATTAACGGTGTCCTCTGCTTATACTATTTCTACTGGAACTCTTATGGGAGATCCTACTTCCCTTTGGAGGATGATTTGGAAGCTTAAAGTTCCTCAAAGATGCAAGACTTTTTTGTGGATGGTTGCGCATCGAAAGATCATGTGCAATGCTGAGCGGATGAAAAGGGGTTTTACCATGGCATCTGACTGTATTGAATGTGTGGGATGTATCGAGGATGTTGATCATATTTTTCGAAATTGCTCTAGAGCGGTGCAATTATGGAAGCGTCTATTACAGCCAGCTGAGTATCATCTTCAGAGCAATTTGGATTTCCAAAGCTGGCTTGCTCATAATCTTGCTGGCGTTAATGATAGTAATGTTGACTATGACTGGGCTTCCTACTTTACAGTTGCCGTGTGGGCTCTTTGGAAATGGAGGAATGATTTAGCTTTTCGTAATCTTCGTTTTCACTTCGAGTATAGCATGGCTTGGCTTAAAGGGAAAGTGGCTGAAATCCTTCATGCTTTTCGAGCCAAAGTGGCGGTCCATGGTGCTGGACTAATAGAGAGGGTGAAGTTGGTAGGCTGGTGTGCTCCCAACCATGGTTGGACTAAGCTTAATACTGATGGATGTCTTAAGAATGTTTCATCGCGAGCAGGGGGTGGCGGTCTTCTCCGTGACTTTCGTGGTATGTGGTTGAGGGGGTTTGTGGCTAATATTGGTTCTTGTACTGCAACTGAAGCTGAATTATGGGCTGCTGTTCATGGCTTACGTCTTGCTTGGGATGAGGGCCATCGTTCTATAGTTTTCGAAACAGATTCGGCTATGGTGGCTGGTTGGTTAAAAGGCAACAGTATGCCGCAGCTTAGCCTCTCCAACTTGGTAAATGAGTGTAGAAGACTCCTTCAGAGAGATTGGATAGTTCAAGTTGAGCACATTTACAGAGAAGGTAATAGAGCAGCAGACTGTTTGGCTACCGAGGCTTTGAAGTTCAATCGGGGAGTGTGTATCCCGTCTTCCCCTCCCCGTGGGTTATTCAATATTTTGAGAGAAGACGCAGCTGGGGTTTCTTGGCCTAGGAGAGTTCGAGATGTAGTGTGCTAGTTATTCTTGTTGGGTGTTCCCCCTCTTTACCTTTCCAAAAAAATGATGCAAAGTCTATTTATGGAATTTATTTACTAGTGGTACGTAGGTAAGGCGCAAGCCCAATTAAAAGTCAACATTACTGCCTATTCTCTGTCACGCCATTTTCTTCTCTTCCAAGTAATTGTATGAAACTAAGTTTTTTTTATGTAAAAAAAAAAAAAAACCACTATTCTCTACTATAGCATAGTAAATATATATTAAATTTTTTTGAAAAAAAAAGTATATATATATATATATATTATATTTTAGTAAAGATGTCAAGTGTTTAGCTGAACTTTTCTAAAAGGCATCAAAAAGCTGGAAATGCGAAATAACGGTGATGTTTAATGAATGATTGTATTATAATCTTTGAACCTGTCATCAAACTTCATCTTTTTCTACATCCTTTTCGAACGTACGATTAAAAAAAAAAAAAGTCGAAGAAGAAAAAAAGAGGAGCGAATAGCATCACTTTGTGCATGTTTAATGGCTTTTACTAATATATATATATATATGTATTTTCTCTATTAAAGATGTACTAAAAGTACACCAATATTGAATTTGGTGTCTAATTTTAAATTGAATTTTAAAAACAAGTTTTTAAAAACTGTTTTTAAAGTTCATTTTTTAAAAAACAAAGAAAACCACTTTTTTTTAGTATTCTTGTTTTCTCCCAAAATTTAAAGTCAAATTTAAATATTTTAAAAATATTTCGATCAAATAAAGTTTTTAAGAATCTTGGAATTAAAAACAGAAAATGATTTTTAAATCTTTTATATCAAACGGGCCTAAGAATTTGAAGGCTCTACAATTAAAAAAAAAACAAAAAAAAAAAGTATCCCGATTTGATACGCGGCGCGCTATAGCCTACAAGCCTAACAGGGAACGAGACTGGGCTTTACTTTACGTTCGTAATTGGATCTACAACTTTAGAGGCCCAATTTTTCTAAACATTCGAGTGAAAGCCAGGCTTTAATTGAAGCCATGTTTATAAAAGCCAGCTTGGTCTACAAAGTTTGTATTGTCTCACGTGTTAACAACAATTTTTTTATTCTATTACAAGATTATATGGCACTTTTATTATTTATAAATTTTAATTTTAATTTTTTTAAAATAAAATTTAATATTATGAAAAGCTTTTGACTTGCCTTATTCATTGCAAGATATTGTTCTTTTTATGAGCTTCAAGTTGGGTTATTAGGCTCGTGGGCCGAAATATAACATATGTCTGGTAGGAAGGTTCGAGGGTTTTATTTTTTACCTTTGAAAAATGTCCTTTGTTAATGTAAGGAGGTAAGACTTCATGTAAATCTTATTTTGAAAGAACAAAGATATAAAAATTAGGTTTCAAAATTTTATATTTTTGCCCAAAACGATTTGTCCACCTAGCTTCGGCCGAATAAAATGGATTTGTCCGATCCTAGCCGACCGAACCTAATGGTTCTGTTTCTTTTCACTTTGTACGACGGAGGCCAATCAGATAAATTCATTTTGTTTAGTTGAGGTCGACAGGACAAATACATTTTTTTGGGCCAGAGCCAATAGACAGATCGTTTTGGGCAAAAATATAAAGTTTTGAAACTTAATTTCTACACCTTCGTTCTTCTATTTTTGGCAAAAAAAAATGCACCAAAACCTATTTTATAACAAATAATCAACTTATAACATATAAAAAATTATGTTTTACTTATTGATTCATGATTTAAAATGCAAAGGGTTTTTCTCCACCCCAATTTGAGTTGACCGCCATAAAATACCCTAACTATGTGTTTCTACCGCAAGATTTTGATAGTTTGAACCCAATAAATCTTTGAAATGTTGTTTTATAATAAAAATCGTTAATGAAATTAGAAAAATGATGAATCAAAACGTGAAGAAAGGAGAGGAATGGGGAAGAAATGGGGAGGGGGTGGGTTTATTTTGAGAGAGGTATAATGGGTATATGAGTGGGCAGAAAGAGAGGATTTATATGGGTAGGCAGAGAGAGAAAGAGAGAGAGAGGAAATTGTGGGTTAATTTAGCAGTCACCTTATGTTTTATTCTACTACTAAGATTATATCACGCTTTTATTATATATAAATTAAAATTTTAATTTTTTTAACATAAAATCTAAAATTATGAAATATTAATGTTGAAGCTTAATTTGGCCCACCTCACACGTTATAAGATATTATTCTTTCTACAAGCTTTAAGTTGGGTCATCAGGCTTGTGGGCACGAACGTAACACGTGCTTAGTAGGAAGGTCCAGAAGGAGGATTTTGTTTTTATCCTTAGAAAAAAGTCTATTGCTAATTTGAGGAAATAAAGCTTCATGTGTATCGAATCTTGAAAGAGCACATAATCGATGAGACTTTGTCGCAAGATATTATCCCTTCTATAGGTCCCCAAGTTGGGCCATTGGACGAACTTATGGGCATAAATTTAGCATATACTTAATAGGCAAGTCTCGAAAGGTTTTGTTTTTGTTTCTTGGGATAAAGCCTCTTATTAGTGTAAAGAGATGAGGCTTCACATATGTCTTAGTTTGGAGACCACATAGTTGATGTGGGGCTGATATTTAGATTCTTTCTTCTTCTTTTTTTGCCAATATTGGATCATTGCATAGACATCAATCATTCTATATCATTAAATATAAGGCAATGGCAATAGTCCTAACCACTAAACCACTAATAATACAGAGAACAAGTGCCCATATCAACACCTAGTAAAGTCACAATAAGCCTTTAAGAGACGCACAATAATTTCTCACCTCACATAATGCTAAGGAAATTTGAAGCCTCTGCCTCATATTAAAAAAGGTAGATGTCTAACTGAGTGAGCTACCAGTTATTAATGACTAAGCTCTGAAGTTGAACCACCAATAATAAGAAAAAAGAGGGAAAAAAAAAATTTAACGAGACAGCTTCGGCTCAATAAAAGTATGAGATTATGAATTTTAAACCTTAATTAGAGATTGTAACAAGCACTGATGGAGAGAGATAGAGAATTCTTGAACGTTTACCCGTTATTGGCTGGAACATGCTAATCTAAGGTAAGTTCGTTGATGCTATTAATTAATTATAGGCTGGAAGAAACCAGCGCCAATGCATCAACTCAAAAGGGAAGTCAGAAAGTCCAAGAATAGCTATATACAACGACGGTTGAAGAATGGCCGTGAATTGCATTCTACAACTAACTTAACGGCCTACAATTAATGCCAGGCATGGCGTCCCCTTAAAAACAGTTGGAAACCCACTCCTCTCTCTTTTTATTTCTCTAATCGCTCTTCGAATCAGCGAGGCAATGGCATTCGGTCTGCTGGTTCTTCTCCTTTCTGCATTGCTAACAGTCACATCTTTGGACGAGCCAACAGGTGGAAAGAGTCCTTTGAAGCTCAATTTCTACGCCAAAACCTGCCCTCAGGCAGAGCAAATCGTTGGTCAGGTTGTCGCCGATGCCTTCCAGCTTAATCCCAGCGTCGCTGCTAGCCTAATTCGATTGCATTTCCACGACTGCTTCGTTAGAGTATGCGCAAACAAATTAAAACATGAAAAATGATATTCTAATTCTTTAGATACGTGTCTTGTATATATCTCAATATGTGTAATGTATGATTTAATAGATGTATTACCCTTTTATTTATTATCTAGAATAATATTTCCCTTAGATTTTCAAGGAAATGATCTCTTTTAACTTCTTCATCACTTTCATTTTTCTTTTTTCTATCTTAGTTGAGTTATGCTGCATTTTACGGATGAAACAGGGTTGTGATGCTTCCCTCCTGTTGGATAAGTCGCCAGCAAAAGTTGTTGTGGAGAAGTTATCCCCAGCAAATTTCAAATCAATTCGAGGCCTGGAGATCATCGACGAGGCCAAGACACGGCTTGAAGCAGCATGTCCGGGTATTGTCTCCTGTGCTGACATACTAGCTTTTGCAGCTCGAGATGCAGCTATCAACGCTCGTTTGGACAGCTACGGAGTCCCTGCTGGCCGGCGTGATGGAAATGGATCTAGTATTGTTGACACAGTTGATCTCCCTGCTCCAACCATGTCCATGGACCAGATTATGGCAATCTTCACCAAAAAGGGATTCAGCAAGGAAGACTTGGTGGTTCTCTCAGGAGCACACAGCTTAGGCACAGCACATTGCAGTTCCTTCTATAACAGGCTTTACTTCTTCAGGCCTGATACCCCTCAGGACCCATCTCTTGATCCATCATATGCTACGTATCTTAAGGAGGTGTGCTCGAAACGCATAGATCGTGTTGAAGTTGTAATGGATGCCATTTCTCCATATTTACTTGATAATGCATATTATCTAGGGTTGGACACAGGGAGAGCACTGCTTTCATCAGATCAGTTGCTGGTGGAGGATCCAAGTACAAAGACAATGGTGAAAACATTCAAAACGAATGCAAAAGTGTGGTCTCATAAGTTTACTAATGCCATGATTAGAATGGGGGAATTAGGCGTGCTTACTGGGAACCAAGGAGAGATACGGAAGAAATGTCGGGTTGTTAACAATGCAGCTCCTAAACACTAAGTATCTTCATTGTTGATTTGTTTTGTCTCAACTCCAGTATATTCGGAATTTTTAGTGCTTCTTTTGCCTTTTTGCCTTTTTTTGCTTTTTTTTTTTCTCTGGGAAACCTGCATCTGATGATCTGTGTAATGGGAGATTCCCACAATTTTGGAACTGCCGGGCTAGAATAGATAAAAAGGAAAAATTAAAAAAAAAAATGGTTACAATAGGCATGCTGATCAAGAGATTTCCCACAGCCAGAGCAACATCGTACGAGACACCTTGCAAAAATAAAAAGAAATAAAAAAAAGGCGAGACTCATAAAAGTAGCTAGGCTCGTGCATCATATCAAGCTACATACTGAGATATACAGGTTCAAATTTCAGTCACTAAGAGACATACCTGATGACTACCTAAGACTAAGACATCTATCATAATTAAGTCATTCTTGTAGGAATTTTCACTGAAGGCACACAATTCTTGAATATTGCAACTGCAAGCTGATCCCGGGAAGAATGCTAAATTACATTTGCAACTGTTTTTTGCTCCCAACATTTGTCAAAATATTATTAATAGAAGCTGAAAGAACCCATCTAGCATCTGCCCAACATCAAACCCACATGAAAGGACTGAAGATAAATTTTGAAAGGAAAAAAAAAGTGAATTGTTTTTCTTTTTGGTTTATTCTTGTTCTACTGTATTACTGTCACTTGTACCATTCTTTCAAGGTGCTCCTCAGAGTACACTCAAAAGCCATATACCATGGATATTAAAGATGGAAAAATTTACAACAACCAGGGTTAGGATGATGCCGCCAAAAATCAAGACTATTGTGTAATTTCAATGGAAATTTTGTTTATCTACAGTGACAGGTCGCCTCCCATTTCATCAATAACCTGCTCCACTTTCGTCAAAATATCTGGTGAAAAATTAAAACAAAAAAGAAAATTAATGTTAAGGAAAAAAGAAATGCAAACACTAGAAGCAATATAATGTTGTTCTAAAGTTAACAATTATGACGTGGTCATGCTCAATGAAGTAACATTAAGAGTAATCCGAACCAGATTAGTTAAACAAATTCAATAACACCAAATTCAAAAACCACAACTTTCCAAATGGAACTGAAGGTCATTTTTCATTTTATTAGTTTTAAACCAAACTCAAGCTATTGAACTCTGATAGCATGTGGCAGGATGGACAACATATTATTAAAAGGGGGTGCATTCTCAAGGTCATCCAGATATTGATGGATTTGACTTGGTACTAATATGCGACAAAACCACTTGCTCTTTTATAGGTAAATGTGAAAATTAATGAAATAATTTGAAATTTTCTTTAGATTTTCTTTCCCAAGACATGTTTTCCACTGATTAGTACCATGAGAAGTTCTCGTGGTCACAAGAGAAAACCACTCACTTTAGTAGAAAAAGTATTTATAATTTAGAAATGCTTCCTGAAACTTAGAGCATAGGAGTACTTTTGGCAAGAAACTTCACATACCATGAAATGAAGAATCAGACATGTACCTCTGCAATGAAATGGTGAAAGAGAATAAACATGATTAATCACCAATCATATAAAAAATATAGTGTGTAAGAGGTGCTATTCATACTGCACTAGAGTTGGAAATTCAAAAGACTGGGGAGATTCCACTGAATATGATGGTGAAAAGAAAAAAGAAAAAAAAAATAGAGGTAGGGGGAGGAGAGGAGAGGGGAGAGGGGGGGAAACAGAAAAACTTAGATTGGAATGATACCATGATCTGAGATTTGAGATCAACTTCTTCGAGTAACTTTGGTCCTGCAAAATTAACAAATGCCAATTAGGATTTTAAAAGGAAGAGGAACATCCTATAATGGAGGTATTGATTGACCTTGTTCAGCCTCAGAAGAACTGTTGATCAGCAGTTCTGTGAAGCTAGGGGGCAAGTCTCCATAGATGCTTTCAAAGCTATGGCCTCGGAATGATTCTTGTGAACATGCATTTGGCATGCAATTATCATTCAAAACTGATGCAACATGAGGAATATTAGTGGCAACATGATCCACAAAACCCAACTCCTCAGCACTGCAACAATCATAAATGTTAAGCATTAGTTCTACGTCACTATTCATTTTTGGATGTTCTGTAACAGGAATCCACAAAAAGGAAAGAAGTGAAGTCATTCTCAAATTATTGAACTCCTTTTACCTGTACTGGAGTCTATTTGAAGAGACTCCAAACTCCGATTGAAACGAAATTTCAGTCAAATCACTCCTTGGAATCCCAATCTCCATTGCATAGTTCATGCACCCCTAAAATTTTAGAAGGAATGAAAAAGAAGAAAAGTGAATGACAGTAGAAATACATGTAGTGCTTGGTGCTGGAGGTTTAAGCTAAAATAGAAAATCATAGTCTTTTGTGTTCTGAATATCACAATGTCCATACCCTCATAGCATCCATGAATGTCTCTGCATGAGAAGATGTCACAAAGCGCAGAGCAAACTTTTCTATCTGTAAATTCTCCATAGTGATTTCCATAGATTAGCACAAAATATTATCATATAAAAGGTGGAGCTAAATTACTTGACATAAACCTGAAGCCTGGCTAAAAGTCCAGACAAGGGGGCAAAACAGATAACTTTGCCTCAACTACACAAGCATGACTACTAATGCAAAATCAATTAAGACCAGCAATGATGTTGAATAAAATGATTTTCAATATCTTGTCTCCATCTAGGTTGCTGTCAACTTCTGAAAAGCCAAGATTACTCATGTGGGCTTAAATATGAAAAGTTTGCAGTCATATGAATTGGTCATCAATATAGACAAACAATGGTTGTCAAATCATCTCAAGCAATTTCAATTATTCAATTTAAAACATAACCAATAAAGAATTCCATACATCAGCTATTAAAAGATGTTGAAATGCCATCTTGTAATTGTTTTCTCCCACTGTCATGTTTACGGCTATTTTGTTGGCATTGCCACATAAAAGCAGCCTAAAATAAACAAAATGAAGGATATGCCTATATTAGTAAATAAAAAATATCATCAAAGAAAGGACTATCGAGTAAGTGTATAATATTATTTTATTGCATACTGTAAATTCAGAAATGAAAGATTCCAATTTATGGCCAGCTATGTTATGTTGCAATTACAATGAATATGCCATGATCCTGTTATCTTTCAAGCAACTAGCAGAATCCCAAAGAATTGAGGTAAATTTCATCCTTTCAGTAAGAGAAGATTGATCAAGACCAAGTACAATATATATATATCAAACTTGCGTTGCTATGGATACTAAAGCAGTTAAAGAAAATTGCCTGGCCAGCACAATCTCTGTAGCTTGCAAATACTACTCTGCTTCCCCTTGGAGGGCATTGAGTAACACATGACACCTGAGGCCATGAGAAATGCAGGTTGCAGGTGAAGTGCTCTTCCTACATCACATTAATGCAAATTGGTAAGTATTAGTCCCTTAAGTCCACAAGGTCGTCTCCTGCCACAATGCATAGTCTATATAAGCAGGAAAAAAAAAAATCCTTCAGAAAGAAGTGCTGTGCAGCGCAACACCATCTAAAAACCTAAGAATCTTTCAAAAGAAATTCCCAAGAATCTTTCAGACACTGGCAGAATTACTAGTTAAACGATGAAAACACAATAAAGTAATTGCAAGAAAATTTCTGGCAAACATTAAATTTAAATGTATTGTTCGATAAAATATCACTGCAAAGGCCAATCAATGACGACAAGCTTAATGGAAAACCTCGCTTCCAAGGTTACTTCTCACCCACGAAAGCAACCAAATAAAAATAAAAATAAACAAATAAATAAAATAAATAATAGCAGCAAAAACACGGCATATAAAGACAGGAAAACAAGGAACAATATAAAAAGTATAAATAAGATAAAACAATATATGTGCAAATAAAATAAAATAAACATTAAGAGAATATACAAGAATCCAAATAAATTGGCATAACCATTGCAAAAGACGTACGAATCAGCATCACAACGAGTAAAGCACAGAAGCCCGAATACATCAATGTGATCGAGAAAAGATCGTGTGGAAGAATCTTCAAACCAACGATTTACAAACAAGAACCACCGGACATCAGACAAATGAAACAAAACAACATCCGATCCTAAAAAAAAAAACCTCAACAAAATCCCCGCGCATTGATTCCGCCTCAGACTTCCTGCACATTCGCAATGTATTCGAGTCCCACAGACTATAAACCAAAACAAATCCTAACCTAAGCGTGCAAAGACCTTTTCATTCTATCCACAACACGAAACATTCAATCGTTATGCAAAAAAAAAAAAATCCAGATAAAACAACGGAGCCAGCTCCAATAACAAAGAAAAGAAGAGCGATTCAAAAACCAGAGGAAAACAATAGAATGTTGTGTATCCATATCGTCGACTTACGACGATCTTTCCTCGAAGGACGACGAGGACGATGGTTTTGGGATTGGATGCATCGGTGATGAGCTTCACGGAAGCTGTTGAAGACGAAGAAAGCCAAGTGCCTCTGCTGAGCGCTCTCGATCTGCCGATCGGTTTTAGATGGGGAGACGCAGTGGTAGGGTTCGTAGGGAAGTTAAAGAAGCGTGCGTACTCGATCTCCCACTGGTATTTAATGGCTAATACTGTCGTATCGACATTTTCGGCAGTTGTCATTATTCCCGCCATTTTCCCTCTCACACTCCTCACCCTGTGTGCGTCTCTCTCTCTCTCTCTTTTGGTAGGTGATGAGGATGATGAAAATGCTTTTATAATCTGACGATGCGATTTATATAGGGGATACGATTGGAAGGAATCTCTTCACCGGGCCTCGCTTCGTCTTTTCGCTTTTTTCTGAGAGGTAACGAACCACCGTGCGAACATATTGGTTCAGAGGCGTAGATGAACCGTGGCCCATAGGGGCCTCCAATTCGTTTAATAAATCAATTATGGGTCGCAAAAGTGAATCTCGATCCAGTTAATCCGGTTTTGTTTGGCTCCATATAAAAACTTTACACACTATCATTAATGTAAAAAATGCTATTCTAAGTACTTTAAAACAAAAATTGTTATTTTAAGTTAAAAAAAAAAAAAAAAAAACTGCAGGTGTAAATTATACATTTTTTTTTTTTTGCTCAATACTTTTTTTTTTTGTACTACTAAAAAAAATATAATGACATTCTACTTAATGACATATAAACATCTCTCATAATATCATAATACAAGTTAGACAATAGTTTTACTCTAAACAAAGGGTGAGAGGTTCACTCTAAACAAGACTGCACTGCAATCTCACCCATGGGGGGAGACAATAAAAATCTACCAAAGACTCAAACTTAAAACCTATTCAAGAGAAATATATTTTTCATCCGCCCCCTCAAACCAATTAATGATGTTATTGTCACGACGCCCCTTAATATATTAATATATTTTTCAACCTCATGCATATATTACTATATATATACGCATCAATATATTAATATATACTCATTCATATATTAATATATGTACATATTAGTATATTAATATAATTCTTACCTCATTAATATATACTTACAGAGATTACTACTCTAACATAAGCCAATTGTCAAATCTACTAAATTTTAGCTCACTGCTCACTTAGCACTTTCACCATTTTACTTGTATTCACCAAATTCCTAGCATCCATTGTTCACCATGATCTTCACCAACACACCTGTACAGTTTTAGAATTTCCAACACATAATTTTAGTCATTGAATTGACTGAAATTCAATATCAAATTGATCACAATACATACATTCTCAACATTCAAGTTTTTTTCAGCACTATTCATGTCACACCCTGAGTTGCACAGCGTGCCCCTTACCCAGGTGTGGGCGCACCCCCTCCGGGCGAACGCCAGCCATTATGGATCTATAATATTGTCCCATCCCAGTACAGCCACCGCCACACAAGGACGTCTCTTGTACACATGATCATTTGTCTCCACTATTCACTGATGAATAGTACAGGGTCTCCCTAGGAATCGAACTTGAGACCTCCCTTAAGGAGTTTGATTTCGCATTCCTAGTAACCGCTGAGCCAATGCGAAATCAGACTTCTTAAGGGAGGTATCGAGTTCGATTCCTAGGAGGCCATACACTATTTATCAGTGAATAGTGGGGACAAATGATCCCGTGTACAAGAGACGTCCTTGTGTGGCGGTGACTGTACCGGGATGGGACAATATTATGGATCCATAATGACTGGCGTTCGCCCCGAGATGGTGCGCCCACACATGGGTAGGGGGCACGTTGTGCAACCCAGGGTGTGACAATTCACCTTCCAAATTCCAATCTCTGTAACATTTTTCATTCAAACAACAATTCAATTACATTAATACAAATACTCAAAATTATAATCATCCAGCTAAACACAATTAACCCCATCAAAAAACTCCATTACAGGAGGTCCAATCCACCATGAAATACATCACTCAATCTAAAATTCAAACCCAACCCACTTGCTAAACAATAAGCAAACACTTACGAGTCAATTACAGTTTAATTTCACCAATTTTCAGCATCAAACCCACTCTTCCAATCATCCCATTTAACCATTGAAGATCAGTCAAAATCAAGTATGTTGCATAACTCATCAAGAAGATTACAAAATTGAAAAAGTTAGCTCAAAATACCAAGAATTTACCTTGGTTTGAAGCTCCTAAACCCATTGCTCTTATTCCTCAACATTTGTTGATTTTTGTTTTTTTTGTTGCTTAGTTTGATTCATATCTTCAATCCAACAACTTATTGAATGTAAAACGTGTCTAACAAGTTGCAAGCAAGCTTAAGACTTGTTGAATGAAAAAGAAAATAAAAGATGAACAACCCATTTTAATTTGATTCTATGCTCTCATCCACTAATTAATACCCAACTCCGCTTTTTATTTAATTCATATAATTTAATTTACTTCATATAATTTATGTAAGTCAATTTCTTTAATTACATTTTTTATTTTATTATGTCCTATCATCCACACATACATTTGACTTTTACATACGGTATATGCGTACGTATATACGTTAGTATACGTATAAGTCAATATAAATGTATAATTATAACTATGAGGTATTGCAGTTATTGTACTTTTGTATCTATTGAATAAACATATTTTACATATTTATTGTAATAAATGATATAATTAACATAAAATATAATTTTACCAAAAGCTAGTAATAACTCATCTATCGAGGCATTTAACCCCTCGTCCAAGATGAAAGGTTCAAATTTTCTCCACCTCTTATAAGGTAAATAGTTATTGTATTTCTATTTGGGCCTTATTGTAGTCTTAATCAGCTTTAGTGTAAGTCTGTGCTCCCTCTATTATTAAGAGTTTTTTTTTTTTTAAAAGCCCTCTATTAAGAGTTGAGATTGCCCTTACCTTATATTCACTGATTTGAAACGACTTCTATGCATGCAATAATCTAATGTTAGATTAAAAAAAAAAAAAAAAGTGAAGAGTCATGCCAGGAAACTCCATTAAAAGCGCTCCCTGTGATGAATGGTGAGGGGCACTCGAGCTTGTCCCCATGTTCTCAACGGGGCTTCTTTAGATTTTATAAAAAAAAATGCAATTTTACGTGTAATTACAATTTTTTTATAATCCTTTTTATTTATATTTTTTAATGTAGCCTTGCTTGTTTGTTTGTTTGTTTTTTTTTTTTAAATTTATTTTTGGACAGGTATTGTAACCTTGTTAATGTATGACGTTCCAGCCGAACCCGTTTAATCGCCACCTTTGCTCACCAAGTAGGCGCCCATAACAGCTAGTATTTAAGTCGTTGCGCCGCACGTAAGCTACGCGCCTTATTTCTAACGTTTTTTTTATTCGCCTCGCCTCGAAAGGAGGAGAGACGATATATCTACCCGGAGAAGAAGAACAAGAAAGACGAAAACATGACGGCCATGAAAGTTCTGCCGAACCCGAACCCTAATTTCTCGTACTTTCCTTCGATCCACACCATCGATGACCGAAACCTCGTGGTTTCGGAGAGACAGCTCTCTGTGAAGTTCCATGTGAAGGAGCGTCACCGTTTGGTTTCAAAGAATAGCAGTCAGATTGTGAAAATGAGGTTAGATTCTTCAGTAATTGACGAGTTAGGTGTTCTGGAATGCGGTGGTCGAAACGGATCGGTATCTCCGTATCGCAGCTCGAAGATTCCGAGGCCCAATCGAACGGTGTTGGAAGCGCAAGCAAGGATTTGTGCGGGACCGACTCAGACGAAGCCGCTTGGAGAAGAACAGGCTTGCAATGTCCTGGATACAATTCTCAGATCAGGTAGTTCAGTTTTGAAGCTCTAATTGAACTTCCTATTTCAGATACAGTAGGTTTTTTGCTTTAGAATGTTTCCTATTTGAGAATTACTAAAAGGAAAATGCAATGTGTCTAGAAATCTCAATGTGTCTAGAAAATGATCATGAATGTGAATGCGTAGTACGCGTAGTTTTACATGTAGTTGCATTTTTTGTAGTTTGATTAGCATTTCCCTTACAAAAATAGGTTGTTCAATTGCATCTATATAGTATATTTTTCCCTAACGCGGAACCATGTAAATTTTTTGTGTTCTATTTTTTATTTTATTATTCTACAGAACTGTTCATGGTGTTTTTTATTTATTTTTATGTTTAGAGTAAACAAACATATGTATTAATAATAAATGAAACATGACACAAGTCAAACAGAGCACCAGTGGTACACGAACAACAAGCACAATAGCAGAACAAAAGCACAACATCGCTCTTCACCAACCAAAACAACTTACAACAAACATTCCCTCCAATTCCTCACCCAATCATTAATAGAATAATCCTTGTTAATTCTAAAAGCTAATAACCAAGAACTAGCCATAAGAACAACATCATTCCAAACCTCCTCCATGGTCCTAGCCACACCATTAAAAATGCGATGATTACGTTTCAACCAAATTATCCACAATGTTGAGAGGTTGGCTGACCTCATTACATTAACCCAGCTGCCCTTAAGACCACGAATATGAGTCATCTACAAGCATTATTCACTTGAGTTAGGACGAGAGAACCTATCCCCAATTCTTAATTTTCATTTGTCCCACAGCCTTACTGAGAATGAGCATCCAAAAAACAGGTGATCAACATTATCTCCATTGTTACAACACAAAGAGCAACAATGAGGTACTAAAGATAGAAATGGAAGTCTTCTTTGGAGATCATCACCTATGCTAAGCTTATTATGGACCGTGATCCACCCAAACATTTTAATCTTAGATGGAATATGAGCTTCCCAAACCAAAGGGGCCATGGAAAAAAAAGGGATAGAAGGATCATCAATCAAGAATTGAAACATTGACTTGCAAGTAAATTGGCCCGAGTTATGAAGTGACCAAGAGAGATGATCAGGGTCGTTAACCAACCGAACAAGACTTAGTAAATTTAACAAGGCTTGTGATTCAATTTGTTGGCCAACTGTGGGGTTGCTGGAGGGTAAGATGTTCCACTGAGGACATTTTGAGTGATTGTGGTTCACCAAAAAAGGGCAATGTGAGTGTTAGGAAATGGAGATACATGATAAAGTCTAGGGAAAAGTTCAGCAAGAGGAGCATCACTAATCCAACGATCCTCCCAAAATCTAAATGTACCTCCATCCTCTAACACGGGAAGAATATGGGGGAAAAGGTCAGGAAGCAGGGATAGCACAAATTTTCAAGGGCTTCTAAAAGAGGTTCAAATGTTTGGAACGATTCTCCTACAAAAATCAATTGTCCCAAATTTGCTAGTGATAATTTTTGCCCACAAAGACTGATTCTCCTTGTAATACCTCCACACCCATTTGGCACAAAGAGCTTTATTCCTCTTCAGAATGTTTCCAATTCCCAACCCACCTTTCTCGATAGGTCTCTGGACGATCGTCCAATTTATCAGGTGTAGCCCACTGTTCTTATCAACTCCCTTCCATAAGAAAGCTTTAATTAATTTCTCAATTCTTTCAGCAACTGCAACCGGCATTCTGAAAAGCGATAGATAGTAGGACGGAATGGCAAAAAGAACTGAATTTGACATCATCCGACACAAAACATCAGCCACAATAGTAAATAAAAATGGGGACATAGGATCACCCTACCTGAGACCTATGTGGGCACCAAATTTTCTAGAAGCCTTGACATTGATGATGATTGAGAATGAGACCAATCTGAGACAACCACTAATCCATCGCCGCCATCTTCTCCCAAACATCTTTTTTTCCATCACAAAATCAAGAAAATCCCAATCAACAAAATCATAAGCCTTTTCAAAATCAGCTTTAAAAATGACACCACGACAAGCTCTAATTCTGTAATCCTCCACAGCTTCATTGGCCACCAGAATTGCATCAAGAATTTGACAATCATGGACAAAAGCAAATTGAGATTCATCGATTGTATTATGAAGGATTGCCCGCAACCTGAGGGAGAGGGTTTTGGATATGATTTTATAAAGGCTTGTAACAAGGCTGATGGGTCTGTAAGCACTTGGGTGCCAGGAATCTCTTTTCTTCGAAATGAGGCAAAGAAAAGTTTCATTTGTCTTAACATTGACCACTCCACTTCTATGAAACTCATGCATAACCCTCATGATATCATCTTTAACAGTCTCCCATGATCTCTGATAGAAAGCCATAGTGTACCCATCTGGAGCAGGAGCTTTGGTACCATTGCAACTAAACACTGCCTTTCAAACTTCCTCTTCTTCAAATGGCCTCTCTAGCCATTCAGACTCAGAATCACCAATGGGGTTCCACTCAATCCCTGCAATTTCCCAATAGCAATCCTTTTGAGAGGAAAAAGCTTTTGAAAAATGATTAATGAAAACCTCAGTGATTTCAATTTCATTCTCCACCAAGGAGCTATCATCCCTTTCAGCCTTAGAGATAAAACATTTGGTTTTTCTATCATTGAGGATATTGTGAAAGAACTTAGAGTTCGCATCGCCTTCCTTAAGCCACTTGATTTTAGCTTTTTGACCAGCCATTCTAGCTTTCTTCATGCAAATATCAACAAGCTCAATCTTTGCTCTCACTCTAAGTGCAGCCATTTCCATGTTAAGCTCATTATGACCTTCCAGGTAGTCCAGACACCCAATAAGTTCATCAAGATCTTTTTTTTTTAAAGTCTCCAAAGACTTCCTAGTTTCACTCTTTAACAATTTTTTTTAGTTCAGCCAACTTGATCATAAATCTATGGCCTTCATGACCATAAGCATAGATCTCACTCCACCAACGCCGCGCAAGATCAGAAAAGTCGTGGTGGTCAAGCTAAGTGTTCTCAAAGCAGAATGGAGATGGCCCCCAATGGAAAACAGAAGAATCCAAGGAAATAGGACAATGGTCAGACACAACCCTAGGAAGGGCCTCTTGTCTGCATAATGGAAATAAGGCCTCCCACCCTGAGGTGAAGAGGAAACGATCTAATCTGCAGCAAATGGGGGTTTCACGAAAATTTGACCATGTAACCTGAGCGTTCAAGAGAGGCGGATCTTTCAAGTTCAATTCACCAATGAGAGTGTCAAACATCTGCATATTGGTTGTCATCCTGGAGCTATTGATCTTCTCCCCTAAGTTTCTCACCATGTTGAAGTCACCACCAAGACACCATTTATCACCACATAAAACTCTGAGACCCGAAACTTCATCCCAAAACCTCTCCCTCTCAGCATACCAGATGACCCGTAGATTCCAGACGGCCACCAAGAGTCATTCCGGCCATCATTGACCTGAATAGAAATAGAAAAATCGCCAATTAAGTTGTTAACCACCGACACAACGCCAGAATCCCAAACTATGGCAATACCACCCGCAGTACCTCTAGCAGGAAGAACAACCCAACTTTTAAATCTCGAGCCCCACAATTGAGAGATAAAACGGCGGTCCATCGCTTCCATTTTCGTTTTTTGGATGATTAAGATATCAAGTTTGGACAAACCTAAGAGTCTCTTAATAAGACATTTTTTCCTGCTTGACCCACACCCCCCTAATATTCCATGAAATGATCTTCATTTTTTAACCAAAGAGATCCTTTTCGAGGCTTTGATGTTGTTCGCAATGGTTTTCAAGGTCATGTCACCATCAGATAAAGCTTCTGCATCAACCTTATGAACAATTCTTTTTTGTAACAGAGATAGTAGATCTTTGGAGAATCTGAGCAACAGGCTTCATAATGCCAATCGACCCTTCTGGTACCACCATAAAACCCCCCTCGTCATTACCATGCGAAGTACCTTTGATTTTAACACCCTCACCAAACTCCGGCATAGAACATTCAGCCAGAGAATCACACAAATCCTAATTCGGCACAACGTTATCACTGTCGCATTTTTGGGACAATTGGGCACATGGTTCTTTAGGTGGTATTGGGTTAGGAGCATTGTCAGGACACAAAGAATTAACAACTTGAGTTGGAATGGAATGAGCAGCAGAGTTAACAGGGGAAAGCTCAACATTAAAATGTAAAGGGCGTACCTGGGAACCATCATTTAACGAGCGTAGATGATCATCCTCCTCGCCAAGCCTGATCTCGTGGTTATCACCAACGCCGAGCATATCGTCCCCGTCACAGCCTTTGTCGGAATCACTATCAGATAGACAATTGTTCCACAACACTTTCTGACTTTCCCATGCCATGTCAAACTTTTGCTTGTCTAGGTTTTCCATGATCTTCCTACATTCCCTTCGTAGACATTTCCTGGAGTGAATTCTGCTCGTAACACTTCGCACATCAGTCTCCCCCTCACTATGGCACTCATAGCCACCCAACACGCTATTCTGGCCATGGATTCTATGTGCCACTTCACCCACCTCCTCATCCAGAGAATGAGCGATAGTCCCCTTATTGAAACCTGTTGTTTTTGGACGAAATGTTGAGGTCGAAAGAGCTGGTTTGACCTTATCCGCTAAAGTCGAAACTACTTCTTCAGTCGAAACAGCGACACGAGGACGACAATCTTGAGATTCAGAAACATGGCTGAAAATTGAAGCATAAGAAGAAGCTTCAACATCGCCATTTTGAGCATTCAAAGTCTAAAGAATATCGAGGGGAGGATCAGAGTTTCCCCTAGGACACGCGTCCGTTGACGACAAGAACTCGCTATCGAGGATATGCGAATCATCTAGAACACCTTCTCGGGCCATTGAGAGAGGTGGAGGGGCATGGACCGTTTCCACAGCCACACTTGGATTAACGCACATCACAGGGCTTGGGTTAGGTAAAGAAACCTCCACCATTCCCCAGGATGGAGGGCCCATGTGCGTGTGTGTGTAAAGGGGGATCGATCCCGCCAATATTCTGAAGAGGAGGCCCACTGTGGGTGTTTGATGTTACAAGAGGAGCACAAGAATTTAATTGTCGAGGCCTACCGACAAAACAATTCTTCTCAAAAAGGGGAGATTTGGCGTGAAGTGACTTTTCAGGATGAGGATATTTCGAATTGCCATTTGCAGTAGCATGGGACGCGTGGACCAAATCACTTAGGCCCGTACGACTGACACCCTGAGCCACGTTGCACCACGATCTCTGCAACGTTTGGAAAGGAGATACCATCTCCGCCCTGGATTTTCCTCGATCCTGTCGGCCATCATGGATGTGGTGAACTGGTTCAAGCTGCACCTTCCCACCCTTGAACGGCGAACCGCCATTGATTCCGGTCAGATTCTGACGGCCATCAATCTTGAATACCTTGACGCCAATGTTACTACCATTCAAGCTTGCTGGGACAGTTTCTGGAACAAACCCGTCATTATCACCTCTCACTTTCAGTTTCATAAACCGCAAGAAAGACAGGTTTATAGTATCTTCAGCCACCTCGAGAAGACCTCCACAAAGCTCCCCAATCATCTTGAATGTTTCCAGCCGCCATTGGTCATATGGAACACCATTGACTCCAATCCACCCTTGACGGCATCTCACTCTTCTTTTTTGCCATTGAAGTCATGCCATTCAACTGATCGAAACTCATTATTCTGAGTTGACACGAGGACAATATGTTTCTCATTTTGATTACCACACCAAAGCAATGCACGATCGTCTGCCATGAAGCTCAATTGGACCGGACGATGAAGGATGGTGGTGAGATGTTCCTTTACAGCAGACCACCAGAGGGAAGAGTTGGCCTTATATATAACAATAGCATGCTCCCAACAAGCCTTCTTGCTCACAGAAATATTTTTAGTAATGGAAACATTCTTGGTTCCACTCACTCGATGGAACCATTCTGCAAACTCGGACCAACCAGTCTGGGGCTTATCTTCAGGAATAAAGACAGCCCAAACTCTATTGTTTTCAATCTTCGAAACCTTAATGAACCTCCCTCGTTGGTTGGAAAGAACTTCAATGATTATCACTTCGTTCATGTTTTGAAATTGTTTCTTAAACATAGTATTTGCATCAGTTCTAGACGCCAATCCTAGTTGATTGAGCAACCATTCAGCAGAGGCTGCCAAAATTAGTAAAAAAAACGTCTTCTGACCAGAAACTTCCTTGATCGTCACCCATTTACCATTGAGACTATGTTCAACGAAGAATTCCGTGTTGTCGGCCTTGAAGGATGTTGAAAGAGATTTGATAGATTTAAAATCCCCCATATTGAAGTGTGGATTCACATAGCTTCTGATACCATGTTCATGTCTTTCTTTTATAATAAACTTTTTCGACAAATTCCTCTAAAGAACACAAAAGAATTTCCCTAGTGTTTTTCTTTTTGAAAATGCTAATCTAACTAAAAAAATATACTACATGTGTAACAACACATTCATGTTCATTGGATGTGTGTGTTTTACACCTCTCAATGTGTGTAATAAATGATCCAATAAATGTGACGGTATAATTGTAGATATAGTTACATTTTTTTTTTTTTTGGTAGCTAGATTAGCATTTTCCACTTACCTTTTTTTTTTTTTTTTTTGGAGTTTCATTTCTCTTGGTATGTATTCTGATGGTCTTGCATATGCTTAGTGAAAGGAGACCTTAGAGATGAGGAGGAAGTATCTAAAGCCCAGCTTGGGGCATTTTTTGCTGCAATGGCGATTCGTACGAATGCATTTCCGGAAGCTACCCAATGGAGTGATGGGGAAAAACGTGCAATGGAAAAATTTTGGCCACATCTAGTTCGGGCACTTCCGCCCGACGTGATCTTTATAGCAGATCCTGAAGGATCCACAATGGGAGCTGGGAGTTCAATTGGGCCTCAATTTGTTGGAAACGGTATTGCGGAGATGAGACTTGTGGGTGCTCTTAGGGAGGTGTTGGCAGGTGGGCATCTTGGCTTTGATGAAGTCCAAGGTGTTTTAAGAGATGTTCTTCCGCTCGAAGATGTGATGTCAGGACCAGTGAGTGCATCTTTGCTTTCAGCTTTTCTAATAGGTCAGCGCATGAACAGAGAAACTGATCGTGAGCTTAAAGCATACTGCCTTGCGTTTGATGATGAACTTGGTAATGAGCCTTTTCATTCTGTCTCTTTCTCTCTCTTTTTTTTCCATTTGATTTCCATAATATCTTGATTAATATTGTTGGTACTCAACTGATCACAATCAATCCTATTGGTATGAAACTGTTGTATCTAACTTTGTTTTGCATTTGCTCTTAAAACCTGAAACAATTTCATACCTAGAATCTCTTTTAGTTTTTAGGTGCACTAGTAAAACAGGTTACTACAAGAACATATACAAATCAATTGGATAAACATACGAGTAGTTGTTCTTATGAAAAGAAAAAAATTTAATACTGTTGAGAGCAGACTTTCAAAAGCACATCTGCATGTTATTCACCTTTTTCTCTCACAGGCCCTCTGCCAATTGCTGATGTTAGATCTTTAACACATTACGGTGAACCTTATGCTGGTAATACGCATTACTTCAAAAGCACACTGTTTGTAGCTGCTGTGAGAGCCTGTTATGGGGAATCTTGCTTACTTCATGGTGTGAAATGGATGCCACCAAAGGTCAATAAAATTTGTTATGTGTAGCATTTTCAATTTTTCTTGATCCTTATTCATGCTGTTCATTAGCCCTTAAGATTATCCTTTCTGCATTGAATTCCTTTTGAATTATGGGGTTGTTAGGGTTTCAGGGAGGTGTGACAGAAGAGCAAATGCTGAAGTTCATGGGAGCAAACACCCACTTATCTCCATCTCAGGCAAAAGAAATTCTGGAGGTGCACTCTGTTTTGTTTTTTTGTTTTTTTGAGGTGCACTCTTAATTACCCACATGTATTTTTGGTGGCATTTTCATAATGCTGGCTTCTCTTGTTGACTTTCTCAAGTTTGACTGTTGCTTTAACTTTTTCTTCAGGATCAAAATGTTGGTTTTGCATACGTAAGTCAACGTGAAGCCCGCCCATCTTTGTATGATCATTAATCTATTTTCATTTGTGTCAGCCTTTTCTTCTTTACATACAGAAACACTGATATTCTATTTGATATTTGGTGATGGTTTTCTAACGGACTTTACAGACACATGCAATAAGAAGATTAAGCATCCAAAATTTATAAGATGTATAACTTAAAGCATGATATTGCAAGCAAGATTGTTAAGATTAGGATCCTACATTGGATTGTTAATGGGGTCTTGAGGATTGTATTGTGAATTTTAATATTCAATGAACTACCTAAAATAAATTTCAGTAATATATGTAATTAATTATCAAAAATATATGTATGATTAAAATATTCTATCAAGACTTTAAAGAAAATCCTACACTAAAACTATAGTTGAATATGACTTAAACACTGTAAAACTATGGCTGAAGCTTCAGAACCGACTGGTGAGCCTTCAGCTTTATGCAAGCCGTGATAAATTTAGTTGTTGAGGCTACAAGGACAAGTAGCATTGAGATGCATAGAATGAGAAACATTCAACCTAGAAAAAACTGCTCTCCCAACCACCCCCCTTAAGAACCAAATAAGGATAATGATATGATGCAAGGATCAACATGTTGTAGCTTCTCGTGTACTGTCACATACTTTGAACTTTATGTCCTACCATATACGATGATGTTGTGTTCATTACCTACTTAAGCAGCCTTTAGCATCATTAACTGGTTTAACATCTCTCTTCTTTCTCATGACTACATTTTAATTTGCTATTTCATTGCATTCGTGGCTGCTATAATTTTTCTTTATTTCTATATTGGTGTAACCTTTTTTTTTTTTGGTCACATATTGTGGTAACCTAGTAGATTATATGTTCAGAATCAATGACCATAGAAAAGAAGTAGCTCATTAGAAACAATGATGGTATTTGTATCGTTTTTTTATATTTGGAATTCCTAATGCTGTCATGAATGAGATACTGTTATTTGATTCACATGCTTTTCGTGATCTAATACTTGTAATTATATTTTCAGCTTCAAATAAAATCTAGCATACCTATATTGCTTTAGCAAGTAAGCCTGTAATTGTTGATTTTGCAGGTATTCCACTGTGGCATTAAGGGAGCACATAAGTAAACGTCCACCACTTGCAACAGCTGAAAAAGTTCAGCAGTTTGTTAGGGTGAGTAATGCGGCTTTTCGGTAGGAATTTTGAAATTAGTGTTGAGCCTACTCCATTTGGCTATTTCTCCATGACATTTATAATTTATTGACGATTTCTGAGACATTGAAGAAACATAGTAGCATATGTATATTTAATTTTCTCCCAGGCTGTTGCAAGCCCTGGAGATTTTGGAACATAATTGTCAAAACAAAGCAGTTTTGCTGATAAAGTTTATTCTTGAACTATAAATTTTCCCATCTTCCTTCTAATTATAAGGGATACTGAAAAATAAAAGTAGCATATGCATATCACATGAAAAAAAATTGATGCACATGCTATAATGGTATCAACCAGTATTAATACCATTGTTCAAACAGTCTGGAAACCTGAGTTAATTTGACCTAGTTGCTTTGACCAATTTCCAAGTAGAGTTGGTCTACAATTGAAGTTATGCAGTAAGAGTAAGCTAGTTAGCAGATCAGAGTTAAAAGAAAAAAAAATTCTTGGATGACTCTTCAAGTATTGACTCTAGTCATTAGTGGTAGGTTGGATGTTGAGATTTAGCTCACATTTACTAGTTAGTTGGTTCATTGGACCTCCAGTTAAGTCACATTTTCAGGTTCTTGAACCACTAGTGATTTCTGTTGCTCCATTGAAACAAAATTTGATAAAACTCTTTCTATTCGTGCTAGGTTGACAAAAGATGTTAACATGGATGAATAATAAAGATAGGAAAGACAAGTTAAAATGAGTTTATGGGTGTCGGCATGGCCACAATAAGAGATTGAGTAAAGCTTATCAATTTAGTCTAGGCATGACAGAAATTACCAGTGGCATTGGTACTAGAATTGCTAGTCAAAAGCTTCAAAAAGGTGAAAAATAAGGTAATATGGATTGCAGCAATAAAAGAAAGATATGAGACACAGCCCTTAATTAAAGACATAATTTGTGATAGCTTTTTGAATATGATTCATCCTCTCCACCCAAATCTTTGTGATAGGCAATGATGATGTTCTGACTTTAATTATGACTCTTGTCATGTCAATTAAAACAAAATAAAAATGAGATATGTACATTGACAGATTGATGGAAATTATTGTGATCCTCGCAGCCCCAACTTTTAGCATTTTCACATTGTTGGTGATGATGTTATACTTTATTTTTTGTCTTTGCCGTTCTCTTTAGTATTGGAGGAACATGAATGTCATTCTGGTAAAAATGAGATGTCTGTTATTTTCTTTTTCTAATTTCAGTATTAATGTATATAGTATATTCTGGATGAGCTGGATTTTTTTCTTTACTCTTTTTTTTAACATATTTTTGGAGATACTTTTATTATATAATTTCTTTTTGATCTTGTATAGACTATTATCATGAAAGGAGCTGTGTTTGCAAAAAGGAATTTTATGAAACATCTGTATTCAAAATGGTGTTTATTGACAGACTCGTGGGAGGGAAACTATTATTTCTGGATTTTATCATACAGATTATGAAGGTGCTCTGTTAATGCTAATGAGAAGAAGAGGTGTCCATTCAGGGCTTGTTGTGAAGGTTGGTACCAGAATTTGAAGCTTTCTCCTTTAAGCTTGGCATGTCTTGAATAGCTTCTCTAGATTCTTGCATTCATGTAATTCTCTTAAATATTTGATTGATGTTGATATTTTTTTTTCAATTTATATAATGTGGTTTGTGTAGGGCGAGGAAGGTGGACTTTCAATGACAACAAGCCTGTTATCAAGAGATGCTTCAAAAGGTCTTCCAGTGAACTATTGCTCTGGGTTCCGATCGTTGAATAACTCCTTCACCTCTAAAGTTGATGGTATGAAACATCCTTTTGCATTCTTCATCCTTTTAATCTTTTGAAAGGATTACTGAAACTTGGGATAAATGGCTAGATTTCAATAATTTAGGATATATTAACTGAATGCTTTCAATTTATGTATTTGCTCATCAACTGCATAATTCGATACTTGTGACTTTTGCAATTACATATAAGTCACTTGATTGCAGGAGTCTCACGTGAAATTTTCAGTGTCGAGGTTAATGCTAAAGATTATGGTTTTAAACCCTCCGATACCCCGAGAACCAATAGATCAGTAAAATTTTTTGTCTACTTCTTGTTGTTTTCCTTGCTTCATCTAAATATCAAATGCTTTTTCAAACTTGTGTCTGTAAACTTGACTTGCACCACTTCTCACGTTGAAAGTTTCACTGCTTTCTTTTTTGTCCTTCTCTTTGCTCCTTAATGTAGGTCTTGAGGAACATAGAGTTGGGTTTAGCAGCACTTCGTGGTGAAAAAGGACCAGCATATGATAGAATCGTCTTGAATGCAGGAATGGTCGACCATTTGTTGGGATGTGATGGTGCAGAAGACATATCCACAGCATTGAATAGAGCCAAGGAAGCAATTGATAGTGGTAAAGCCTTAGATAGGATTTTGAATTACATTAAGATCTCACACAAAGTGAAATGAAAACTATGAATAACATTTCCAAATTCAGTCTTCTACCTTATATAAGGAATTCACAATTTTCAGAAAAGATCAATGGTGTCAGTCAGTCACAGCACAAGCACTAAGCAGTGCCATCTCCAATCCAGCTAATTCCAGGTGCTTTCCTTAGTCCTGCTGCCACCATACCATCTCTCAATTTTTTCACATCTTCCCAATTCTCCCTTGAGGCATATATATTTGACAGCATTACTCTATAAGCAGTATTTTCTGGCTCAATTACAGAGAGCTTTCTGGCAATCATGCCACCCAATTCAGAATTGCCATGAACAACACAACATGATAGCAATGCACCTAATACTCCAGAATCAGGTGGTAGTGGCACACTTGGAATAAGATCATAAGCTGCTTCCAGTTCTCCTGCCATTCCCAGAAGCTTCACCATATATACATAATGTTCTGAACTTGCTGAAATTCCAAATTCTTCTTTCATTCTTCGGAAAATCTCCTTGCCATCTTTAACAAACCCAGCAAGGCTGCAAGCACAAAGAACAGCAGAAAAAGTAGATTGGTCAGGCTTAAATCTCTTATTCAACATGTCTTCAAAAATTTCCAAGGCCTGGGAGACTAATCCATGAGTAGCAAGACATGAAATTACAGAATTATAAGCAACCACATTTCTTTCCTGCAAAGTTTCAAAAACCTGTATTCCCACTGCAGCAAAACCACACTTTGAATACAAATTAATCAGAGCAGATCCAACCATAGCATCTGAATGGTACCCAAACCTGTACACAAAACCATGTATCTCCTTACCAGGTCTGACATTTGCCAAACGAGCACAAGCTGCTAAAACACTGGCAATTAACAGGGGATCTGCTTGTTCTCCTTGCAAATTCATGTCTCCAAATAGGACCAGTGCCTCTTCACAGTTTCCAGACTCAGAAAACCCAGTTATCAAAGAAGACCACAGAACCAAATCAGGCTGAGATAAGCTGCTAAAAACCCTATAAGCTGAAACCAAGCAATGGAACATTGAATACATACTCACCAGTGAGCTCCTTACATGAGAATTGGAATAAAAAACCCCAGTTTTCAAACAAAACCCATGAATCCCTTGACCAATAACTAGCAAGCAAGGATCATCAAACCCTGAAAGCAACCCAACCAAAGTATACCCATCTGGGTTTGCCCCCAAATTCCGCATTCTACTAAACAATTCCAGCCCTTTCTGCCATAATCCACAGGACCCGTAACCCACAACCATTGAATTCCATAGAACCAAATCTGGTTCTAATACTGCATTGAACACTTTACATGCTTCATCTACAAGACCCACCTTCGAATAAGCGTTCACGAGTGCACTACCAGTAACAGTATCTGACCCCAAACATGATGCTATTACGCTTCCATGTGTGGCTCTTAATTCCATTGTGTCTGATTTTTCCATACAAGCCCGTAAAATGCACGAAAAGGTGTAATTGTCTGGCTTGATTTCAGTGTGACGCATCTGTTTGAACAGAGAGAAAGCATGGTCGAATTGGTGATTTTGAGCATAGCCTCTTATTATGGAATTCCAGAGATAAAAGCTTTTGTTGGGAGTTTCATCAAACACGATGCGAGCATGTTGAAGGGCATTGTTTATGGCGTAGAATCGAGTGATTCTAGTGGCGTAAAATGGGTCGTGAGCGAGGTGGGTCTTAATGATGAATGCATGCAATTGCTTGGTTCTTAAGAGGGTCTGATTTGATCGTGAGAGTTCGAGGAGAAGAGAAGATAAGCAGAAGCTCATCTATAACACAAGATTTGGGCACACCCATTGCCGACCATCTTGTCCCACCAGATTACAAAAACTGACTAAAGGAAGAAAAACTATTTTCTTTAAGACCAGAAAAATTTTTCTGACTTTCCAAGTTTCAGATTGTTTATAGTGTCCTCTAAAAGTTTTTTCATGCGGGCGCTTGCTTGGTATAAACATCCGCGTCACCCAAAAATACAAAAAACATAAAAGGCTCAACAAAAATATATATATTTTTTGGGTTTGAATTTGTCTTAACTTTAAATAAAAAAAGGGGGGGGGGAGGGGGGAGGGCATGCAGATGTCCCAAATCATACTGTAAAGCTTATTATTATGATTGAATGATCCTTCTGTACATTTGAGATAGAGCCCTGCAAAATCATACACTGAAACAGTTAGTTTATGATTGAATAAAGTGGAATACTACATGGATTAACAAAAGTATATGCAACTCACCTTAATTTTCTGGACAGGCCCCATCTTCTCAAGAAATTTATCTCATTAGCATTTTGTGTCACAATAATCTGAGTAACAGAGAACGGATAATTCCCAATGGCAAGAATTCTTTAGTGTCATGAAATTGGAACAAAGTAATCTCTGATGGTTCTTTTCAAGGAGGAAGGTGGGTTTAGAACTGAAGAAGGGCTCTTCAATGCAGCTTCTGGGGTCTTCTCCATCTCTAAACTATCATCTGAAAAGAAACCAGACAGGACTTTTCTCTTCGTGGATTCAGGTGTGCTGACACTAAAAGTTCTAGTCTTATTGGGTGTGTGTTCTCCAATCAACATATCATCTGATGGGCTGGATGCTTTGGCAGCTTTTGGCTGATCCAGATTCTGTTCTTCATCAGTGAACAGTTTTCTACAGTGGATGCTTGGTGTGGCCATTACTCTCTTTCTTGTAGATGATGGTGATCTAGTACATGAGAAGGAACCACTCTGGATGTTCCATATGCGGACCTATATAACATGAAACATGACAGGAAATCGGCTGTGAATTGGATTAACATTGATGAAATGAAAATGTTGGAAATGCAACTTAGATGCCTTTTTTCCTCAAGTCGTGCCATGTTATAGTTTTACAAGAAACAAGAATGATTGAGATTTGTCTTTAAAATTAGCAGGGCACAGGTCAACATTTTGGATAATGGATACTGGTATAATATATCCACAACTGAGCACGCTTACCGTGAAATCATCGGAACAAGTGGCCAATTTCCCAGTTTCTGATGAGCACCTGCAAATTAGTGAAGTGTTAGTGACACTTCAAAAAAGTAATATTATAGACAGCATTGCCTAATGGCTGAAATACTTGCCAAGATACTGCTGTAACTTCTCCCTCATGGCCTTTCAATGTGATAGGACCCTCTTGAGGTTTTTTCACCTGATAAAGTAATTTTAGAAGTTACATTCAGAACAAGAGAGAGAGATCTATAGAAAATCAAATTTTACACGAGTAATAAATAAGAAGAACCTGCCATATGCATGCATTTCCATCACTTGAACCACTGAGTATGTGAGCTGCATCAGGGCTGATTGCTGACTGTAATTTAATTCAAAATGTAAGAAATACATGGAACAATCACAAGATCCTGTAAACTATTAAATTAACTTTTGGAGGCAGAGTTACTGAAGAAACTTTGTACCTTTACATAAAATGTCTCAAGTCGGCTGCCAGAGAAAGTACTCACGGGGCCTTTATCAAGCTGAAACATGTTGTACAAGTATATTCTGGTGGAACAAAAGCAAGGATTAGACTCTTTTTTTTCTTGTTTTTGGAAGTATATGCCTATTTTCTAGCAGGTTAGACTAGTTAATCTAGAACATGTATAGTATTTACATTGGTAGTTTAACATATAGGATATAGCATGTATTAGGAGTGTCTAGCTCACAATCTTCAAGAAATTGGCTTTCCTAGGTTTCTCTTTCCAGTGGAAGCCAATGAGTTAAAGGAGAAGGAAAGGGAAAAAAGGATAGAAAGAGGAAAGTACCTATTATCCATGCAAGATGCTGAGAGAAACATGCCACTTGAATCTTGGGACAGGGAAGATATCCCATGTAGCCTTCTTTCCTGTAATCATAAAAATAAAAATAAAAATAAAAAAGAAATCGAGCACAATTAAAATGCCAAGCACGTCAAAAGAACCAACTGCAACTTCAGACTATGAGACTTTTCCCAGCCTTATGGTATGTGTAATCTAGTTTTTTTTTTTATTTTATTATTATAACGTAGTGGTGTCCGAACCTTTGGCCCGACTAATCCACTACGGCCCCTGGCATTATCGAGCGGGAGACTACCCCAATGGCCAACACTTACAAGGTGGGGAGTCGAACTCGTAACCTCGTTTCATAAGACGAGAGCCCCGAGCCACTCAGCCAACCAAGTGTTGGTTGGTATGTGTAATCTAGTTATGACTCCATTTCAGAGGATTTCACATCTTGTGTGACCAGCCCATATGCAAATATCAGATTGGCTGTATGTCTCATCCAGTATCATTCCTGCTGCATGTTCAACTAACCTTTTCATTTGATACTTCAATATTGGATGTCCAAGTAATAGGGGCTTTTAAGTTTCGGGTGTCCCAGAATTTTACTACACTGAAATGAAAAGAAGACAACACTGAGATAAGAGAACAAAACTAGAAAGACAATGATCAATTAAGGAAGCATAAAACAAGGTTTCAATGTAAACCTGTCTACTGCTCCAGCACTGGCAATGGAAATCCCATCCTTGAGATAAAGAACTGACGTAATGCTCATGGAAGCTGCCTGCTAGAACTGAAGTGTCAATAATACTGAAATGGCTGTTACTTTTTTTGGTGAAAATAATAGCCATGTACACACCTTTATACGCCTAACCCGTTTTCCTTTAGCTGAAATATGAGCCCCACATATCGTAGCAGCTGGTCTGGAGAAACAAATATGCGAATTCAGAGGTACAGAATATGAATCAAATTGACCATTTCATCAAAGAATTAGACGAGGTTAAAGAGCATAAAGAAAAGAAAATCACGTCAAAGATGGCTCCCCACTGCTACTTTGTCTAGGATTGCATCTTAAATCCCAAATGGCCAAGGACCCGTCTCTTGAGCCAGATACAACTAGACCTGTTTATCAAATGGCTATGTATCAGTTAACTGTATTGATGACCAATAAATCTCACACAAAACATGTACTAACCAGGATTAGATGGATGAGAGCTCAATGATTTCACACTTCCGGCATGCCCTGTTAACACTCTAAAACATTCCTTTTTCTCCACATCCCAAACTTTGACCTGTCCAAAAGCCAGAGAGTGCAATTGTCTGATCAGTGGAGCAGGTTTTGAATTGAAGCAGGTAATGATTCTTGCATTTTTTTGTCAGTATGCATGGACTTAAACTACACTTCTATTTAGACTAACTGTCTAATCAAGTGGTGTGAATCCAACACATTAGGAAGTCTGGAACATTCCCACAGATAGAGAATAACCTGAAAATAGGGATGTTAATCCCTTGGCAGGGGTTTTGGGCACAAATTATTGTTATGTTCTGAATGAAAACTAGCAATGAAACACAGGTAAGCCGTTATAAGGAAAAAATAAGTAGTAGACACTGATTAGTTGTCATAGCAATATCTGTTTTCCTTTTAGAGTGCTTCTCTTTTCTCAATTTTGACAAGGGCTTTTTCCACTGTGAACCCTACTGCAAGTAGGGGTGTAAGCAATCCGATTGACCCGACCATTTCGGGTCGGGTTGGTCGGTATATATATATAATAAAGATACTAAAAAAACTATTACATACAAGGCCTCTAATTAAGAAAACCCATAATCCTCAACTATTTTTTTTTTTAATTGTTGGGTTAGGTGGTAAAAAAAATTAGATAAGAATCAAAAAATGGGTGCTTAAGACTAAAAAAGAAAAGTTTTATTTTAGTCTCACATTGTTTGTTAAGAAGAATGAGAGACTCATTCTCTATAAAAACCCATCAACTCCCTATTCATCATTATTCTCTAAGTCAAATTTAAGACTACATTGGCTTGTACATATATGAGTTTTCCCAAAAAAGAGAAATCTTATCTTTTAAAGTTTAAATAATAGTTTAATAAGCTTCCACATGATAATCCAACATATTTTATTACTAATAAAAGCTTAAATAGTAGTTATTAAGCTTTAAAAAAAAATAAACTATTTAATAGGGGCCCAACCCAACCCGACCTTAGGTCGGGTGGCATCGGGTTGGACTCGTTGCCACCAGACCTCATCGGATCAGGTGGGTTTGGGGGCAAAAACCCGATCCGACCCGACTCGATTTCACCCCTAGCTGCAAGCTCCCCCGCAGTAGCCACTACAATGCCAAGTTCTTTTCCTTGTTTCTTGAGATGCAAATTTGTTTTCCTAAGCTGTATTACCACTCAGAAACTGATGATTTAAGCAAACTTATGACATGGTAAGTGGCTCAAGCTTGTTTAATGCAACAATATTTTGGCATGATGAAATGCAGTCAAGCAAACTTATTGCGAAAGGAACAATAAGTAGAAATGTTTGCTTAAAACAGAAGAAGCACCATGCTTTTACTGTGTGCATAGCCATTGTAATCAAAGGTAAGCAACTTACAGTTTGATCACCAGAAGCTGTCAGAATCTGAGAGTCATCCTACAAAAGACAATAACAATGGAGCTCATGACATGAAAAGGACCCAAAACTCACACTTGTTAAATGTCAAAATTAGCATATAGCAAATGGGCATTTGCCAATCATGCTAGTAAATTACCTTGATCCAGCACAAGTCGAAGATGGCATTGTAATGAGCAACCCAATCACAGACCCTAGCTTCGGCTGCAGTCCATTCAGCAGAACAAAAAACAAATGAAATCAGTAAATTGAAAATCCCTAATCCCCCATCTTTACAAACACAATTATAGGAAGACTAACCCGCTTTTTCTCGGCAAGAGGTTAAAGATGGAAGCTTCCGACGCGTATCGTAGAAGCTCACGTACCCATCTTCGTCGGAAACGGCAAGAAGATGAGAATTCCTAATCGTCTGCAAGTTCGAGATCAAACTTAGAAGAACAATACTACAAATAAATAAATAAATAACTGATTTTATTTATTAAAAAAAAACAAATCCAAATTTCGTGAAATCTTACCTTGCAGAAGGAAAGAGCGAGCGGAGGATTTGGGTTTCCATTGTGCTCGATGGACACGACGCCGGTGCCAAAGCTGCCGGAATCCGATGACAGATCGTCGAAATAAGGCCGCTTTCGGACTGCAACGAATAAAGATGAAGGAAATGAGTGAAAAAAAAAATGGAAATAAGAGTTAGTGAAAATGAAGGGAGAAGGAGGGATTGAAGTAAGTAGTACCTCTGATTCCATTAAGTTCTCTGGCTTTGAGATCTCGGAAGAAGGATGGAGAGCTTGGCATCTCCATTAGCTGTAGCTACACACGGGTTCGAGGGAGAGAGGAGACACAGATGGCGCGAGAGAGAACAGCAGAAGAGATTTTAAATGTGTGTGTTTTTTTTTTTTGGCCGTTTTGGCGCCAGTTGAGTCGTTTAATCTGGCGGGAAAGAAATTGAAATACGTCGTTGGAGGGAGGGACTGAGGCCGAAGGGAGAGCGAATATTTATGTTCTTATTTTATTTTTTAAAAATTATTTACTTTTAAAAAAGTTAATTCGTTGAAATTACTTTTTAAGAAAATAAGGATTTTTGGTTCGATATTAAAAAAGTAGAATGAAACTTAACTGAAAATTTAAAAAAAAATATTTTGTCATTTCTTAAAAATAGTTTATTTTCTTTGTAAATTTTGAGAAAACTGTTTTCGGATTTCAACGAACCAAATGCATATTTCATATTTTAAAATTTTTAAATACAAAAAATTGTACTCGAATCATAAACCAAATACAGCCTAAAAGAAAGTCATTCCTTTTATAGTAGAAAATTGTTTACTTGGTTTGCTAAGATTATTTTTAAAATAATATTAAAAGTGCTCAAATAATCAATTCTCTAATTTTTTGGCTCCATAATAATAATTTAAAACCTTAGGTATATATGGTAAGTGAGAAAATAGAAATTTTCAGTGTTTGATGGGCAAACAAGGTGAAAATTTGAGCCCGCTATTTTTTTATCATAATTTTCTTAATAAGGGAGCGAGAAAATAAAATTTTTCATGAAAAAAAAATTATTTACACTAAATTTAAAAAAGTTATAATTATTTAATTGAATAATGAGAAATTAATTTTCTCCTGTAACCAAACAAAATTTATTTTTTAGAAAATATTATTTTCTATAGTTACCAAATACTTTCTAAATTTTTTAGAAGAATTTTCTTAAAAAAAAATTGAATATGATAAAATCTTAAACGGGCTAAGATATGCGGAGAGCCCACAGGGCCCAAAACAATATAAGGCCCAAACCAGTTTCTCTGTGCCCTACATATAAAAGCACCAACGCGTCTCTAACACATCCTTTTCTTCGAGCGCTCTTCTTCCATTAAGTTGACGCAGTTGCTATTCATACAAAATGCCTTCTTCCATTTAGTCGACGAAGTTGCTATTCGTACAAAATGCCAAAGCACTACAGACCTCCTGTAATTTTATTTATTTTTGCCCTATAATAATAATTTAAAACCTAAATTTTTTAATAAAATTAGAACAATTTTCTTAGATAGTGTTTTTCCAATGTCTAATTCTTCCAAACTCTAATTGAAACAAAGATTGAACAAAATTATAATGTTTGGTAATAATTTTTCAAACTCAAAATAATTTAAATGTTGACAAATAATAAAGGTTGAACCTCTAAAATAAAAAGTAAAAAAACTTTATTTTTATAAAACACGACGAGCCACTAACCACACCAACCAAATGTTTTTCGTCACACATTATTCCTTTATGCCCTCTTTTTTTGTAACACCCCGTGCTTTTTGGTTAATTTATATGTACACTGAAAAAGTATAATATACGTATAAGTACCTTTAAAGTCATATATACATGTGTCAAAGGCACTTAAAAATGTTAAAAGTGAGTTCGAATGTGATTTAAATAGAAATCGATTGATAACACGTGTATTCCTCAGGTAAATTGAGTGTATGAAGAAGAAGAACGAATAAAAAGATATAAAATAAAATAAAATAATGAACAGTACTCGAATAAAAGACAAATTAAGTTTACTGTTCATAAGCTGGTACTGTTTACGAAACAGTAAATAAATAAAATAAACGAAGTTGCAGAATGAAAGACGAAAGAGGAACGTCCAGAAGAACGAAAGAAATAAAAGAAAAAAAAAAGAAACGGCGGATTTGCAGCCAAATTCAACGTGTCGGTAAGCTATTTTTGCTATTTTTCGTCGTAAAATTAATATCTAAGCTAGATGTAACCTTTCTAGCGGAGTAATTTTTGTTGTGGGAGCTATTTTACGGCGTTTTCAACAATTGGGGTTTTGGCCCAACGTGAATGAAAATCCGCTAAGAAGGTTGGAAAACACTCCCTGGACTGTCGGGACCCCGAATATGTGGTTAGATTGAATTTATGTGTTCATTTGAAACTTTTATAGCTGTTGGAAGTTATAGTGTAGATTGGAGACCATTCCTGATGAAACTTCAGTTTAAGGCTATAAAATGGTAGAATGGACTGTTGTGAGTCCATTGATGCTAAGTTCATAATTTGTGGAGACCGTTTGACAATTTTAGTACAATTTACATGTTTTCAATGAATAGTGATGATGTGAATAGTATTATGATCATATCCAGTGAATAGTAAATGGAATTATAATCCAATGAAACTCCGGTTTGAGATCATAGAATCGTAGAGAACTGAATTCCGGACGTTTCGATGTTAAGAACATAATATTTGGATATGCTTTGATATTTTTAGTAAGATATGATAATGGTGATTCTCATGATAATCTATGGTTAATTTCAGTGTTTAAATTTAGAGCTTAAGTGCATGGATAAATACTCTTGAGGATATATTGGCTTAGAAACCTCATGTAACCATTGTGAGTATAGTTTTATTGATTTGGTTCTTGTATGGCATTGTACGCATATAAAATGTTTGATTGTATGCATGTTATATTTGTATATAATGAATTAAGTTTTATGGATCATGCAAACTGATTTTAGCAATTGGAGTTTGTAATGATGTCATTTCGTTAGGAATTAGACCCGGATGAGGTTTTGCGAGTCCTCATTGTCAGTAGGTCGGTCCTAACAAGGGTTGCGATCCTTGAAATGACTGTGAATTGGGTAATGAGAGGCTGTGGCTACCTTGTACGGCCATACAAAGGTTAGACCCGCTCTCTTGCCTTGAAGGAGGGAGATGGAAAAATATTTATGAATGAGCAATATTGTGTGCACGTATAATATTTTGATGAATGGTGCATATGTGCTTTTGAAATGTTTTAAATCAATTTGATATGTCATGTTTCCTAAAAATGCATGCGATTGTCATGTCAAGAACTATATTCACTAAGTTGTTGTTTGCTACTCCATTTTTTCTAATATTTCAGGTATTGAGTCGAAGGGAAAAAGAAAAATTTGTGAGTGATAATCACGTGAGCCTTCGTCTGGTATGTGTATGTATGCTTGGAGGAAATAGGTTATATGTTTGTTATTTTGATATTTATAATTATCACATACTATAGATATACTATCACCTAGATGGGTTGTGTGGTAATATTATATAATGCTTGGGATGATGGAATGATCATCTATATATATATTTGATTTGATTTGATTTGTGGTATTTTGGGAATGAGTGTGAATGTCCATTGAGGCTGACAGTGCATTGTATACTATATATGGGTATGTACAGTGTATAATACATTGTGTCGGTCATGACGTCAGCCTACGTCAGGGGCGTTATTTTATATGTTTTTATTCGTTCTTCTTCTTCATACACTCAATCTACCTGAGGAATACACGTGTTATCAATCAATTTCTATTTAAATTACGTTCCGAACTCACTTTTGACATTTTCAAGTGCCTTTGACACATGTACACATGGCTTTAAAGGTACTTATACGTGTATTATACTTTTTAGTGTACATATAAATTAACAAAAAAGCACGGGGTGTTACAATCTCCCCAACTTAAAGAATTTCGTCCTCGAAATTTAGAATCAAGGAATATTCCTCAAGTGATACTCAATCCCAGAAAACTGCTCCCGCATTTTCTATTTTTGCTCCCATGTTTGCTCTTCTTGATACGTGGTATCCTCCCCAACTTAGAGTTGAGTTATATCCATAACATATATGGAATCCGAATGATCGTTCCTCAACATCAATATATAGAAAATATTATGGACACCTATCAACTGTGACAGTAGAGCAAATCGGTAAGCCAATGGACCTATCCTATCAAGGATCTCTAATGGTCCAACAAATCGCGGTGCAAGCTTTCTTTTCATTCAAAAAATCTCATTTGGCCTTTCTGTGGTAAGACCCTTAACAAAACTAAGCCAGCCACAATAAATCTCAAGGCCGATATACCAACCTTGTGTCTTTTATAATATCATGTGACACCAGTAACAATAACTCCATACTTTCAAATCAACAAGTTGGAGATCTATAATGCTTACTATCAAACCTTTAGAGTGTCATCATTATGCTATTATAATAGTTGTTTATACACATAAGTTTATAAGTTTACACACACGTATAATATTCCTTCCAACTTCCACCAAAATGCAAGTAAGCCAGACCCGAGCATGCTCGCAAGCATCAACGTCACTCTCTCAGTCTGTCAACCAGTCTAAGCGTAAAATATTACACTGAGAAGGAGATGAGTATCAAATCGAGTCTGCATCATATATCATATCTCGACAAAATCGTCGGATCTTAATTCGACATGACAAATATCTGAGTACTCCTATCAATCTCCCTATCTCACACATATACAATCTGCTCAGTCTATCCATAGAATTCTGGTGTTCATTGGAAGAATACATAAACTTATCAGTCCACTAATAGTTATCCAAATGGTATCATTTCTACCCATAACTCATAAGATACCATTTGAATCCCATCTTCATTTAACACAATCCATATTACCACTTTCATCGTCTTTCATACAGATATCATACTCGTCTCATAAATCTTACGCTCTGAATATGAGTATCAATCAGCTGAACATGCATTCGAGCACAAATATCAACACATGGAGTAATAGAGAGTACACTCATAACTGTAACTCTCATTCACAAACAATATCCATTTATGGCTCACTGATAGTTACTACTCCAGTTTCAGCCTGTTTCTTGCTCAATGCCTCAGCAACATATTGGTCTTTCCCAGGATAATAATTCAATATAACATCAAATCCTTCGGGAATTCTTGCCACATTTATTACCTCATATTCAGTTTATTGTCGTTCAAATAATTACTTCAGACTCTTAAAATCTAAAGATAATGTGACCTTGTTATTATGGAAGCAATGTTCTCATTAATTCAAAATAACTACCAACAAATTTGTAGTCACTCTCAGGATAGATATTCTCGTGCACTACCAAATATCTGGAGACATAAGTAATTAACATATCCTTTTTGTATCAATGCACAACCTAGATCTGGACGTGATATTCATCAATCACAATTACTTCAAGGTTCTAGAAATAGTAATAACATTTAATACAGTTGTGATCCAAAAATTCTTATCTTAATTATATTCAAAACTCATATTCACCGAGCTTGGCACTCAATCAGTGCTCTCTCAGTGACTGCAAGATAATTTTGAGGTGCTATTCATACTCCTCTCATTTCTTTGGACAATTACATATATCATCATCAAAGACTATGTAATAATCAAGACATGGTTCATATACCCACTACATCAATCCTATAAACATGATTGACACATTAATCAAGGTTACCAACATTCTATCATATCCATATCTTGTCTTAACACAGTCTACATTACATCTTTTTCTTGAATTCTTAACTGATGGTGCCTAGATCTCAAAATGTTCTTAAAGAAATTTGGCTCCATTTAGTTAACAAATTCAACCATCTATCCATGGTAAAGGATATTCATTCTTTATTGTTACCCTGCTCAGTTAACAGTAATTCATACCTAAACATATTTCACTATACCTTATTTCCATCTTATCACAAATGCTCTCCAAGGTGGCATGTCAAGGATAATAAATCTTTTGCTCATTAACACATTTACCTACACCTTAAATCCTCACAATTCCTCAGGTACTCTTTATATGAAGGAATGGAGATACATGTTATACTAGCATCAGTTTTATATGCTATCAATCTCCTGTCCAGGTGGCAAGTTTCATAATTCATCAGAGAATACTCCAATATACCAGTTCACCACAGGAATTTTAATCAACTGCATGCCTTATTACATTACTCTAATGGCTTTGTACGAGTCATATTCTCTATTTCCTCGTCAACAACCATCTTATCTGAGATAGAAGATTTTGAGGGTATATATGCCTCGAGATTCAAAATGAGAATTTTCCACTTATGCAGCATATTCCTTCTTTTCGGAGAGACGCTCCACCTGACATGAGAGGTAGCCAACCAATCATACCCAACAAAGCATCTAATTCCAAAAACTTCATATTCTAAAGTCCATAAGTACTTGATGACCCCCATATTTATTACACATAATCTTTGCTAACCATATCATGATAGATTCTTTTTCCTGTAGGCATACTCACAATCAATGATGCATTATTCTAACAGAATATAATACAATTTGTCTACCATATCACCAGATATAAAGGACCAGGTAGATCCAACAATACATCATAATATATACAATAACAAAATGTTGATCATACATGCTATCAACGTCTTACTCATCTTTGGATATGGTATTGTATTTACTGTAATTTATTCTCTAAAATCTGGTGGAGTCACATTGATAAAAAGATTGGGGCATTCCATATCGACTAACTGGACATTCACACATCTCGTGTTTCTTTTTTTTTTCTTTTTTTTTAGATTGATAATAGACAATTATTGGTCGAGATATAATGTACGCAGTTTGTGACTCATGCTCAGGCAATGAAAACCACTTCTGATTTTCATAATTCATTAACATCACTTCCCTTTTTGCCCATTATTGGGTCAGGTACTAACAAAATTAGAGTCACGAATACTGTCAAAATCTCAACCTTACTCAATGTTCTCAGTGGCTACTCAAAGTTCGAAATTAAACCTTATGAGGTCTCGAGTTCGACTCTGGGGGAGGCCTTGCACTATTTATTAATGAATAGTATGGACAAATGATCTCGGGGGTACTAGACGCTGCGGTGTGCTGTGTACTGGGATGTGACAATATTATGTGGTATATAACGGCTGTGGTACGCTCGGTATGAGGTACCCATCACATCCCGGGGGTATTAGACACTGCGATGTGCTGTGTACTGGGGTGTGACATTTTCACCTTATTTCTCTTTTCAAACTTTTATTTTTCAATATTACCCATTATACTCCACCACCTACAACTGTCTCAAATGTTTTTACTTTTTTATTTTTTTTATTTTAAGAAATTCAAATTATTCCTCAACTTTAAGCTTTTTTTTTTCTTAAAAAAATATTTGTTGATTTAAGAGTTTTCTTATTTTTATTTTAAAATATTTATTCACTATTGTTGGACCATTAGCTCGGCATGAGCTGACCTCAGTTTGTATGAGCTGGGTTGGCATCTTTGGAGCTTAACAAGACTACATGTAAGAGCTGGCGAGTTGAAGTGACAGAACAAGAATCACGTACGAATTACACAATTTGATCAACAGATCAGCTCGGACAACCTAAAATCGACTCGACTAATGGAAGTTAGTCGAACCGAGATGGCGAGAAGGTTTTGCGAAAACCCCAAAAATGAGTTATTGACGACAGCTCGACTCAGTTTGGCACAACTCGACAGCGAGCCGAGTTGACAATTCTATATAAGATTGCAGAGGATAAAAGAATTCTTCTCAACACACAACATCCTGAGAAACTCGAAGTAGATATACGTATCGAATGCGACACAGAAACGAAATAAAACTCCTTCTCCGAGACAAACTAGGAAGATGAGGTTTATCCGATCCGACTTTTCCCGGATAGATGAGCTTTATCCGATCCGACTTTTCCCGGATAGATGAGCTCATCCAACTTAGCTCGATTAACTACGAAATGACACGTGACACATATCTACTGGGCAGCTAGCCACCTCGCCCCAGAGGACATCTCTATAAATAGACCTACAACCCTCCTTAAAAGGTAAGTAACCATGCTGTACAAGAGTTAGTGTTACAGTCTTAAACGAGCTATAACTTAAACATTAGAGGGTCTTCTCCCGACACTATATTGGTGTTCCTTACTATAACCTTACTTATTTCTCTCATTCTTAGATCTAGCGACCATACCTTTGTCGGGGCCAGAGAGTTCGTACTTTCAAATTAATTAATTTCTTCCACGTATTCATCTTGGTACTGGTCTGATTTTGCATCAATAACTATTATTGAAAGAAACTTGGCAATTGAAAGGTAAACTATTTACACTTTTTTATTTTAAAATTTATTGACTTATTTAGTAAGAAAATTAAAAAATAAAATGTACGTACCTTCCAGGTGTCAAATTATTTTATTTGAAAAATATTTTCGTTAAGAGAGAAATTTCCCCTAGTTTAATAACCTAAATATTCATTTATCTTGAAATTCGTTAATTTTAATAGTTTAATATTATTTAATATTTATGTTTATTAATTATGGTTTATGTAACAATATAGAGTAGCAACGTAGGTAGGAACAATAATTTTTTAAATATAAATGTAATTTTTAAAAAGCTACGTCCTACAAAAAAAATACAGTGGTGCATTAAGCTACTCCCGTTAATATAAATTGGTAAGTTCATAATTTATCAATTTTGTATTAATCATATATATGAGATAAATTGTCACTATTTAAATTTAATAAGTAATAATTAATACAAAATAATTTTTTATTTAAATAAATATGACATATAATGATAAATATAATTTAAGTAATTAAAATAATAAATCAACTTATTTTTTACATAAAGAGGTTGAGATTTCAATTATTTCTAAAATAAAACTAAACTAAGATGTTAGAATATTTTAGTTATAAACCAACAACGTTTTAAAAAATAGAATTAAAAAAGCAGAACTAATTTTTTTAAAATAAAAAAGAAATAAAGTTATCAAACACTGTCTTAAAAAAAAGTTGAACATGAATGGACTAAGATTTGAAAGCTCTGGCCCAAATCAGTGTTTTTGTGTCTACACCTTGTTTGGTGATCCTAACTTTTAGCTTATGAAAAAATAATTATTACACAAAGTGGTTTAAAAAAGTTGTTTACATTGTGTTTGGTGAATTAAAGAGAAAATGATTTTAAAAATTATAAAATTATTTATTTAAGCTTTAAACAATTATTTTTCCTCTGAATTAACAAATTTGCCCTTATATATAGAAAAATCAGAATATTTTTATTTAATTCATCTCTAAGTGGAACATGAGTCATGATATTAATTTGTAATTTTGTTAATCTTATGACATTTTCTTTGTATTCAAATGAAACACACTAGGAAATTGTAGAAAAATAAGTAATTTGAAAATAAATGGTTTTTTTTTTTAAGCAATAATCTAAAAATGTAGCCCAAAAAAATAATAATTAAATAAAACAAAAATAGTGTCACTTCTGATGAGGGTTTTAGCTCCAACCCTATCCCGCTCCTTGTTTCTATTTATAGCTCCAACCATCCCTCTCCTTGTTTCTATTTATTTTCCTTTTTTCTGCTTCTCCTTTGCAGCCGTGTAGAGAAGAGGGGCACAAAAGTTGCAGAGCAAGAGAGAGGCCGCGTCTGGTGACGGAGATTTCAGTGACAAGCAAAGAGCGAGAGAGATGGAGTCATGATCTCTTTTGAAGAACGGAAATTAGGGTATAATCGTTACTTTTGTTCAAGTGGCAGAAGCTGAAGTGGAGAAGCTCGGAAATTTTGCGATTTCGAACGGTTAGCTATTTTCTTAAACGGCTCTTTTGAGCAGATCTTGCTTCAAAAACGCTCTCAATAGAGAAACGGTCAACGCAGTTGCTATTCATACAAAATGCCGAAGCACTACAGACCTCCTGTAATTGTTTTTTCTTTTTTCTTTTTTCACGCAGCTTCTTTTGTTCTATCCCATTCTAAAAATGAATTGATTTCTTGGTTGTTTGATTATCTTTTTTTTTTTTTTTAAAAAAAAATTATGTATTTTTTCTGTTGACAATTTTAGGGTAAGAAAAAAGAAGGAAATGCTGCGAAATACATCACCAGAGCTAAAGCTCTCAAGTATCTACAGATCAGTTTACAGAATTTCAGGTATTTTTTCTAGATGGCTCATCTATTAGGGTTTAGGGTTTAGGGTTTTTGAGCTCCGATATTGTTTTTTTTTTATTGTTGATTTTGTTTGGTGGGTGTTTAATTTTGTAGGAAATTATGTATTCTCAAAGGAATTTTTCCGCGAGAACCGAAGAAGAAGGTGGAAGGAACACACAAGACATATTATTTGATGAAGGATATTTTGTTTATTGCTCACGAACCTATACTCGAGAAGCTAAGAGGTATCAGGGCTTATGACAAGAAGGTCAACAAAGCTCGGGCGAAGAAGAACGAGGAACGCGCTCAACGCCTAATGTCTAGAAGACCTTCATACACCCTTGATAGGCTTATCAAGGAAAGGTGTGGTTTTTTTTTTTTTGGGTTTTCTGTTATCATTATCAATGTATCTTATCATTATCATTTGTGGTTTTAAATGATGTGGATTGTGTGGTTTAGGTACCCAAAGTTCATTGATGCTCTTAGGGATTTGGATGATTGTCTCACGATGGTGCATTTGTTCGCGTCGTTACCAGCTGTTGAGAGTGAACGAATTGAAGTGACGCGCATTCACAATTGTCGAAGGTTTGTTGTTTAAGTTGCAGTGTGTATGTATGTAGGTTTCAATTTTCTAGATGTGTTCATCCATTCATTTTAAATTGGGACAGACCCGTGACTTAGCTTTTGTATGTTTATGGACTACTTTTTGGGTGTGATCAGGCTAAGTCATGAATGGCAAGCCTACATTTCTCGAACACATAGCCTGCGAAAGACTTTTATATCTGTGAAAGGCATATATTACCAGGTAAAATTTTGTAATTTTTTTTCCTTTTTTCGGCCCAAATTTAAATACCATGTGTAAGCAATTAGCTGATTTAAGTGACTAACCCTGACTGTTCTGCTATTTGTACAGGCTGAGGTTGAAGGGCAAAAGATTACATGGCTGACGCCGCACTCACTGCAGCAAGTATTTACTGACGATGTCGACATCAATGTCATGTCAACATTCTTGGAGTTCTATGAGGTTCCAAATCTTGTTGCTTCTTTTTATGGTCTATTGAAGTATTGTTTTGAATCTTTTGATTTCCTGGAGCATAGAACTGTACTGTTTGGTTTTGATGGTTAGTGTTTTCAGAAAGTTGTAATGTATACCTCACCGGTGCACAATAGATCTTAGAGTAGTTTCTAGTCTACTTTGCCAAGACAAGGAGTTAGAAACCTCCGAGAATTTAAAATTTTAAAGAATCATAATTTCTGATTCAATTGCCACATTTTCACTTTGATATATTGTTTAGAACCATTCAGTAATGAGCATGCATACATTTGGCACTAGTGTATTGCATTTAGCTTACTTTTCCATATTTCACTACCTGCAGAATCTGCTTGCTTTTGTGAACTTCAAGCTTTATCACTCTATGAATGTAAAATATCCGCCTATTCTTGATCCTCGATTGGAAGCTTTGGCAGCAGGTGCAATTTCCCACACTATTCTTATATCACAATGTTATTTCAATCTTGCACTTATCACAAAATTTGTAGCCTGATAAGCTTTAGTGCAGATCTGTATGCGCTTTCTCGGTATTTTGCTGCAAATTCCAGAGCCCGGGCAGTGGAATCTGGAGATTCAATTTCATTAGAACAAGATAAAGATGTGGTTGGGGATAAGGATACAAAAAATGATGAGTCAGAACTAAGACTTGCTCAACTTCAACATCAGCTACCTGCCAATGAACCTGGCGCATTGATGCAGCTTGTTGAGGAGGCTGCTAGTGAGGACAACGACAATGAGGAAACAAAAGAATGCAAAGCTCTTTTTAAAAATTTGAAGTTCTTCTTAAGCCGCGAGGTGAGTTGGTGTATTTTTTTTAACCTACTTTGGATATATTTACATCTATTAGTTGCCGTGTTTTTGACACCCCTTCTTTGAAAGGAAACAAAAAAAATATTGAATGTGAAATGGTCAACCCAAATAGAGACTTGGATAAGAAGCGACAAGGGTATACCAGACCCAACCTCACTCTAAACCACCTATCCTAAGCACATAGGGCTAGACCAGCTCCATAGCCATTTTGAAATACACCAACCCTTAGCCATGCTAGATGAGAATATCCAGTTTGAAGCTGCTAACTTAGAGGACTTCCTAATGTGAACTTCCTTTGAATGGCCCTGAAACACTCTTTGATTTCTCTCTAGCCAAAGTGATCAAACTGTAACAAAAAAAACAAATGTTCCAATGTCTCTTGCACTCCATGATAGGTATAAATAGCTTGAGAAAGAAGTATGCATATTCTGTGCACGACTTTAAACATTCCAGTCAAAGATTCTTCCCACGTTCCCAAATCCTTAAATCAAATTAGCAAAGAAAGAATGTATGCTCAACAAACTCTCCATCTTGAAGACAAGGAATGCTACACAAGATAGAAAATATTGAATCTGGCAAACATTTTGCAAGATGTCTAACATGCTTAACTTCTAATGTGCCAACAGTCACCCAAAAAACTTCAACATTGGAGGGAATTTGAGCTTTCCAAATGAAAGGGGTGTCTTCCAAAGACTCAAAGAAAGATTTACAAGAAAAGATGCCCAAAGGATCAAGGGACAAAATAAATCTGTCATGAGAGCTAGGTTTAAACTGCTGCTATATTTGCCGAAAGTCATACGTTTGATTGAACAATGATTGCTTTACCTGCCTGATTATTGGAGTGAGTGCACTATGTTACAAGGACTTGTAAACAATTAAGTCATGCATGCCATGAGGTTTTAAAACCGACAAGGTGTAATCAAGTTGGTTTGCTGGTGCACATGGTGATGTAAGCTTCACTTAAAAAAATAATGAAGAATTAAGAAAAAGTTACATTCTTTAAAATATTGGTATCTATAAGAAATGATGAAACATCTAAAATCAATAAAATAGAAGGAAATAAAAAAAAAGACATTGGTCATTAATCATTATAAAGGAAATTTTTAAGTTTATAGAATTAAATTTGCATGGTATTGACTAGCAAGTCTTAGATATGTTTTCAAGTGCAAGAATGAGTCCTCAAAGTAATTGAGACCCATAATTTTTTTTGTTAGTCAGAGTGATTTAGCTGGGAAAAACTTTGTTGAGTTTAGTCAAAGTGATGTTCACCTCATGGTTTGTAGGATATATCTGTTGTCAATTACGCCATAAAGATTGAGCTGTTGGAATTATATAGTAAGGATTGGCCTCCATTTTCCCTGTAATCAAATTGAGGGATTGGACCAACATTATCTCAATTTTTTTTGGAAATAGCAGAGTGGCTTTTCTATTTTGGTTCTCTCAATCCCTCTTTTTCTCGTAAGGATGAGGAGCTCATCATCGATATAGTTTACTCTACTTGATGATCTTTAGAAGTTCAGTTTTTAAGCGACAATTTACTTGGCCTTTTTTTTCATTATGTTTCATTTGCTTGATGAACAAAGGATCTAATTTGATGCAGAGGCACTAGAAGTTTTGTTTCATATTTTTTTAAAAATATCGTTCTATTTCTTTATTTATGTTACTCTACTGACTAACATCGTTTTTATATTTAGGTTCCAAGAGAGTCATTACTTTTTGTCATTCCAGCCTTTGGAGGTGGTGTTTCTTGGGAGGGAGATGGTGCTCCATATAAAGAAACTGACGAGAGCATTACTCATCAGGTCTTTTTTTGTGACCTTTATATATTATGTTTACATTTAAAGACTAGTCTCCAATAAAAAAAAGATGAGCAATCTATGCACAATTGCACACGAGTTTAACATGTACTTGTCCAATTACAATATGCTACTTGGACTCGGGTACGAGTGTCGGATACGGGTGCATATCTAGAGGTCCAACTTGTTCATTTTCAAATTTTAGGATACGGGGATTTGGCTAAAAAGTGTCTCAAAATTTGGATTTGGGTATTTGGATGATGTTACGTTCACTATGAAGCTTGTATTATATATTGTTCATCCCCCTTTTTTTTCTTCTTTTTTTCACTCATTTATTGTCCTTTTTGTTTCCTCACTCAAGTGAATTGCTATCTATTTGTCATTATCTTATTTCATGCTTTCTCGTCTTTCCATTGGAGAATCCACATAGTATTATTCTAAAATTTAAAGTGTTGGATATATGTTTCATACCCATGTTGCATTAAAAAGTGTCGGGCATGGGTAGGTTGGCCTAAAGTAAAGAGTCCAGGTAACACAAATTACAAGTTTTTCTTCTCTAAACTTTTCACTATTTTCTTTACACTTTGTTTCTAATTCCTGATAATTGTGATCCATCATATCATTAAGTTCACTCTTTTCCCTTGTTCCTTCTTTCAGATTGTTGATAGGCCTTCCCAGGGTCATTTATTTCTTTCTAGAAGATATATTCAGCCACAGTGGATCTTCGATTGTATAAATGCCCGGATCATTTTACCAACAGACGGTTACATGGTAGGAAGGTATTTATCTAAAACACATCTATTGCAACCTTTTTTCATCATTTAAAAAAACATGTCTAAATAGTGGGTTATGTGGAGGTAAGTTCCAATTTATTGATCAATGAGAAACAATCATGTTAATTATTTGCACTCCACTGGTTAAATTGTCTCACAGATTCTTGCTGTTTTAGTCTCAATAAAAGTGGGTTTGAACTATGTTTTGGAAGTAACTCATTATATTAATTGCAGCATGTAGACTTGGTTAAATGTTTCTATTATATAATAGATTTTGTCCCTCTTCATGCTTTCTTTTTTTTGCCCCCTTTCTATTCTCTCCATTTGTTATTTCTTTTTCACTGTCTGTGCGTGTGTATTTCGGCTGAATCAAAGATCTTACCTGTCTAGGATACATCCTATATGCATGCTTGTCAGGAAGATGTATATGATGGGAATGTTTGAATGCTGCAGTACATGCTATAAACATGTATGAGTATTTCTTTGTAACTTCATTTGCTAATTCAACAGGGTTCCTCCCCCACACTTGTCACCTTTCGTTGACAATGAAGCAGAGGGCTACATTCCCGAGTATGCAGAAACAATCAAACGTCTGCAAGCTGCAGCAAGAAAAGAAATTATGCCAATGCCTGGTGTAGATAAACAAGACTTGGAAGATCCTCAGAGCCTGTTGGTTGAAGGTATCATCAGCAGGGCTGAAGCTAATGACGCTGCAGAGAGAAAGCGAAAGGTTTTTTTTTTTTTTCCTTCTGTATGAATCAGTGAATGCTGATAGGTTTTCCAGTATTCATTCCCCCTTTCTCCCCTCTTTCTTTATAGCCCATTTTCTTCAAGTGAAGGAAGAACAGCTAAAGACTAATGATTGAAACTTTTCAAAACCGTATAAATTTTTAAATGGAAACATCCGCATATTTACAAAATATAGAACTCTTTCTTTTCATTCTAAAAAGTATTCTTTGAATTTTCCTTCAATGATTGTATGTGGCATATTCTTCCACATACTTCAGAAAATGAAACTGGTTCTGTTATTTCAGATCCAACTTCATACTGTATGAATTCAACTTTTTCAGAGGGTCCTGTGTAATTCTCCTGCATTTCATGTTTCTACAGTACCTAGCAAGGAAAATTTACACATTCACATATAAGTCCATTATCTAATTTATGTTGGTACTTGCAGATGGCTGTCCTTGAGAAGCAGCATCACGATGAATTGGAAACGGAACTCGCAGTCGCAGATGTTCCTTATTCCACCTTTGAGTCTGTTTCAAATAAGATTGACATGGAGGGCCCTGTTGAGAGTACTGATGCCAAGGAAGAGTCTATGCCAGATCCAGATCAAATTGCTAAGGATGCTTCCAGCATGTCCCAGGTTGTGATGTCCCGCAAAAAGAGGAGGCTTTATGAGGCAATGCAGGTAAATTCTATTTTTCACTTATTTCTCATGTGTTCATTCGCCCTTTATCACCTTCCTTTCCGAAGCTACTTCGTTCAAATACACATTAGCCTTTGAATTATGCAAATTGAATCTAGTTGTAGATTTCCTTGACTTGTAGCATCATTAGTTGTGTTCGCCAAACCTATATATGTGCCTTGTTGTCTCTGTTAGTTTTCTTAGTTGATATTCTTGTGGCACTTTTCATGCTCGCTAGCAAGTTATTGATGAGGAACAAAGAATCAAGGCCTTTGTTTCTGGCAGCTTGATGTGGACGTCTTCTTGCAATTATTTCATTCATGTTATTAGATGTTTATTTTTTATTTTTTTGGGTTCATGAGCAATGAAATGATGGCTGGTTTCAGATTGGCAAAGAACGGAAACGAGCGCACGTTAACCTTCTCAAGGAGCGGAAGAAGAAAGCAGAAGCTGCTAACGAATCTGCGTGATTGAAAAAATTTTGTTCTATTTGTTTCTGGTCATTTACTCTCTAGGTGCCATAAGCTAAGCTCTTGTATTCCCTTCATTCAGCATCAGATATCTTTTTTTTTATTTATTTTTTATGTTTCAAGTCATACAACGTTTTTTTGGTTCAAACTAAAGGAATTCACAGCCTAATTGGCTTAAGTTTTACCCAGATATCTTTTTCTTTTAAGCTCTTTTCTTAATGATGAGTTTATATCCACCAAATTATACAACGTTCTTGATGGAGTGAGGCAATTATTGGAATGCCTCTCTTGTGCTAGAACTAATGCAACTTCTGGGGAAGAAAAGTTCTGTTATTTTGTGTTAGAGAAGCAGAAACCCAATCAAACAAGCATCCAAGCAAAGTGAGGTTCGTTACATGAGTATTATTTGAGGTGGGGGTGCTGCGTAATGGAATGAATTTTGTTGATTCCCCATTGGCGACGGTGGTGGCGTGAGCCGCAGTCCTCTTAGGCTTCGAAACCCCTTTTCCTTCAGTTCCACCTCAGAAGCTGAAACTGGCTGCTTACACATTTGACGCCACTCTTGTTGCTGCTACACTTGAAATACCACTTTGAGCTACTTTCTGCAATTCATTTTCAGAATTAAAGAAGACAAGCATTCAGTATTCTCTGCCAAGACACCTTTGACTGGCATTTTATAGTTTGAAACATTTAGAAAAAGAATCGTTTACCTGAAAGAAGTAGCAAGGAACCAGAGCCAAAAAGCAGGAGAACCATCATCATTGTGCCCAACAGTTTTGCTGGAAGACTACTACCCATTTTAAGTTAAGAAAATGGGTGTTTTCGGATTTTAAAGAGATAGCCAGAAACCAAGTGGTTTTAAAAAATTAAAAATAAAATAGTTGGCCATTGACTTCTCTTTTTTGATGAAATCTAGATGACTCTCGTGAGTATGGTTGGACTCAGGTCTAAACCCTACTGATGAATTGTCCACACAATAATCAGTTTGGTGAGGGTTACTATTCTACACTTACTCTGCTCTGCTCAGTGTGGCATGTTATGTTCTCGGTTTGCTAATATTCTCCCAAATTGCTGGCTTAAAACATCTTGGCTTTTTAACCCAAAAATCACGAGTTGAAATGCAGAAACAACCCCTTTCTTCAATGCGGAGGAAAGACCGTACAAAACATCTTCGTCGCCTCGTAATAGCAGGGGCTTTGCAGACTCGGTATTCCTTTTCTTAAAATGCCATGCTTTGGAGGCAGAAACAATCATTCATCTAGTAAACAAGGTTGGTTGCTCGGTGGGGTCTTGGCCGATGAAGTATCTTGGCCTTCCATTGGGCGGGAACCCTCTTTCCACAGCTTTCTGGGAACCGGTTCAAAACAAAATCAATCACAGGCAACCTTCCTTTCTAAAGGGGCCTTAATCTGTGCAGTGTTATCGGCCTTACCCTCGTATTACTTGTCCTAAAGGGGTGGCATATCAAATTGAGAGGAAGTTTAAGAATTTTTTTTGGAGTGGTAAAGAGGGGTTCTCCAAGTTAGTAAGTTGGAAAGTTTTGCAGCAGCTGGTAGATAAGGGGGCCTTGGCATTGGCAACATACAATGGAGAAATGAAGCTCTCTGTAGCAAATGGATATGGCGTTACTTTAAGGAATGAGAACCTTTGCGGGCTAGAGTGGTTAGTAGTAAATACAGTGTTCTGCATCCACAAGCGCATCTGGGGGAAGTGGGAAGGGTGGGGAGATCTTCGTACCGGTGTCCATGGAAGTTCATCTGTACTCTTGAGCCACGCTTCTTTTCACATATGACTCTTAGGCTTGGAGATGACGCTTCTTTCTGATTCTGGAAAGATAAATGGCTGGGAGATACCACTCTGGCAGAGTCTTACCCTCGTCTCTATAGACTTTCCACTCTCCACAATTCGCCCATCACCTCATTCTTGTCTCTTAACCTCAGTTCCTCTTCATCATTTTTTGCTTCCCTTTCATGGAATCCTCATTTTCCTAGACCCTTAACCCTTAAGGAGCATAGTGAGATTGTTCCTCTTCTGAATTGCTTAGCCATGGTAAGCCTTTCCCCCCACCCGAACAGTTTAACCTGGCACCCATCTCCCAACGGCTTGTTCTCATGTAAATCCTATTTTGATACCCTTTCTGATTCCCCATCCTTCCCTACCTTCCCTTTTTCTAATACTATGTGGCATGTTTAGGCTCCAACTAAAGTTAGGATATTTGCTTGACTTGTGGCTCATAAGATAATCAATACACGTGACATGCTACAGAGGCGTGTGCCCCCATTGTGCCTCTCTCTACATTGTTGTATGTATTGCTTGCAGGATGGAGAATATTTGGAGCATTTGTTATTTTCATGTCCCTTTGCCAAAAGTATTTGGCAAAGATGGGTTACCTTTTCCAGAAACAGATACTTAGCTCCACGAACAATTGAGGAAGGGCTCTCCCTATCCCACTTAGCAAACCTGTCCCCAGCTGAAAAAAGAACAGGCTTAATTGCCACTTGCGCTACACTGTAGTCTTTATGAATTGGGCGTAACGATCAAATTTTCAAGGGTTTCCATAAAAACAGTGATAAGTTATGGGAAGGAATTAAACTCTTAGCTAGTTCACGGATATGTGCTTCTTCTTGGAGAAATGATATACCACTATCCAACTAGTTGTTTAATTGGGGCAATTGCTTGTACTAATTTGGCCTTGAAGGTCCCTCTGCCAATTCTAGTTAGGTGGGGGTTTGGTGTTTCAGGTGTCATTGGGCCACACGCTGCTCAAATCTGTACTTTTGTAATTACTTCACGCTAACAAATATATATATTGTTTGTTTCGTTTCAAAAAATAATATAACTCTTTAACCGTTTGCATACTTTTATACACAACTAATCCTAAGCTCAGGACTCAGGTAAAAGATGAGGGTTGCATGGATGAATGTCATGTTTGTCCATCAACCAAATGAAGTATTCTCATGATCTTCACATGTTTTATGCATGGCTCTTCAAATTTTGTGATAGAGAGAGATTTTTAACAATGACCCATGTCCAAAGTAATATAAGCATGAAAATTCCCACCAAAAAACTATATATATACACCTGAAAACAGAGGAATAGACGAGCTGCCCATAATTCAGATCTCTCCAACAACCTAGTTTCTCCATGGAATCCATTCAAGAACCTCTTCGATCTCATTTGGTGCTGCCCGATCAAGGAAAACAGGAACTGTTGCAATGCCTGAGATGTCTGCCCCGTATTCTACAGAGTCACCAGAAACTTCTAGTAGCTCATTGCCCACCTTCCCGAATGAAGAGTTTTCATTGAAGAACCCATCCATGTCACTATTGAGAACAATGTCTTCAGATGAACTAACTGTACGCTGGTCATCCAGAATTTTTCTAAACCAACAATTTGATTTGGATTCATACATGGAATTAATGTTCACTTTTGAGTTGAGATTACCCTGGTGAAGATCAGCCACACCAAGATGGTCTCCCAGCAACAAATCTGACAAATTTGCTATCACATCTTGTGTCCGTTTCTCCGAATAGCAATTGCTTTCACCCATGTTGTGTATGCCCACTTTGGGTTCAGATGTTGGCAATGATACAATTAGAGTGGGACGCACATCCTTAGTTTGTATGGAAGTTTCAAGAGCAACATTTTTCCCAGTGAATCCTGCAAACAGTGGTAGCACTATGCTAAGCATTTTCCTGTTTTACTATTATCTTTTCCACAAACCATGCGACAAATACATGATGCACAGATACCAAGGTAGGAAGGAAGAGGATGAAGAATATGAAGGAAAGACTGGTGCATTGTTGTTGTATATAACTAGATCTTTGTGACATTAGTGATGCAGCAGTTTTGGAAGATATTACTTCATTGTTTTACATGCCTATTATCCTCACCTACTATTGTTTGCCACACTTAGCAAATACAAATGAAGAAGGAATAATAAAATACACTACTTGGCTGGCTCCTGCTTGCCAAATATACTGCTGTTGATCATGGTAATGATGGAGTGGTTCAGGGTTTTTAAGCCACTTTTAATAGCTATAGTTCTACACATTTGCAGACCCTTGTAGCACAATGATGCATACTTCTGGTGAGCTAACTTTGCATAAGTGCAACCTATTGACTTTGTTTTGCCAAGCATGTGGAAATTTATTTTGCATTCGTTTGCTATTGTTCCAGGGGAGACCCCAGTTGTAGAGCTAAAAAGTTTCAAATAGTAGTAAAAATCTGCAAGGCCAGCAATCATGCTATTTCCCTGGCTGGGCTTCCAGTTTTTACTAATATAAAGTTAGACAAGAAAATAGTTAAATGATCAATTAGATAATGTATGCAGCCGAGGAGCCATTACTTCAAAGTCCATCAAGCTACTAGTCACGAATTCATGATAGCTCTACTAGTCATTAACAGTGATAATCGAGTATTTGTATAGAGGGAATACCTGAGAGTAGGGAGCTTTCTTCACAAGCATCAATAGTGCTTTCTAGATTTTCATATTTCTGAGGAAGCATTGTCCTTGAAAAGCTAAAGCAACAGCTCTGTTCTGAAAAAACACCGGTCCTTGAATCAAACATCCACTTTTGGAGATCTAAACTCTGCCCCGTCAATCCAAATTGCTTGTGATCATCGGCATTTGGACTTTCTACACTGTCTACATCAAAGAATGGAGAATCAAAGGAGGGATAAGGCTTCTCACTGAGCAAAGACAATCCATAGTCTGACTGCAAGAGTTTCTCGTAGTGCCTCTGTAGAGTTCCTGGAGGGAATTGCAAGAAGTGTCTCCTGTTCAAAAAGGAAAGAACTGAATAAAAAGAATAGTAATTGATGGCTAAAATACTGCATGAATAAAAAAAATTAATTAGAAACTTATTTTAGTCCCTTTGATTTTAGAAATAAAAAGGTTAGTTAAGCATTTGTCTAAATTCTCAATTTCTTTGGAAGGCCAAGGTTTTGTTTGGGCTGGCCTCTACAGCCAATTGAACAAAACCTGAAAATACATGTTTTGAGGTTGAAATAGAACCCAACTCGTCAGCTGTCCTAAGACTCCGCTAGGACTTTATAGATGTCTCTTAGTAGCCGTCAACATTCATATTTCGCATTTTGATTTTCAACTATATTTTTTTTCTTCTTCCATCAACTATTCAATATAGGAAATCTCAATAAAGATTTAGAAAATTGAATTATCTTCACTGAGGATTGTAGTAGCTCGAGAGGAGTTGTCTTACCTGCTATTATACTATTAGTTTAGATGGGCAGGTGAAACAGTGTTAAAAAACCTTTTAAGGCATAAGCACATAAGAGAGGAACCTAAAATTTCCCGTAATATAGTAGTAGCATAAAGCAGAACTAAATTGAATGAAATCATTGGAAAAAGTAAAATAAAGGTTAATGACAGCAGCAGTGACAACCAGGATCGTTTGGTGCCAATTAGAGCTCTAAAAGGATGTGAAAAAGGTTAGGAGTCCCAAAAAAAAAACAGAGAAGAAATTGCTCGTGGTGAAATTCAAATAGTAGAACAAAATGCCAACTTTCTTGAATGGTGGGGTAGAAGCACAGATAATGGTCATAACTGTTAGAAACCATTTGACCTAAAAGCTATAGCTGTCAGATAAGGGCCCAACAATGCATATTAAGCTATCATCAACACAATACATGTCAAGCTATCATCAACAATGACAAGTAAAAAAAACTTCCTACCTGAAAATTGATGCGTCTCCGCCAGTAAAGTCATCAGTAACTTTCCACTGGGTATGTTTTCTGGGTTGTGGATTTGTTTCCCTAAAGAAACGAGGCCGCTTCCACAACTGCATAGTTTCAGAAGATTTACAGAGGCCAGTAGTAGCAAAATGTTGAAGTAACCATCAAATAGTACAGCAACTAAGCATAAACTAAAAGAAGTTCTATGTAAAATTTAAAAAAATGGATAAGTGTATTTGAAAATCAAGATAAGGCAAGGATTCTATACGTTCCATATCAAACTTTAGAATCATTTAACAAAAAGGGGTATCCTGGGAGCAGCCTTACACAAGGTCCCCAGATGGGACCATTGGTTGATCTTTTGAGAAAACATTGGGACCACACATCCAATGGTTCCATCTGGTGGGACCTTTTATTCATCTAGAAAGAAATGCTTTTTGGTAATCAATGCCATAACTATTGTCACAAACTTCTTATCAATCATTAAGATTTTATATTGCCCATGTAAACCTACCCTCTTTTTTTTTTTTTTTTGATCCACCGCTTTGCGGCACTCAGGTAGTGTCCACCTTCCGCTTTGCGGCGAGACTATTCCACCTAGATTCGACCCGGGTTGGCACACGAAGTGGTAAAGGTCTCCCGGCGGGGCGGGACTCCATACACAAGGGGGTTCGAGTGGGATTCGAAACCACGACCTTGCTTAAGGGGAACAGCCGCCGAACCAACTGAACCACGGCCCCGTTGGTTTAAACCTACCCTCTTTCATTTTCCATATAATGAAGAAACACTTTTATCAGATTCAAATCAACCCTACGTTTCCCAGGTTTATACTAGGTATCTACTTATTATGCACCAAAGATTTATTTAGATCATGATGCTGATTTAAAGAATTGTCAAAAGTAATGGCTGGAAATCTATACATACATACATACTTGTATGTATATATATATTGCTAGGCAGCTTGGTCTTGACATTGATACAAAATTACAATGACAGTTTTGAAGTGACAAGCACTATAACTCTGATTTTAAGTATATTAAAGTCGTTCATGGCCTGCCAGGACCACAATTCAATTCCCTATCCTTTAAAGCTTACTAGAAAGTTTAATTAAGTTGGTTCCATCAACTACTACCTTGACCTCATTATAGAGTTGATCGGTACTCAGCCAATATTTTTTTATCAATTGAAAACGATTTCACCGAGGAGAAAAGAAGGAAAAAGCGAAGGATGAAGAGAGTGGAAGAGATTCTTACACTTTCATAAAGCATAAAAGACATACAGTAGAAAGTAAGATCCTTCCACTCAATGGTCAAGTTGAGAAAACCATCTCTCCCATCATTTGAATTTATGGAGAGGCAGTGAAGCGCAATATTCTTCACTCCAAAAATAAAATTCCATGGTCCTATGTGTCTTCAAAAACTCTGAAATTCCACTGTTCCAAGAACAGCAATAAATGGCAAAGGACAACTCTATAGAGCTGCCAAATATTGGAATATCCTTTCATCCATGTGCTGAAGATCCTTCTTCAGCATTACCAAGTCAAGTTGCAAAAGAGCAATCTGTAAGGGGATCCTCCATATCCTTAGTACTAGTGCATAGTGCTACTTTTGGGAATAGATTGGCGTCCCTTCCTCAATGATTCACCATCAAGAATGTCCATTCATTATTTTGAATGTGGAAAAGGGCACCCTGGGAGAAATAGGATGGTGGGAAACCAACTTATATTTCCATGAGCAGTTCGGAACTGGTTAAGCATCAATGCAGTCAGCTATTTTCTAATTTACTTGGGCTAGGCTATTAAATGAACAAAATTCATATACCTTGCAGTCTACATCCATACATACGCTTCCAAACTCACTGACAAGATACCCAATTATTCACTACTCAATTGCAAGCATATCCTCTAAGTTTCAAATTCCCATGTGTCAACCTCAAGTACAGCTACTTCTTTTAAAAGTTCCTGACAACGGAGAAGTATAGCTGGAATGCCTTTGTGAGAGATTCAAAGGCATGCAAACCCAATTCCCGATTCTACATTTGGCTTCTACAGTCTAAATGTAACTCCCAAATCTTCATTATTGTTTCTTATAATAGGCCCAATTTTATGTTTTTAAAGTAACAGAAGTTGAGGCACACCTAAGATTTTTGAAAGGCGTATTTTGTTGGTTATGCAAAAATTTTACTTTGTTTGCCCACAAAGAATATAATTTTCTCAATATCTCGGAAAAGAAATAGAATAAAAATCCTTGATGACAAATTGACAACAAAGACAGGTAATAGGTTAAGAAGCTAAGAAGGTTTACATTTAGCTTCTATAAAATGCCACACTTTTCATGAGTTGAACTAAAGGGCTGATTAAGATATAATCCTGTTCAATAAAGGTTACTCAAGTGGAAAGAATATGTTAGAATTTAGATAACATTTGTATGTGATCCATGTTAGTTACAAAAGAAAAAAGATAAATCCCATCGAGGATCAGATGCAAATAGAAACAGAGTGTAGTTTGCTGACCTCAATTTCAAGGGTATTAGGTGCATTATCATTGTATGTTGCTTTCATAGAAGTTATATCAGACCATGGAACTTCTATCTTGTTCTTCAGCTCACCGTCCAATAGCTCCCATACGAGTTTCCGTTTTGCGAAATAACATTTTGCTACTAAGTCTCCATCATATCTTGAAACTCGCTGCAAGTAAAAAACAGATCCTAACTCTTTGTTGGCAAAATACTCAAGTCAACTAAGCCTTATCCCAACTCATGTTGTTGACAAAATAAATCTTCTAAATATTGTTTCAGTTTGTGAAGGCAAGAAATTGTGAGGAAGAATTTGTTACAAGTGAGAGCATGGAGGCAGGGCTTTAATTGGTTGAGAACACTCTTGTAAAGTGTGTCAAAGTCAATCAAACATAAATAACTTTCTTTACTTTTTCCGTTTAGGTAAGGAAAGAGTGATGAAATGAAAACAGGGAAACTTGCTAAAAAAGAAAAACACTAGAACTTTACCAACCATACCTCCATCCCCCATTCCTAAAGAGAAAAAAATAAATAAAAAAGAATTGCACTTTAACATACTCGAAAACCTAGCCTAGTACCACGTGGACAAACGATTACACTAAAGAACATCATCATGCATTCGCATTTGGCAATTTATAAAAAAATTACTTCCATTCGTTAACTAAGCAAGAATATTGTTGCTTAACTTTGCCTCATTTTTTAATCACGGTTTAATCTTTACCATTCTTATAGGCTATGGAATATAATCAATTTTAACTTTCTCTTTAGTGATAGTGAATGTTCACAGAGGGTAAGTGGTGCTTTCTTAAAAAGAATCCTACTAATTACCTTCCATGAGCCAATTTGTAAGAGCGAAGCAGAAAAATTAGATGCTTTTGCCTTCCCATTGATCTGTTGATCATCAGTGTCAGCAGTACTCTTTCTCTTTTTAGGCATGGAACAAGAGTTTGAATGTGATAACATAGTTTCCACCAGCTCCAGAAAAGATGGGGTTTTCCTTAATATCAAACCCAATGGGCTAGTGTTCTCTGGTACACTCAGATAAACACACTGTATAAAAGAAACTCGTCATTAGAGCCCTGAAATAGCAAACTTTGAAAAGAACTGATTCATGTTCATAATCTTAGAGAACAACAAAAGAATGCTACGAAAAATACATGCTGAGGCTGCATCTAAAACAAACTATCCTAAACATGAAGATTATCTTTTTCTGGTAGCTGAATTCAAGGTGATGCATTGTAGTTCTCCAAGCTAACTTGCCTCTTAATTTGTGACACTGACCCATACAGAAAAACCTCTATGTAATGTATTTAAATAAAAGGCGGGCTTTAAACTCATCTCAAATCCAACAAGAAAGCTCAAACTAAAACATATATACCTGCTGACGAGCTGGAGACATCATCTCAAACTGCTTGCATCCCAAATCACTTTCCTCTTCCAAATCTATTGTGTTGGACAGGGTGCTCCTTTCTTGGGCTCCAAGAGAGATAGTAGAAGGTACGGCAAAGGCATCTATATCAAAATCAGATGCCTGAAATTCTGTCATTTCTGGATCAAACGCCGGGGCGGAATCCATACCTAAATCAAAGATAGTTCCTGTTTTATCTTGCTTCTGGTCACAAGGATCCTCCATTTCACGAAATCTACTACCCTGTGAAGCTCACAGACGCACATTGATCTTCTTAAAAAATAAAAGAACCTTGCTTTTGTGCGTAGAAGTTTTCATATGTCAACACCAAATCTTCCCCATTTTTCTTTCTATACATTATACACAGTACATCTTTTTCATCATCCACACTGCCTCAAAGAATGTTGCGATTGTCGTTGAGTTTACAATTCAGTCCCTGTGACAACAGAAAAAACAAAACCAAATGATTTCAACCAAGTCCTAACAGATGTCTGTTTACAACGACTCAACTAAGCCTTTTCACAACTAAATGAGGTCGGATACATGAATTTGCTTCCTCCGCTCTGCTCAATCAAGATTATTTAGCAGAACTTGAACCAGAATTCGGTTCCTTGCCTTTTCTCATTGAGGTTAATTATATTATATTTATTGTAAAAGAAAGGATTATATTATCCAAACGCAGATGATGATGTAACTTGAAATATTAAGGTTTCTATTTAAAAATAAATAATAAATAATAAATAAAAAACTAACCTGGAGAAGATAGTTTGAATTAAAACTTCGCACACTCGATCGTCTTCAACATACAGTCATAGTGATTAAGCTAAGTAAGACCTAAAAAATTTTTTTTTAAAAAAATCCAACTCATGTTTTTTCGAGTTCTTTGAATGCGAAGGATCATACAACCTAAAAACTCAACATGAAGCACGCAGAGAAATAGAACCAATTGAAACTTCGAGCACAATGAATTAGAAATCTTACTGTTTCTACCGCAATAACAGCATCCTCTCTCATTACTCCGTTTGAACCCCAAGAAAACCTGCTTCAAAGAAGTGTAAGATCGTCGAAGTTTCAACACTCAATAAAATTTCTCCGAACTTCTTCTGAAGCTCGGAAATTAACACAAGTAGAAGTTTCGAGATCGAAATCCGAGGATCTCGGAGCTCAGAACTACAGAGAACTCTCACCCGCCATTAAAGCTGGATTTGAAGCTTTCTTGTAACACTTGAGTAGGTTCTTCATCAGACATTTTATAAGAAGCAGAGAAACGGTTAACTCCGAGACTCATTTCGTTATCACACTTGCGCATCGGTTAACGCTCCCGTTTTCCAACTGTACTCGGCAACGTGGCAGATAACTAAACCCCGGTTTCCTCTAACCCATGTTCCTTAACAGGAGTCAGATTAATTTCCACGTGTCTCGTGGAAATTAGAGTAGAACAGAGAGCATCGTTCGTTGTGCTCCTTGCTGGTTGAAATGACAGAAATCACCTTGAGCGTAGATAATCGAGAGCCACAAGACATGACGCATTTTACTATTACGTCATCAATTCCTATTTGGTTGGACATTTGATGGTTTCAACGCAGGGTGGGGATCTGATCGGACGGCTAGGAACATCCCGATCTTTCGGTCGACGACCTTTACCAGGTGGCATTCAGTGGTTGGCTATGCCGCACATGTTTGGGTTCCAATTTTAGAAAAAGTCGGTTCAGAAAAGCACCGAAGGATAAAGAATGATGGGACGTGGAGTACTGTATCATATTGGCTGATTCGGCTCCTAGCGTTTCTTTCACGTCTACATCTTTTTCTGTTCAACTTATTCCCTTCCCCGTCTCCTTAAACCTGGAATCTGGTATCCTTACTCGCACGACTTGAGCTTTTAGTTCTGCGATTTTTTGGGAAAGAAATCTTCTGTGTTTCTCGTGAATACGTATTTCCCGTATTACTCAGTTCAACCTATTCCCTTCCCCGTCTACATCTTTTTCTGTTCAACTTATTCTCTTCCCGGCCTCCTTAAGCCTACAATCTGGTATCCTTACTCACATGACTCTTGAGATTCTAGTTTTACGATTTTTTGGGGAAGAAATCTTCTGTGTTTCTCGTGAATAGGTATTTCCCATATTGCTCAGTTCATAATTGTACCACCAACTCTTTCGTTTTTTTTTTTTGGTAAAAAATTCTAGGCTGATTGACAATCTTTTTTAAAGTGCTTTTATACTAAAAACACTTTTTGAGGTGCTTCTATATTAAAAACATTTTTTTTTGACAACACATGCTTCAACTTAAGTTGTGGTTGAAAAAAATAGTATTATATTTTACTTTTTAAAAAATTTTATTAAAAAAAACATTTTTAGAAAAAACTCTTCCAAGACCTATATCCATGTTTAATAACTTTAATTTTTATCTCTAATTTTCATAAGACTACGAAATAAAATAAAATTATTTTAATGAGATTATATTAGATTAGATTATAAGATTAAACAATTAAAAAATTAAAATTAAAAAAAAATTTATTATAAATGGATAAAAATAATTCTTTTGTTTTGGTCATCACTATTTTATCTCATTACAATAAGATAAAAATGAGGATGTTATAATTTTTTATCCAATTTTGATCGGTAACCAAATATGGACTTGAGACTAAAAAAAGTCTTATCCATCTAATCTCGGTTTCTGTACACCAAACGGGCCTTTATGTCTAATTTTTAAGAAAACAATATCTTATTTATAAAATCAACAACTTTTGTTGAATATTTATTTAGTATGCATCTCAACGATATCATTCACTTAGCTTGGACAAAAAGATTGAGTGCCCAAAATAATAATAATATTAATAATAATGGAGGTCCCAATTGATTTGTGATTCAAGATAAGGAAAATTCTATCTAAAAATCTCAAATATGAAAAGGTTGGTCATATTCAAAAATATATATTTTTTTAAATTTATTCAGAAAACAATAACTTATTTACAGCTAGCATAAAAGTATCCTTCTACATCTTATAATCTTGTTTTACTTTTCCTTTTTAAGGTAAATAAGACAATCCAAACTATAGCTAGTTAATAGATGAATGATCAATGATCTTCAATATTAATTCTCATCTTCTTTGTATTACTAATTTACATGAGCTATATGGATAATTTGGTGCATATATCATGTGTCTAAAAGCCATTATCCATATTATATCAGTTCTGCTGCCTGCATGGGTATACATCTTACTTCTTACAAAAGCAAAGATATACGAAAGAGCAGATTTGGATTTGCCTCCCGACATAAAAGCAAATAATTTAGATATATGCTCCAGATAATCATTCTAAGATTCCCAGATTATTATTAACACAGTTAATCGCATTGGTTGGCCTCCGTTTCCACTTTTCGCCAAATTAAAGCTCATTAATTAATCTAAAGTTTCTATTAAAATAAATAAATGGACAAATCAAAGTCTTAACAAATATTTATTCCATATATACAAATTTAATTCCTATTGGTCGGACTGCATAAACTGTTTTTAAACTAATTCAAACCAAAAATCTAAATAATAGAGAGTAATTAATTAAGAAAAAAAAAACTAAAATGATATAGAAACATCTTGATATAATGTTCTATTGGGTTAAGTGAAATCATGCACGTAAATGTAATTTTAAAACAATTCAATGATTTATTAAAGGTGATCTTGTTCCTATCTATGGTGAAAAATGTTTTATGTATGTTGGGTGGTGACGCTATTTTTTTTTTTATGTTGGCATCTAGTTCTCTTAGATGTTTGAGAGATGCGCATATATTGTGCAATATCTCCAACATTCAAAGGAGATTGAATGTCAATGTTGAACAACGATATTGATACCCAATATACCTTTAGTATTACTCATCTATTATAACTATGCACGTTAATGTAGCATATTTATTAATTATAGGCCACACGAAGGTTCTAATAGTTAATTAAATTTACATTTCTCGCTAAGTTTTCAAGAGCTTTTGACTTGATAGTCAGAAAAAATTTAAAATATTTTACAAATGTCATTGAAATAAAATTAATATTGACCCATTTGTCATAAGTTGACCAGTCAATGCCTAGTCAACAGATGATGTGGCGCCACATCATCTGTTGATCTGCTGACGAGGAAATGTCATACAGAGGGCGTCTTTTGAAAAGACTCCTTTAATACATTTTTTTTTTGTATTTTAGTGAATTGTTTGGCCTCACCGAGGCCAAACTACGAGATTTTCTTTTTACCAGATCATTTTGAGCGAGTCCCAATACCCTTCTACAAATTCCGGAAGCGACGAAACCCACTCTCATGCCCAGTGAATTTTTGACCCCACTCTGAAAATTAAGTTTTTTAAAAAAATCAAAGATTTTAGTGAACTGTTTGGCCTCATCGAGGTCAAATCACGAGATTTTTTTTATTGGACTACTTTGAGCGAGTCTCAATACCCTCCCATGAACCCCTGAAGGCAACAAATTCCCGCTCCCATGCCCTGGTGAATTTTTGACCTCCCGTCTGGAAATCAAGTTTTTGTGGCAATTAAGTGAGCAAAAGCCCGGAGGGGGGGGTAAAAAATTCACTGGGGCATGAGAGCGAGGTTCCGTCTTCTTCAGGGGTTCGTGAGAAGGTATTTAGACTCGCTCAAAGTGGTTCAGTAAAAAAAAGCCTGTGGTTTGGCCAAACAATTTACTAAAATCTTCGATTTTTCTAAATAACTTGATTTTCGGATGGGGTAAAAAATTCACCAGGGCATGAGAGTAGGGTTCCATTGCCTCTGGAGGTTCACGGAAGGATATTGAGACTCGCTCAAAGTGGTCCGATAACAAAATTACCAGGGCATGGAAGCGAGGGTTTCATTGCCTTTGGGGATTCATGGAAGAGTATTGAGACTCGCTTAAAATAGCCTTGTCAAAAAATATCTTGTGATTTGACAGTTCACTAAAAGATAAAAAAAATGTATTAAAGATGTCTTTTGAGAAGACGCCTTCGGTATGACATTTTCTTATCAATAGATCTGAGATTCACGTGACGCTGCATCATCTATTGACTAGGCATTGACTTGTTAATTTATGATAAATAAATCATTATTTTTATTTAAATAATATTTATAAAAATTTTTAAAAATTTTATGACAATAAAGTCAAAAGCCAAAGTTTTCAATGCTTCCTTCATTGTCACGAGGCATCTCCTTATGATATTTTAAACATTCCAGTATTTTATATGTATATATGGTACTTCTGAAGCTATATTTTAAAAGGCTTATAACTTTTAAAATGAAGAATACAGCATGGATTTCAATGTCCATATTGACAAACGTGATTGTCATGAATGTGCAAAGTGAGCTTGACAGTACCATCTTATATATATTAGAGATTCGAACTCAAAAATAATAATAAAAAAAAAAACCATTTCCCATGTGGCTTTTGAGGGCTTGAAAAGTTGAAATTGCCAGAAGGCCAGGTGGCTGTCTTCGGTTTGTGATTTGAAAACTGAAATACCGTAGGAAACTGATTAAAAATTTATTATATAAAAATTTATATTTAAATAACAAATTAAATGCATCAATTTATCAAAAATGTCTGGTAAACAAATTTTTTTAATACACTTTATTGATATTACCTTTAAAAGTTATTAAATCTTCTTGAATCATACATCAACATATGATTTAACGTCTAGCAACTTTTAAAAATAATGTCAACAAAATATTTTAGTCAAATATTACTCTTAATTTATATAGTTAATCTTCTTACCCATTTTATAAAGAGGGCTCCCCAGGCTGCATCTATAGCTATTTGGAGTTATAGATAAGTTGAATGTGGTTTAAGGTATATTAAGCTTCCTTACCCAATTCCTAGAAATATATAATAAGTTAATAAAATAATTTAACATGTTTTCAGTAGGGGTGTTTAGGGGGTTGGGTCGAGTTACAACTAAATATCAACCTAACCTGATCAACTTTGGGTTAAAAAAACTTAACCCAATCTAACTCAATGACGTCGGGTTGATTAGGTTAATTAACTAATATATTGATTACATAATTGCATAATCTACTTATTAATATATAAATTTTATATATTATTTTATAAAATTATTTGTAAGTCAAATACAAACATTATAATAGTTTTATAAAATGATTTCTTTCATATTATTTACACCATAAATTTTTGAATAATTCAATTATGGTAAGTGTTTATGACGAAAATAATAAATAGAATAATAAGTATTATTTTTTATTAGTTCGGGTTGGCTAAGGTTGATTATAAAATCTTGACTTAACCTAAACAAGATCGGGTTATAAATTGTTAGAGCCAACGTCCCAATCCAATTTGACATATAAATCTAACTCAACTCAATCCAAAGAGTTTGGATTAATTGGGTTGGTCTACAAGATGAATACCCTTAATTTACACCACTTTCTTTTTTAAGAAGATGATATAGGGAGGCTTGGCATTAAGACAAAGGCCAATACAACACCCAAGGTTTGGTTGGAAAATAGGGGCCGGAGCGCTCTTGTAGCTTCCTTCTTATATTCAACATCCACTCGCTAAGATACAAAATCATGCATTTTATATGAGATAGGAAGTGCTCATCTTATTAGCAACTTGATTGATGACATGAATATCACATAATATGTTATCCTCAACCTAACTTGTCGACCGATGGCTCATTCAATTAGGTCTGTATCTTTCATCACATGAGGTAGAGGGTTCCAATCTCTTCAACATTATATGAGGTGAAGAGTTATTGCCCTCTTATTGAAAGCTTGTTGTAGTCTTATTGAGTGTTTAGTGTGACATTTATTCTTCATATTGAAAAACATGTACATATACCTTAATAAAAAAAAAAAAACCTAAGCCATGTTGTTAATTTTAACTTAATTGATTTTTTTTTTTAACCCAAATAGCTTCAAGCAGTACGTCCGAAACAAAAAGAGGAATTTCTCCATTGGCTTTGAATATGAAACAGTTTAATTAGCAACGTAGGTGCTTGAAAAGTTAATAGGTTCATATCACTAAAAGATGACCATGTATAACCTAACCTATAGAAACATAGAAACACTGGTGGTCCAATTCATGTAATTCCCTGCATAAATGTATGGTATGCACATGTTCCATTTCTATTCTTCTATTCAACAAAAAAATAATAGTAAAGAAAATTTTTGATTAAGTGTAAAGTATATAAAACAACACCACATATTTCCACATGACATGATATGCACGTGTCTATTTCTACTATTCTATTCAACAAAAACCAAAAAAAAAAAAAAAAACAATGTAATTACTTCAATCATTCATGTCTATTTCTACTATTCTATTAAACAAAAACCAAAAAATAATAACAACAATGTGATTACTTCAAACATTCATGTTCCTTATCAAAAAGAGCTCTTCAAGATCTATTCAATGTTATATAGTAATCATATATTCCCTTTACGAGTCCTCCTATCATTGGATCAATGACATAGGAAACGACATCTCCCGCCGAACTCAAGTGTGATTTTTCTTCACAATATAATAAAACTCGAAAGTCTAATAATGGAATAAAGAAAAAAACAAGTTTAAGCTAATCCCGTTTCATAAGAACTAAATATTTTTTGGGATCAACTTGTCCTTAATAAGACATAGATAAAAATAAATAAATTCATGCGTCTGTCCTAGGGGTGGCAAAATATCAGGTATGAGTATAAACAATGCCTCATACTAATAGATGTATAGTATGTCCGTACCTGACCCAATTTGAGAAATGGATAGCAGATGTTCATCTGTACCCTTATGTTTTAAAAATCGGGGTCTAGTTTTGTCCATACCTATATGCTTTTTTAAAAACATTTGATGGCGACGAAAAATTTTTCATAGCAAAATAGAGATCTCATGACAAATAGTGAGGATTTAAGAAGAAATATAAGTAAAAGAAAAATTCAAGGTAGCTAAGTATAGAAAAATTAAGAAAAATTAATATATATGTAAATTCTACGCTTTATATTAAGTAGAAACCAATTTTTAAAGCCACCCGACCCGATTTTTAAATCGGACACATATTTTTTTGTCCATATTAGGCTCAATTTTTGAAAGATATTTATCCCTTTCAAAACGGGCCGGACGGAAGCGGACTAACGGGTCCGCGTACATTTTTCGACCCCCAATCTGGCAGTATATAGTTTTTTTCAATTTTTTTTAAGTCATGGTCCAGCAATTAATGGGCCTAAGAAAGTAAGAGAACACAGTGGGCTACTCCAGAGCCCAATAAGCTTTGAGCCTATAGAACGTTGAAAAAGAGGTGTAGGTGTTGCAATTAGGTCCAAATCGTAACTTAGCAACCCAATCCATTACAAGCACCACGTGTATTACATGGCTTCTCTGACATCCAAAAGGCGCCGGGCTTGAGCAACGCGGCAACGCCTGATTGCGTAGCCAGTTATCACACGTGAGAAGAAGAATTGAAGCTACACCACACTTTGTTCTTCCAACTTTATCTCTTCTCTAAAATTTTGGTTGAAAGACATTTAATCCATTCGCATTTTCAGTGAATATAGTCCCACCATTGATCATACCCAGTTCAAGAATTGGATATATCTGTTGTTCTTTTCTACTAGTTTTTATATTTTTGTATTTTTGTATTTTTTAATTTTGATTGGCGTATAAAAAAACAAGATACAATTTATATTAAATAAAAATAATTGCAAAAAGTCGAAGAAGCCAAAGAGAGGAAAATAAATTCAAAAATGCATAAGTACCACATAATAGTTTATAGTCATTATGTGACAGACAGCATTTCTCACATACTTCGTTGTCTCTCTGCTTCTGCTACGCCCTTCAGTCCTGAAAACTTTTGGACCTTCACAAGTTGCTTGGTTGAACGCTCTCAGGTAACTGTTTTCTGTTGAAGGAATAGTTTTTTTTTTTTTTTTTTGCGCTTGGATTTCATCGGGGAAATGGGGAATTTTGGTCGATTAGCGAACTGGGTATTTGTTATTTCTTTGTAATCTTGCGTCTTCTTCGTGATTGCAAGTTAGTTTTCCGTAGGAGTTCATGCCAAATGGGCGATGTTGGATTAGCGATTTGATAGATTAGGAGAATTGGGTCGTCTTTGGAATGGTTTTTTCCAAACTCTTTGCTCAACGAAGTCGTTTCCGATGCTTACTCCGATGGTCTTCAGTAATTTTTTGTTGTGTTAATGCATGAATTGTGATTAATGGAAAATATCGATTTATTCGTTGCAAATGATGCTTTTTTAACCTTTTAATTTTTTGGTTTATTACTAACATACTTCAAATGCCAACCTCTTCTGTCTTGCTTATCTTTTTTTTTTTTTTTTTTTTTTTTTTTTTGAGAAGAGACAAAATGATTATATTAATCAGAAAGAAGAATACATGCAACCTGAGCATAAGAAATGCTCATGAAAGACATGAAAGACACCAGGGTTACACCACTGCCACCGTCACATCCACCTCAGAACACCGCCACATAAAGCAGAAATTACATTAGAGCTCCCCAATTCCTATACCAATCCGCAAAGGAATAACCAATTCCTAATTTAGAAGTGGTTATCCAACCGGTTGCAGAAATCTTGGAAGCATCAAAGATCTCCCCAGCATCCCTATAAGAATTCATAAAGATCCTTCTGTTCGTCTCACGCCAAATAACCCAGAGAGTTGCAACAGAAATAATAATCCCAATATCTTTCCCATGCCTAAGAAGCCCAGCAGCATGATTGAATTCAAAACAATTTTCACATGACCTAGGGGCCACAAACTTACCAGGGAGCATGTTTTCCCAGTACCTCCAAATCTGAGCAGCGAAAGAGCAATTGAAGAATAGGTGCTCAATCGTCTCATTCCCTTGATAGCACAGTACACAACAATGGGGTGATTACTGACAGTGGAGCATGCGCTTTTGCAAAAGCTCGTGTGTGCATAACCTGTTATGGGCAACCAGCCATCCAAACACTCTAATCCTATTTGGAAGTGGAGCTCTCCAAATGTAATTCCAAAGAGGAGGGTTAGGCACTGTAGGAGAATCTGAAATGTAGGAATAAAAGGATTTACAAGAAAAAGAACCGGAGTGACCAAGGGACCAAAGAAAGCTGTCAGGTAGGGAGGGGGAAAACTGGACTGAATTGATTCTAGTTAACAAGGGGCCAATTTCATTTTCCTCTCTAGGGGTAAGGTTCCAAGAAGGTTGGTCAAGAGGATTTGAAGGATATTGGCTAAGAAAAGTTATGATGGGGGCATTGGGGCAATTAGCTAAGCGAAATAAATGTGGAAAGGACTGAGCAAGGGGGATGTCTCCACACCAACAATCCTCCCAAAATCGAATGGATTGGCCATTCCCAACTTTAGGAGGAAGAGTGGGTAAAGGCTAGAAATATGTTTCCATGGACTTGGGTAAGTGGCACGAGAGGCATACCCAGATTCCCTTCCAGAAGTAGAACATCATATTTTGCTTATCTTATTTAAACTTTAGATGATGTTTACTGTGTTGTTTTATTGTTAGAATTTTGTTGATTGTGCCTCATATTCTCTATTTTCAGTAGATTTGTCTTGTTAGGCAAAATATGAAGCTTTGGTTGTATCTGCCCTATAAGATCCTGTGGTTTACTTCTAAACCTTATGGAAAATGAGAAATCAAATTGTTTTGGCACTTTGCAATTGAAACTATGATGAGATGTTGGTTAATAACTGTGAAATGTGGCATTGTTGGCCATTCTTCATATCTATTAGATAATGGACAGACATACATGTATGTCTTCAACCAAGTACTTATTAGCTTTGCTCTCAACTTATTTAGTTTTATGATCTGATTTGTAGGCTGCAACTGCACTCCCTCCTTGACAACTAATCAATCATGTCAAAGGCACTGGACTATGAGACACTGAACAAGAACGTGAAGAAGGCTCAATATGCTGTACGAGGCGAGCTGTACCTGCGAGCTTCTGAACTCCAGAAGGAAGGGAAGAAGGTATATAAAGATCGTCAGATTTTCTTTTTGGGATTGCCTTTGAATGTCTTTATGGAGCTCTATGATAGCTAACATATGATTTTCACTTTCTGTAGTCATCTAGTATTGTGGTATACTGGCATGTAGTTGTCTTAAAAAAGTGGGGTATAAGGCTAGATATCTATTCAATTGTCTCAGTAAAACCCAAGATATAACTGGGAATTCACGTAATAGCATCTAGGCAGTTCAATCCTTGTGCAAATCTCAGGCTAAGCAGTAAACTTTTCATATTTAAATTTCTTCTTTTATATATTCTTGATCTTTACTTGTTCGCCTGTAGATTATCTTTACAAACGTTGGCAATCCTCATGCTTTAGGACAGAAACCACTGACTTTCCCTCGCCAGGTTCGTAAGTCGTAACCATTCCCTATCCCTTTATTGTTATTCTTATCACTTAATTTTCTTGTAGAAAGAGGCCTTTGCAATCTTATGAAACAAGGTTTTTTTAGGCCTTCCAATACCTATACTTGAACTTAATCTCTTAAAGGATTTCCTGGAAGATATAGTGTCTTTCATCATTGGTTCGTTTGATTTTATTTAAACAAAAAAGAATTGAATGCAGGTGGTGGCTCTATGCCAAGCTCCATTTCTACTAGATGATCCCAACGTGGGACTCGTCTTCCCAGCAGATGCCATTGCAAGAGCTAAACATTATCTTTCGTTGACATCTGGAGGCCTGGGTATGCTCTTTGTGATATATATCGAAAATGATCTTCTTATTTGGGATCACAACATGCCACACAGGGCATGTGCATTTGTTGAAATTTTTGGCTTAAATCATACAATAAGTTTGAAACACTATGGACAGAGAACCAACTAATTACATGCTTTTTTCTTGAATAATTAGGTGCCTATAGTGATTCACGAGGTCTTCCAGGAATGAGGAAGGAAGTGGCAGAATTCATTGGAAGGCGAGATGGGTATCCAAGGTAATAAAAGATCATAGCTATTATAAATTTGTTTTTCTACATCTCTGAATGCTGGAGATTATCAAACATTTGTTCCCATTTTGAGAACCTTATGGTCCACAAATGAAAGCTGACCATCTCTATTATATTTGCAACAATTGCAGTGACCCAGAACTTATATTTCTGACAGATGGTGCCAGCAAAGGAGTTATGCAAATCTTGAATACTATTATCTGTGATGAAAGAGATGGGGTATGAAATGTCCTTAATGATTTAGCAAACATCCTTTTTATTTTTTATTTTTTTTATAGTAGCAGAATATTGGCATTTAGACTTTGTCCTATTTCTTCACTTTCTTTTATGCATTTCTGCTTAATTTTTGATTACTTGTTTTCTTCCTGGGCCCTTTTGATTTACTTCCATTCTTTACAAAAAATAGATTTTGGTCCCGGTTCCACAATATCCTCTATACTCTGCGACAATATCTCTGTTTGGTGGTTCTCTTGTTCCATATTACCTGGAAGAGACAGCAAATTGGGGTCTTGATGCAAATAACCTTCGCCAAGCAGTTTCACAGGCCCGCTTGAATGGTATAACTGTAAGTATATGCATTCACCGAAAATTTTCCTCCAAAGGCATCTATTTCCATAAATTTGTACCTATTTCTCCACTTGCAATATAATTATATGAAATATCACAATTTCTTCAAAATACCAATTCTCACAAACTGTACTATTGGTATCATCTATGTTGCTGTAAGAACTTCTGAGATTATGTCTTATGTATTGGGATGTGATCCAGGTCAGGGCCATGGTGATTATAAATCCTGGAAACCCAACTGGCCAGTGTCTGAGTGAAACAAATTTAAAGGAACTGCTGCGGTTCTGCTACCAGCAAAACTTGGTCCTGCTTGCAGATGAAGTTTATCAGCAGAACATATACCAGGATGAACGCCCCTTTATAAGCGCAAGAAAGGTACAATAAGTACATAATCTCTGGCTGTAATTACTAAAATGTTTCAGATGCTCCTCCTGAGTTAAAACTAACCACTTATCCACTGGAAGATTATGCTGGACATGGGGCCACCGATAAGCAGGGAGGTCCAACTGGTCTCTTTCCATACTGTGTCCAAAGGGTATTGGGGAGAATGCGGACAACGGGGAGGGTACTTTGAGATGACCAACATTCCTCCTCAGGTTTGTTTCCTATCATCACTTAACTTCAATTTTTTACTTAGCCATTCAATTAAATGCCAACCACCTCTTTCTTGTTTCTAATTTTATAAGAATGTTAGGCTACTTGCTGTAATGGTTTCCTTGAACATACCATGATTTTCACTTAGTTTGTAGAACTTCAGGATTTTTTTTTCCCGGGGAGTAAACATAGTCTCTGGTTAGCATCATAAGCAAAATGCTCCATCCTTAATAAATTTTTGTCAGGAAATCAATCTAATTCAAGAGCACTGGATAGTCCTTATTGTCATCTTATTTGACATATAGCATTCAAGGCCGTATTCCTAGCTCAAGATACCATATGATCTACTTGTGGATTAATGAACATATACGTGAGAAGTAGTCCAGATCAAAATTTACTGGATGTGGACAATCACCTTATAGTCTTTATTTGGAAAAAACATCATGTGTTAGAATAATAGAAACAAAAGCATATTCATTGTTGTTTTAATTTTTTGTGTTTGATGATATTACTTCTTTGCAAAGTTGGTTTTTTTTTTTTTTAGCATTATGAAGTGTACTAATAGCTATGCATTCATTTTATCTTATTCATCTCATTTGCTGTTGCAGACTGTTGAGGAGATATATAAGATTGCATCAATATCACTTAGTCCGAATGTCCCTGGACAGATATTTGTAAGTGAAAAATGCATTTAGAAATATTGAAACACACAACTATATGTATGAAAAGTAATTTCCATTCAGTTTAAGTAGGGTGTCATTTCTCTTATAGTGACTTGGTACTCTCAGTGCTACAATATTCCACTACATTCGAAATGGATGCTTCCAGGATCACCTCTATACAACCAATAAACTGAGCCTTATTTTTTGCGTTCTTTTTTTTTTTGGTGTGTTTTTAATTATCAGTTAGGACTGATGGTCAATCCCCCCAAGCCAGGAGATATATCATATCTAAAGTTTCAGCAGGAGAGGTATGGATTCTACAATTTGTTTTTTTTTTTTTTTTTGTGGTGTGGTTTACATGCTTATAAACGAAGTATTAGAGAGCAATATGCTGTTTCAATTTATAGCTGTCAAGCTGTTAAAGTACTTGAGTAGATATTTTTTTCATCTTTTAAGTTGGTGTCCACCAAATTGATTGATATCACATGCTCAACTATTTTTAGATGTGATTGCCTTACGGCATTAATAGGAGCAATTGAATCATAATGAATGATAATTCACTTGAAAAACATGAATGTGCAGCAAATCAATCCTTGAGTCAATGAGGAGGAGGGCACATATTATGACCAATGGATTCAACAGTTGCAGGAATGTAGTTTGTAACTTCACAGAAGGTAAAATGAAATTGCCTTGCCTGTGGTGTTCTTATTTCCTTATGAATTGTTAAAATTAGCTAGTTCTTTAATCTATGAATTTTTAACTAATGAGGCAGCTGGTTTCAGGGGCAATGTATTCATTTCCTCAAATCCGCCTGCCGCCAAAAGCCATTGAAGCTGCCAAAAAGGCTGGAAAGGTCCCTGATGTTTTCTACTGTCTCAAGCTATTGGAAGCTACAGGAATTTCTACAGTACCTGGTTCTGGGTTTGGCCAGAAGGAAGGGTAAATATCTCCTCCTGTATTTCTGAATGAGTATTTTGTTGAGGAGAAATATTCATGAGACTGCCATAATCAATTTATATCATCACGAGAGTTATATTGGGTTATCATCAACAGAAAAAACTTGTTTTTAAATTATTTCATCAACTCTCATCTACCTTCATTTTTTTTTTTTATAATTGCATCATGAACTTGTTTTGGGTCTTGTAGACAGTTCCATTGGGTATCTTGTAAAAATGTGCATTTCTTAGAAAAACTTTAATGAAAACAAGGATACTGGATTACATGTTTTTACAGGGTTTTCCACTTGAGGACAACCATTTTACCTGCTGAAGAAGAAATGCCTGCAATCATGGAAAGCTTCAAGAAGTTCAACGACGAGTTCATGGAGCAATATGAAGACCACAGAGGTTATTCAAGGATGTGAGAGAGATGCAGGGCGATCCTAATTTCTAATATTTCTCTATAGCCTCTGCCTATCAGTTAATGCAAACTCTCCATTATGTTTTACAACTATCTCCTCTCTCCAAATATGGAATGATTCATTTCCATCTGTTAATAGGGTTCACATATTTAATCAAAGCTCATAGTTTCTATTTGTGTATTTCTCCGTTTTCTGTTGCCTTCAGAGTTTTATGTAGTAAAGTTCTTCATCAACACCAGTTTTTACAATGTGGAATTGCCTAGCATTGGGTTATATGTCATTAAATATAAACGATAGAAGATAAAGAGAAGTGCATTGCTACCGAAAAAAGAACAACTGATCTTACTATTCACGATAAGGTGTCCACATATCGACATAACATCTCAAGGAAGAAGGCAACATTTGCTTCCATTTATCACAATCTGGCAGATCGCCCGTTAGAGCGATCGAGCTATCCTCCTTCCTGTTACCAAGATTCAGAACATACATTTGACCTGGAAACACCAAATACATAGCCTTCAAAGTCTCTTCCATTACCAACTTCCCATCAACCCTACTATTTTCAGCCTCCACACAACTTCCCCCTACGTTCACCATAATCCTCCCTCCTTTCCTCAAATTCTTCTTCATCTTGTCCCATGTTCTAGGATCCTGAAGCTCAGGAACCAAACTTCCCTTACAAAACAAATCAACCAATATCCCTGCAAACCCATCTCTAACACTGGCTTTCAATGCATCTCCAACATAAATCATAAGCCTATCCGAATACTTCCTTTCCAGCTTCCAAAGCCCAAAATACTCTCTACCCACTGAAATCACAGATGGGTCAAGCTCCCATCCACTTATTTTGACTTCTGGGTACAACTCCAATATCAAACGCGCAGCAGAACCAGCCCCAAACCCTAGAATTCCAAGCGGCCCGGAAGGTAAAATCGGCGGCAACGTCGCAAAAACATCGAAGTAAGTATTTGTAAGCAATTTGAAGAGGAAAGATATGCTGTGAATGTTACCGGGTCCGTCCAGCAAGAGGAGCCTAGACCCGGCAAATGGGTGATCTGCTCTTCGAGAAACTTGTAGAACCCTGATGTAGTTGTGCCTTGATTTGAATTTCACTAGGACTTTTACGAGATCTGCTGGAATGCCATCGTCTTGCGTCTGGTTTTCAGCTTCGCTGCGATGGGTTTTTTGGGGTTTTGCGGTTAACGGTCGAAAACCGATTGGATTGCGCGGGAGTTGGAGGATTCGCGGGTATTTAGCGGGAGAAAGGCGGGAAATTTGAATTTTCGGTTGGCCTAACGGTTTAATATGACGGTGGTTGCAAATAATAGGATGGAAGGAAACGGAGCTCATCTTCTCTCACAGCGGCTTTCTTCTCTGTGCAGTTTGGATACCGGACGGTCCGGACGGGTGGTTTATTTGTTCCAAGAGTACACGTGCCATGCACATGACTATTAAATAAGTACAAAAAGAAGAAAATGATCCCCTGTTTTATCCTGTCAATGTGGCAAGCAACAGAAGAAAGACACGTGTTAATTTGAACACGAAGCGACGAAGAGCAGCGAGTGAAACCGTTTAGTGTCCACGTCGAAGTTGGTCAAACTTGCTGAGGTATCGGCGGTTGATATTCGATCAAGAACCCTAGGGCTCCTTAGATGGATTGATGGTGAACCGGTGACTCTTCGAAGAAACGAAGAACGGAAGACGAGGAGGATCTCTATTCTATGGTATTCAGGAAGCGACATTGAAGTTCACTGTAAATATCGGTGAAGATCTGATATCAGGTGAGTTCCTGTAAACACTATATTTTCACTGAGAAAGAATTAGAGCTTGCTTTCATGGATCATTGCGGTTTACATATTGAAGTTAGTCTCAGAGTAGGATTGAATATGATTGATGCAGTACATGGCATTGTTGTTATTTCACTCAATATATACTCCATTTTATCTAATAAGATTAAAAGATTGCAGATACTGCTTATAAGTGTCTTTGTTCTTTAAACAATTGTTTTCAGTGTTCACCTGATCATCACATAATTCTTTTTGAATATCTCAATATCGCTGATTCAGATTATTGGATGATATGGAATGAGGAATTTGATATTCACACTACACAAATGTCTCAAACTCTTTACAGTCTTGGCGACTTTAGACAAATAAGGAATTTTATATTCACACTACACAAATGCACACCATATTCAATACTTGGTACTAGGAAAAAAATAACTGATACCAGATAGATTTTCTCTCTAACTGTTTTGAATGCCTCCAGTTAGCGACTGACTTCCTTATTTTGGTGACGATGGTTTGTGGTGGGAAGAATTTCCAGTTATTACTTTCTTCACTTTTGCGATTGAATGCTTTACTTTGGTCCTCATTCCTGATAGTAGATTGTGTGATTTTTTGTGGGGCGGCTTCACGTCGATATCTCTAGAGGCATCAAACATGACTGGAGCATCAGAGCCCGAATCTATTGTCTTATTATGTTCGTCGTCTTCCTCTTTCCCATCTTCATCCTTCTTTTCTTCTCTTGCCTTTTGTTCTTCCTGGGGCATGCTTGGTGTTTCTATATTTTTAGTTCTCTCGTGTTTGGATAGTGGATCCTTCTCCTCAGCTCTAACAATTTTGAAGGTTTCTTTTGTGGACTTCTTTAGTAATTCAGAAAATGAAACCTTATCCAAGTCAGAGGGTTTGGAATCAGTTATTGGTTGTTCCCTCTCATCTTGCACCCTTTTGTCTCCTTCACATTCTAGTCCTTTTACTTGAGACTCAATTCTTGACGCTTCTCTAGGTACCTCATCTTCTACTTTAGTGTCCTTTGAGGATTTTTCAATTGGATCCCCTGGCTTTGATGGAATATCTGTGGTTCCAGTTGAAATCTTTGTATCTGTTATCACAGCAAAATCTGCAGCTCTTGTAGTGTGCTCTTCATCTGATGTATGTTTTTTCAGCACTTCAATGTTATGAGGGGCGTCTTCCTGCTCCAAAATTTGGTTCTGTTGTTCCTCATATTTTATGTCTGGAGTGCCATCTTCATTCTGCAAGGTTTCTTCTACTGGAGCCTGCAGCATAGACGAAACATCAAATGTTTGTCCAGGTGGATTCTCCATGTGTCATCGTATGTTGTTTAGTTTCAATGGGTTTTAGAATTACCTCATTCTTACTGTTGTCATCTCTTGCTTCTGCTGTTGGGATAACTTCAGTTGTTTCTTTCCCGCCAAATGCCAAGTTCTGCCTCTCGTTGCTCTCCATGATATTGCCTTCTATTTCTGGCATTTTTTGTTGTTTATTCTCAGTAGGAAATGAAGCATCAGGGTTGCTGATAGGAATCTCTTCTTGGATGTGCAGATCCTCTGTTTTCCCAGTTGAACCAGATTCCACATCAGATGCATTCTTAATCTTCTCAAGTTCAATGCGGTCTTTCACTGCATCTGTATCTTCACTTGGTGTTTCTGTTATTGATTTGTTTGTTATGATTTTTTCATTAATTGGCTCTTCATCCACGGTCTTCTCAAGTTCCTCAAGCTTCTTCCTTACTTCCCCTGTCACTTCCTCAGATGATGAATTACCATTGGGTGGATCATCAAGCTTCCTAGTTACGTCTTCATCATCTTTTACTGTTACAAGTTTGGTCTTATGAATCGATCCTGCCTGCACCTCAATTACTGGACCCGAGCTATTAATCTGTTTAAGGAAGAAAGATCGGACAATTAGTGAGAAAAAAAAGTATCAGCCAATTAAGGAAATCAACTAGTTTCAATTACGACTTGAACAATGTGGAAGTGTATGAGGTTGAGAACCACCTTTATGGTGGTGAACAAGTCAGGAGCACAAATACTTTAGGCTAATATCTTTCTTTTGGTGAAAAGGCAAGGAGGACGACAATGAGTGATGAGGAACTTCATTCTTCTATTAAAAGTTGTGTGTTTATAATGTAAGCATCAAGAGAAATGGACAACACGAGGTGGATGCTGAAATTCAGATCAAAGCCCGCTACTAGCAGTTGGACATAATGAGAAAGTTTAAAAAGTTGTTATTTGATTCCTCTAACCTCTTCATTTTCTGTGTTTCCATTACTCTCGTCCTGATTGTGATATTCAGAGTTCAATTTAGGTGCTTCATCCTCAACATCCAGTGTCTTGAAATCTTCTTTTTGAATCTCTTTTACCTTTTCTTCTTGAACATGCATTGAGTAAGGGTCCTGGAGAGCCTCTTTTTCCTCTGCTATTGGCATGGTAATCTTTTCACTTGTACCTGCTGTCTCAAGTCCCTCAGAGACCTGCATGTCATGCAACTTATTTTTGTCTTCATTTCTTAACTAGTAAAATGGAACAAAGTCTGGAGGAGATGGAATAAGAAAAGCTTTATTTACCTCTTTGATCTCTTTGTTTATGTTTTCTTTCTCTTGAATTATTGTTTCATTCACTTTCACGACTTTATCCCCTTCACTCTCTAATTTGGCCCTTGGTTCTTCAGGTTTCAATTCCACTGGTGCTATCTTGTCCTCCTCTTCATTCATTTTGTCTTCTTGATGGCTCTTTTGAACTATTTCTTCTTCAACAGTTACAAAGTATGGGTCTCTGACAGATCCTTCTCCCACTGTTATCTGTTGTTCAATGATCTCATTTGCACCAGTGTTCTCAGGTTCCCTTCGCACCTGTACAGCTGACATAGTATCAGTTGAACAAATAAAACAAAACATGGAAGGAAACAATGGAGGTAAGAGGAAATGAGTAATGTTTCATTTCTCATACAGCATCTGACCTCTTCATGTGAAATAATGTCCTTTGCTTCATGAGTTTTCTGTATTTGAACTTCGTCAACCTCCAGTTCATGTATCTGTTCTTCAGGCTCTGTTTTTGATGCTTCTCCGGCAACCTTCTCCCCTTTGTTTTTGTCTTCTTCATTGCATTCATTAACTCTTTCTACACCTAGAATTAGGTGAGGGTCCTTGACGCCTTCCTCTCCCTCAAAGATTTGCTGTGCAGTATTCTCCTTTGTAATAGCACTCTCAAGTTCATTGGAGACCTGTACAACATAAAAGGCCTTAAATTTAACTAAAATAATGTCCAAAAAATGATAGAAGAAAAGGAAATAGCAGCAGCTTTTGTTTTGTTACTCCAATGACCTCTTCGGTTACAATTTCCTTCTGTATGTTCTCATTCCTTTTATCTGTTATTTCATTCTGATTTTCTTTAGCTTCCATTGTAGGTTCTTCCTCCTTGAGTTGTCTGTCCAGCTTTTCATCTTTTTGAAAACTGTTTCCAGCACTACAGTCTGTAAGAGTATCATAGGCCTTAACCATGCTCTCATCTTCCTTGTTTCCAGTATCTTTTGTAATGACATCTATTACTTGCAAGTGCGATTGAGATACAAAATCCAAAGCATCTTGAAGCTTCTCAGGCTCATTGTTGGGTGCTTCCTCACACTTGGTTTCTGCTTCTCCTACTAAATTACCTTCAGTTAATGAATTGGTAACAGGTACCTCACTGGCAAACTTTTCTTGTCTCTCTATGTGTGTAATTTTCATACTCTCAACCAGATTAACTGCTTCAGCATTCTGCATCAGAGAGTTCATGTCAAAAAGAAAATCAGAACAAAATCCAATTCTATGCTAAGAGAAACACTTGAAACTACGGTTTTCTGATATGATGTTACCTCATCTTTTGAACTTTCATTTTCTGTGGTATTATACAAACTGAGTTCGTTGGCCTTACTCCCTGTATCATGGACTTCGTCAATGTTCTTTATTTGTTCCTCTTTCTTCTGAGTATCCTTTTGCCTTTCTACAGTGGCGCCAACATCATCTTTGTCCATTGTTTCCACTGTCAAGTTGTCCTGATCTGTGTTCTCATCAAATTTGGGTAGTTGAGATACTGAAGTATATATTTGAAGCTTCACACTTTCATCTTTCTCACCTTTTGTGCTACTATCTATTGTTTCAAATGTTTCTACTCTCATCTTTTCATAATCAACACCAGAGGCTTCCAAAATAGTCTCACCTTTAGGTTCAGCTTCTTGTAAATTTGTCTCTTTTGCCACCTCTGTAACAGATAGAATATCAAGCTTGTAAACATTATAATGTTCAATATCTTTTCCTTCAGAGCTTTTGGACACCAAACTAGAGACCCGTGAAAGCTTTTCAAAGTCTTTTTCCCTTAGAATGTCTTGTTCTGATACTTCTGCAACAGGAGAAGCTTCTGGCTTCGTTTTAAGGTGTTCTTCACCTAGGGTCTCTATCTCTTTCTTTTCTGTGGCATCAGTAGCCTCAAAGTTTCTTACAGGGGATGCTATATCAGAGCTTTTCACCTGTATTGTAATTAAAAATTTCAATTAAATAATCAAATGGAAGATGAAGAAATTGGAGGGAAAAATGGTGGACCATGCTATTCAAACTGACCTCATTAGATGTTTCATCTTCCACCAGGTGCTTATCATTCCTCTCTTCCTCTATGATCTGTCTCTCAACCATATCATTTTCAGAAACTCTCTCACTTCCCTCAGAAACCTGCGAAAACATGTAAAGTCTCAGTGGCAAATCAAGCATAAAAAGATGGATGGAAAAATTGATGAGTTTCATATCCAATCTGACTAATTTGTGATTCTCTGTGTGCTGGTACGCATCATTTATCATCCTATCGTCAGCCTCCAATTCAGGTCCCGCTTCATCGAGGTTCTTGCTGTCCCTTACCTCGTTTTGTAAACTTTGGCCACTCATTTTATCTTCAAAAGATGAAGTTTCCCCGTCTTTGATGTTCTTTCCAACTTCCTCTGTAATGGAAAGTTTTTCGTGATGCTGGTCTTCAGCCACTGATTCAACACAGCTTTTTGGCTTCTCGCCTACTATGGATGCTTCAAAATTCTGCATCCCACCATAATCAGTAAGGCCCTTTTTTCATGGATTAATTAAAATATGAAACAATTTATGTATCAATTAAATTAACGCGAAAGTCTGAATCACTACGACCTGTGCAGCAGTGTCGTTGTTTTTGGTATTGGAAGTGGTAATAGTAGTGTCACATGACTCACAGCCATGATCTTTAGTTTCTGCTTCAGCTATGTACTCAACATTGTTGCTTGCATCTTTTTCATCCTTGAAGCTTTGATCATGGTTATCTTTTTCAGTGTTGGCACATGCATCTGCTTTTTCAATTTCCTTAGACAATTGATGCAACTCCAGTTCACCTTCTGATTGGTTTTTCTCCAAGCTTTGGGAGGAATTATCCAACTGCCTATACTTGCTGAAATCAGTAAGTTCAACAGTTTTCTCTGCATCCAACACTGCATCGGTGTCTTTTGACTTGGAGATACGTTCTTCATGATCTGACTCTGGAAGCAGACTTTCCTTTTCAGTATCTTCAGACTCCCCTTTCTTGAGCTTCCTTGGCTCCTCTGCTTGCATTGTGATTTCCTCTTTTATATGTGCTGTTGAAGCAATTTCCAGTTTGTCATCTTGGATTTCATGTTCCAGTGGAGTCTCCCTGTTCATATCAATTGATCCAAGCTCCTGTTTTCTGGATACTAGCAGAGAAGATTCCTGTTTACGGTAATTAAAATTTCAAGTGAACATTCAAATGGAAGAGGAAGGAATTGAAGGGAAAATTGGCAGATTATGTGATCAAGCTGACCTCATTAGATGTTTCATCTTCCACCAGGTGCTTAGCATTCCTCTCTTCCGCTACGATCTGTTTCTCAACCATCACGTTTTCAGAAACTTTCTCAATTCCCTCAGAAACCTGGAAAAAAAAAAAAACATGTAAAGTTCCAGTGGTAAATCAAGCATGAAAAGAGGAAGGAAACATTAATAAGTTTCACATCCAATCTGACCAATTCACAAGTCTCCATGTGCTGATATGCATCATTTATCATCCTGTCTTCCACCTTCAAGTCAGGTCCTGTTTCATCAAGGGCTTTGCTCTCCCTTACCTCATTTTGGAATTCAACAGATGCAGTTCCCCAATCTTTAATGATCTTTCCAACTTCCTCAGTTATGGAAAGTTTCTCATGACCATGGTCTTCATTCACCGATTCAATGCAACTATCGGGCTTCTCGCCTACTACTGATGCTTCAAAATTCTGCATTCCACCGTAATCAGTAAGGCTCATTTTTCGTGGATTAATGAAAATATGAAACAATTAAATTGATGTGAAAGATGAAATAAATTATGTTGGTACTACCTGTGCTGCAGTATCACTTGACTCACAACCATGACCTTCAGTTTCTGCTTCAGCTATGCACTCAATATCGTTGTGCTCATCTTTTTCATCTGTGAAGCTATGGCCATGGCTCTTTGTATGGTTCTCAACATTCTCCTGGTTATCTTTTTCAGTGCTGGTGCATGTATCTGCTTTTTCAATTTCCTTAGACAATTGATTTAACAACAATTCTCCTCCTGATTGGTTTCTCTCTATGCTCTGGGAGAAATTATCCAACTGCCTATCCTCACTGATATCAGTGAGTTCAGCAGTTATCTCCATATCCAACACTGCATCGTTGTCTTTAGACTTGGAAATATGTTCTTCAAGATCTGAATCTGGAAGCAGACTGTCCTTCCCAGTACCTTCAGACACCCCTTCCTTAAGCTTTCTTGGCTCTTCTGCTTGCATTGTTATCTCTTCTTTTATCTGCACGGCTGAATGAGCTTCCTGTTTCTCATTTTGGATTTCATGTTGCAATGGAGTCGCATCTTTAATTTCGCTATACGTATTAATTGATCTGAGCTCCTGTTTTTCTGATACTAGCATAGAAGAAGATTCCTGTACCTTCTCTGATTCGTCACTGATGTACAGATTAGTATCTGTTATCGCTATCCCAGAAGTTGCTGTAATTTTCTGCTCCTGTGCGGATGCTCCCACTGGCAGTTTTTCTTCTTCATCTTTATATGCATCTGACTTTCCAGCTATTGGTATCTCATTAGTTACGTGCTCATCTAAGTTTAAAGTTTCCTCAGGTTTCATAGCTTCAATATGCAGACTTGTTGAGACTGTCTCACTTGCCTCTATTAGTGCTGAACTTGTCTCATTAGGTGCAAGAATGGAAACTTCTACTTGCTTCTGACCCTCTGGCTTAGATACGTGTAAGCTTAATTTTTCTGTTGCAATTGTATCATATGCACTGGGACGAGCCTTATTGTTGTTGTCAGCTTTCCCTAAGATCTCCTCTTTAATATGTTCCTCAGATTCAGAGAACTTCTGACTGCTCTCTTTCTGTATTAGTTCCTCTCCTAATGGCATGGCACTGGTAAAAGCACTGTGATTCTCATTTGAGGCTTCCCCATCTTTCGAAATCAGTTTATCTTTTTCTTCAATAGTATCAGTTACTTTGAAGTCCTCTGTTGATGGCAACTTATATTCTTTAACCTGTTATCGAAGAAATTTAATTTTAGAAATTAAAAACAAGAACCTAAATGAGGAGCAAATCATAGAGTTTAAGTGTAAATCTCGTATTAATGTTTGACCTCTCCTTGCTTCTTTGCCTCCTCATCTTCTTTAGGTTTCCCCATGCTTGTTTGATCTAATGTCATTTTGAAGTTGGTAATAGCTTCATCATCCAATATCTGTAGTCCAGTTTCCTGACCTTCACTGGTTGGTTTACATCTCTCATGTACCTATGCAGCAGATGAAGCTTCGACTAAACATACTATAACTTAAAAAATAATAAAAAGAAAAGTGAATGTGGTTAACTTTTGCATTCAAAGCAAACAAAAGAAAACAAAAACAAAAATAAAAAAGAAAAAGAAATGTGGTAAATCTCAAATGTCATGTTTTAGCTGACCTCATCTTCTAGAGAGTTATATTTCGCCCCTGGTTCTCCTTCTCTATATTCTTCAACAGTGGGATCTACCTCTATGCTCTGTTTTCCACGGGCTTCATGTTCATTAGCTGCTTCGATTCGCTCGTGCCCCTGTGTAACAGATGCAGTATGAACTTATGAAACAAACTGAAATTAACAACCAGAGAGATTTTTATTAGCATTAGAGGAGTCTTACATTGAACTCCAAATTTATATTTGAGACAACCTCTTCTTTCTCAGATCTTGTTTTGATGGCTTCTTCTGCAATGGCTGCTGTAAGGGGGTCTGTAACATCATCACACTCTATCATCTGCTCACTCGTGTCCTTGTCAACACCAGTTTTTACTAGTTCCTGAAATACCTGCATAAGGCTCTACGTTTTCAATTTTGTTTGGTGAAATCCACGCTTACCACCCTTGTTGACATAAGCCCAACAGTGGGATCTACCTCTATTACAATTTGGTCAATTTTGAAACATGTCAGCAATAACCATGAACAACATAGCAAGTTTGAACTCCACATAAATGAAATAAAGTGAATATAAAAGGAATATCAAGGTATCGATGTGTCAATTGGAGTAAGCAAGCAGAGTAATTCAAGTGTAAAATGAACTTTAGATTGCAACTTACCTCTATTTTGGGCTTCTTTTCCTCTTTTTCTTCTTCCTGAGAATGCTTCTTGATTGTTTCTTCACCAGTGGATAATCTGCACTGGGCCTTAACAGTGTCGTCTTCCTCTATGATCTGTTTTGCAATGACATCACCTGTACCAGCTGTCTCAGGCTCTGCGCATACCTGTATAGGGGATAGGGCATCAGCTTGAAGAATGAAACTGGATAAATAAAAGGGAAGGCAAAGGAAATGTATTATATCATTGACAATATCAACATGTTATGTTCACTCTGATCTTAAGAAAAATGACATATACATTTTTGATGTGTACAGAGTGTATAGTAATGGCATATACTTCTTGATCTAAAAAGCATATAGTATAAACATTTTAATGTGTCATGTGGATAACATTTGCATTTGTATAAATGCATATTTCTACATGTTTAATGTGCATGCAAGTGATGGTTCAAAAATGAATAAAGAGACGCTGACCTCCTTTTCACGATTTTTCACTTCCTTTTCATCTTCCAGATATGTTTGCGTAACTGCCTCTTCTCCAGTCCATAGTTCAGAGTGGTCCTTAATAGTGTCATGATCCTTTATGGTCTCTTGTTCTATATCCGTACTTGGTCCAGTCATTTCAAGGCTCTCACGGACCTCTGTGCATGGTCCAGTCACCTCAAGGACCTCTGTCACCTGCAGAGCAGCTGAAGTCTCAAAAGAATGACAATAATCAAAGAGATAAATACATTATCAAATTCCCCATACACCTTTGTAATTAAAGAAGCTGTTCAACACATTAAACAAGAACCATAAACCAAATGCACTTGAGACAGTTTCAATGCTAAAGTAGGGAAGGAAGATCTCTGATCTACTATCACTTTTATGTTCAGGCTAACCTCTCTCCCAGGGTTCAATTCTTCCTTCTTGTCTTCCTCAGGGCTATCATTGATTGTTTCCCCTCCAATGGATATTATAGAAATGTCCTTAACAGCACAGATTTCCTCTTTAATGTTGTCTGTGTTCTCTGGGGCTTTAATTATCTTGTCATCTACCTGTGCAACAGGTGAAGCCACAACATGAATCTCAAGGATATAGAAAATAGAAATGAAGTGAAGACTTGGGACTTTTAGAATTCCAATTTGACCTCTTCTTTCTGAATTGCATTCATTTTGCTGTATTCAGCATCAATTGTTTCGCACATGTGATCTTTTTCCCGCAATTCATCAACTGGTTTATCAACAATGTTTTGGTTCTTTTCATATATGTGAGAGCTCTCAACTGTTCCATGTCTAAGAATCATAATATTGTGATCCTTTATAGAACGATCTTCTTCTATGACGCCGTCCTCAGTGCTCCCATCTGCATCATATGTGTCAAATTCAGCAGAGAATTTGATTTAGCATTCATTCCCTTTTCTTTTTGTTTATTTCTTCAGGAAAGATTTTTGATGGGTAAATCTATAGTCTCTTCTTACTGGTTAGGACCATGGACTTGTATGCTATGGATTGGGGGTGAGGACTCTTAGGATATTTCTAGACACATCACAATTCACAAATGCTGATCGTTAGATTTCTTTTCCTAGGTATTCAAGAAAGATTAAATGCCCTAGACTGTGGTTCACGAATACATATTTTGCACTATCCATTTTCTTTTGAATAACTGTGGTATCCTGGTGTGTTGTAATTGTTGAGGGTGCCTCAGAATAGTTTCTCATTAACTGCGAGACTTCCCATGTTCCCTCCACTTTAGTACAATCAGATCCACACATTAGAAAGAAGACATTTTGAAAAGGAGAAGAGGGAAGCGCCTGGTGTTTTCATGAGGGTCATATGGAAAGAACACATGAATGTGTCTAATGGGACCTATGGGCTTAAAGAGGACAATATTGCGCCACATCTGGGGTGAAACAGGAATAAAACAGGAATCCTTCCGATTGATGCATTCACTGTAGATGTGAAAACGCTAATGATTTAAAACTTTCTTCAAAAAATGTACGTTGACTTTTTAAATGGGACCTTATCATGTTAAACTATCATATGACCATCTTGTAGACTATTCTTGCCTTTGTACTAGGAACTCTCTGCATTTTTGTGAATTTTAAAGAAAACTATTTCCACATATTGTTTGCTTGAGTTATTTAGAAAAGAAAAGGCATATTGGAGTGACTTTCAGTATACTTACCTTCAGTTCCTCTTTCATGCAAGTCTATGTTGGCTGTTTGTTCCTTGCTTCTTGTCATGTCTTCTATGTTTTCATCAGTATCAGTGTCCTTTAACTTGTTGGAGTCCAACTCATTAATATTTGTAAGTTCCATGCACTCTGTTTCACTTGTTTGGATGAACTCTGATGTCATTACCTCTATACTTTTCCCATGCTCTGTATTTGCAGCTTCTGTGGTTTTGCTCATTTCTGTTATCTCTAGTGTACGTTCTTCCACATCCGGAGGACCTCCATCTTCTCTGTGAATATGTTCTTCTGGTTTAATATCAGAGACTTTCTCATGCTTTTCAATTACTGCTTTTACAGTTTCTTCAACTGGTATGTGGCAGATGGATAAGTCATCTGTTTGGTTTTTTAATGTTATGGATTCAATCTCCTCGCTTAATTCAGAAGCTTTAAGATTCTGCTCCATAGTTACCCCATCAGGAAGAATTATAACCTACATTAAAGAGGAATCAAAACTGAGACGACACGGAATTTTGACTTCAATTTAGTGAACAAGAAGGAATAAAAGGAAATGCTAAAAAACTCAAAATAAAAATCTGTTCTGACCTCTTCAGTTTGGGTTTCGGTTTTGCTGGTAGCATCAGTGTGTTTCCCTTCATCGCCCTTCCTTCCTTCCTCTAAGCTTTCCTCAAGGTTCTCAAAGGATCCCTTCTCTTTTAAACCATAATTGTCTTCAACACTAGCACTTGAAGCAGCTGTCGCAAGTCCCTCGGACAGCAAGCTGACATTCCGTAGATTCTTCACCTCAGATATATTTTCCTGTGAGCTTTGTGCTGAAACATCCTTATCTAGAGCATTTACTGTTTCAATATTCTGAAAACTCTCTCCTGTTCTCTGTAATTCTTTGTTTGGATTCTCTTTATCATCTTCACATCCCATCTTGTTCGCCTCATTTAGATTCTCAGGCTCTTCCTTTTGCATGGATAGCTGTTCTTCCAGCTGTTCGATTGAAGGAGTTTCCTGGTGCTTGTCTGGGGTTTCATCCTCCAGCAGTGTCACACCTTTTATTGTCTCATTTTCTTTGGTGAACTTCAGCTCTTGCTCTTTGGACTCCAGTACAGAAGATTCCAGTGATTCACCTTCTGCTTTTTTGGCTGAAGTTTTTGTATAAGTTATCTCTGAATCAATAATTGTTTCAATCGCCTGTATATCATGCTTTGCTTCTTCTTCTGCTTTGCCTGCATCTATTATTTCTATGGTTAGATTCTCACTGTTTTACATTCTCACTTTAAGCTGGAGGTTTATCAAGAAAGAAAAGAAACCAAAAAGAGAAGCATCTCTTCTTGCTCTTACTGCTGATTGGTTCTTCTGTTTAAAAGCACGAAAAGAAGCAACTAGCAAGTTCTCACCTTCTTGTTTGGATGCATGTAAACTTGTCTGCTCTGGCGTGCTTGTAATACATGCAGGATCAGGCTTATAGTTAGTGTTCTGATCACTCTCTAGGATATGCTCTTTAACTTGTTCTTTAGATATCTCAGAAACCCAAAAGGATGCATTGGCAAGCTTCTCACTCCCCTCTTTCTGTATTGTTTCTTCTTCTGTATTTTCTTTAACATTTAAAACATTGTCATTGTTGTATGTCTTTTCTTCATCAATTAATGTCATCATTCCTGTCCTTTCTGTGGAATTTGTAGCTTCTTCAAAAATTATCTCCCTAGCTGCTTCCTCAGGCTCTTTCACCTGTTTAGGGGATAAAGTTGAAATATACATTAAAGAGGAGAACCTAAATGGGAAAATATGCTCAAAGGTTAAATATCAGTCTATGTAATCAAGCAGACCTCTTCTTCGTGCTTCTTTGCCGCCTTCTCATCTTCCTGAGAGCTCTCATTGCTTGTTTCTTCTTCGGCTAATACTGTAGAGAGGCCTGTATCAGCTCCATCCTTCATTACCTGTTTTTCAGCTTCCTCGCCTGAACTGTTTCTGTCAAGTCTTTCAGCTACCTGTAAACCAGATAGCTTCTAAATAATGGAAAAGAACTACCGTCCTCCCCCTGAAGGAGAAAAAATAGGCTTCGAAAACAGAGAGGAAAGTATCAGCCATTGATCTTAAATACCTCACATGACATGATTTCATCATCCTTAGACTTTCCTTTAACTGCTTCTTCTTCTGCAGATATATTGGAGATACCCGGAGCAGCAACATCGTCAATGACCTGCTTTTCAGCAGGCTCACCTTCACGACCTGCCTCGAAACGCTTACTCACCTGTATATTGCATAATGCATTAACACCTAAACGTTAATGCACAACAATAGATAAATTGAAGGAAAGAAACAAGGAAGCAGAAGACATGTTTTTGATTTTTATCAACCACTTGATGAAGTTCAATTAGGGAAAGGAGAATATCAGATGGTAAGCTTCAATTTCAGTTTGGAGCTTACCTCAGCTTCTTGAGAATGCTCATTAACTGTTTCTTCTCCAGTGGATTTTTGAAAGAGGCTTGTTACAACTTCTTCCTCAATGTTCTGTTTTCTGGTTTCTTCATCTTCACCAGCTATTTCAAGTCCCTCAGACACCTGTACAACAAACGAAACTTCAATTTTAGTGAAATAAAAGTGTGAGAGAAAAGAAAAGGGCATAGGCTTCACTCTTGTCACTGCAAAACCAAGAAAGGAAGGTTCAGGCTGACCTCACCTTTGGAGTCCAATTTTACCAGTCATTTTAGGTTTTCTTCTCACCTTTTCACTTGTTTGTATCAATTTCATTGCTGGTGTCCCCTCTTTATCACGCTTGGTGTTTGCAGTACTTTCAGTTTTGCTGACTTCCGCTGATTCTACATTGTGTTCTTTCTCTTCCTCACCATTGTCTTTGTAAATCTCTTCTTCCACTTCAATTTTAGATATATTTTCATGCTTTTCACACTCTTCTTGTTCACTTATTGGCATATCATCAGTGCTTTTTTTTGGACTCTCTACTTCTTTGTCAACTGAATCAACTTGGTTTGAATTCTACAACATATCACATTTAGTAAGTTAGTCAACCTCCATTCCTGTTAAAGGGGAAACCTTAACTGAGAAACTTAATTTGATTTAGGCACTGTTTGGTTTGTGATTCAGATACAGTTTTTTTTTTTTTTATATCCGTAAAGAAAAAGCATATTAAAAACATAGAGTAAGCGTTTGCTTAGTTGAACTTAAAAATAAATTTTCAAAAAAAAATTACTAAGACAGTAGGCTTTTCAAAATCGATAAAAAAAGTTGTTTCTTAAGTTTTACGTTTTTGGGTTGTTTCTTAAATTTTGAATCATCAACTCAATGCATCCTTAAGAAAAAATGAAGAATTTTTTAAAAGCTGCAAGAATTTATTTTGTTCCGAGTCTTCTGACCTCTTCTTTTTGAACTCCATCCTCTCTGTTATCATTGCAGTTGTTTGTTCGGACTCCCTGCCCTCCCTCCTTAAAGCTTTTCTCAAGGTTCTCTGCGGGCTTATCGTTTTGCTTGTAAGCTTCTGCTTTATCATTTGAACTCAAAATAGTTGTTTCAGGTGCCTCTGTCATTGCTTCTGCAGGCCTCTCAAGTCTGGCCAGAACTGATTTTTCTCTCTGTTGGCTATTCTCTGGGTCTTGATCGTCTCTACTCTCATTTTTTTCTGTGTTGCCTGTGTTTTTGTTCTCATCTTGAATTTCATCTTCCAATGAACATTCATCATTGGTTTCAGTTATTTCTTTGCTTCTTTGATCTAGGGAATAAGTCATTGAGTATTCTGTTATCCCACTTTCTTCTGTTTCAGCTCTCTCATGGCCAGTCTCTTCCGTTACCCTTGTGACAGGAGTATCTAGCTTGTCACTTGTACTCTCATCATTCTGTATTTTCTCTGCTTTGCCATTCTGGATATTTGTGCTTGCTGCAGCTGATGAGTTACCATGAGTTTCTTGTGGGTTTTCATTCCCTTCATTTTTCTTATCCTCAGTTTGGTTCATTGTTTCAAGACCCATCTGGATACCAGCTAGGTTGAAAGATTTCTCTTGTCTTTTGCTTTCTAATTCTTCTTCCTGAACATTAATTTCACTTACATCCGACTCGATAGGTTCACTTTTAATATCCATGTTATTGTCTATGCTTTCCTCTTTGATGCAAGAATCCAGTTTTATGCTTTTTTCCATGTTTTCAGACCCTCCTCCAACTACCACATCTGTCTTCAGGCTTTGTTTGTCATAATCGTGACCCAGGGTTGCCTCAACTCTTTGAGGAGTCTCATTTTTGGCCTCCAAGTTCAAATCTACACATGACTTCTTTCCGTCCATTTCATGTTTCTGTAAATTATTAACGGCTTTTCCCTCTTCAATGTGCTGACTCACATGTATTGCTTCTAACATTGGCTCATCATTTTTTGCTTCAGAGCTCTTAAGGAGATGGGGATGTGTTATGTTGCCTTTTTGCAGGTTTTCTTCAATAGCTGCCTGTTCATTGTTTGGGAACTCTCTGGCATTTTGTTTCTCCTCTTCACTGACTTCATTTTTGCTACCTAAAGTTTCCAATTCTTGTAGGTTTGGGATAACTAAGGCAGTTGGTATAGGTGAAGAAGAGAGGTCTGTTCTGATGTGTCCAATTTCTTTCTCTTCAGTTAATAATTCAGTGGATTTTTCTAGCTGTTCATCTTCTGGCTCCACATTCTCCAAGTTCATGTCAACCTTTTCACCTTCTGTGAGACCATCTGTCACTTCAACAAATTCATCTGTTTTTTCTTCTGTCGATGATTCAGAGGATTTCACTGGCTGTTCATCTTTTTTTACATCCTCCCAGTTCATGTCCACTGGGACTTGTTTACTAAAAGCGTCAGCCTTGTTGCCTTCTGTGAGACTCTCTTTCACTTCAATAGATTCATTGGTTTGATGTTCCTGCAACTTTTTATTCTTCAATGTGTCTTTTTCTTTCAAACTTGGAGTCTCCTTGTTGCTGGAGTCTTCGGAAACTTGGGAATTGTCTTGTGCTGCAGCTGTGGCCACTGAGGGTGATTCTAAAAAAAGTTTACCCTCTGAGATACCAACTTTGCCTTCATTAGCAGGATTGGCATGTTCATCCTTAGCATATTGAATCACTCCTGGTTCTTCTGCTTTTGCTGAACGTTGAATGAGTTCTGGAGCTAGAGTTTGTTCGTCTTCTACTTTCTGCAGTTCACTTGAAGAAGCTTTCAAGAGAGTCTTGTCAAATTGGCTGCATCTTAAATCCTTGGTCTCTTCTGTTTCCTGCACCAGAAAGAGAAGTTTAATTGTCTGTGGAAGGAGAAAAAATGATAGCAAAGAAACCAGAAACTTGAACTTAGTACTGCCCTAACATAAACCAATGACAAATTCAGTTCCAATGAACTGATGACATGGTTTTGTTGTTATGGTCTGCACTCTGCAGTTATTTTTAAAATAATTAACCCATTTAGTATCTACATGTGTTACATACATGCAGTTACATTTATTTAGTTATTAACTCATCTATATGTGTATCCTTAAGCTTGTGTCATTTATACTTTATAGATTAATCACTCATGATAATGTCACTCTATATATGTATAATAACCCTGAAAAGGCCATGTCAGAAAAGTTCACAAAAATGTGACTCATGTTTCCTGAAATCAGCCAAGTTAGTTGCTTTACTCCTATGTACATGACAAGGTCCTGGGCTTTAAACTTGGGCTGAAGCCTGACTTAAATATGGGTGGAAAAGTCAATATATGGTAGCTGATCTTAAAACTTAAAAGGGCATTTACACAAAATGGTGCCAAAATCTGAAAATCAAAATAGTATATTGATGTTTTCTTTTTCTCTTTATTTTTGTAAAGTTTTTGCTGTTCCTTTTTGATACAGGTGGTAAGTAAAATCTTTTTCTTTTCCCATGCTTTAGGAAGCAAGGATTGCTACCTCATATTGTTTTTCCTATTTAACTGTTCGAAACTAATTACATTGTTCACTTGGTCAGGCACCTACTATTGCACAGGCCACAAACTACTATTGGTCTGAACTGAATGATGTAGTTGCTTTAAGCCACTACGACAACAAACAACATAAAGGCTTATCATATCTCAAAGTACTTGAGTTTTGCTGCATAAACCTGTTCTACTGAGCAACCCTCTTACTATATGGATGGCGCCATGTCTTCTTGGATGCTAAAAAGCAAATCAACTATAATGACTGTTTATTGACCAAGGGCTGTCTTCCAATGTTTGCAGCAATGCTCTCAGTAAGTTCCTTTTCCTATCTTTATTTTTCTGTATGGGTATCTTGGGTTTCATTAATAGGACTGCCAAAGTGATTCTTGAAGAGCATTCCAACAGCTTGAACAAGCCGATTAAGCTATCTTTGGGCATAGATGCATGAAGGAGTGAGCCTGACATTATGGGGTCAGCAAGTTCACAAGGGTATGCAGGTGGAAACAGTCCTTTTTAAAAAAAAATAAAAAATTCATGGAAAACATTTTCACTGATCTATATTTATTTGTTTATTTATTTTTGCAAATTATTTGACCTGTCTTCCAGCTGGCTCAATATATTCTCCTAGGTTGAATCCATCATCTTGACCTCTCTGCCATGTGCACCGCATTTACTTACCATATATGTTGGAGACCAGCTTTATGGTCCATCCTATATGTACTTTGTATTGCCTTAATTATAAATTTTGATAAGAGCATTCAATTTTGAAAAATAGGTATATGTGATCGAGAGTGCACTATAAATCCTAAATTTATCTATTGGGAAAGATAGCAGTGAGCATTTCTTCTTTCTAAAGTTAAAAAGACCAAGTCCAGTGCATGTTTCTATATATTCAGAAAGCATACTTGATCATGATTATCTGCATAAAGAACCACAACTTTAAAGATCTAATATAAAAAGGTAAACCAAGATTCTGAAAAAGATGGAAATTTTAAAGAATTCAAAAGCAACTTTTTTTTTTTATCCAAGGAGAGTGAATTCAGGCAAGAATATGAAAAGAAAGAATTCAGATGCTGATATTCTAAACATGATGCAGTGGATATATGTTTATCTAAATTAGAAAACTGATTTCTGAAAACATAAATTTACTGCCAAGAGTTACTGAAACATATATAGAATCACAAAGTCTTGTTCCCTATAAGTTTAAGAATCTGAACCAAATGGAAACAGAACATGATAATCATGTCTCTGCAAATCAGATTTTTGAAAGAGCTGTTTTTTTCTTTTTTGATAACCGAGGGTATCCGGGTATCCAATTCCGACTAATCCCTTGGGCCGCTGGTTGCTCGAGCGGGAGACGCCCCGTGGCCAACGCTAGTGGAGAGTAAAAGAGCTGTTTTTCAGTTGTGACATAATCTCACTAACCCATTAATGGATTCTAATGATTCTAACACCACTCTCTGATATGGGTTTTTCTTTGTGCGAGGCCTAACACAGCATGTATCAGAACTCTATTCAAAACAGAAACAGGTTGCTGAGAGAAGAGATGATCTTGCTTACCACTTCACGGATGAGTTCTGGTGTATCAGCTTCCGTCGCCATTGTTCATGGCCTGTTTCAAGATCAAGGTGAAGTGATTTAGAGGAGCATCTTTATAGAGCTATCAAAGTAAGCTTAATTTCTAAGACATATCCTCTTTTCCCTGTTTAGTCTGAAAAAAAATCTGGCTGCTGTAGTTGGAGAAGAGTTTGAACGTAATGGGATGCATAGTATTGGTGCCTGTAATAATCTTCTGATGTGTCTATTGCCAAGTTAGCATGAAATGACAAAATGCCACTTGTATTTGCTATTATTTTGATGGATACCCTGATATGCAATCTCTTACTGGTTAGTCAGTCTCATGTATGGGTCATTGAAAAAAAAAAAAAAAAAGAAGGAAATACTGAAGAAAATAACTTTTGTTTTTCAACCTTTTGGAAATGCTGGCACTCCCACCTTTTTGCTAGGATGCAATCTCAGATGTTTGGTTCCAAAATTAGTCTACTTTCGGGAAAAGCATTGGAGAAATCATACTATATGATGAGGGATCCTAACAATTCAAATTCCCCTCTGTGAAAATGACAGTGGCAGCCCTTGATGGTTTATACTGTAACCAACATTAGAACTGTTTCTTTTCCTCTTACACACACTGATCAGTAGAAAGGAAAAAGAACAAAAAAAAAAAAAAAATCAATGCCTTTTACGGATGACTTACTCTTTTGCATGAATCCAACCTATAGTCTTTTTATTTTTTATTTTGTTTCATTTCATTTTATTTTATTTTATTTTTAAGGTCTCTTTCAAGTTTTACTGAGGGTAAGTTATAGATCACCTTGGACTTGAGGATTAGGTGTCAAAATGAGACATTAGAAGGTATTAACATCCAAGATTTGATTAGGCTATATGAACCCACAGGTTATATTCTTCCATCATAATGATGATAATGATAATGGTATTTAAAAGACTTTAAAGCTAAGCACATCTTATCACTGTGCATGAGAGAATCTTCAATAAAATTAATTCTTGAAGTCAAAGCAAGCCACTCTGCCAAGGGCCCCATCACTTAAAGAGTCCTAGGAAACCAGCTTATTACCATATATGTAATAAAAAAATACAAATGGTGTTTATCCTACTAATACTGGGTTTACCAATAAAGAAGGTGAGAATACGCTGTTATGCTTTACACCAAATGCTAAAAGTATGCTGATTTGAGTTCTTTCCCTCCATTACAATTCAATTTTAAAGTGATACACAACTTGAATAAAGAAGGGTATGTTATTTATGTAGGTTAAGAATTTTGTCTCATAATATGAATTCTTTCTAAAGCAGTGTGACCCTGTTAATTACAGTGATATAATTTCTTCATTCTGCTATTAGTTCTCCAGCCCCAGCCAGCAGATGTGATGTGGATGTGATCCTCTATTTGTGGGTCAGCCTGCGGGAGTCAACCAAATGCTTCAAATCCAGGTAAAGGTAATTACCCTATACCTTAGAACAGCTGTTTCTAACTACAAATCTTACACATTAATCCACAAAGACTTGCTATGCTGTAACAGGGAAGAAGAATCATGCAGCCTTCAGATTTCAGAATCTACTTTAACGGGTAAGGTTTCTGTGCTCCCCAAAAATAATTATGTATGGTACTAGTAAAGCTGCCATTGTTAGTTGTTGCATTTGTCTTCAACAATGTTTGCTTAATTAATGTTAGGAAATACTATAGATTCCATCTTTATAGTTCAAAGATGACAAGACATTCTTGTCACCGTGGGACTATTAGCCTATTATTTAGTAGAATATGTTGTCTACATGGGTGATGTATGTGGATGGATGTATGTACTTTGGCAAAAAAGGTCACAAAAAAGTACCATCTAAATCACCGACTAAAACAAAAAAAATTTGGTCCTCTTCGCCGCCGTATACGTTGGATGAAGAGCCAGCACCAACTGGGTTTTGATTGAAAACTGGTTCAATTGCATCATTGAATAGAGAAATATTTTGGGTGAAGACGAAGGGTGGAAGAAGGATACACTCTTGTGGCTTTTGGTTTTTATTAATGGGCAGCCATGAAAACATCCTTCTTGTTTCTTCTCTAAAATTTATTCTTTTTTCCTAATGATAAATTAGGAATTTAGGATGATTAAACAACCTATTAGAAATCACTTGACATAAAAGCTATAGTTTATAAGTAGAGACCTAATTATTAATATTAAGTAAATATAACCATTAATATTTCTCATGTGGACTAAATGTATAATAAGGAGGAAAGACATATTTGATAAATGAGAAAAACAAGCAAATGTATTTGATGCGAGGTTTGAACAGGGAACCTCCAAACTAATAAAGCTTTGATACCTTGTTAGAAATTGATTAACCGAAAAGCTATAGCTTTTGGTTCAGTAGTTTCTAACATGGCACTTATGGGTCAAGCAAGTTTTAACACTTAACAATTTGATCTAGAACTCCACAAGCTACGCACTATATCTTGCAATTTTTTCTCCTTATTGACATTAGATTAGAGGGATTTAGGGGTGTTGATGAGAAGGGTCCATGAAAAACAAAACAAATTGCGGGAAAAGAAAAAAAAAAAACTAGAAAGAGAAGAAAGAAGGGAGGGCATGATTGGTGGGAGAAGATTGAGTGATACTTTATGCCTGTGCTCTTGTTGTTGATATGAAAAAAATGTTAAGAGGGCATGTGCCATGTGGGCTCTCTGATCCCTACTGAGTTGTCTTTCGGTGTGCAGATTGTGGTTGGTAGGACCCATGATATTTGTTTAGAAGATAAAGGACAAGAAGATAATACAGGGAGAGAGAGAGAGGAAGAGAAACTAATTCAGCTTCAACTTCAATTGAAGTTGAAGTTTTAAATCTTTGATTAATTCTTTGTGGTCTGCAACTTGTCATTGTATTCTCATGGTGTCATCACTTTCTCATTATGGGCCATTGGCACACCATTTGATGCTTCAAGACGGCACCACCCCCTCAGTTAATTGGTCCCATCACTGCCTATTTTTTTCTTCCTGTCTGTTTTTAATTCCTTAACATTAGCCACCTTTGTGTTTTTTGCATTTTAGTGGAATATTATGTTGACGGGAGTTTGAAAATGTACTGTTGTAGAAATTATCATTCTACAATAATTTAAATTACAATATGATATTGTTATTGTAATGATCTAGATATATTTGTTTTCAATATAATGGACGGTACAAATAGTTCAAGAGATCACTCATTTTAATATTTGATTCCGTAGTTGTATTTAAAAATTTGAATGTCAGATTATATGAGTGGACAGACCTTAAAAAATTTAAACTTTTGTTTTGGTTTTGTTGAGAAACTGGGAGTCTATCCTTTGTCTCTTTTTCCCCTTTTAAATTAGAAAAAAACATTTTATCATTCCTCTTCAATCGACATTTTGTTTAAGAGTATTTTCCTTTGTTTTTGTTAGCATACTTTCTACTGTGAAAGATATAATAATCTAAACCAATAACAGCTACAGCTTTTATCTATATGTAGTTATTTTTATCAATATGTAATGATATTAGAATTAGTAATTACTAATACAATTGTTATAAATTTAGTAATGTTTTAGTTTTTTTTTTTTTTTTTACTAATAATTCTTTTAGAGTTTGAATAATAGTGTGGTAGTTTACTATTTACAAACCCCTTGTTAATGATTTTAGAAATTTTCACATATTTTGTTATTTTGGAGTGAGATATAATATGTTTTTTTTCCTGTCTTTTTTGCAGCTGAATTCTTTTAAGAGTAATGTTAGAGGGACACACCTTTTTAACACGCTTTATTGACATTGTACTTAAAACTGTTTGATTGCTTCGAATTACGTATAATTTATTTTGAATCACACAATTAACGTGCGATTCGAGATAATTCAATAGTTTCATGTACAATGTGAAGAAAATGTCTCGGAAAGATGTGTTATTTAAGTATTTTCCTTCTTTTAATTATTTTCTTAGATAACTACTTTTTCTTTTGTGCAAGGAGTGCAGTCTTGAGTTATTTGGGCTTTGACCATTACAGTGAGTTCATATACATTGGCAGTTTGGCACAAGTGAAAAGGGTCATGGACTCATGGCATGAGAATATTCTTGCCCATAGCCCTTGAGTCTCATGAGGGGGCATTGGGCTAAATTTATTTCAAAATTTTAAATCATCATTTATAATCTGGAAGCCCAATTGTTTAAAATTTTTCTTGAAGTATTTTTTAATTAACTGTGAAATTCTTTAAAAATTTAGATAATCAACCTAACAAAAGAAGTGGTTGTGGTACCTGTAACTGCAAGTAATATAACTTTATAGGTCACCAATAGATAATTTATTAAATTGTTCATAATATTATAACACAAAGATCCAGCTATAATACATTTTATCTTATTTTTTTACTTTAAATACAATTATAAGTTAGATATAGCTACAAAATGATAGTTGATATAAATAAAGCTTAGTGTATTTATTTTGCTTTAAATATATGGACACTCTAATCTATTCCTAAAACTTTGTATTACTAAGTACTAACCAAAATTTCCATTGAATATTAATAATTGTTAACTAAGTTATTGATATCTTTTTTGTCTTTTATGAATTTAAACATTAATTTTTTGTTTTTTAATAATTCAGATGGTGTCCCTTAGGTTAGCTTGGAACGAGTATCATTAAGGGGGTATGGTGATATTTTATTTGATGATGCATAAGCGTCCCCATAAGTAGTCATGGCATAACGGCTTCATCTTTAGCAATGGCCGTGTCACCCCCACCCGTGCAGTGAAGACAAAGGTCTATTCCTAAACTCAAACTCGAGACCCCATGAGAATAAATTTATCTTCCTACCACCTTGTTAAACCAATTGGCGGTGGTTACTGATGTTAATTCATTAACATATGGGACCCTTTATTAAACTTCATATGCTTTTTAATTGGGTGTGATGAACAATTATTTTTATAAACTATTATTAGCATACTTGACTAAATTCATCTCAATTAAGTCTTTTTTTTTCAATTATATGGGGTCGGATTCACTTTCTCCGCTCTGCTATAAGCTAATACAATCAGGTGCAACACCCCTTCATATTATAATTATCGATTAAATATTTTATATGAATACATATTATTTTCAACAAAAATATATAAATGACCAAAATATAAAGAGGAAAAAAAAACTTCATATTATTTATTAACGACCCTATCATCCGTTTTTGTTTGGATAATATAAACAAGATAAAAAATAACCAAAAGGCATATAGTTGCATAATTTGGTACCTTTTTGCTTTTGATCTTGTAGATCTTTAGAGATAATATTTATCTTTACATATACCACTTGAAAAATCAAAGATAAATATCACAATATGTCATGATCCAATGCCATATAGAGATGAAACGTACAGTACAGAGAATCCAATTCAAGAGGGAAAGATAGCCGTTTTTCGTTTTGGCGCCAAAACGAGAAAAACCCAAAACCAAAATCAATTTTGATTTCACGCTCATCCAAACGTATCTCTCTCTCCCCTCTTTCACTATTAATTGATTTAATTAATTAATTAATTAAGTTCCCCTCCTTCCCCCGTCTCTTCTTTCCACTCTCAACACCTTTGCGAGTTTGACACGTGGCCTTTGAATCAGACCTCATAGCCTATTTGAACGCCACGAGTCTTGCTTGTCAGAGTTCTAGGACGCGTGTTACGGTTCAAAACGAGGAGCTGGATTTGAAACGCTTTTGTTGGTGCAGAGGATCTTATTTGTCGTGTTAGATTTCAACTAGGAGAACAACAGCTCCGAGTCCGACTTGCTTTTCTTCTGTTGTGAAGCGGTTAAGCTTAATTATTATCTCCGTGTCTCTCTGGTGGCGGCTTACTTATATATCTTCTTACCTTTCTTCAGCTCTTCTTCAACTCAACTCCTTCACGCTTCTCTCTTTTCTTCAAAGCAAGCATAAAAGAGACACACAACACTCAACAGCCCTTTTAGCTGATTTTCAACTTTCTTTCCTGTAAGTCTAGTTTAATTTTTTTAATTTTTAATTTTTGTACTTAATTCATTATGTATGGTTTGTTTAATTGATAGGTGTTTGATTTTGGGATCCAGATGGCGATTCAGAACAATCCACAAGCGGAAGGAAGAACAGAGACGGAAGGGAAGAAGTGGGCAATTGATGGAATACCACTGAGAAGTCCATTGAAGCCGTTAAGTACCAACTCTAAGAAGCAAGATGATGGTAAAGAAGAAGAAGAAGAGTGTTCAACGACGCCAATATCAGAAGAATCAAGGATACCCAGTACGCTTCCTTGCCCTCCTGCACCAAGAAAGCGTAGGCCTACTAAGCCTGCTGTCATCAAGTGGCAGCCCGGTGTGGTTAAACAGCAGTACGTCTACATTTCTCCTCAAGAATTGGCGGCTCTGTTCCAACGCCCTTCTGATTCTTGAGAAAAAAAAAAAAGAACCGACAGCAAGATAGAGATAGAGAGAGATATAGATAGATAGATTAGATAGTTAAGTGCGGTTTTTCACAAGGTTCTTGTTCTGTGTCCTTTTAGTGTTTTAATAGGTTATTTATTCTTCTATTCTTCCCTCTTTCCCCCTCCCCACCTCCCCTTTTTTTTTCCTTTCATTGTTAGAGATTTTCTTTGATTTTCTTCCTTGTTCCTAGTAGTGGGAGCAAAGTAAATGTACCATGGTTTAGCATATATATAGAGTGGATATTTAGTTTAGTTCTTGTATATTTCATTGAAGATTAAGTTCGTCTCTCTCTCTCTCTCTCTCTCTCTTTACCTGATCATTTTGTTGTTTGATTTTCTGTGTGTTGGAGTGAAAACAAGTACTGGGCAACGCTGTTTATGTTTCTTTGTAGGCTATACTGTGATGTTTATGATCGCATTTAAGCTGTTTTTAACATGGTACAAAAACAATTTTATTCAAGAGATCTGGTCTCCAAATCTCTTAACAAGCACATTTACTTATTTCTTTCATTTATTAGTTATATTTTTCCTTCCCAATATAAATTTAGACCATGTGGTTATCATTTATATAGAATGTTAATATCTATATTCTCCTTGATATATATAGTTAAGGTTCTACTTATCAACTATAACTTTGAGGTGAAGTGATTTCTAACTTATCATCAATGGTTTTATTGGGATAAAGATGAGGCATGATTATAACAGTATATTCTGTACTTTGCCAAAACCAAACTCTCTGTTTCTTGCTCCCTCTCTAATTCTCTCATCCTTTTTTGCTGCCATTTTAAAAGCCAAGGTATAAAGTATATACCATCATTATTCATGGTTGAGATTTGAGAGAGAGAGAGAGAGAGAGAGAGAGAGAAATGCAAGCTATAAAAATTCTCCCATAACTAATAATTTGAAGGGGCTTTGGATCCTTAGACCAGTAGCTCTCATTCCCTTGTATTGCTTTCTAGTGTGTCCCACATGCTCTGACTCTACCAGGACTCTTATGGCCACCAAGAGTACCTTTCGATTAATGTTACTGAGATAATGTGGTAGAATCCTATGTAAAGGGTGAAACTTGGAAGGATTCTTTCCTCTTTCCAATTTTCAAACCGCGTCTTGGACCATTTGATGATGGTGACACTTAAAAACTTAGTTTTAATCACTGATTATCGTTCTACCGCGTAAGATTTTGTTCATTTAAATCACAAACCAAAAAAAAGTTCTATTTTATGCACGAGCCAGGGACATTTGATAGGCAATAGGATACAGTTATGAATGTGGTAGACTAGGACTTCTTTTGGAAAAAAGGGGAGGTTTTCCTCATTCCCTGTGGCAAATACAAAATTTTCTAGGGATTGATGCCATTTTCAGTGCTATTTTTTTTACTTGGAAAGTAGTGGGTTAGGTTAGAACTGGATAAAATACCCAAGAGAGGCTATGGGCTAGGGTGAGAACCAGATTCAGCACCACATGAAAACGGGTTTTTTCATGTTGGGTGATTCTATAACATCTGATTTTTTATTTTATTTTTTTAATTTTTTTTTTTTAAAAAAGGGCAAAATTATCCTTAAGTTCTAGTCAAGATGGAATGGAGTACAACTACAACCCATTTAGTTTGATAAAGGTAAAAACGACAAAAAACACTGAAGGATGCCGAAACAAAGCATCCATCTGAAGTCAGTCCATCTCTTGAGAGAATCGCAGGAGACATTGGCATATGCATATCTGTCCCATATCATGAAGCAGCTTGTCCAATTGTGAAATGCAAAATTGTGAGTTAGAAGGGACTTTTTTTTATTCTCTTCCTATTGAAGCTTAGCATATATAGATTGAGCAATCACAGGCAACTTGAGATTTGAAACATGCAATATTTTCACTCCATTCTCATCAATTACTACTCTTTAAAACATTAAGGATGAGTTTAGTAGCTAAAAAAAGTATCCATAAAAAAATAATATTTTCTCAAAAAAATGTATATGAGAAAATTTTTTCATTATTGTTTGGTTGAACTTAAATTTTTTTCATAATTGGTTATTAGTTAGTTATTCGGTTATATAACTACAACTTTTTAAAATTTAATGCAAAAAAAATTTCTCATGAAGAAATTTCATTTTCTTACTCGAGAAATTTTTTTTTAAAATTTTTTCTCATCTTTTTTAGTTAACCAAAGATTAAAAAATTTATATTTTCTCATCTACCAAACACATCCTAAAAGATATAAGAATTACTAATAATGGTCAACCAAAAGAGAGTCTAGATTGTCAAGCCGATTAGCATAAATAACGAGTGTTTTTTTTCTATATTTAAAGCTCACTTTATACCAACAAGGGATTGGTTTGCTGAGATGCGATTGAAAAATTCATCACGAGTTCGAGCCTGCCCTCATCCATCCTTATTGAGAGAGGTGCCCTTATCCCCGTAAATCCTCGGATCCTAAAAGATTAGTCTTGCCGCCCCGAGAGGAGGACGCCTACTCGGTACCGATACCCACTTGAAAAATCCAACATTTTATGTGTTTAAAAATCTATAACAGAGAGCATCAGTTCTCAACCGATGTGGTTTTAAAAAAGGGGCATTTTCATGTTCAACTTTGATCCAACTTGAAAATATATAAAAAGGGTCCCCCGCAATATTGGGGGATTGTTGAGATGATGTAAGCTCTTAAAACACAACAAGCTCACATGGGCGGCTCAAGGGAACATGATTCAGAATATGTTATATACAGGGGAAGCACATGAACTGATGAACATGAAGACACAAAATCAGTTAGCAGTGTTCATGCATGTAAAATTCAGAAGAAAGCAGGAAGACTAGGGTCATTCTCACAACAGAAAGGAAGCAAGAATTGAATTAAACCCATGTGGGTTTGATGCAGAACGACATGAGATATGGTGTTTAAGCACATATATATAAAATAAAATAAAAAAACATTAGCATCAATACATTCTTAATAAAAACTAATTATTTAAAAAAAGGGTAAAAAAATAATATAAAAATAAAGTATACAGAGGTTGGTAGTTGAGTTTACATGAGCCTCTTACAACTGCAAGTCTACAAGTAACAAGGCGTAAAAACAGGGGAGAGAATCCGAGAAGTGGGAGAGATTGGCAATGGAAGTGAGCTTAAAAAGGAAGGAATCCTATGTGTGTATGTTTCAAATTTCAATCACTCATTACAGTTTACAGACATCACACACATGACACCACATGGGCTTCCCACAAGAATCCTAAGCAAGCCCAACCAACCAATTCTCCTATCATCATCAGAAGTACGAATCTCGAGGATAAATAATCACCACTCGACGAAGTTGATGGAAATTTTTTTTGGCGGGAAACCAGAAGGAGAATCATAGAATTTGAGAAATTGGCGCCAAAGCGAAAAGGAGAAAGAAGCCCGGGAAAGGCGGGGAATCTGGAAAAAACAAAATCTTTCGAATTCTGAAGCACTATGAGTCTGTAGACAGTGGCCGGCCCCTGGCCTGGCTGGGTGACCCAGAGCCGGATTCCACTACTGACACCAAATTATAAAATATATGCTTGTCACAAGAAGCAAGCACACCCCAGTTTTATATGAAATGCTGAAATTTTAAGGTTCGTTTTAAGATTCATTCGGATATTCAAAAATTTATTTTTCACTTTTTGCAAAGAAAACAGGTTGTCGTTTTTTGAAACTTTTTCTATCATAGATAAGTATCATAAAACAAACAGTAATTAATCAACAGATACATAAGTGATCCTTTTCGTTATCTTCAGTTAATCATCTATGATGAGGAAGATTTGATGAATATGTTGTTCATAAAATTAGAGCAATATGGTTAAGTTAAAGCTTTTATGATGAGCAAAATAACAGAGAAACATTACGAAATAATCGTAAAACAATTAAGATGGTTTAGGTTAAAAGCAATAAAAATCTACAAATAAAAATTGAGTAGGGAAAATTTGTGAATGCCTTCAATTTACAAATAAAAATCTATTGATGTGAGAAACAATCAAAATGAATGGCATTGGTCAGGAAGAGTGACATGTTAAAAGGACACCTAATATAACAACATAGACAGAAAATAAAGGTTGTATGGTCCAAAGCCTCTTCTCAGCTTTAGCTTGAACTATAAAAGGTAAGTGCATTCATACAAATTCTCAGGCTCTACGTTCCTTACCCTATAGTAAGGGAAGAGAAAATCATTATAAAAAATTCTGTATCCTGCTGCTCTATGATAGGAAAGGTAAGAAGACTCTATTTTACAGAATTAAGTTTACCCACAGGAAACGTTGAATTGACCTTTTCCAATACTAGTGCCACAGCAAATGTATCATTGTTGTTGATATCTGATCCAAGGGCAAAATTAACTGCTGCTGCAATCAGGAGATACTGTACATCCAGCCAAATGAAGCTTCATCAACTTAAGGCTTGGTGGTTATCATGCTTCTTCCAAATTCATGACTCTGGATTAAAAATCACAAGCAGCAGTTTACTGTGTGTGAGAGAGAAAAACCTCTTGAAAAAGCATACAGTATTTTAGAACTAGCCACTGGATGGATCTGTCAATTGTGGTTGAAAATTATTCACGTCAAATGGTTCTAACCATCCAATCTGTGCAAATTGTTTCTAAAAACACTCTGTATTTCGCTCTGACCTAAACTACAATAGCATGAGTTATCATATGTTGCACTTGCACAGGTATTGAAGGATTTGCTCCTTGTCCACATTGTGCAAGTTGAAAGGGCCAGTCAAATACCATGGAAGCGTGTATTGTTAGTGTACACAAGCATATTGCGTAATGAACATAGGAAATTATACCTTGCAGAGGATGCACCTTAGTGCCACATAAATATCAGAAATTATGGCCTTTGATCTTCATCAGCATCAGATGCATAAAATTCACCATCCCATATGCGACACTTGGGCCTTTCGTCCATATCTTCCTCTTCCTAAATATAAACAATCCAACAATGTAATTAGTAGGAAACACAGACGGGAAAGTATATGCGGATGCATGGACGAGTAATCAAGCTGCACAAGGGATCCACCTCCTCTGGTACTTGTGTATTGGGTGGTCTGGCCTGAAACTGTACACTAGGAACGTGTTGTATTCTTGAAAGTTGCTCCAGTACCATGCTCCTGAAAAAGGGTAGGAGTAAGAAAAGGAGACTTGGCAAACAATTAATGCGTGTCATGGAGCAGAAACATCTTAATATCTAAGAAAATAAAAAAAGAGAAGCATGAAGCTGTAAATGCAAAACAAGCAGGAAATATACACAAATTTCCTTGTATACATATAAGACATGGTTCCTTGCTAATATTTCAACAAAGTTTAACAACAAATTTTAGCATAGGCTTATAATTGAAATTTATAAATGTAGGGAGAAGCATAAAGCTGTTAAATGGAAAACAAGTAGGAAAAATAAAAAATAAAGAACAAGCTTCCTTGCTTACTGAAAAATATGACATACTTCCTTGTTAAAAAAGTTTCAACAAATTTCAGCATAGGCTGATCAATCGAAATTTACAAAAATAAAACAGATGGGTATCCATAAAAAAAAATTCACCTCCTCAACCATTTAGTGTTAATCATCTTTTATTCTAGCCTCAAATCTATCTATACTATTATAATAAGAATCTTTTGGGTAGTTGACGGTGAAGCCTTTTTCCTACCCAAAATATCCCTAAAAAGTTTTTATTTTTATTTTTATTTTTGAAAAATTAATTTTAATGTCAATAGGGTTCAAATAGTAATTTTACAATTAACTATTTTTCAGATTTTTCCTATACCCTACATTTTAGGCTTTTTTTAAAAAACATTTCTCAAATTTACCCGTCTAAGTTAGAAGTTTTAATCCCAATTTCCATCATCCATATTTTTGAATGATTCCAGTCATTTTGATCAACATATATAATTCTTTTCTAATAAAAAATATTTTATTTTAATTATTTTTAATAAAAATCACGTGCGGTGCATGTGTACAAACATTAGTATGTTTAGAGAAATTCTCTTATAAAGGGATAGGAGATTGAGAGGAACAACGGAAACACTACAAACTCTATTACTTGACCCTATTACCTCTTTGCCTAAACTTGTTTATATGGAGTATCCCTACATACGATTTATTTCTGATGGCTTTTGGGCCAACCAAAATATCATGTTTCTCTGGATAATATTATATATGAAATTGCAATTCATGTATGGATTTGAAACTTGAATCCTACCTTTTTAGCAACATAGCTAAAATCACAAAAAGGAAATTGAGAGCATAATATATTCAAAACCATCAAAATGAAACCTGATAAAACATGAAACGTTTGGTTCAGTTGTCAGTGTGCCAATAACAAAAGTGACTGAGCTCCTCTTCCCTACCAACCCTACACCCTCCCCCCTCCTTTATCTTAAATAAGAGAATTTTAGTTTCAACCTATTCAGACAAGTTGTCACTAGTGCATTGGAGGAGCCCCAGCCAAACAGGCTGAGCTTGGTTGGCCCCAAAATCCAACAGGACTCGCAACATACAGCTTATAGTAAGGGACAGGTGAATTGCCAAAAGTCATACTAGCAATTGAATTGATGAAGTACAGTAGAAAGAATGAATTATTTTTCATGTATGATCTGTTTGGTGCTCTTCACCATTCATCACCATCTAGAGTTCCATAGTTAGTAATGCAAACTATAGAGAAATTGTTTTGTTAAATCGCACTTCCTCTTCTTGATTTTAAATGATTTTCTATGTTCATTCAACTTTTATATTTAAGTAACAGAAAAATGAGGTCAACTAAATTATAAGCTAGTAGAATGTTACAAACCATATTATGATTTCATGAATTTTAGAAAACTTGATCTGAGGCTTAGCAATAAATAAAGCACAGTAGAATTAACTAGGATGGTAACACTTTACTTCATTTTTTCCAAATCTTTTGGTGAGTTCTGATTCTCCATGTTGCTTGGATCGATATGAAGTGTGTAGCTTGGCCCAAAGTACTCATAATATTCGTTGTGAGGCAATCTATTATCAGGTTCCACCCCAACCGCAACAGCAGTCTGCAAAATGTAAATACATAAAACTAAGGATGTAAGAATAACAAAAATCACATTGCAGAAATGAATGATTGTACAATGAATGGTGAGAACCAAAGTGAACCTCATAACACCAGCAACGAGCAACATTGCGCATGGTATATCCTCCCCCTCCCAAGACCATCAGAGGAACATTAAAGGATCTAAGGAATCGTAAGCAATCCGCATGACCCTTCACAGACAAGTTGAAACACCCCAACCTGTCTCCAGACAAAGAATCGGCTCCACATTGGAGAACAACCACATCTGGCTGATAAACCTCCATTACCTTTAGAAGTATAGGACGAAATAAACCTTGAAAGCTCTCATCATCAATTCCATCATTTAAAGGTACATTAATGGCATAATACTTTCCAGGGCCTACACCAATATCCTTAAGATGGCCAGTCCCAGGAAAAAAGTCACCATACTTGTGGAAAGACACGGTCATTACTCTGTCGGTGGTGAAAAAAGCCTCCTCAACGCCATCTCCATGGTGAACATCAATGTCTACATACAGAACACGCTGCCCAATGAATTTTAAATCAGTCAGATAAACTACTTCATGATTATTAAAATGACTTCTAGCGATCTATAACCACATCAATAACTAAAATTTTATTCGATGAGAGGGGAGAGGAAAAAAAGAGCTCAATTGAAATCTATCATGAAGCACGTTTTATCTATATGAAACTTTTTTTTTTTTTGTCGGGGGAGGGGGGAGGGGGGAGGGGAGGGGGGAAGTGGGCGTTACACAAACCCAATTTATACATGACTTAACAAGAAAAGCCATACTAACCAACCCTACTGATTTAAAAAAAAAATTAATGCCCTCCCCCTTGATTCACACATACGTAATGCTAGCAACTAATTATGCAGACTAGTTAAGCACTATATAATGTTCCCTCTCTAGTCGCAGACTATCAGTGGCTCAACAAGAATCTGATGAACAAAGAAGTGATTGGATTTGCTTTTCTCCAAACCATCATCTATGTTTTCTTGAACAAAACCTTCAAAGTGGTACCAAGAGCTTTTACTCACAGGTCTATTTATATATCTTGTGACGCCATCACAAAGAGTAAAATAAGTCAATTTAGACATTACAAAGGCTGGGAGATGTATCATTCTGGTTTCAGACAGGCTCAATAGCATCCCAGACATGGTGAAAAGCAATCTCAAAGTCCTTGCTTTAAAACAGAAGAACAAGATTGTCTGATGCCTCACAGTTGCCTGGACTTGATGGTTTCATAAAGTGCATATCCTCCTAGGAAGCATCTAACATGAGCCTGCCAAGGTCATTCATAGAAGGCGATGCAGATGTGGCCCTTGGGTCAGGCAACATGTGGGAATCAATCAAGTCAATCGTAATAAAAAGGATTCTTTTTTGTAATACTAAAAATATAGTCTTTTGTCATGCATCCCACGTGCTCGACTCAATTCCAATCAACAAAGCCTTTTTCCGACTACATAGGCCAAAGCCTATAGTTATTTTAACAAGAACTTTAGGTGTCCCTCTTTTTCTCTCGTTACTATTAGTTGTCAATATACACTTTTCCTATCTGGTGCATCTCAAAAATCTTTTTTGTACATTTCCAAATCATTTTTAGTCAATTCTCTCTCATTTGATCTTCAATGAGGTTATTCCTGCAAGTTCTTCAACATATTAATGCTTTACTGCATATACAAAATATGTAAGAAAATATGTTTTTACATTTATATGATGCAAAGAAAATGATAAATAAAAAGTTTCATTGAATTTGAATATAAACATGAAATTGGCAATAGTAGAAAATTATATTTTCTCATCTTTATAGGTGGAAAAATCTGAGAGAGAAAATAAGAGTTTGAAAAAAAAATTCTCAAGAAAATATTGATAATAAAAAACAGGACTTTTCTATTTTCTTGAGAAAATCAATTAATTGTTCAAGAAAATTATAACTCTTTCACCTATCAAACAGGCCCTTAATTCCAAAGGACATTGGCGGAAAAGGGGACGTCTAGTGATTTTCTAATTCTATTGGTTTGGTGTTTTTCAAGTTAGATTTGGTACTTATCAATAAATGCAAAAAATATTAATACTCAATAATTAATTAATTTAAAAAAAAAAAATCAAACCCATAAATCAAATCATAAAAAAAATTTAAAAAAAGAAGAAGAGGTAAATGATGGAAAAGATCTTACCCTATGCACCTTGAGCAATTCCAGAATCCCCAACACAATATCGTTGACATAACAAAATCCAGACGCCTCACACTTCTTCGCGTGATGCAAACCACCAGCCCAATTCAATGCGATATCCGCGTCTCCTCGATTCAACTTCACCGCCGCGCCGATCGATCCTCCAGCCGACGCCTGACAAAAGTTGAACAGACCGTCGAACAGAGGACAGTCTTCCCCGACGTTGAACCGCTTCAGGTTCCGCGCATGAGTGTGGTCGTGAAAGGTCTCCGGCGTCACGGAGGAGAGGAAGTTCACGTAGTCGTCGGAGTGGAATCGCCGGATATCATCAGGAGCCGCCGGAAAAGGACGGTTGATCTCCATCAAACGGTGGAGAGAGTAGTGAACGATTAGGTTGTGAGCCATGCGTATCCGGTGGGGTTTCATCGGATGTCCCTGGCCGTAGTAGTAGTCTCCGATCGTCGGCTCGTAAAAGTACGTTACTCGGCGTTTTTTCCCGTCCGGTCCCGATGGCAGAGACGCGCTGCCTGAAAGTTCCTCCATTTCTGACTCCGAAGTCCGAAGCTTGTTGGTATCGGAGGTTACAGGGTTAGAGATTAGCGGCTCTGCGAAATGTTGCGTAGGTTCAGAGTTGAGAAATCCGAGGATGGAATAGCAGTAAAAGAGTAAGAGGAGTTGGGGTAGACGAAAAGGAAACAGAGTTGCAGTGATCGTCTGATAGAAGAAAGTAGCAATTAAATAGGTGAGCAGGCTTTTATGCTTGTCGGAGTTAAATTCTACTTGGGCTTGGTGCAATTCGAGTTGGGCTCAAATTGGGCTATCAAAGTATCTACCGATACTTGTTTATTATATCACGAGGAATTGGGCTTGAGGCAATCTTTGAAAAAGTGATGTTGGGCTCAAATTGGGCTTATCTCTAAGTATCGTATCAATACTTGTTTATTATATCGTATCTATTCGTATCTATGTCTAATAGACTATACAAGTAAAATAGTGGCGTCTGAAACGTGTTCCACTTTGTGCGTTCGTTCTCCTCTCTGCCTCCCTCTCGTCTATTGGGTTGATTGTTTCTGGAACTCGCACCAGAGAACGCCGGACACCGGTTGCCGGAGGGAAAATATCAACAGTTGTACTTGTTTGTTCTGTCAGGTAGCTTTTTCTCTCTTGTCTTCTTCTAATGCTGCGGTTTCTTCGCTTCTTCCTCTTCGATTTGGATTTGAATTACATGTCCAAAACAGTTCTATGGATCAGATTATATGTTTAGCAACTAAGATTTATTTTTGGTTTTCTTGCTGCTTTTTCAGTAGTTATCACAAACTGTTGGTTGTTTGAAGAAATGCCACAAAGGGAACAAATTTAAAACAATCTAATTAATTTAAAAATTAAAATTATCAATGATATTAATTTATAAAAGACCAAAATCTTACAAATAATAATAATCAACTAAAAAAACTATAAATACATAATAAAGCTTAACAATCAAAATAAAAAGTATAATTTGCCACTATCCTGATGTTCTTAATTTTTCTATGAAAACACCTGAAAAAAATTATTAATATTATTATTGTTACTTCATAGATTAATAATGTGTTATTATATTACTATTTTTGAATAAAAAAACTTGGGCTCTATTTAAGTTCTTCTAAGTGATATCCATGCCATGAAGACAACTGAAAAAAATAATCAATAATTAGTAAAAATTAAAGTATGATGATTACGGAAACAAATTAACTATTATATGACTAACTTGGTAATATTTTTTGTTATGGTTGTATTATTGGACTTAAATTTTGACTATGAAGTATTATAGTCAAAATATTTGAACCCCCATCTTAACAACACCTCAAAAATAAAAAGAATGAAAAAAATAAAAAAAAAAACAAAAAAATAAAAAGAAAAGTCCTACACGAGAGCCGTGCCGTGGGGTACAGTTACCGTATCCACCTCTAATGTAAACGTGAATTATAAAAAAATTAATTATCATATAAAATAAATAAATATTATGTAAAAAAAATCTTTTTTATTGTAATTATTAATATTTAATGTCAAACTTAGTTGACAAAAAAAAAGAACCTGTTAATATAATTGTTTATATTTAGACAATCGGAGAATAATTTATTACTGACTCATCAAATTACTATAACTATATCATTTAAATAAATAAATATTTAATATCTCATTAAAATGTGTATAATTTATAGGAGTATTGGAAACATTTTTTTACCTTAATTGTTTATAAAATTTAATTTTATGTTATTTAAGAAATAAGTTTAATGACATAAAATACTTTTTTTAAATACAATCTACTTTTTCATTGAATACGTTCTTTGCTTCATTTCATTCTTCGATCTCACAACGTTTCTGCAACTGCCAGTGTTCCTCAATTTTCTTTCAGAGTTTCTAAGTTCGTTTCTCCACCAAAGCCGGAAGATAAGAAGAATTGCAGCAGAGATTTCTCAGGCTTTGAAAGTCTGCAAATTTCGCGATGAATGGGGTAGTGCGAGCGCTATTGCAGCATAGTCGGAGACAGATGCAGACGTGGACTCACGAGGGCCCTACAGAAACCCTAAAGAGGCGGGTGTCAGAATTGGAGAAGAAGAGGAAGCAAAGGAAGAACCCTAAGAAGGACGAATTCATTGTGCCGGTTAGGGATTCTAATGCGTATCTCGATACGATGTCGATGCCGATGCTTCTCACATATGTTGCAGTCGCCCTCTTCTGTCACCTTCTCATGAGGGTAACACTTTAATCAAATAACCCTAAATCTCTATTACCCTTTTATTGTTAAATTTTTTTGACTTATTGTTGTTTGATTCTTAGTTGCCAATTGATCTATAAGAAACTAATTTGCCATAATATGTCTTTGATTAAATTGATGTTTTTTATGTGGTTTTTATTTTATTAAATTGATGTTTTTGTTAGAATAAGAGTTCAACTGTAGGAGCCATTTAGTGTGAAGAGCTATTGTGGTTTTTAGTTTTTACTTAATGACTTCATCATGAATTCCATGCAGTTTATGCATTTCTAGAGTTCGGCAGAAAATCAATGGCTTCCAAAAATCACTAATACTATGATCCTAATTTCTCTATCATCTACTAATTAGAATCATTGTATAATTAGTACTTGGGTGATTAGCCTTCTAAAAGAGTATAAGTCTGAAACCTCTTCATGTATGTGACACTGGCCTGGTGTCATTAAAAAACTCCATATAGTGTTATGTTGTATAGGGTCCCATTCTATAGCATTATTTACAACTATGCCTTGCATTTCAGTTTCAATTAGCCATGTATGAAAAACTTATAAATGGTTTTAAATATGTTTGTAATGTCAGTATGATGACTCCAAAGCGGAAGAGAGGATTGAGCGCAAAATAAGGAATGCTCCTGATGGTCAAGGGACGGTTAGGATGCTCACACGTGAAGAGTGGGAAGGGATACAGGAATTAAGGCCAAGAACTCCTTTTGAATCCAAGCTTGCACGTCCAAATGCACGAATTAGAACCGGTGAACCATTGCACATGGTGAGTAACAGAATTCATTTACTTTAATAAATTGTTTCTTTTCGACGACTGCAAGTTTGATTAGAAAATTATTGTGGAGATGAGATGGATGACACCTTTCTGCCTGTGGAGAGGACAAAGAAAGGTGGAGAACTGATATAACGATATCGGTAACAATATGCTTTATGGGGGCATAGGAGCTGCTAAGACGCCGAAAATAATAAACATGAAATAAAAATTTAAGATAAGAAAGTGAAACAGAGTGTTGGGGCCTTTTAGGGGATACTTTCAGAGTACATGGCTTCAACTCACCTTGTTGCAAACCTAGCAAAAAGCCTGTCCAGCTATAACCTTTACAGTACACTCTATAATCATCTTAAGCAAGTATTAAATGGTAGCTTTCACGTCATGAGGTATTTCTACATTTCCTTTTTTTTTTTTTTTTTTTTCCATTATCAAATATGTGCCTCAATGTATAGAAAATGAGGGTAGCACCATATTCTTCTAACTCTTATGGTAAAACTCCTTGAGCCTCTAGCTTTGAAGCAAGGGGAAGTTAGCTTTGATTGTCTCCCTTGCACTTCTGCAGAAAAGCAAAAACTAAGAGGAATGAATACTCTGTACCACACGTGGTTCCTTTGAGAACTCTACAATGAAGTGCCATATGAAAATGACATTCAATGGAAACGGAGTTATCTTGTGGTAGATATTTGAAGTTTACTTGGTCAAGATATCATATTTCAATAGAATGGTGCAGCATGAAAAGCATTGTATTTCTCATGCAACCCAAATCTTCCTATCCTTGGACCTTTGAGCAATTGGAAGAATCGGAGCATGATTGTCAGAGTCTTGAAATGGAATTGAATGGAGACTCAAATTGAATTAGATTCACAGATATTATGTGAACTGCTGTTATATATGATTTATGATTAGACACGTCAAGCATCATAACATAACTTGTAGTTTTACAGTTGAACACTTGTCCAATTTGATGTTTCAAAAGTGGATCAACATTTGATTGGCATAATCTCTTTACCAAGGAGATTGTTCTCACATAAATCCTCACCATTTGGAAATATGTGATATAATTTCTATGCAGAGCAAAATTAGTCCTCCCGTACAACTTTTTACTTGGTTTAAAATATTGGAATAAGCTAATTTTTGGAAGGTAACTAATTTTTAAGGAACCGTCTTACTGAAAATCAACAAATTCTAAAAGTTATTGTCGAAACACCCGGTTAAATGGCCACAAGTGATGCCCATAAGCTCTGATGAACATCTATATATTCTTATACTAGTTATATAGAAGAAAACTTATAATATACTAACTCAACTCAACTCAACTAAGCATTTTCCTAACCACATGGGGTCGGCTATATAAAACTTATTTTTTCACTTTTGTGAGAATTGGGATTAGTGGAGTGCTTGTGAAATATTATCCTATTAATTAATATATCCTATGAAGTTGGAAGAAATTTTTTATAGGACCACACTATTAAGCCAACCATGTTTCATAGAAAAAAATGTTGGGCAATAAGAAAGCAACATATTAATAAAATATTAAGGTGGATATATAGCAAAATATTAATTTATAGAAAATTAGAACATAATTGAAAAATGGTAGTATTAGCCCCTATTTAAGAAGATAAAACGAGATTGAATCAATTAAGATGGTTTGAACACCTATCTGTTTCTTGTCCAAAAAAAAATACAAAAAAAAGGTTTGAACACCTATAATGAGGACTAGCGGATGTGCTAATCAGAAAGAGTAGTGCATCAACTGTTAAGCTAATGATGGAGGAAGATGAAGACCTAAAATAATATTGATACAGGTAAGTAAGAGGATACAACTATTTGTAATCCAACTAAAGATATAGCTCTTTGCTAGAATGGAGGAGAGGAGGAAGCGAATTCATGTAGCTGATCCCATTTGAGAAACGCTTTTGTTGAGTTGAATTGTGTAAGACATGAATTGTGATTGCACCACTTTTATGATGTTTATGTTATTGTAAGCATAAATACTTTAAGAAACAAAATGATTTGAGTTCTTGTGCTGGTTGCTATGATACTGGTGAAAATAGGGTCATGCTATGAAATCCTCAATGAATAAATGAGAATAAGCATTTCTGTGCATGAGATTTGATGAGGCCTAATTGAACTTCTTTTGGACCGGTTGAAGGATGGTCTTTCCCATCTAAATTGCCAAAAGAAAAGTAGTAGTTTCTTTATTTTGACTTGAGTAATGGTATATCTTCATTATGACCTCTGGTTACTCCAAGATGAAGAACAATCATATTGGTCATGTTCATCACACACACACACACAGACCATTTATACTTTATCTGTTAGACATAGAAATGACTTCTGCTGTGTGTGGAAGATTAATAACTTGAGAGCTTGAAAGGTAAATGGTTACAAGGATTTTATTATACACGAAAGAGGATATGTATTACATGCATTACTCAAAGCCTGTTGTCTTAGGCCATTGTCTCTTCAAACTTTTTGGACACAATGATGGGATCTATAACAATATTATGCCAAAAGTTCTTATTTTCTAGATGTCATTGTGACCTGCAGGAGGATGTGAAGGACTGGAGCGTCGATGTGCTAACAGATGCTCTCACTAGGGTCGAAGAAAGCATCAGACGCACTGCTCAGTGATTTGAGGCAGCAAGCGAATTTCCTGGGGAAGCAACACCTGGACTCTGAAATCCTAAAAGATTTTACGTCCACCTACAACATAACGACAAATGTGATGTACGCTTCTCTAGATGTTCCTTATAAGTTTGTAACAATCTACATTTGGATGTATATCAACATCTATAAAAATAAGATAATTGAATGGATACATTCTAATAATTTTTCCAAATGTTTGTTGTTTGTTGAAGTGGGCCCTGAGGTATTCACCTTGAATGTTTGGTCTATGTCTGTGTACCACTCAATGTGAAATCAAATTCTTTAATTGAAGACCTTTGCTTTCTTGCTTCTTCAATTTCCTTGAATGTTTGATCTATGTCTGTGTACCACTCAATGTGAAATCAAATTCTTTAATTGAAGACCTTTGCTTTCTTGCTTCTTCAATTTTGCTTTCTTATTATATTACAATGCAAGACGTTTGCTTTCTTGCTTCTTCAGTTTTGCTTTCTTATGATGTTATAATGCACAGTTAATAGGTAATTTCTGACCATCATATTAAAAATATAAATTAGTTTTGATTCAGAACATTTTTCTGGTCTGGATCATTGCTTCCTCTGCAGTTCCTTAGCTTTATATTAAAAGGCGAAGTTTTTAGCCAAAAGATTTATTCACTGACAGCTCAATCATTTATCACCAATTATCATGGTCATTCACCAAACTGGAACTTAAGATAACAAATCCTACTATCCAGCATTGAAAATCAAAATGATGTTCTCTCACATTTCTGGAGTCAGTTGAAAGAATCCTGTTCCTTAAATGGTCAGGCTCCTACGGGAAGATAATGTTGCAAGGCCATATGTGTGTGCTAGTCTTTCAATTGTTTGACTGCAGGTAACTTCCCCTACCCATCCCCGCTTAGCACACACAACCTACTGCACATGTGGGACTGCGGGTGACAAGGGTAAAGGGACTAGACGTTTTGATCTCTCCTTCAACAGTCCACACAGTTGAACCAAGGGAGAGGAGTTGAGGTTTATATTAAACTTTGAGGGTTGGCTTTTCATCCAAGGTGGATTATTAAGTCAGGTACCAACACTAAGTTTCTGCACTCAACTCTTTATTACTTTGTGGGTCTTTCATGACAAAATCTCTTTTAATGTATCTTTCATGCAACCTGCCTTGGCTCACTCTAGTATTGTTCTTGAGAACCCCAGAAATAAGTAATAGCAAACAACAAATTGTATAGATCTGCCAGTGCATTATATATTATTCCTAAGTGATATATTCCTAAGTTTCTTCCCTTGGATCCAACTTCATAATCATGCATTGGAAGAACCTAAAGTGAACTTACCATGAATGCCAACTTTGACAGGCTTCTTGGGATTTGCACCAATGCATGCATCCACACCAATGATCTCTTAATAATGCAGTTGGTGTATCCCCCTCAAAGACCTACTGTTGGATTTAAAATTTCTGAGTTGTCAATTTTGCTAGATTCCATTCATTTGTTCTCCAAACATTTCTTTTTCTGTCTCTTTTTTTCTCTTTTTTGTAGATCCCAAGGTTAACGTACATAGAATTGTCTTCACAAGGCAATTAAATGACATAAAGAAGGAAGGTGAGCTGGCTGCCTCAAAGGACAGGTACTTACTGGAAATCCTATAGATCTCTACCATGGTTTTCTGCAACTGATTTGACTGAAAAGAGCTAACAATTCCTTCATCTAATCCAATTTACCAATAATGAGTTTGAGGACTGGCACTTGAAAAACTGCCTTTATTGGTCATGCAAGATGATTGGCTAGCATTTTGGTCTTTTATTTGAAGTTGATAATGACACCAATCTAGAATGTGGAAGAAGAACCAGTGGCTATGAGAATGAGCAAATGAATGACTTCAATTGACAACATTAATGGCAGGTCTTCCATCATCCCTTCTTCCTAGATTATCTTGCAGGGGAATACCTCTTGGGACCACTGGCCTAGAAAAAGAAAAAAAGGGGGGTTGACAAGAAGCAATATGCTTTTCAGCTTTATGGCCCAGTCCATTTATAGAGTTATTGCCGCTGAGGGCCTGTGGAAAGTGTCCTTCTGGGGGGATAACGTACTGCTGATGAATTATTTTCATCATGCAAATTTAAATGTACACTGTTTAGTGAGCATTGGTTAAGATAGCTCTATTTGACCTAAAAGTCTTGGGTTTGAATTCAAAAATAGCCTCTCTAATATAATGGTAAGGTTGCATAACCCGTCCCTTCCCCGGATCTTGCAATGGTTAGAGCCTCAAAAATTGGACACACCCTTTTTTCTGTTTAATTTGATGAATAACTCTGTAGAACATGTGAAAAGATTTAAGTGTTTGCTTTTGATATCGCTGTATAATGTTCAACTTAAGTTAACAAAGATTTTTTTGTCCAACTACAAGGGCGGCTCATGAATTTGCTTCCTTTATTGTGTTTTATTGAGGGCTAAGTCTTGTTATGTCTGTATTGGTAAATAATACATTGTCTAGTTTAACAAGACAAGGTGCTGGTTTAACCTTAGAAAGTATTCAACCATTTCATGGACTCTAGGTGTAAGATGTATATGTATGTATGTATATATATATATCAATGTTCATATTGTTCAATGTTATCAGACTAGCAATATAACTTAGAATCCCTTACGATTTTATTCCAGAATGTAGGGGATAGGAATGTACATGCTTCTTGGGATTAATTTATTGAGTAGTATTATAAAAAATAATTAATAAATGAAAAACAAGTAAGATGTGACTACCTCGTCAATCTGGTGTCAAGGGAAGGGATTAATTTGCAATTGGTCAAGATGACGTACTCAAGAAAAGATAGAAGAATTAAAAATAATAATAAAAAATACGATTGATCATGTAGTTGGATAGAGAGGTAAGTTAATGAAAGATCACAAGTTTGAGTTTCGTCCATTTATTTTTTTTTTAAGGTATATATGAGTTCGACCAAAGATTTTTTTCAGGTTTTAGAAGGTGCCTTTTTACGAATTATGGACTTGTACCTCATTGAGATTAGTCAGATGAACGTAAATTGGCTCATACGTCTTTTTGTCACGCTCTGACCACAGTCAGAACGCGGGCGCTATCCCCCACCTCTGTGGAGGACGCCAGTTACGTATAACACAATATTGTCACATCTCAGTACACAGTCCGTCACTGCGTCTAGTACCCTTGAGATCATTTATCCATACTATTTATTAACTCATGAATAGTAAATTGTACCTTTTACGGATTATGGACTTGTACCTTCTTAAGATTAGTAGATAAACGTAAATTGGCTCGTACGTCTAAGTCTTAAAAAAAAAAATTAATTTTTTTTTTATACTTTTTCGCCAAAGAAAAATTCTTAACTAATTGAATCGGGTAATTCGGATCCCTCGTCCTTCTAAATACATTGGAATAGAAAAAGAGGGTTTATGTGGCTGGAATCAACTAAAGATAATTACTCAAGAATTATGATGGTGTTATATCTTAGTGAATTGAGCTTTAAGCCTTGAGGGTTAGGTAACTTGCAGTTTTGTCCTTGCATATATACTTTTGAAATTCTGGCTCTTCTCCAACTTCATATGCCATTACTGCTTGTGTACAAGTTCAAAGTCCCCAACATATGTCTTTTTCTCCCATGAAAACCGCAAAAAAAAGCCAAAAACCTCATGAAAAGAGGCTTCAACTCGTCGCTGTTGATATAGATAAGATGATTGTATTGTCATATACCTTCTTCATTTCATTCACTGATAATAGAATTGTGGGTCATTTTCTAGCTAATCACATCAAGTGGCAATTGGCGTTTGGTTTTGACACAATTTCTTAATTCCTAAACCATCTTTTTCATGATCTCTACTTAATTTGCATTAATTCTTAAATTTCTGTTTCTTTAGATGTTAGCATAATTAATTTGGAGCAATGTAATTACAAATGTCGACATTGAATGTTATGCTCATTACTAGTATTGGGGACGTCTTGATGTCAATTAATTTTTTTTTCAAAAATTAAAAAATCATCTTAAAAACACAATTAATTATCAAAGAGGAAAATTAGAGAAAAGTAGTTTAAGCGGAGAGGTAGTCTAGACTCTAGCCTCTAGAGATTTTATTTTCCTTTCCTTTCCTTTTCTTTTCTTTTTTTTGGCTTTCCCACGCAATATCCACGTCTTGCGGCAAGACTAATTCGTTCGAGCATTGCAGGGGCATTGAGCGACTCTTTCCAGGTGGATGTGACTAAAGTGGACACAAATTTCGATCTTGAAACATTCACTTCTTAATCACCTTTAACACAGATACCTAACTATTTGTGTTGTACCACATTGAATTATTTTGTATTGTACCACATTAGGTTTATTTATTTTTCTAATAATAAGTGAATATACACCATTGAATTTGAGAAATAAAAAAAAAATGAAAGATTAACCATGCTATACGTTTGAAAGAAACTTATGGGCCCAGCTAAAAAGTAATTCATATTATACAAAATAACTACGCTGAAAATAATAAAGATATTTAGTTAGATAAAAGGTAAAATTAAAAAAAGAATAATAAGAAATAAGTCATTTGCAAGAGTCAATTCATTAGGTGTTTTCCAAGAACTGTAGCATACAAATGCTAAAGATAGCTAGAAAAATACATATGGCTTCCAGAGTTTTTTTTTTTTTTTAAGGTATTATTAACATACTAACGTCTTTTTTAAACAATCATTAATATACATGAGGGATGATTTTTATTTATTTATTTTGGTTTTTCAGGTAGCGTTTTCACTTTTTGGACGAAACTAATCTATATTAAGAGACACTGAACGATTCTCTTCAAAACTGAACATAAATTTTAATTTTGAAACCCTTTACTTAATCACTTTACCTTTACCTCAATCATCTCGACTGTATCAGGTTGGGTACAATGGCACATTAATTATAGTTCTCTAAGATAATAATGATATCTTTTTAGCAATCCATGTCGGCATGTTTGATAATAATAATGGCATTGGAAATTGTCATCTGCTAAGATATATACTTAATCATAGGGAACAAAATTGGGTCCCAGTGTATGTCGTTGAAAACTTTAAATAGGGGCTAATTACATTGGTGTCAAATCAAACAAACAAAAAATAATAATAAAAAATTAAGATTATAAAGCATGTCTCCTTGATTCGATTTATCAACTAGATTATGATTTGACTCACTCGATTTTCTCATCAAAGCACTCTAATAAACTTTTGACTTGCTGGCAAACTTCATTATGATCATTTAGGACTGCAAATCTCAAGTTTCAAGTAAGAAATCAACTGATCCATTCCTCGCATGTGCAGTAAATATTAGTAAATATAATGTATATATGTAACGTAATATTTGACATAATATTAAAGATTATGAAGCATTGAGCTATATATATACATCTTTGTGAGGAAAAAGAGGAGAAGAGAGTTGATTAATTGCCTAATGATAAAGTTAAGTGGTGCATAATTAAGATGTGATTAATCAATAATTGAAGAAAAAATAAGAAATGGGTTAAAGGAATAATAGAGAGTTATGTCTTAATAATTTAGGTTAAGGATGAAAAGAAAGGAGGTGTAGGCTCAAGGGTCAATTTTATGATGAAGATGCCTTGAAAAGGAAGCTTTATTGGTTGGTTGATGCACAAGATGTGACAAAGACATTGCCTTTAGTGGAAAAAAAGCTACAAAAATTGTTATGTCCCAAAGCTGCCTCGTTCAAGTAGTTACCTACTGGTCACGTGCACATTAGTGGATTTCACGTGCCCTGTATATAAGAGTTAATTAATTCTTAATTTATAGTTAATATGTAAAACATTAGGGGCTAGCTAATTCAATCTTAATTCTTGTATAGGGTATGGTTTCATAACCTAAAGTTGCATTGGATTTTCTTTTCTTTTTTAAATAATATATAATATTTAGATATTGTAAAATGATTAATACTAAATTATCAGAGTTAATATATAGAAGAAAGAAATATTTAATCTTACGATTCACAAGCTTAATTATTTTTGATAAATTAAATAAAATACAATAAGTTGACAATTGGAAACATTTTTTATATCTTTCAAAATAAAATGTTCTTTTTGAAAGCTTAAAATAAAAACTTAGAAGAAGATATATAATGTTAATCATGTCAAATATATTAATCAAATAGAAAAGGTGGTATGGAAAAAGAGAAAAACTTCGTATATATCATTAATTATCTCTACCTGAAGTTAATTTATTTGAATTCTTAATTAAGAGGATGAAGTTGGTAAATCGTAAATCCAAGTAGCAATTGATGATTTGGTTGACATTTTATCATTATTTTTAATATCAGTTCATTTTATAAAGATATCTGCCCATAGTTAGATGAAATATACAGAATTCAATATCAAATTATCTTTGATATATATAAAAATAATTATAAAAAAAAAGTGCATTGAGGCACAGACCACCCCTTGCATGCATGCATCCTAAAACGTGCATATGCAATTAAAGTGTATAAACTTTATGACATCATACTTTGATAGATGTACATTATGTATGAGTATCCCTCTAATTGTATATAACATAGGGCCGTGTTTGCTTGATAGGTGTTTTATGTTTTTCAATTCCACTAAGAATTGTTTTTTTCTCTCTTTCTCTAAGAAATTAATTGATCTTTATTGTTTTATAGCTCTTATGCTATATAGGAAAATTTAATTTTTCATTCATTATGTTTAAGAAAATTAGATCATTCAATTGTATAACTCCTCACAAAATACTTAAAATTATAAAAGTTAGCCAATAATAGTTTAAATATTTTTCTTTTTTAAAATAAAAGTTTTATTTATTTATTTTTCAATACAAAATTGGGTCGATAGCATCCCTTGGAGGCAAAACATTGTTACTCTTAATTAAATATTGGTACCCGTAAATAATTTAATTTGAAAAAAAAAAAAAGATGTGCTAAACATTATTTCATTTTCTAATAATAAGAAACAAATCACTATTGCAAGAAAATAAGTCAATTATTATTTGGAATATAGTAGAAATAGATAATGATTATTATCAGAAGAATGTAACAATAGACGACTAAAGAAGATCTCAAATTTTCAATATATGTATTTATAGATTTTGTCATTATATATTTATAAAGTTATGATTATCTTAGAATCTTTTGCAAAAAATCTTTCATTATTTAAAGATGAAACACAATACACAAGTATATAATTTTTTACAAATCTTTTACTAAACTATATCAACCTCAAAATGGCCAAAGCCAAATGAATGGTACTCTCATACATCAACAGAAAGATTGCCCATAAATTCAAAGTCATGGTGAAGAAAAACAATATACAATTATCTTATAGATTAATGTACATCATCTAATGGCACTGAGTGTTCCCTATTAAAACAAATATCAATCATGTTAATGATAGCATAATATACATTGTTGGGTATTTATCTATCAAATTTAATTTTTAGGTCAAGTGATTTCTAACATGATATCACAGTCTTGATTTTATAAGAGGTTTTGAGTTCAAGTCTCGCTGCATGTGAGAGAGAGTGTTGATGATAACTTGATATGTTATTGTTGGGCCCTTATTTGATAGCTATAGCTTTTAAGTTAAGTGGTTCTTAACAAATTCAACAATAACTTAAAATAATTTTTTTTTTTTTTAATTGATTTGAGTGAAAGTTTCTGCTAGGATCAATTCTCACATAACAATCAACTAGACTGCATAAAACGAGCATATGATAGGTACAATATTATCAAGTGGATGTAAAAGGGCATGGCCAAATCAAGTATCTATTCCATATGATAATGCGGATTGTAGGGAGACTTGCCCTAGCCATTAATGTGTGACATTGGTATATATATATATATATATATGGTTTTTTTATCAAAGCAGAACATGGAATCAAACCTTATGATTGAATTATGAAAAGAAGGGTAGAATGGAGCCTTACAATGCTTTACAAGCAATTCCATGAAGAACTCTGGTCACAAATAGGTTTAATTCCAAGAACAGAAAATACTCTCACATTGAGAATAATGTTGATGCTCATTCTATTATGTACAAATAAGCTTAATATATATAGGAAAAGTCTGACTTATTGAACAAATAAATAACATTCTAATTCATTTTAAAGTAATTAAATTGTTCAAAGTACTTTTGGAGAATCTCATGAAAATTAGTTTGATAAGTTTTTCTTCAAAAGTGCTTTTATGATTGTTTGGTACAAGATTTTAAAAGATATATTTCCTTAAAATAATATTTTTATCTTATATTGAGAATATAACTACTGAATACACCTCTGAAGTAGAAGCTAGAAATATTACATCCTAGCTTAAATGCTTTTAACCCTTGTTTTTTTGCTTCGGCGAGCGAAGCGGACTATATAAACGCTTGGTGCCCATGTACGGTTGGGCGGAGAGGAGTGTATGTGGGTGGTGACCGTGTGAATACGTGTTATTGCGTGCGATGTTGACCGTAGTCTAGGTACGTTAGCGAATTCGAATCTACAAGGTTCTGCTCTGCTTCTCCTTCTCCTTCAAAGACGGAAAAAAAGAAAGAAAGAAAGAAATTTAAAGAAAAGCGTCAAGAAAGCGACGGTGCGTCAAATAGAGTGTCTAGGGACCCGCTTAGACAGATTTGTCGAGGGCGTCAACGTGACGTAAGCTACAACAACGGTGACGTGTCGCAAGGATAGTGAAGGCTTTGAAAGTTTGAAACGGTGGAACCGCGAAATTTGTTATCTTAATCTTTTACCCACACCTGTGATGTGACGTCGTACGTGTGAAAGACCGTTAGTCAACCGCCAAAGGCTATCGCTTTTGCGACAAAATTAAAACAATTTTAACAGACCACACTTTGCCAAAATCACAAGAAAAAAATTACCGATATAATTTGGAACCGTTTAATAATAATAATAGAGTATTATAAAAAACAAATAATAATAATAGAGTAATGTTTTATGTACATATACTGTTAATGTTATTTCTCGATATTAATACTTGGTCTCTTTTAAATATTTTAAGAATGTGTATATATTTAAAAATATTATGTAATACACACAATTTTTAACACATCTAAAAGAATTAAATGCTTATGACATTAATACTTAACATATATAATAATGTTCTTCGTCTTCAATACTTTAAGGAATTAGTACTGAATGTAATTATTAAAATATGACTTTTTTTTTTAATTTTTGAAAAAGGCTTGTAATTATGGAAGGTTTTTCAAATTAAGAGAATAGAGCTAGATTGTTAAATTAATATTTTTTTTTCCTAGTATTGATTGTTGATGCTTAAAGATTCATCTACCCTTTATTGTTTTAAAATTAAAAAATGAAAAATGAGATGAAAAAAAACTTTAAAGGAGTAAAATAATAGAATTATACCCAACAAACTATTGGCCTGGTGGTCGCTACACGAAGACATATGGTAGGAGCTTGTAGATTGGACTCTGGAAGCGACAGTAAGTGCGTACAATGCACACGCTCTTAGGAGGTTTGTGCAAGCTAGTACCCTTGGTTGATCATGAAAAGGTACCCTTAGTTGGTCATGAAAAGGGTGTGTAGCGGTTGACTCGATTCGTTGATGTGGCTGTGGTCCTGGGTCCCTCTGTTGGTACAGAGACTAGTCGGTCTTTATTAGGTCAGATACATGTGGGAGAATGTAATAGAGTCTTGTATTAAATTACAGTTTCCTCTCCAAAAATAAAATAAAATGGAATATAACAAAATGGGTGAGACCTAGTTTCGGCAGTAATAATATTTTGACAGGTGTGTGAATATTTTCCTCAGAATTTTTTTTTTGATGTAGACCTTAATATTGACACAAGTTATTGATTGTTCGTAAGTTCAACAAAACCTATTTAAAGTAATAATATTGCAGTAAATAGGCAAAAAATATCATGCATGCTTTTCAAATTCTTAGCCGTGATATTCTACAGAATCACATTTTCAATTTTAGTCTATAGCTTGAAAGAGGGGAAAAATGTGCATCATGCTTTCTCACGTAGCAAGACAAGTATTCGCTAAGCTTTCTTTAAAGCAAATTTTATAAATGTATATAAAATTCTCACTGAACTCTATTTTTTCCCGGCATCGATCATGTTTACTTTGACAAGCAGACAAGTTAAGTTCACACGTGAGGTGCAAGAGCTTAATTAATTAGTGACCAAATTAGATACTTGACTTATTTTATCTCTTTCTCTTGATGTTTTGAATTAATTAAAAAAATTAAAGAGCTCAAGTGAATCATTTTTTCTTTAATTTCTTTTCTTTTTGATTTTTCATGAGGTGTCCCGCATCTTCGGGTATGAAACTAGTTCCTATACAAGACAAGAGCCAAATAATATACCTCTTTCAATAAAAGAGCCTTAATCATGTTTTAACTAAAAAAAAAAAAAAAGGAATGCCGATCAATATATTATTCATATAGTTCGATATATGCCAAATCATTTTTTTTTTGAGACGCTGGTATCGATTCCTAGGGGCTCACACCCTATAGTCCGACTAATCTACTGAGACCTATACGCATCCACCACGCATCAGTTCGGAATACCCAGGGCGTTAAACTCGCAAAGTTAATATTCAAATTCTAGACCTTTGTCTCAATCAGTGTCTTCCATCTCTCCTCCCGACCATCGAGTCATTACCCTGATGGGAATGCCAAATCAATATTTACATCAAGATGAACCCTTACTTAATTAACTCAACCATATTTAATCTCTTAAATGAATCATGATTTGCACCCAAGTTTCATAGTTCAAATTAATATATTTTATGCTGCAAATTTAAGAGTACTACTAGCTAGCTAGGCATGCAAATTTAGACATAATGTTTTCTTTTAATTTGCATAAAAGCAATCGGAGGAGCTAGCTAGCTTTTGAAAAATAATGAGATAACACTCTCTATAGTTGGAAAGCTATATATTACAGAAATGCCTTCTACTTCAAGTCACAGTGATGTAAACAAATATCCTACTTAAAAATAAACATAACTAACAAATAAGGTGATAACCATTTCTTTTGTTAATAAAGTAACTGAAAAAAAGTTTTGATATTTTCCATATATGTATTCCAACAAGTTCAAATATAATTAGCTATATATATATTAGTGAAAGATAACTTTCTAGCCACTCAATGTTCATAAAAGGATTGAGCACAGCAAGAACCACTTAATTGTCCAAAAAATTCAGGTGAAGAAAACATACTTGCGATTTTTATTTAAAATAAATCTTAAGGGATGTTGGCACCAATGTTAGAAGCCAACGTTGGGGCCTCAACATCTAAGGGACGCTGTGCCAACGCTGGAAATTGGTTTTTTCAGTATTTGCGCAACGTCCCGGTAGCACGATTCTTTTATTTATATTAATTTTGGTTATTAATTGTTGATTGTTTTCGTATCTATGAAAAATAAATAAATAAGCAAACAGACAAATTACAATAATAATAATGAAAAAAATCCTTTTTAATTTCTAGAATGATGAAATCTCCCTATCTCCAAAATTTGACTCATTTGTGTATTTGTAATGTTGATTAATTATAGTGTCTTTTTTTTAGTAATGCAAATTAATGTAGAATTCTTCTTATAACTTAACATATACAAAATATTTATTGAATCTAAGTACATTTGCATGTATTAGACTACTAATCCCTCGAAATACATAACCTTGCTACAATAACAGTGTATAAGAATATTTTAGATATTTGGTATGGATTAGAGTTTTAACACTAATTTAGTAATTAGTATATAAACCTTCATATTGTATTATATTAAGGAGAGAGAATTTGGATACGTCGTGAGCACTATTTGGATTCTTTATTAGTAATTTTATTTTCATTTTCTGTGAATAGAGTTTGTATATTTACCGAATTACATAAAATCTTTATGTTCATTATTCGTGTAGATTTGTGCATTTAATTCATATTACTCTTCCTGCGCACAAGTCACAACAGTATCTACTTTAGCTCTTGATGAGCTAGAGCCCCTGCTAGCTCGTTCATGAGCTATGAATCTTTTACTAATTAAGAAAATAAATATCTCGAATAGCATTAAAAAATATTTTGTCAAAGTTTTATTATATAAAAATTCGTTTTGTGTACAATAACTTTTAAAAAACATTATCAATAATTCCTATACGCGTAGATTACTCTTTCATATAAATTCTACCATATCTAATATACATACATTATCTTATTATAACCTGCTAATTTGTCTCCGCAGTGAACCTCACTATTTCAATTGGCCTCATTTTCTCCTTATCCTTGAGCTGCTTCGGCAGATATCAATTTAATGCTCCATAGAATACATATATACAAATATAAATCATTGCACACGTAGTGATTTCCTTGTCTAAACCCACTTTTCGAAATGAAACTCACAGGACACAGCTCCTGGTGCTATCTGTAAGTCACGCAGCAGGTCGAGCTGGCAACGTATTTCCGAAGATAAGCATTTATAACCCACAACGTGTGCATTTGTCGGCTTCATTTTTCTTATCTGTCAACCCTCCAATCATTGATTCATTTAAAATTCTAGGATACATATTGGTCGTCACAAAAATAATATTATTGTATGAAAAGCATGAAATAGTAATTCAACTGAGTAATTAATTAAAATACAGAAGATAATCCAAATATGACTTTGAATAAAAAGATTTAGATACATATCGTTGAAATTAGCCAATATTTACATTCTCAGTTATACTTGTATTGTATTGTTTATTTCATTTTTTTTCTTCTTTAATTAACATGTTCGTCAAATAAATAGTATTAATTCAAGAATAGAGGTGGTCGGCAGTGTGGATTTGGTTTTGTGATATAGTCATCATCTTTGCCTAGTGAATCAGCTACAAAATTGGGTTATGCATTGTGGAGCACTAAGGAATAAGTTATCTATTGGTAAATATTCCATGAAATAATGTATGTATGTGGTTATGGGAAGCAAAAAAACGCGTAGGAGTTGCATAATTTGACCATTAAATCTCATCAATCTCCCTGTAATCCACATATATATATATATATATTTGATAGCTTGGTTGAAAGTAACTGTATAACGGCCAAAGAAATTAAACTAGGAGAACATATTCAATTATGTATTAATATTCTCTTTTAATTTACGTCAGTCGCATTTTAATATAAAGTAGTCAAAATTATGGCCTTTGTTAATAATAAATAAGTCAGCCCAAGAAAATAAAAATAAAGAATCAAGGAGCCCTTTTATAGCAGAAAGCAAGACTTTTTTTTGTCAAGCAAAAATGGCAAAGGAAATAAAAGCAGCTTTTTAAATTTTTTTTATAGCCTTTTCAAACTTTGAATTGAGTGATAACTCATAAAATAATAACCTAATTAATCTGGTGTTAAGACATATCTATCCATCACAGGACCCTACACCTTGTGACGTAATGGTGTCGGCAGGTATATAATATTTATGTGGACATAAATTCTCATATATATTATTTATTTTATTTAATTATTTATAATTAGAACATTATTATTATTAGTATAATTATTATATAGTATTAATTTCTTTTTTAAAATAATAGCTCAACTGGTTATAATAATCTGTCTATAAGTATGATGCTGTTCGTATTATTGATTTTAAGTTTTTCTTTTCTAGAGATAGAGATATCTTGAAGTCCAATCTAGTCCAATGCAAAAGCAGCTAGCACCAGATTTGCGTAAAACCCACTTGATTGCTTCACCTTCCTGTGTTCTTCTTCTGTCTCCCTTCAATTAATCACTCCTCCTTCTCTAATAACTTGAAACTTAAGCATGATTATCTCTTCTAATTGTTTCCTTTCAAACTCCTTAATTAATTAAGCCGGCCTTCTGATCTTCTTCACACTTATAACCTCATTATGCCTCAATCTTTCGTGCTTCTGATCAGTAATAGCACCGTCGTTTAGACGGTTAATTTCGTTGCAGCGTCTGCAAGAACAAGAACACATTTATCTGTTGCAGTATCGTCGTAAAAATGGGGCGGCATTCATGTTGTTTAAAGCAGAAGCTGAGGAAAGGCCTTTGGTCTCCTGAAGAAGATGAGAAACTTTTTAACTACATCACCAGATTTGGTGTAGGATGTTGGAGCTCCGTTCCTAAACAAGCTGGTATGTATGTGTGTGTGTGTATTTTTTGTTTCTGTTATATATAAATATATGTACCAATTCATCTTCTTTAATTAATTTTTCATGTAATTAATTCCTTATTAATTTTGTTGGGTTCTTGAAGGTTTGTTAAGGTGTGGAAAGAGTTGTAGGCTGAGGTGGATAAATTACTTGCGACCAGATCTTAAGAGAGGAACGTTTTCACAGCAAGAAGAGAACCTTATAATCAGTCTCCATGAACTTCTCGGCAACAGGTAATTCAGAATGTGATTTAAATTACAATGTTAATTAATGTTTGAGAATTATTTAAACAATTTGATGGATGATGATGAGATTATTAAAAAATTAATTGCTGCAGGTGGGCTCAAATTGCAGCAAGATTACCTGGTAGAACTGACAATGAGATCAAGAACTTCTGGAATTCTTGCTTAAAGAAGAAACTGAGACAACAAGGAATAGACCCAAGTACCCACAAGCCATTATTGAGTGAAGAAGGATCCTCCATTAATAATATTCAAGCATCTCATCAGTCAAGTACTACTACAGTAGCAGCATCTAATTCTGCAGAATTTGGGCAAGCATTTGGTACTGTTAATAACACATCGTCATCTGGATACTTTGATCATGATGATCATGGACAGCAATTTCTCAAAAAACCCATTTTTGATCCATTTCCCAGCTCCCTTGAATTCCAATCTGGTTTCATTAATCAAATGGAGAATGATATTGAATCAAACTTGTTGCTTCAACATTACCAAAATGTGAGGCTTTTCGATCAGACCCATTTGGAGGAGGATATAAAACCAGATTATAATTTTACTTGTATGCCCAATTTGACTTCCTGTGATTACAGTGGTGTGATGGTGACAGACATGATTTCCGACAATTCAACATCAAGATCAAGAGGAGCAATTAGTGGCGACTTTTTCTTGAATGAAAGAAAGGGGTCGTTAGCCAGCAACAGTACTAATTGTATTAATAACTTCGATCATCATGAGGCTTTCCAGATGAGCAATATGTTGGAGAATGCAGATTTTAATATCGACTTTGATCCTCAAAGCAAATTGGAATCTTTGTTTCAGTATCAGCATAATGGGGTAAAAACTGAAGAAGAAGAAGAAGAAGAAAAAGTGAAGCTAAGTTCATGGAAGAAGGAAGAGTTGCAGGAACAAATTATACACAGTTCATCATCAGGAGATCATTTCATTAGCTTTCCATCAACAACATTGCAACATGGAGATGAGGATCTAAGGGGGGCAAGTTACGATCTTTTCGAGCAGATTTAGACTGTATATTCAACAAATTAAAGAACTGATCATCATCACTCTGGGTTTTCTGTCTTTGATTTTTCTCCACCTTTTTACACACAGCCAGACACACTTGTTTACATTTCTGCAGTGAGATCATGATCATACTGAAAGGTTTTGAGTTGCAACCTCCTCTTTGTACTTTTGAGCTACTTTTCTTTAATTTTCTTCTTATATATTCTCTTCAATTTTTTCTGCTTGAATAAATAATATCCCTGCTGTAGTTGTATGATCAATTATGCATGGCAAATGGTTTCTTTCATAGGAAACTGTTATGTATTTTCGTCAAAAGTAGGTATAGTGCTATAGCATTGACATTAATACAGAAACATCATCTTTAATAAGATTGTGAAGAAAAAAATACAGAGAGGAAGGTTGAAGAAAAGGATACAGAGAGGAACCAATGAATATTGGAGAAAGATTTTTCTGTATATTGAGAATTGTTTGATTACATGTCTAACATATATATGTTATTCTAGTTACACATATTATAGAAAGAATATTAATATCTCTCTGTTACAGCCCCTAGAATAATGTTAAGCCATATATACAAATCTCCTAATTATAGAAAGAATGCTAATATCTAGAATAATGCTAATTATATACAAATCTCCTAATTATAGAAGCATATCATATAATTAGCAGATAAATCCGGCAATACACCCCCTCAAGCTGGATCAAGGGGGTTAAATGAGCCAAGCTTGGAAAGAATACGATGAAAATGATCCGACGACAAGGCCTTTGTGAAGATATCTGCAAGCTGGTCATGGCTACGAGTGTAATGAGTAACAATGGCCCGAGTTTGAACATGTTGCCGAATGTAATGACAATCAACCTCAATGTGTTTAGTCCGTTCATGAAAAACTGGATTAGAGGCAATGTGCATAGCCGCTTGATTGTCACAACAAAGCGTTATAGACTGAGAATGAGAGATACCCAAATCGGCAAGGAGAGCCTTTAGCCACATGAGTTTAGAAGCTGTGGAAGCCATGGCCCGATACTCTGCTTCGGCACTTGACCGTGCTACCACTGTTTGTTTCTTACTTTTCCAAGAAACCAGATTCCCACCGATAAAGATACAATAACCCGTAGTGGATTTTCGATTAAGTTGATTACCAGCCCAATCCGCATCCGTATAGCCAAGAATTTGAGAATGCACGTTAGCTTTCATGAGGATGCCACAACCAATTGTTTTCTTTAGATATCGAAGAATTCTCTGAACAATATGCATATGAACCATGGTGGGAGAATGCATAAATTGACTAATAATGCTCACTGCATAACTAATATCAGGCCATGTGATTGTTAAATAGATAAGTTTGCCAACCAATCTTTGATAATCTTGAACAGAACCCAGAGGTGCACCAGATCTATCAAGCTGCAGTTTGCTATCCAATGGTGTGCGTGCAGGTTTGCAATCCAACATATCAGCATCACGCAATAAATCTGTCACATACTTGCGTTGATTCAAGAACAAGCCTTTGGAGGAAGTTACCATTTCGATGCCTAGGAAGTATTTCAGCACACCGAGATCTTTAATGGAAAACTTTTGTTGGAGAACACTCTTAAGCTTACGTATAGCAGCATCATCATCACCAGTAACAATTAAGTCATCAACATAAATCAAAACAATCAGTCTCTTACCCGAGTGCATGTGAACAAATAAAGAGTGATCTGCATTACTTCTCTTAAACCCAAGTTCTTCAAGAACCATACTTAATTTGGCATGCCATGCGCGTGAAGATTGCTTCAAGCCATAAATAGATTTGTGCAATTGACACACTAACCTTGGATCAGTACCTTGCGGATCCCCCGGCGAAAGCTTCATATAGACTTCTTCTTAAAGCTCGCCATGCAAAAACGCATTTTTAACATCCATTTGTGAAAGAAACCAACCTTGATTGATAGCGACAGAAATCAAGGTACGGACATTTGTCATTTTTGCGACAGGCGCAAACGTCTCTTTGTAATCAACACCATATGTTTGAGTGAACCCTTGAGCAACAAGTCGGGCCTTATGCCGTTCAATTGAGCCATCGGCTTTGAACTTAGTCTTGTACACCCACCTACTGCCAACTGCCTTTTTATGGCGTGGGAGGGAAACCACACTCCAAGTATTGTTATCAGCTAGTGCTTGGAGTTCATCATTCATAGCATCCTTCCAGACTGCCTGTTGAACCGCCTCTTGATAATTTCTTGGTTCGGTGACACTAGAAATATGACTGAGATAAGCAGTATAGGTAGGTGATAAGTTTTGATAACTCAAAACATGATGCATGGGATAACATACCGAGTAAGCCACGTAATCGTGAAGCCTTGAAGATGGATGTCGTTCACGAGGTGGATTACGGCGAGGAATAGGCACAGGAGCTGGTGACTCATCACCCATGATCACTGCTGGCGCTGGGACAAGACCCACAGGTATGGTGGTAGTGGGTGCATGAGCTGTGCAAGGCACGTCATCACCATTAGCAGTGTCTGCTGAAGAATGCCCGGAAGAGACAGCTTGGGGCACAACTGGTGGTACAACAGCTGGAATGGGAAGTGGAAACAGGTCATGCTCCCCCTGACTAAGAATATCATCTGAGTTGCTGAAATATGGCACTGCCTCATTGAACCAAACATCTTGACTAACCATGAGCTTATTTGTAACAGGATTACAACATTTATAACCTTTCTGCGTAGGGGAATAACCCAAAAATACACATTGGATAGCCCGTGGTTCCAATTTGTCGTGCTGATGAGACTGAATGTGAACATAGCAGGTGCACTCGAAGACTCTGAGATGAGAAAAGCTTGGAGTTTTTCCTGTCAACAACTCAATAGGAGAATTAAACTGCAAAATTCGACTAGGCAAGCGATTAATTAGATAAGCTGTCGTAAACACTCCTTGTGACCAAAAATTTTTGGGAACATTCATGCCCAACATCAGTGCTCTAGTTTTGTCAAGTAGATCACGATTTTTCCTCTCCGCTATACCATTTTGTTGTGGAGTCCCAACACAACTAGTATGGTGAATAATGCCATGCATGCTCAAGTATTGTGTCATGATATGTGTCATAAATTCAGTACCATTATCTGATCGTAGAACCTTAATCTTAGAGAAAAATTGAGTGATGACTAAGTTATGAAAGTCTTGGAACACATGAGCAACTTCACTTTTGGATTTTAAGAGATATAGCCATGTAAAACGAGAGTAATCGTCAACAAATGTGACAAAATATTTGTATCCATCAAATGATTCAAGCACTGGACCCCAAACATCCGAATGGACCAAATCAAAAATTTTATTTGAACGTGAATCTGAATAAGAAAAAGGTAATCGAGTAGATTTTGATAAAGGACATACATCACAATTTAATGGATGTTTATTCAAAGCGGGAAAAAGTTTGGATAAAATGGGCGCCGAAGGATGAGTTAAGCGTTGATGCCACAACTCTTGAACAGAAGACAAGCAAGCATATGAGTGGGGTTTTTTGGACAAATATGCATTCTTGGAAAGATAATAGAGTCCTTGATAGAAGAATCCTTCACCAATCGTCCTCTGGGTTATTAGATCCTGAAATACAACTTTGTTAGGAGAAAAGATGACACGACAATTTAGACTGGCTATTAATCGGCCAACTGAAAGTAGTTGAAATGGAAATGAAGGCACATAAAGAACGGATGATGAAATGGAGTTTGAAAGTAACTTAGTCTTACCGTGGCCAACAACACTCACACTCTTACCATTGGCTATGGTTATGGTAGATGAAGGAGAGAAAAACTCAAAGTCAGTCAAATTTCTAGAGATATTAGTTACATGATCAGTGGCACCCGAATCTATAACCCAATAATCATGCACATTACTAATATTAAGAGCGAGAGAAACGACATTAAATATACCTGACACATCTTCAGAAGACAAGTTCTTATTTTCAGCAAGAAATTCCGCAAATTGACCAAGCAAGGCCGAAGAATTACCAATCTCATTCTTGTCAACAGCATCGTGTTTGGCCTGAATGTAAGTAGCAAACTCATTGATAAGATTTATAGGACTAAAAGTAAACCTAGATAACCCATCAGATGGTGGTGCAAATACAAGGTTGGCTTGATATCCAGAGAATGGACCACGTTTCGGGCCTCCTTTGTTTGCAAACTTGGGATTGAGGTCTGGGTGAAGAATCCAACATCTATCCACGGTATGGCCAATGTTGCTACAATGGTTACACTTCAATTCATTCCTTCTAGCCTTGTTCCCTCTGTCATCTGGATGTCGTTGAGTGGAAATATAGGCTCGCGTGTCAGATATATCTGATTTAATTTTTACGGACATAACCTTTTTTCGTGTTTCTTCACGTTGGATAGTAGCACAAACACTTGCAAACGTCGGCAACTCAGAATTCATGAGAATGCGGCTACAAAGATCTTCATAATCTGGGGTTAGATTTGCCAAGAACTGGAAAATCTTGTCTTCCTCAGCCCTTTTCAACAAGATTGCTGAGTCAGTGGTATGTGGTCAATAGACCGCTAACTCATTCCACATGGTCTTCATGCGACCAAGAAACTGAACAAAAGGTTTACCTTCTTGTTGGAAAGAGGCAATATCGTTCTTGAGTTGGAACACCCGTGCAGAATTATTATGATTTCCATAAAACTCTTTTACGGCACTCCATAAATCCGCAGCCGAGTCGGAATAACTGAAAATCTCAGCAATATGTGGCTCTATCGTATTAAGCAACCACAATTGGACCATCTGATCATTAGCAAACCAAGCCTTGTATTGAGCAGACTGGACATCCGGAGCGGCATTGCTCCCATCGATAAAATCAATCTGTGATCTCCCACCAAGAGCTAATGTCATTGCCCTCGACCAAGGAAGATAATTAAAATCATTCAATTGAACCGAGCATAATCGCTGATTCGAATTGACACCAGAAGAAGAAGAAGATAACGAAACAGTAGAACTTTCCGTGTTTGATGGAACTATTTCGGCCATTTTTGACAGAATAGAAACAATAACAATCGAATTAATTTTTTTTTTATCAAAAAATAAAAAATAAAAATAATCGGGGTTGAAATTAATACCACCCCTTTAATGAGACAAGATATGATGCTTTTGAGAGTTGTTTTAATAAACAACTTTTCCTTCTTTTTTCTCTTTTCTTTCACTCGAACTACTTCTGAAACCCACAGTAACTTCTCTGCTGCAACGCGCACAGTGATATAAACGCTGCAATAATAGTAAAGTTTCTTCAACCCACGGTTTGACTCTGATACCATGAAGAAAAAAATACAGAGAGGAAGGTTGAAGAAAAGGATACAGAGAGGAACCAATGAATATTGGAGAAAGATTTTTCTGTATATTGAGAATTGCTTGATTACATGTCTAACATATATATGTTATTCTAGTTACACATATTATAAAAAGAATGTTAATATCTCTCTGTTACAGCCCCTAGAATAATGCTAAGCCATATATACAAATCTCCTAATTATAGAAAGAATGTTAATATCTAGAATAATGCTAATTATTACAAATCTCCTAATTATAAAAGCATATCATATAATTAGGAGATAAATCCGACAATAGATTGACTCGAATTATATGTAGGTGCATGATTTAGAGCATACATCCCATGTAAATGACGCTTCGAGAATCCATTAGATGATGTGTTGTGAGCAAGAGCCCCGTGATCCTTGAGGATGTACTGCCTCTAATTTATGTGGTGGATATATAACTATATGGCCTGCTAGGTCCTATCCATAGCTAGGTCCTTAGGATATATCTTGAGGGTTGGGTTAATAACAACTCAATCATATCTGTTGCATTACATCTTACCCATTTTGAGGCTCATCTGGACCTACAATGTCTCTAAAAACGTAAAAAGCTAGCAGATTCTACAACGCATCCCAACATACTACCTTTTCTTAATTTCTTAGGATTTGATGAATAGGATCTGAAGCTGCGTGTGAAGAAACCCCCTTTGTGTTCCAATTGCAGTACTACATATAAATATTGCTAGTGTTAATGTTTCAAAGAATTGCATGATCACTAGGAAGAAAGGTGGCAATTTGGTACGACTAAAGTCAAGAAAGGCTCTCATAATATATAAAGCATCAAACTCTCAAGCTAAAATCCCAAGTTGCACGGACAAGTATATATATTTTTCTTTTGGATATTCTTGTCAAATATAATGAGAGGTACATATATACTACGTCTCCCACATGCATTTGGCGCATTGGCACACGACATATATTCTCATCATGCATGCTTTCTTAGTTAGCTTTTAAGACCGATCACCACTTAGCTTGATAGTAAAAGCATCTCCCCTTAATCCATAAGATTGAAGGTTCTATTATCCTTGAGAAGAGTTTTTTGTATTGTCATAGGAGGTGAATTATTACCTCATGGTTTGTCATGAGCTTCTGTATATAGCTCTTTATTGGGCCGTTGTGTCCTTTATTGAGTCTTTGAGTCTTGTGTTTTTTATTGAGTTTTTGAGTTCACTTTGTCTAGACCTTCATAAGCTTCAAAATGATTCTATATATAGAGGCTCCAATCTCTTTAAGCGATAAAATCTTATTATGGAAAAAGACCCTATTTGGTACTACTTTTGCAAAAAAAATAAAATAAAATTGATAAACGCTTATTGAGAAAACACTTTTTAAAAAAATTAGTCTCACTAAGTTTCTCTAAAAAGTTAAAAAATAACTATTTCACTATAATAATTTGGTTCAAAAGTAGATGTTTGCTAAATGGCTCTAAAAGTGTTGGTTTTAAAGTGCTTTGTAAAAGTCACGGAATGAAATCAAAAAAAAAAAAAAAAGCCCTAAGAAATTAATAAACCCGTATATATTAATACTTCATTTCATATATTCATGTATACTCATATGTGGATTTATCTTCATGAATAAAGTCATAATTATTTGAATTCAATTTTATTATTGAGATCGGTACCGTTCCTACAATTAGTTATGTAGTAATAGAATCTTGGAGGTGTTATATTATGGAATTATACATGTACATATATATATATGCCCATACAATTTAGAGGTTTCGGCAGGCATATTCCTATAGCTCTTAGCTTAATTCGTCTTTCCTTTGCTTTGCCAAGTTAAATGTAGCTCGTAAAGCATGGCTGAAACTGAGTCTTATATATAAAACCTTAATTCAACTCATATTAGGCCAAATTGCATGTCCTTGTGCACTACCTCTAACCGAGTGCATTATATATAGATTATATGATCATATTAAGCAAGCTGCCACAGGTTACAGTGAGTTTGGATTGTAACAATTCAACTGATAAAAACAAAGGGCTTGAGTATTTAAGAGGTTCCATTGAAATCAGTTTTTATCTAGTGTCAGTGTGTCACAAAGCTAAATGTAAATTTGCCATTGAATTTAATGAACAACTGTTAATAATTCTAAAAAATAAATAAATAAATATTCTTGTGAGAGTTTGAGAAGAGAAAATCACCTTAATTTCCTACTTTATCTACTTGATTTGGAAGCGCAGGAACAAGATGATTACAGTTGATGGATGCAATTAGTCCAAACAGGGCATTATATTAAGGAAATAGAAACTAGCTAACCAAGTGAAACATCCTTTAATTAAAGAATAATGTTATATGTACGTTAGATACCAATATCATTTTTCGACGCTACTACTTAGTTTCTTTTAAATATTTTAAGAATATACGTATATTTAAGATGTTGAGCAAAAAATAACGTTAACACCTAATATATATATATATAAATATTTTTTTTAATTAAAATCTATGTTGACACCAGGGCACGTGTCAAATGCCCAGATGAAGATACATAATTTGAAGTAGTGGTCTTAAGAAGTGCAAATAGGCCCACTTTTCTGAAATATAATTGGTGGTCAGAAAATATAGAAATAGACCCACTTCTTGAAGGCCCATTTTTAGATAATTTTGGGAGTTGAATGAGAGTCTCACAGTCACACTTTGAAAAATGGCAAGAAAATACAAAGATTGTCTTTTGTTGTTTAATATATCTATTTTTATTAATCCTTGTCTTTGTTCTTTGTTTTCAATAAAATATTAAAAGAATTACTTCTTGTGAAGTTATTTGAGATTGTGTTTTCTTCGTATAAATGATTTCTCACTCTTTAAGCTTTCGTTACAAGCTTACTATTTTACACCAGAATCTATCTATACAATAAAATAAATTTATGTTTATATTTAAATAGAATCTTCCTTTATTGTTGTAAACTTAATTTACAATAAAAATATTTAAAGGTATCATTCTTTTACTGTATATAAAAAAAATCTATGTTAATTGCAGTAAACTGCATTTACAATTCATGATATGAGATACAATATAAATTCAAAAGAATAGCAATCCAACACCGAAGGAAATTAACTGTAATCATATATATATCATGTAATATTCTGCACATTTATTATACTTCAAAGCAAATAATAACAATCATTTATACATTATCTATTTTATAGTTGAAGTGAGTAAATGTTGCTACTTATTTATATATTTTTAGCAACAATTACTTAAATTCACGTACGATATCTTCCCAAAATCTCATCCGACAAAACCACCCCTCAATTTCAGCTAAATTGCCAACTTGAATCACAAACTTCTAAGTCATCTTTTATTTATTTGGGGCTGGCCATTCCATAAGATTTTGGTCAAGCCTCGTTAAATAGTCTAATTTTTTTTAAAATTTAATAATTATATTTTTAAATTTTAAAAGATGATATTTTTTTTTGAGAGAACTTATATATGTACAAAAGTTAATGAACTTTTATAAAGAAGAAGAGTCTCTTATTCTTTCCAACAAGCAATATGAGACTAAAATAAATTTTTTTTTTTTAGTCTCAAATACTCGTCTTATTTTATTATTCTTACCATCTAATTCAATTTAAAAAAAAATAGTTAAGAGTAACGAAAGTCTTCTTAATTAAAGACCTTGTATATAATAATTTTTTAATATTTTTATTATATATATAAATTTTAAAAGATTGTTCGAGTCGAATTTAATCGGCTCTTTTGGCAATAAAAGTCTCCCAAATAAAAAATAAATCGTTACGTTACCTTTATACATAAATAATAATATTTATAACAATAATAATTTCGTTGAAGTCCACCATCTGCGACTGCTCGTGTCTTTGCATTCTCTTCTCCTAAACTTGGCTCTCTTTTCTTCCCCTTCTATAACAAGTAACAACGAAAGCTAGCTAATACCAAACTCCCATTAACAAGAAACGCACACAGAGATGAAGCAGAGAACATGGCCTGATTCTTCTGCCAAAATGCCTCATTTCTCCTCCCTACGCTTCACGGGCACCACCAAAAACAAGCCTCAACAGCACCCTGCTGCAGATGCCCACAAGAGAAAACAACACTGCTCAAATGCCCACAACCCCACAGCTACCACAGCGAATCCAAACAATAATTACAGCGGTCGCAACCCCAGTTTTTCGAGACCATCTTCTTCTTCTTGTTCGTCTTTGATGACGTCAAATCCACTCTCGATACGAGATTTCTCCCAGCTTCCGTTCGACGTGTTGCTTAAGGTTGCGGCGACATTTAATCTTCAGAACCTAAGAGCCGCGTCGTTGGTGTGTCGGTCGTGGAGAGAGGGTTTACGACCGCTGTGCGAGGCGATGTTGTTTTTGAGATGGGGGAAGAGGTTCAAGCACGGTCGTGGTGGGGTTCGACCTAATCTTGACAAGGCTCTTGATTCGTTCTTGAAGGGCGCGGCTCGTGGGTCTACGCTTGCGATGGTTGATGCCGGGATTGTTTACTGGGAGATGGGGAAGAAGGAGGAAGGGATTAGGTTGTATAAGATGGCTGCTGAATTGGGTGATCCTTCTGGACAGTGTAATTTGGGGATTTCTTACTTGCAAGGTACTGATCAACTCGTTCATTTGTTCCCATCTTTTTGTTTTTTTTTAAATTTTACCGGGATTTATCTTTTGATTCTGTAACTTGATGGAGCTTAATGTCAGCCTATTAATTGGGTGTGAGCAATTTCTTCTTCTTTCAAGGGCACCTTTGTTTCTTCACTAAGATTATGATTCACTTTAGTTAATAAGTAATGACTGACCTTAAGGAGTTGAAGGAGATGGTGAATGGAGAAAGGATTTTGGAAATGTTGTTTGAAATGGAGAGCCTTTTTTAGTTATTTTCATTAATTTTTAGCATTTCATTACGTTCTTGCTAGCTGTAATGTTCAAATTGGTTCTTCCTTTCCTTTGTCGGAATGTAGTAGCTCCCTATTCCCACTAAACCTCTTTGTGTTCAGTTGGGAATGTTGGAGAGAATTATAATTGCCCATCAGTTGAGGAATATTTGAGTTATGGTTATTGTGAATTCCTCTATGTAGGGTTTATATGAACGTGTCAACGATATTCTTATCTAGTTTGCTGTGGATGATCGTCATTCGTATTTTTGACACTCAGGTGTTTCATCAATTTCTCCTCTCTGTTTGCCCGGCTGGCTATAAGATTTCTTCTCTTTTGGCCGTCATGTTGGTATCTTTGAGGAGTAGAAATGCTCTGTGTTACAACTTACAACTTACAAGACAGTGAATGAGATATATAAGTATAAACAAATTTGGAGCATGCCCTGCAAGAAACTTCCCTTTCGAGACGGTTTGAACTCAAGGTCTTATCATGTAATGGATTGTGCTTGTTATGAAGCATTAGGGTTCTTTTCCTTTTTCTTTTTTTTTTTGGTTAACATTAGGGTGGTTTTTCATTAGAGCTGGTGTGAATCCATTTCCTATCTTACCTGAGGGTTTGAGTGGAGCTATTAATGTTTCCCATTTGATTGTTTAGTGCTGTTTTTTTTTTTTTTTTCTGTGTGTGTATTTATTTCCTCCTTACTAATATAGTGAAAAAAGCTTATTAAATTTATTTCCTATAATCTTTAGTTGGTATCATGATTAGAGGCTACTCTCACTTTAAGGTACTGTTATTATCGTTGAATAGTTTCTATTTACAAAGTGTTTTCATGGTTGGTTTTTAATGCTGAGAAGATGAATTTACCTCTAGTTTTTCATGATATTATTGAACATTCTAGTGGAAGAAGCAGGGTCATAAACCATCCTACAGAACAAGAGTGTATAGCTTGAAGTCATGTTTATATTATTCTGATGATCTGATCTTGTATTGGCTGTTATGATGTGTGCAGCTGACATTCAAAATCCTGAAGAGGCTGTAAAATGGTTATATAAAGCTGCAATCGCTGGCCATGTGCGTGCTCAGTATCAGCTTGCTCTCTGTTTGCATCAAGGTCGTGGTGTGGACTGCAACCTTAAACAAGCCGTACGTGTCTTCCCTATTCATTTTCTATTCATACTGAGTGGTGACTGAGTTTGTGTTAAGGTTTATGGTGGGGTTTTGTTCCAACATCTATTAACTTCTCATTACACTTCAGTCTTAGCTGATATGTTATGCCACCTTAGTGATCGCAATTTTTCATAAGGTTTCTGTAATATTTTTGGTATCTTAGCTGATTTAACATTATTCCAGAGATCACAATATCCAGGTGCCTGTTCTTTGATATTTAGAAAGACTTATTCTGAATTCCTAATAATAGTTGATTGTTAATCAGGCTAAGTGGTACCTACGTGCTGCTGAAGGTGGTTATGTGCGTGCCATGTACAATACGTCCTTGTGCTACTCATTTGGTGAAGGTCTTAATCATAGTCATCAACAAGCAAGGAAGTGGATGAAGCGAGCAGCTGATCGTGGTCATGGTAAAGCTCAGTTTGAGCATGGTCTTGGCCTCTTCTCTGTATGTGTAACACACTAAAAACTCCCTTGTTCTCTCTCTCTCTCTGTCTCTCTCTCTCTCTTTTTCATATAAATTGTGGAGAGTGGATTTTTATTTTGTTTGAATGGGTGATGGACAGGAAGGTGAGATGATGAAAGCAGTAGTTTATCTTGAGCTAGCGACTCGGGCAGGTGAGACTGCCGCAGCTCATGTCAAGAACGTTATACTCCAACAGCTCTCAGCAACATCACGGGATCGAGCCATGCTTCTTGCTGACAATTGGAAGGCTCTACCTTCTTCTCGATGATAAGTCCTTTACGTTGACTACCCTTTTCCCTTTACTAGTCGCTTTTCCGGCAATGTTGTTGTTTTGCTTGTAATCATGCTTAGTGTTTTAGAAGTCAGCAGTTGTAGTCCCTACATTATATCAATTTCCGTGTACATTACTATTCACCCACATGCGGTTACTTGTAAATTTGTGCTATGATACAAAAGAGGAAATGAGTGAAACACACTTGAATTTGAGAATTACCTTCTAGTAAGGTATTTAGTGTTCCTCGAGGAAGAATTACTAGTGACTACACTAGAAAATTTCTCATACTCTAAAATCTCTTTTCATGGGACTCCATGATTTTAAGATTAGTTCACTTGCCCAATTTCCGAATGGAACAGATGATCTTGTTGGAGCATCTGCAGGAAGAACACTTGAATTTGTTGTATGGAAATGGAACATGTTGGATGGCCCTGAATGCGTTCTCACGTCATGCTTGTATCATGCATACATGAACATATTTGCTTTTGTATTTTACCAGCTTCTCATATGTGGCTGACAATGATGATGACAGAAGAGAAAAAGATCTGATATATTATATCTTTGTCCTGTGTGAGTGGCTCGTTTTGTTGATGTGTGGCGGGGAGAAAGACACCCGAAGTTCTTCAAGTTGGAATTTGGATCTGATATATTTTATCTTTGTCCTGTGTGAGTGGCTCGTTTTGTTGATGTGTGGCGGGGATGAGTGGCGGGGAGAAAGACACCCGAAGTTCTTCAAGTTGGAATTTGGATCTGATATATTATATCTTTGTCCTGTGTGAGTGGCTCGTTTTGTTGATGTGTGGCGGGGAGAAAGAGACCCGAAGTTCTTCAAGTTGGAATTTGGTATAACAACTGACCCGTCAAGCTTCCAGTGAGTCTGAGCCAGAGCCACTACTTAATTTAGAACATAAAGAAGAATAGCCATGTCATACAAACTACTAGGGTTGCCCACCACACAGTTGATTTGAACTGTTGGACAGTGGTGGCACTTCCACAGGTCTACCATTTTTTTTTTCAAGGCCTTGCAGGCTAAAAATTCGAACTATATGAATTGGGTTAGGTCGAATGATTTAAGTTGGGTCAAAATTTTACAAAAACATCGCTGATGAAACTGAATCAACTCGAACTAGTATTTTCATTATGGACACTCACTATGGTATGGGAGATTAATTGCAGGTGGCTCTTGAATTGGAGTGAATGTTTGTACGGAGGGTGGGTATAGGTTCGTTGGAGTGGAGTGTTGTTTTGATAGTTTGTTGTCTTTTTAGCGTTTTTATCTGTGTTTTTGTATCATGTTGTACCACATTTTCCTTTAATAAATTTTATTTTTTTTCAAAAAAAAAAAAAAAAAACTATTACTAACTAGCTTAATGTGAGTTGTATAAAAGAAACCTTAGCCCATTTGGCTTGAAAATAATGTTATAAGATAACATTTTAAATTTAATGTATGAGTAGAATATGAGATTTTGGAATGGATAGATGAGTAAATCAACCTGACTAGCCTAAATTCAAATCATCTTTTTTTCGTTTTTCAAATCAAACTGAAGGTAGTAGATTGTGTTGATTGGATTTAGATAATCTATTAGGTTGGGTTTTGAAAATATTTTTCAACCCGTGAGCACCCCCTTCAGTACTAACTCTTTGAAGGCGTTATTATTGAAGGTGTCAATTGTTGAATCACAGAGGCAGGAAGCAGATTTGGTGACAAATTTAATAGACATGTTGTGGTTGGCGTGTGACTCCAAGGTCAGGTTCTTATCTTTTGCTGCATAGAAAAACATATTTTAAATAATAAGGAAACAACAGCAGGACTCTGATAACCTAGTTAACAAAATGCTAAAGTAATATTTAAAGTTAATATTACACTATTGAATTGTCTTGAATTATATGTTAATATATAATTTAAAATAATTTAATAGTGTATAAAAGTGTCTTGAATTATATGTTAATATATAATTTAAAATAATTTAATAGTGTATAAAAGTGACGTATACTATTCATATATTCTTTGGATGTCAATGCAACCATGCCCCCCTTATTTCTATCTAGAGGTTACTAGTCATTATCATCTTAACATGTAGGATTCCTCTGTTCCAAGACATGGTTGGAAGAAATATTCCCACGGCAATGACGTCTTCTTTATATATATATATATATATATATATATATATATATAGGCATCTTATTTGTGATCGTCCAATGGGAATCTATCTTCAGCAGAGTATTTGTAAGTTACTATTCCAAGTTTCCTGAAAAAGCAAATAACGCAAGCATGCGTAAGTTGAATCAAAAGGACCAATTATTGTTGTTAGCATCTTTGCTTGATTTTTCCTGCTATAGAGTTCCTCTCTCGGACTTGTTCTTACCCTGATCTTCAATACATTAACAAATGAAGTGTTGATTCAACAAGAAAGAATGGAGAAGGGTCTTAAAAGATGGTGTCAGCTTCTTGTTGAAGGGGTTCAAATACATCAAGAAGGAAGATACTATTTTAATTACAAATAACGCAGTTACACTACCATAGTCATTGGATGGATATGCCTGTGTTATGTGGGGTCCACTTGAGGGGTCCACCTGAGTGGAAACACCAACCAAATTGGTTGGTGGCCGCCTCGATCAACAATTCGGCCGCCCACGAGGGCTGCGCCGAATTGTCTGATTATACTATTAAAATAAGATTATTTTAATTACCAAAATGCCCATACATACTCCTATAAATAGAGCCTTACTTCATTCTTGAAATTCATGTTCAGTGAGATCTATTCTGAGAGATCTATTCAGAGATCCAATCTGTAAGATCCACCTAAGGGTGAAGTAATACAAGAGTGCTGTCTCCCGTGGACGTAGGCAATTTGCCGAACCACGTTAAATTTGTTGTCTTATTTTTCTTTCATGCTTTACTCCGATTCCGCATAACATGTTATGCATCTCAACGTAGTATATAAAACATAAAATGACTATGCATGACAGCGTAAGTGCACATGTAATTGTCTAAAATGCCGTATGTTAAGGCTCTTAAGTGCAATGCTTGTTCATTATGTTCTTGGTTTTCTTAAAAGAAAAGGAAAGAAAATGAGTAATGGACAGAGAAATAGGTATGCTCCATTTAACTAAGCTCGGAGCCCCTGTTTCTTATTTGTGTGGAACAAAGCAGCTCCAAAGTGACTTACAATCCCCAGATCTTATCTTAATTCTCTGGGATTAGCTTGCAATCTGGTTCTTCACTATGTGATCAGTGCCCTTGTGATGCCAAAACCCAAAAGCACTTGGGCTCATTCATAAACCACAATCAGGCTATCTTTACTCATAAAAACACCATCATCATTAGATGCCTCGTCCAAACAAGGGAATCAACGATATTAATCCTATTAGATCATTCTATCTTCATCCATTTTTAAAGAAGACTAACTGAACAGAATTCAAGCCCGTCTTCAGATTTCACCTAGACTCTACATGGTATAAATGCTCCACCTAGGAAGTGACCAATGAAAAAGTAAAAGAAAAAAAGAAGTGGCCAATGAATAAAATAGGCTCAATGAAAGAACTAGCATATTATTCGTTTGATGATCTAGTCCTCTTATTAAGTGATCCTATAAGCAAATGTTTTGAGAATAGGTCTAGACATTTCAACAACAAAACCCAATTTATGCAGAGTTCTCAAGACTCAGAGATCACGAAAGAAATGTAGAATCACACACTTGCCAAAAAATGCACAAAAGGAAATGTAGAATAAGAAAAGAAACACAGATTTTTATTTGTTCCCCCACTTTTTGTTTTAATTCTTCCCATAATCATATATATGTTATTCAAATATCATACATCAATTTGTTTCTTTTTTTTTTTCTTAAAAAAAAAAAAAAGAGAACATGATTACTTACACAGCAAAGGAAGCTGCTTTCTCAATTTGACTACACAACACAAACAACAGAAGCATTTACATGTAAAAAAAACCATATAAAACAGTGAGACAAATGTACCTGTTTAGCATGAAACACCATCTGGAATAAATTAACTCCACTCCATTCCCCCCTGATCTTCTAAACAAACAATTCATCATCATCATCATCAGCTAAAAACTTCAACATATTTTACTCCAGTGGAAGCCTTAGCTGCATCAGAAACCTTGCTTTCCTCAACACAAACCTCCCTCACCCGCTGCGAATTCAAAACAAACATCTCCACCACATCAATCCCAATTCCACAACACTTCTTAACATCTATACTCTCCAGAAACTTGCAACTCTTCAACAAAGCTAACATTGTCACACCTGTAATCCCCTTGCAACCTCGCAACTTAATTCCCTCCAAATCTTTACATGAAACAAGCATTGAAACCAACTCCTTATCTGATAACATCTCATTATAAGACAAATCCAATTTCTTAAGCCCTCTTAATTTCTGCCCCAATGTGGCTAACAACCCTTGTTCTCTTTCAACAACATCACAATTAATTAAACCCAATTCCTCAAGCCCAGAACCAATAGCAGAACTTAAAGTCTTAAGCCCTTCACCTGTGACAAGGCAGCAACTTTGCAAGCGAATGCTAACAAGCCCTCGAAAATTCACGGCAACGGCGGCGAGGTGATCGTTATCGAGGTCGAGCGGTAGCCGGAGGTCGAGCTTCTGAAGCACCGAAGACGACCTACTCCGGCGAATAAACCGGCGAAGAGCATCACGGTTACCACCGTCATAGACAAGCAGAGAATTAAGAGACCCACAGTGCTCGGCTAGCTGCAACAACACGCCGTCGACGATGCTCCGGCAAGTCCTGAGCTCCAATTCTTGAAGACCCGTCAAGCATCTGAAGAAGGAATTGAACGCCGGCCCGTCGGCGGCGCCCTCGCAGCTCCTCAATTGCAACCTCCGAAGCTTCCTGCAGCTCCTCCATAGCCACCCCATGCCGCGGTCACCGGCTCTAATTCCGGCCAGGCAAAGGGTCTCTAATGGCAATTCAAAGGTACCCAATTCGCGAAAATTTTCATAGGCCTCAAATTCTGTTTCTTCTTCTTCTTCTTCTTGGACGTAATAGTCGAGTTTTGGGGCACAACAATAGGTGAAAGAGAGCTCTTTGAGAGAGGAGAAGCCGGCGAGCCACCGGAATGAGAGAGGCCGGAAAGAGGAGGAGATGTGGAGAGAAGTGAGATGCTTACAGGAAAGGGAAAGGGAGCAGAGAGCAGAGGGAGAGATGGGGCCGGCGAAGAATCGAAGTCGCTGGAGATTATTAAAACAAGTGGAAGCAACACAGAGAAGAAGGTGATCGGAAAGAAAGGAAGGATTTTGAGGAGTGCCCTCGACGCCGTTGCCGGCGGTCTCGTCGTCGTCGTCGTCGTCGGAGAAGAGAGGAGAGGTGTCGTCGGAGATGAGAGTGAGAGAAGAGAGGTGAGGATAGAGAGGGAGGAAAGAGGATAGAGAGGGAATTAAGGAGTTTTGGAGGGGTATACGGAGGGACAAAGAGGATATGGAGGAGCGGTGGAGCCGGAGCCAGCGTTTGCAGACAAGGGCGGCGGCGGAAGAGGCCGCCGGCGGCAGCCGCTGTATGATTTCCTGAACGAGTTCATCACAAAGCACGTTTTCCATCTTCTCTTCTTTTCTCTTCTCCTGAGGATTAGATAGATGATTACAACTTACAAGACGAAAGAGAAGAAAATGAGAAGAAGATAAAAAGGTTGGAAAGTTGAGTGAAGAGGGCCCACCAGAAGAAGAAGAAGAGGAAGGATCAGGACCGTTGATTAGTAAGACTATGATGCCAAGAAGGTTGAAAGTGAGAGAGATGGGGGTGGGTCCAGAGAGAGGTGAGAGTGGACAGCTATGTTTCTTCTCATTTTAGGGTAAGAGTTCTAGTTTGTTTCATCTTTCATTTTGTCTGGATGTTGGTGAGTTGTGCTAACAAGGTTGAAATTTGTACAATGCAACCTTAGCAGGAGGAAGGGGCATGTTTGGGCGTGTCGTGTTTAAATGACGCGTGGTTATTATTTAACATATGGACAGCGTAGATAAGCCGTTTACCTATTTATTGGTTTCCTTATTTATTATTTTATGTCGTATCATGTTCTCATGTGTTTGAGATTGTGTAAGCCCATCTAAAAACCTTGTACTGTAACAGAATAAAAACAAAAACACAAAAAGACATTCCCATTGAAGCAAAAGTTCTATCTTTGATTTTAATTAGAACAGACACCTGAACTCGTCCAATTCCAAGGCAAATTGTTCTCTAATTTGATTGCAACCAATCAACAATAGAACAGAGCTAAATAAAGCAAATCAAACCAAGTGAAAGAGTAAGAAAGGGAGCAAAAGTTCAAGTGTCACAGAGGAAGAAAGATGGAGGGAGCTTTTACATTACAATTAGCACCTTTCTTCCAATTCCAATTCCACAATGAACGCATAGATTCCTCCTTTTGCAATCTTTTTTTTACTTTATATGTTCATTGTGCTCTCTGTTGATACAACTGATGATAATTTGATATGCATTGTTAGGCCCTTATCTGATAGTTATAGCTTTTAGGTCAAGTGGTTTCTAATATGATATTAGAGTCTTAGTTTTGCAAGAAGTCTTAGATTCAAGTCTCGTTATTAGCATTTACATGTTTCTCATTTACATAATTAATATTTTTTTTATTTTATCTCTCTTCTAGCTGTTCACGTGCAGGATGGGGCCGTACGTGAAGAAAAGTGTTGATAATAACTTGATATGTATTGTTTGACACTTATCTAATAGCTATAATTTTTAGATCAAGTGGTTTCTAACCCTCTCAAGTCTCAACACACTTTGCTTTTTTAATCATTCCTTCACGCCACAACTCACAAATAGTTTCAATATTGCCTACCCTTCTAGTACAATTTACCCGTCTTATTGATTCCCTTGACATAAAAGGAAAATCCCCTCACTACCTACAAAATATCATATAAATGAAATTAAAAAAAAAATGCTTGACAGTTACTTATGGTTTTCATGTTTTACCTCTCTTCCCATACCTTGGAGAGAATGACAGGAAACCCTGTAATTGTCCTGTTTGTCAATCTTAACTTAGCAACATCATTTGCTTAGAGCTGAATCGTCGTATATGCGAGCAGTGTTCTTCTTCTTCTTCTATGGTTCACAAGAAAGAATGAGAATGAGATGAGCAGTAAGTAAATCAACCAATTCATGTTTCAATTTGATGAGCAAACTTACTCTCTCCTGTAGAATTTTGATGCAAGGAGGGAAAAAAAAGAAGCTAAGCTCCCCCTTCTGGCACATAGAGAAATAGAAAATTGTCTATATTTGTGGTTAACCATTGGATGGAATCTTTTATGGTTTTGTGGAAGTGGGTCCATGGTATAGTCATCAAAAAGCAAATGGACTAAAAGAAATACATAAAAGGAAGACAATAACTTGAGTAGCTAACAGATATTTATATATATATATATATATATATATATATATATATATATATATATATATTCTGTTTTGCAGTTTCAATATAAAAACAAAATGATCTGCCTCACATGTTTTGAGACCCATATTTGCATTGGTCTTTGACAGCAATTTATTTCTCTGAACAAAGCCTAATGTATTTAATAACCTAGCTAGGGGTGTCTTGCCAATATAAGTTTCTAACTTGCCTTGATTCCAAACTACCACAGGTGAACAGCAGTGCAATTTGTACTACATGGTTGATGATAAGTAGAACTTGAAAGTGTAGAATAAACTTGAACATATGTGGTAACATTCTCACGGGAAGAAACACCAAATATATCAGTGATAGCCACTTATAATCCTAGTTCTCCATCTTTACATGCAGTTCATGAACACATGCCGCCAAACAAGTACACAAGAGTCTGTACAGGCTCTACTTACAGCTCATCCGAAATCACCAAACAGTTTATTAGTATAAACTGTATCACTTTCAGTTCATCAAACGCATCATTCCTGCTAGACGCACATCCTTGGCTAGCCAAGTTACACGGTTAGATGGGATAACATTTCATTGACCTGAATAGAACTCCAAGAACATATTACATGTGAATGATGTTGACTTGTATCACATTAATTTCAAGCGTAATACACAAAGGGAGGTGATATGGCTTGCCAGGCATTCACAAATGTATCAAAATGCAATTTTCAGAATATGAGGCAGGCTTCTTCTCCCTCAAATAGGCAATAAACTAGTTACAGCTTACCAAGATCACTCACCCTGACCTAATCACCAATGACAAGTTGGGAAATCAAACTATAAATATACCTAAGATGTTATCTGAATGTCCATGTGAAAAGAGAAATTTTCAGCACTTTGGATTTGAAACAAATAATTCATGGAAGTTTGAAGCTGGATATGATGACAAGGGATAGTAATGATGAATTACAGGACAAACATTCTTTCCTCGGGGTCATACTCTCCTATTACTAATTGCAAAGAACATGACAGCATCATCCAGACAAAAAAGAAATTTAAGAATCTAGTTGATCTCAAAATAATTCACATTTATGTTTGTATATTGGCAAATACTCAGAAGATCTAACAAATTGCTACAAAATATCAAAGCTTCGACGAGTAAGAATGGCATTCTGCCAGATATAGATTGAGATTCGAAAATAACTAAATAAAACTCTAAAACAGTCATTGGAAACAGCAGCAAAAAAAAAAAAAAAAAAATTGCCCCAAGGTAAATATTGAGATCAAAATGGTGAACTAAAGGCCCAAGTAAAGTTTTGGGATACTTCTTTGACTCTTTGTTGTCTCATTAGCAGAGGCACCCAGTTCTAGAATATGAATGGGCATGAAGATACAAAGGAAAGCCGACCATAGACAATAGTGAAGAGCTCAGAAACCATTTATAACCTGCTATGCCACCTTAGTACTCTAAAAACAAAAAAAAAAATCTGAATTCACAATAAATCAAGAATATTGGAGATGAATGTCTAAGACTAAAAGTAACAATGACCGAAAAGAGGCAACACTAAGCTATGAAATTTAGGAAGCACTCAACAAAAAACAAATAAGTGAGCAACAACACTACTGTTATAACAATTGAAATGACAACAGGTGCAAAAGTAAGGTTCTTCACATGTGCAAGGAAAATGGAGCAATATGTAGAAAGATGCCTACCATTTATTATCAGAAATGTAGTCAATGATAATGATGAAAGATGATCTTGTGTGCTAGGCATCCCTTCACCTGAAAGATGAACTATTATAACAATTGAAATGACATGAAAAATCAAGAAAAATAAACAAGAAAAACTGGGGAAAATGATGAAATATGGGTGACAAGATTCGGGTACATTTTTTTTCCATGAACACAAGCAGAGAAACTAAAAAAGGAGACATAATATGTTGCTTCATATCCTTACAATTCACTCATCTTCAATTAACGCATTGCTTCAAGGCCCTCCCAAGAAAAAAAATACAAAATAATGCTTCCATGAAAGAGCAATCTCCTGCCTGGTACTACTGAAGTTGGCATCTCGCCTTCGGTATCAACTCTCTCAACAATGGGTGTTGAGCCACTGAAGAAAAAGCTACCTCTGCAAGAAAATTCAATACTTCCCCACGTTCCAGATCCTCATTGTTTCCCACGTGCAATGCCATGTAACAGAGGAGAACTAACGTGAGCAACAGAGTTCGCTCACTTCTTCTCAGCAGTTTCATGAGGTGGGACACCATTGAACTCAGTGATAGACTTTGAGTGCTGCAAGTGCAGGCGATTTTCAGGACAAACAAACTTCCCCAAGGCAATAATGGCTTCTGTAGCAACATCAAGCTGACCGTGTAGTTGGAAAAACGTTTAATTGAGTTGAGTTGAGTTGTGTGGCAACATCAAGGTTCCTGTGGTTGAGTTGTGTCACTAATGAACCAATTACTCTGGTCTCCCTAGCTAGGGAAGTGCAAGCCAACGACCCAATAGATTTAATAGCAGGAATTTGCAGTGAGGGGCTTTGTTCCTCTTGAATTAACCTAAGAAGTTGATCCACAGCTGCCTTCGCAGCTGGAGACATGGTCTTAAAAGCAGACCTGAAGTAATTATTGGATTCTGCTAGTGCAGCAATCTCCATTACCGTCATCAAGCAATAAACCGCAATTCCCCTTTCTCCTTCTCAATACACTCTGCTAAACAACGCAAACCTTTGGCTTCAGTGATTTCCTTGCTGTTCGATACGCTCCCACTCGAGAGCAACCACAACGCCTCAGCACATTTAGTCTTAAGCTTCAGCTTAACCCTTGGATTCTCATCCTACCTGTTGTCTCTACGGTGCCCACCTCGACTACTTCCATTAGAATTCAAAAACGCCTCAATAGAAAGCGAAGAAACCAGAGGCCTCATCGCGTGCATATTAGCAAACTCCTGCTTATCACCGAAATCATTCTCTGCAAGTCTCGAAACCAAATTCGCCGCACAAATTTGAACCCTCATTGTAGAATTATTAGAAAGAACCCTCACAACTGTAGACGCTCCACCCTCCTTTACAATCTGCCTGTACCTTATTGGATCAGTTGCAAGATAGCAAGCGCAGTAGCAGCGGCAATTTGACCATCCGGCGACCGGGTTTTCCTCAACAGTCCCAGTAGCGGTGGAATACCTCCTTCTTCCACAACAATCTGCTTGATCCTTTCGTTATCCCGTAATAACGAAGCAAGCTGGTTAGCCGCTTTTACCCGATCTGGCAACGGACCCATTGCAATTGCGGCAATATGGGACCAAACCCACGACAAAATGGGGTCCCTTTTAGCAATTGGCGGAACGGAAAGCACAATCCCACAACCTCCACCACCAGTAAGGTCAGTAGAAGAAGAAGAAGAAGAACAGTAGTAATCAAGAATAGCGAGCACCCATTTCATGTGACTAATGGAACAACCAATATTGTTAAATACAATGCGGAACACTAGGGACAGGGCAAACCTCAGAACCTTGGTGGACTTCAAAGACGACACGGCACATGGGGCGCTTGTACCTCCATATTGTATCGAGAGAGGCCGCGGTTCGAAGCAGATGTTGCAAATCGTCCACTTGCTTCCTCACTTCCGAGCACTCCGGCTTGAACGATTCTGCTTCTTCCACCGCTTTCCCAATAAGATCCCCCAATGAAATTGAAAGCCGTAATTCCTTGGGAGTGGTACCTATTTTTATCGTCGTCGAACCAATAATGTCTCGCTGCCATTTCCTCCCTCTTCCTTTATTTTGTATTTTTTTGGTGATAAACGTTTCACTTTTTTTTGTAAGGAAAGGGAGTTGCACTCTACCTCCGTTTTCCTCTCTATTATGATTCTCCCATATCTCAACCATTGCGAAATATCAGCCAAATTATGTCATATAATTTTATTTTATTGTTTTCTTCTTCCATAACCCTCAGCAACAGAGCCCAACGCTCTCTGTTGCAATGGCTTCGCAGCAGAGTGTTCAGCTCTCTGTTACAATAAATTAAATTTAGAATTAGGATACTAGTAGAGATTGTTAGCATAGGCTTGTAATTATAACGAACTATGCATTAGCATTTTTCTAAGAATAATGCTACAGAAACACACTTTTCTAACAGGTATAGTTAATGAAGAGCATTTTCTTAGATATATATAGTGACAAGATTCGTGCAGAAGAAAATATTACTTGTTAAAAAAACAATAAATCCACGTTCAAAATGTATTGCATTAATTCTCTTGTGAAGCAATAAATTAATATAAGCTGACTACTAGTTGGCTACATATGAACAAATATATACTGTTAGATCATAAATATTATCAATCAAAAACAAATTAAATTGGGATATAAAACGACTTCCACCAACCCAGAAACAAAAACAAAAACAATAATAATAATAAAAAAAAAGGTTTAAATAGAGATGGTTTATAAATGAAGTAATTTGCCAGAGAAGCTGCTAGAACAATTAATTAATTGGTATACGCTTATTAAATCAATTAATTACCTCCATTAAGAATTTTCCAACATAGGATGCATATATAGATATTGATCATATATTAGAGAATCAACTCTAGATCATTTTGACATACGCGTTGATGATCAAACGCGTTTCTCACTAATATTAGATATGCAAAAAAAAAAAAGAAAACACCCATTGAGAAATAATTAATGAATTGGAACTTAAAGTATGATTTGATCTTCTTCTTCTTCTGTATTAGAATTAGAAATAATCTAGATTACATTATACTTTGTCAGAGTTTGTGTCTAATTAGGAATTAGAAATTTTAGATGGGTAAATTTAGAAGGTGGAGAAATTAGAAAGTACTTATCTTAAGAGTTTAGTAATTAGTTTTTGGTGTCTATAAATATACCATATTATATGTTGTAATATACAAGTTTAAGAGAGATAAAGTGTAGTCTTCCGCAAAATTATTTTATTTAGATCTAACATTCTGAAGGTGAAAAGAGTAAAAACAGGCACAAAGATTTCTTCTTCTTCTTCTTCTTCTTCAATGGAGTGGCGTGATGGAGCTGTTGAATGTTGTTGTAGTTGCTGTTGGTTGTGCGTGTGTTGCCCATTAACTGTGGCATGGTATTTTGTAGTGCTTCCTTGCAAATTGATTTGGCGGATTGCAAGAAGCGTCATAGCTAAGTTGCGGCTACTGATGTACTAATAGCTTTTGTGGGTCGCATAGCAAGAAGATCTTCATGGCTGATTATTCATCCTTCTCTGATCTGGATGGAATTCGATTCTTTATAGAATACAGGAAAATGATAAGTGTACATAATTTCAACCCAATTTTAGCGCACACCTTAATTTATAAGGTTCCCGTAGGAAGCAGCTGACATTTATGATGTAGCAAACTCGTGCAACGCACGATCTATTTTAATTTTTGTATTGTCTCTATAATTTATAATATATAATTACTTATTATTATAAGTATACTAATAATATAAATAATAGCTGATATCATGTATAATAAATTTATTATTACAGAAGTCACAAAATTATTATATAATAAATAATCAAAATTTCATATAGTATTTAGGAAAAATAAATATTTGAATTGAAGGTATATATATAGGTGGAGAAGTTGGGAAGGAGGTGGTTAATTCGAAGAGGACGAAAGAAAGAAATCAATAGGTAGAAGAGATGAACATATGAATCAAAGTTATTTTTACGTTTTTGTAGTTTAAAATTTAATAACTTAAATTATATATATATATATATATATATAGGTAGAGACGTTGGAAAAGAGGTGATTTGTAAAAGAAGAAAGAATTAAAGAAATTAATTGAGAGATGAGTTACTGATGAAAAGGAGTCAAATTGAGAAAATGACTCTAAAAAGTAATTAAATGTAAAATTAGAAAGCAAGGGAGAAGAGGCCAAGCGTCAAAATTTTAAGAAGTAGGAGTGCATTATTATTAATATCTTTATAGACGTGCAATGCATAGGTTGGAGTCAACCCTCTCTTGGCAAGATGATTTGGGTTGAGACTGATGTTGGCTTGTATCAGATTACATTCAAACATAACATACAAAGCAGTGATGAATACACAAAGCATTCACCAATGGATCAGAAATGCAATTTTGGGAATCTGAGGTCAGTCTCTCCTCCCTCAAACAGGCACTAAACTAGCTGTAGCCTTACTTACCAATTCCCCAAAAACATGCAAATTGTAGGAACCTCCAAAAACCTTGCCTGGAACCATACAAAGCCGGACGCCAATTGCAAAGCAAGACTAGAAAAAACCCTAAAAAAATCTGAGTATACTGGACACGAGATATGCATGCTTTATATCAAAAGAAACTGAGGATGCAAAACAAGTTCCCCAGTAACTTCACACTGACCAAATTAACAATGATCAAGTTGGGAGATCAAACTATAAATATACCTAAGATCTCATTTGAATGTCCAAGTGAAAAGTGAAATTTCAGGACTATGGAGTTGAAACAAATAATTCTTGGAAGTTTGAGGTTGGATATGATTACAGGGGATAGTAATTACGAAACCACCATAAAGAAGTTCTTTCCTCGATGCCATCTTTCTTATCACTAATTGCAGAGAGTATGACAGCATAATCGAGACAAAAAAAAGAAAGATAAGAATCAAGTAGATCTCAACATAATTCGCATTTATGTTGGTGTATGTTTGGCATGGCAAATACTCAGAAGATCTAACAAATTGATATATAATACCCAAGCCTTTGACAACTGCAGTATGCCATTCTACCAGAAACAGAGAGATTAGAAAATAATTAAATAAATAAAACACTTAATCAGTCACTGACAACAACAGCAAAAAAGTTTGTCCTCAGTAAATAGATCTAAACCGTGAACTAAAAGGACTAAGTAAAGTTTTGGGAGCATCTTGTAAGATGCCACACTATCATACCTCCTCAAGTCTTTGTGATCTCATTCTTATTGATTTTTATGCTTCTCTAACGCTTAATAGCACAGCAAGTTTTGGAATGTAAACAAGCACGACAAAGGAAAGCTGACTATTGACAAAGTTGAAGAAGAGTACAAAAGCCGTGTATAAATTATAACATATTAAAACACTAGGTCAGCATAATAGAATAAAAAACAAAATTCCTCTTTCACTTCCCTGTAATTTTGACAATCACAACAAATAAAGAATGTTAAAGATGAATAACTAAGACTACAAGCAACAATGACCCAAAAGAGGCAAGTTTAAGCTATCAAATTTAGGAAGCACTCAGTAAAAAGAAATCAGTGAGCAACAACACTACTAAATGGTCCATGCAAAAACCTTGCGTGTGGCCTGTTTCTCAGATTGACAGCAGGAGGTAAAGTAGGTTTCTTCCCATAGAACAGGAAAGTTGAGAAACATGTAGAATGTTGTATTACTATTAGAAATGTAGTCAAGGATAATGATGCAGACGTTGTCCAGTAATCAGAAGACTATTACACTAAGTGTCTTATGCGCTAGCTATCCCTCCAGCTGAAAGATGAACTATACTAGTTGAAATGACATCAAATCAAGAAAAATAAACAAGGAGAGAAAATGGAGAAAATGATGACATACATGTGACAAGATTTCGGTACCTTTTTTCTTTTCGCATGAACACAAGCAGAGAAAGTAACAAGGTAACCTACTATGTTGCTTCATATCCTAACCAATCACTCATCTTCAATTAATGCATAACCTCAAGGCCCTCCTAATAGAAGAAAAATACAAAATAATGCTTCAATTGAGGAGCAATCATCGACATAGCAATATGTCTTGTGCGCTGAATGCAGTTACAATTGAAGATACATACATTGTATGAATATCAGGGCTTTGGGCAGATAATTACAGAATCACTCATGGAGCATAAGACTATGAGAATGAATTCCAGCCTGGTACAGCTCAAGTTGATATATCGCCCTCGGTATCAATTCTCTCAACAATGGGTGCTGAGTTGTTGAAGAACGAGCTGCTCCTTCAAGAACATTCAATACCCTCGCCCGTTCGAGATCCTCACTGTTTCCCACATGCAATGCCAGGTAACAGAGGAGAATTAGTGCATGCAACTGAGCTTGCTCATTTCCTCTCAGCAATTTCATCAAAGGCGGGACACCATTGAACTCAATGATAGACTTTGAATGCTGCAAATGCAGGAAATTTTCGGGACAAACAAACTTCCCTAGGGCAATAAGTGCTTCCGTAGCAACTTCAAGGTTCCTGTGGCTGAGTTGTGTCACTAATGGACCAATTACCCTAATCTCCCTAGCTGGGAAAGTTCGAGCCAAAGACCCAATAGCTTTAATAGAGGGAATTTGCAATGAAGGACTTTGTTCCCCTTGAATTACCCTAAGAAGCTGATCCACAACTGCCTTTGCAGCAGGAGAATTGGTCCTAAAAGCAGACCTTCTGAGATCAGCATTGGATTCTGCTGCCGCCGCAATCTCCATTACCGTCATCAAGCAATTAAGGTGCAATTCCCCTTCCTCCTTCTCAATATATTTTGCTAAACAAAGCAAACCTTTGGTTTCAGTGATTCTCTGGCTGTTTGATATACTCCCTTTAGAGAGCAACCACAACGCCTCGGCACATTTAGTCTTAAGCTTCAGTTTCACCTCTGGCTTTTCATTCTCCCTCTCTTTTCTATGGTGCCCGCCTCGACTACTTCCCTCGGAATGCAAATACGACAAAGAATTTGAATGCAGATTTTTTGTTCCCTCTCCCAATTGCTTATTAATCTGAACCAAAGAATGAAAACTAGGTGGCTTACCAGCTTGAAGCTTATTACTAGGAGGATCATCCAAAAAGGCCTCGCTAGAAAGCAATGAAACCAAAGGCCTAATCACATTCTCCCTAGCAAACTCCTCCTTCGCACCGGAATCATTCTCTGCCATTCTCGAAACCAAATTCGCCACACAAATCTGAACCTTCATTGTTGAATCAGAAAGAACTTGCACAATTATAGGCACTCCAAGCTCCGCCACAATCACCCTTTCTTGATCAGTCGCCAAATTAGCAAGCGCAGTAGCGGCTGCAATCTGAGCCTCCGGCGACACGCTTTCTTTCAACAGTTTCAACAGCGGTGGAATTCCCCCTTCTTCCACAATAATCTTCTTGTTCCGATCGTTATCCCGCGCTAACGAAGCAAGCTCGTTAGCAGCCTCAACCCTATCCGGCAACGATCCCATTTGAATTGCCGCGATATACGACCAAACCCACGATAGAATCGGATCGTTACTAGCAATCGGCGGAAGAGAAAGCACAATCCCACCAACAACACCGCCGCCATTATTAGCATCAGTAAGAGAAGAAGAGTAATCAAGAATACTGAGAAGCCATTTCATGTCACCAATGGAAGCATCTAGAAGGCTGAAAACCTTACGGAAATCGGTAGCAGAAGTGATGGTGACGACGCGACGAAGCACGCCACTGCGCTTGCACTTCCGAACTAGGGTTAGGGCACGCTCAAGATTCTTCGTCACTTCGGAGACAATTCGGCGTACCGGACGCTCGTACAGTGACGGAGAAGCGAGCCGAACCGCGGTTCTGAGCATCTGTAGCAAACGATCCGCTTGCTTCCCTACTTCCGAGCACTCCGCCTTAAACGATTCCGCTTCTTCCACCGCTTTTCTGATACGATCCGCCAGTAATATCGGTAGCGATAGTTCCTCTTCCATGCTCTTATCTTCCGCTGCCATCACCGCGATTCTTCTCTTCTTCTTCTTCTTCTTCTTCTTTATGTGATATAATAATGGTTTCGCTTTTTCTTCTTTTTAATTCATTTTCTGTGTTCTTGGCTCTGTGATTGTACCAGGCGTTTTTTCTGAATATGGGTAACGTAGCGCAGCAGCAGTAACGGGCCTGTCGATAACAAGAGGTTCCTCGAGAAGCGTGTGCAGGTTTGATCGAACGGGTGTGAAGCTTAATTGGGCGAGGGAAAGAATGGTTTTCTGGATTGAATCTTAGACTATGAGCTAAGCATGCTTATTAGTCATTGTTTTGATTTTCTTTACTTTGAAAGAATGGTGCGTCTGTGTTTTTTGGTGAATTAGAGCCGTTGGATTCTAAGGAGATGTATGAAGAAAAGCGATGCGACGAGCATAGGACATTGGAAAGGTCTAGAACGAAGAGGAAAAAGACATTCTCTGATGGAGGTGACGGCGTTTGCAGAATTTAGGTACTATCTGCCACGTGTATGTCGGGCAGTTGTCCGTGGGTTTGAATAAGTTTGGCCCTTGGGCCTGACTTCAATGTTGGGGCGCCAGTGAACCATGGGCTTCTTCTTGAGAAATTTGGGGATTGGGAATTGGGATCACATTACTTTGACATGTCAACAAATTTAGACCCAACAAAAACGGTCAAGCTAATTTTATCCTGTCTTTCTTATTTGTCCACTCATCGTCTAAAAATTTAAAACCAAACAATCTCTCCTTATTCACCCACTTAAATTCTCATTCTGCCCTTCTTATTTTCATCTTCCTCAAATCCCAACACTCCCCTCCTCTCTTGTTTCTTTTTTTTTTCCTCTCTATTAATTCATCATTTCTTCAAGTTTTTCAATTATTCAAATGGTTAAAACAATATTATGAAGGTTAATTTTCGAGCAACAACCTAACAAAAACTTGCGAAAAAATTGAGTTATTTTGAATTTTGGAGGCGTCTAACTTAAACTGGTTCAAGTCAAATCTTAAATCACAAATCGGTAAGTAACATATGATTATTACATGTTCTAATTAAGTGGATTTCAATGTGTTGTTGGATTTACATGTTTTTTCGCAAAAAAAAAAAAAGGTAAAAATGGTGGAATGAGTCGGCGGAAATGGGTTTTGGTAACCTATTTTGGCGCACCGAATTTGGAGACCTCCAACCCAAAATGGTAGGACATAAAAGAGGTGTGTTCGACCCTGTTGGGTCGGACAATGCATTTTTTTATTTTTCTTTTTTTGTCAAATCTTGATGGGCCGAACAAATGAGATATATCCAACCTGTTATGGTCGGACGTACTTGGTTCTATTCGCCCACGTAGGGTTGGACACACCCAATCCGAAGGCGATTTTTTAAGGTTTTGAAACTCTTTTTTGCGCCCTTTTTCTCTTCAATTTTGGGTATGTTTTTGTAAAAAAATACTTCAAAATGGTGGAAATGTATGATTTTGATTCAAAAAATATAAGAAAATTACAAGATCGAAGATTAAGATTAGTTGGAGAGTTGAAGGGTTGAAGGGTTTAGGGTAAGAGAGTAGGTGGGTGAAGAGAAAGGGGGGTTCAAGGAGGTTTATTAATGTCTTTTTTGGTAATTTCACATGAGGGTTTTTTTGTCTCTTCAATTTTTTGATCAGGTGGGTAAAAAGAGAAAAGGGCAGATAGATTTAGTTGAATCCAAAAAAATTATAAAAAATATAATTACTACCAATCAATTTAGTTAGGTGGTAGAAAAATAAATTTCTACCAACGGAATTGAGATTTGGAGTAAACTTTCGTTTCTGCCACGTGGGTTGGTGAAACCTTATGTCATGGCCACTAATTATACTTGTAATTAGGGGTGTCATTTTGGTTTAATTAGTTTAAAACCACGACTTAGTTTCAACGAAAAATCTACAATCAAATTACTTTTAAGTTCACAGCAAAACAGACATGAATGGGCAAAAAACCTGTAATATTGGACAAAAATTTAGGATATTCTTAAAGCATATTATCACTGAAATAAAGTATCATCAATTTAGATTTCAACAAACAACACTTGGTTTGTGCCTTTGGTAATGGTTAACATGTAATAATGGAGTGTGATTAATTAGACTTCTGTGTGGTGTTTATGAGTTTGGAGTTTGAAAATTGATTGTTCTCAAATTCTGAATACTTGAATAGTGTTTGATTACTTGATCTGGAAGTTGCATCATCCTTCTTGATTCATTGTTTTTTTTATTTTTGGATTAGAAGGAAACGATTAAAAAAAGGTAAATATTGAGCAATGAGATCTATATTTGCATTGCAAATTATCTGAAAAAATTGAAAAAGTGTTTTTTTCTTCTTCTTCTTTTTTTTTTTTTTAAGTTTCAATGCAGTCCATTTAATTTCAAATTGTGAAAGGAATGTAAGGTGTTTGTCTGTTGAAATAATTCTATGATTTCAACCTTATCTATATTTGCATTGCAAATTATCTGGAAGAATCTTCAAATGCCAACTACTTAAGCAGAGTCCCACAATTCATTTGCACTGAACATAGTTTCAGCCTAAAATTTATCTCCATAAACACGTACACCTTAATCTCATTACTTTTTTTTTTCTTTCTGATTCTTTTTTTGTTTTGTTTGTTTTTGCTTCTTTGCTATTGTAATTTATTTGCTATAACATGTGGGATATTGCACTTTAAACCCAAAACACACGCACACGCACACAAACTCATACACATAAAAAGATACTAGTTTACTAGTCACGTTAACCAAACTTGAAAGACATTCTAATGAAGTGAGTTCCCTTTGCTTTCTGCAAATTCTTCTCATATGGATGTGTTTGAGGGCCATTTTTAAATCCTAGTTCTCTTTGTTTCTTATCAAGAGGAAGCGACGAAAATCATGAGTATGTAAGTGATTCCCATATGTGTTCGTATTTTGTAAGCAAAATATCGGAGATTACGATGCTGATTGCATCTTTTCTGTTCAAAAGTTCGTTTTTATGCCATTGGCAGGACACTGTTATCTGTACAGAACAAAATCATCTTTTTCCAGATACAATTTTTTTTTTTTTTTTTTGAGTGATCCAGGTACAAGATTTACTTGTGGGTTTTCTACTGCTTTGAAGCAAAAGCTGCATTATATACATATATATTTTCCGTTCCTTCTACCAAAATATGAACTAGGCTGTTCATCAACTGACCAATTGATTAATTTGAATTGATTTAAATTGAGTTTATATATCTAATTGATTTTTATTAAGTTTAAATATTTATATTCCGATTGATTTGAATTGAATTAAGATTTTATAAAAAATAATTAAATTAATCTAGACTAATTCGAACCACTCAAATTAATTAAAAGTGATAGTTATTATAAGTTTATATTCATTATTTTTACTATAATCATTTACTAATAATAAAATTATTTAAAATATTATAATAAAAAAAATATTATAATAATAACATATGACTTAAAAATAATTTTATAAATGACATTTAAAATTTAAAATTTAAGTAGATTATGTAATTTTATAATTTATATATTAAATATACTAATCCGACCAACCTAACCTTAATTAATGGGTTGATTTGGATTGAATTTAAAAACATTTATTGGGTGAGGTTGATATTTCTGTGTAATCTGAACTAACTTAATCCATAAACACCTCCTGTAATTTGAATGGCAGGGATCAGATAAACAATAAAGTCCAATACAAACGTCGCTTTACCTAATTAAAGCAACGAGCATTAGGTACCAAAGACATTACAAATGAAAGGGGCAATAAGTTTAAACGAGAACAATATTAAAGATTTCATCAATTTTTTTAAGAATTATGAGGTCCCTCGTAATAACGGATTGAAATTATAGCCGTTTGGTCTTTATTAGGAAGATATTTTCCTTTGGTTAGTTGATAGAGTCCATCCATCGTCCATCATCCAGCGACATCCATCATGTATGCGCATTGAAGAGGTAAAGAGGCGGGAAGAAACGGTCACATCTTTAGGTCCTTGATAGTTGTCGGGCTTTACTGTCAAGTACAGAACGGTCTATAAAATCTCATTTCATTTTTTTTTTTTAATTATACTAGTTAGTTATTCTCAAATGGCCTGTGGATCATTTGAAGTAATAATATTCTTATGGATGGATGGATGGATGGATGGGTTTTTTGTCTTAAGATGGTATGTTTATATCTTAATGTTTGATTATGATGGGTCGGATATAACGAGTTGTGTAAATTAGTCTTTTATCTGAAAATGTTATGTTTATATCTCAATGTTTGACCATGATGAATCGGATATAAAAAAATGTATTCAAGTCTGTTAAACCGGATAATGTATTTTTTATTTTTTATTATTTTATATTTTATATTTTTTTGTCTGATCTTGATGGGTCAAACAAATGAGATATGTCCGACCTTAATAGATCGGACATACTTCATTCTAATTGCCCACGCAGGGTCACACACCCAATTTGGAGGTAATATTTCTGAGTTTTAAAACTCATTTCGTCATTTTTTTCTCTTCGATTTTGTTGTAAAAAAGCACTTCAAAATGGTGAAAATAATGAAAATGTATGCTTTTAACTCGAAAAATATATAAAAATGATAAGATTAAAGATTAAAATGAGTTTGAGAGTTGAAAGGTTGAAGAATTTAGTATAGAGAGTGCGTGAGTGAAAAGAGAGGAGGAGAATTCAATGGGATTTATTAATATCTTTTTTGGTAATTTTATATACGGGCTTTTTTATCTTTTTATTTTTTGATCAGGCAGGTAAATAGATAGGAAATGGCAGGTGCATTTAGCTGAACCCAAAAAATATTATGAAATATATAATTACTACCAATCGGTTTAGTTAGGTGGTAGAAAAACAGATTTCTACCAAAAAGGTCCTTAAAGTCATAATTGAAATTTGGAGTAAACTTTTATTTCCACTACATGAGTCTTTATCCACGATAGAGCCCTACCTTGACATATTCTGGTTGGGAGATAGAAATTCACTAAACGTCCACCGATATCCTCGAGTTTGAGAAGAATAGTCTCGTCGTAAAGTAGATGAGGACACCTTTCGTATGCCAAAAATATCGATTAACAAAAAAAAAAAAACCTTATGTCATGACCACTAATTATACTTATAATTAGGGGTGTCATTTTGATTTAATTAGATTAAAATCAAAAAACTGAATTGAACTAATGCATTGAATTTAGTGTTTCACGTGTTCAGTTCGATAAATAAGAAAATCAATCGATTGAATTTAGGTTGTGAGTTGAGAGTTGGAGGGACTATTACAATTAGGTGAGTTGAATAGGTTCATTAATAATATCCCAATCACCTTTTCTTTTCTTTTTCTTTTTTCTTTTTGCCTTTTTTTAATGGTAACCTATGAGATGACATAAAGATATCAAGCGTGAGCAATATGTAAGAGTAAGCATCTTCTTTTCTTCTATAGGGACAATCACACATCCCCAAATAAATAAGTTAAAAAAAAAAAAAGTTTGCATTATCATACTTTTGTATTGATTTGTTGTTGTCAACTTTGTCATTTTATTTTTCTGAAATTAATTTTATTACTATTAAAAAAGAAACTTGTAAAATAAATTATTCTTAATATTGACTAACAGCATATAAATCAGGATTTTTAGGGAAATTATTTAAATAGTATAACTTCACATTTCGGACAATGGAAAACCCCACCATCTTTGAACGTTCAAACATATATAAATAAATAAATATATATATATACAAACTTTCATTTTATGAAGAAAATAAAATGGTCTAGATGTATTCATGTAATTTAAAAAGTAAGGTCCCATGCATCACACGTGGACGTACATGGTCGTTTGCCTTGACTCTTGATAACATGGGCACGGCACTAGTGCGGTAGTAGTAGTACACTGATTGACGTATCCACTGACAACAGAAAAAGAAGCATGATTGGTAAATGAGAGGCTTATCGTTTTCTTTTTATTAAAGACAAAAATACGCGGGGTTAAAATGGGTTAGAAAACTTTAAGACTGCTTTTCCAAAAATGGAATAAATAAAACTAAAAAAATAGTCGTTTTATTTTTCTTTTTTCTTTTTCTTTTTATCATTGTCGAAAATAAATTATTTTAGGAGTAAAATCTTAAAAAACTTATCTTTGAATTTGATAAATTAATAATAATAGTTTTTAATTTTTATGAAATTTTTAGATATAAAAAATTATATCAAAATTACAATTTAAAAAAAAAACACGGACACTTAGAATGTTTTAGATCAATATGAATTTATGTACACTGTATAGATCATGTCAATCTAAGAGACGTGTGATCTTTGTGCTTTGACACATATTTCAATTAGCAAATTTTATTAATTTATAATGTTACATTAATAATCATGAATATTCAAGCCTCTTGTTTTTGTCGTCTTTTAATTTTATTTTTTTGCATAATATAGGCTCTAGTCTTATATATATTCATACATATAATCTTCCTCAGTGTAAGTTGGGTTTCAAATAGTAGAAGAACAATAACAATATAAAAGAATAGATAAGGTAGAACAATCGACATGGTCTTACTCCTTAAACTTCATTAGAATTATTGGGTAGGGGAATCTTTGTCAATTTGAGTCATTATGAAATAATCCATAACATCAAGTTGGATTTATTTTATTATATATATATACATCATCTTATGTTGCGTAATTATTTTCTAAGAATAAAATATAAGGTGTTCATGTGATAATTCAGAACTAATGTCAGCTCGAATCCAATTTTAAGAGAGCTTAATTTCCTTATCCATTAACAAGTTGCATCTGGATAGATACAGGTGACTAGTGTAAATTAAAATATTGTTGAATTAATATTCTTGTTGGTGTGCAATGTTGATAATGGTGATGATGATCATAACAATATTTATAATGAAGTGGTGCCTTCCCTAGCTAAATTGATTCTCCAAAAAGAAGAATTGTCCGATAACATGAATTTTTTTACTTTTTTCAGAAAATTTAGAAGTTAGTATAAAGAAAATCTAAATGAATCTTCTTTTTTAAAAGAGACCTTTTGTGAGAACCAATGAATTCCTCAAGTCTCGAAATATATGCATATGATAACAAAAAAGGACAAAATTATGCGTATGAGTCACTTCTCCATTTTGAATATAGTGATGAAAGAAAGCCACATTAACAATAAACAGAATTTAATTAGAGTTTCTAACTCTGGGATTGAGGTTCACGTCTTAAATTCGAACCTGAATGAATTTTCATTTATCAACCTTTATTCAGAAGGTCAGTCTAAATATTTTTGTAATATTGAAATTTTGAAGAATTAGTCTTACCTAAAAAATGATACATTTCTAATATCAAAAAAACTAATAATTAAAAAAAATAGATAAAGTTTATTTTATTTATTCTTTACATTACATGGGACGTGGAAGCCACCTAATAGTCACTCAATGCTCGAAATTCGTTAGATTATTAACTCAAAATGCTCGACTTTGCTGTACATTCACTTTTAAATCATTGTTTAAGAAAGTTTTCTAATTAAAGATGTTCTCCTCACGTACGTAAACTCAAATAACGTTTGTTTTTTCCTTAATGGCATGAGTTGGACACATTTGTTTGTTTCCTCTAATCTATTCCACAGGTTTAACCAAGAAGTCATGCTCATTGACGCTCAACCTAATTATGCACAATCATGTCATACTTAATATCATAAGTGCGCGACAAAATTCTACAAAAAGACAGAGGAGGGGAAAACAAAAGAAAAAAAGGAGCAAGAAAATAGCACATAACTCAAGTGACAAGTATAACTCCTAAAAGTTTTCTTTTACGAACCCCCTTTATTATCTGACTTTAAAATAATTCTATTTAAGGACATGCACACATACGGATTAGAAGATGACGGAGATGAGAAATAGAGAGCTTGATTGATAAGAGTTTGGTTTATGGAGATGGGGAAGCTGGTTTGAGTTTTAGAATTCGTTGATTGATTTAACAATAAATGTCATAAGGCCATTTATCATATATACTAAGTCGTTGGTTCAGTGTTTACTCAGATTGTGAATTCAACCTATATGAGATTTGAGGTTCGAATCCGAAGAGATCCTATACTATTTACAATGAATAGTATAGACAAATGATCTTGGGGTACTAGATACTGTTGAGTGGGATGTGTACTGGGATGAGACAATATTATGAGATCAATATTATGGGATCAATATTATAAGATCATACTGGCTGGGGTACGCTCGATGAGGTACCCATCACATCTGCGGAGTATGGTAAAAAAGCCTTATGTATAGGCTCAGTGGTTACTCGAATTGTGAAATCAACCTATATGAGGTTTGACGTTCGAATTTGGGAGAGACCCTGTACTATTCATGATGAATAATATAGATAAATGATCCCGGGGTACTAGACACTGTTGAGTGGGCTGTGTACTGAGATGAGATAATATTATGGGATCATAGTGGCTGGGATACGCTCGATGAGGTACCCATTACATCCGCGAGTGTAACAAAGAACCTCGGCTATGTTTACGGTGAATTGCCCTTTAATTTTCTTAGCAATTGCACTTGGGGGTAATCCTCTTTCATCTCTTATAACAGCACCAACACCTATGCCATCCGAGTAGCTTTTGACACTTCAATGTAAAGCAATTTGCACTTGGGGGGTCCCATTGCTAATTGCCCTTGAGGGGGCCAAAGTAGTAGAACGTAAGGATTGAAAATCTTGAATGACTTTGAGAGAGTCATTTAGAAATTTACGACTCCAACAAATGTCAATAATTATCAAATTCACTACCAATTTTTCTCCCCTTTCTCATTCACAACCCAAGTCTATATATTACAAAATACAAAGACTAAAATAATGAAAAATATTCCTCAAAAGATACAATCATATCGTAACACCCCCCCTCAAGTTGGAGCATGAAGATCACGAACGCCCAACTTGGAGAGTAGAAACTCAAAGTTCACTTTTCCCAACGCTTTTGTAAAGATGTCTGCCAATTGAACACTAGTAGAAACATATGACAGACAAATCAGCCCTTCAGTCACCGCATCTCGAACAAAATAGCAGTCAGCCTCTATATGCTTTGTTCTTTCGTGAAAAATTGGATTTTGAGCAATGTACAACGCTGACTGACTATCACAAAACAACTTCATACCCTTCGGATGTCGCACACCCAAGTCGCTTAAAAGTTGGTTAAGCCACTTTAACTCACACACTGTTGCCGCCATTGATCTATACTCAGCCTCCGCAGACGATCTAGACACTATTTGTTGCTTCTTGGTCTTCCACGACACAAGAGAACAACCAAGAAACATGAACCATCCTGTCAAGGAACGCCGCGTAAGTGGACAACTAGCCCAATCAAAATCACACCACCCTTCTAGACGTAGGTCACTATCAGCACGAAGCAAAATCCCTTGCCCCGGACTCTTCTTCAAATATCTCACGACCCTGAGAGCTGCCTCCCAATGATCCTCACGAGGTTGTTGCATAAATTGGGACAAAATATGAACCGAATATGCAAGTTCAGGTCTCGTCACAGACAAGTAAATCAATCTCCCTACAAGTCGCCTATACGGCGCCGGATCCGCAAGGATATCGCCCTTAGCAAGGGCCAAATTGTGATTTTGTTCCATTGGAAATGCCGCAGGCTTTGCTCCCAATAAACTCGTTTCGAAAATTATCTCTAGTGTGTATTTTCTTTGACAAAAAAAAAAATTCTTCTGGATTACAGGCTACCTCTAGCCCTAAGAAATATTTCAAAACTCTCAAATCCTTCATATGAAAGCACCTGCCAAGGTAATCTTTAAAAGTTGTCAATGCAACCTTATCATTTCCTGCAATAATCAAGTCATCAACATAAACTAACACGTTGATCTGAGTTCTTCCCCTGCACAACCCAAATGACGAATAATTTGAATAGGATTGCACAAAACCATAATTCTTCAACGCTGTTGACAGTTTTGCAAACCAGCATCGGAGAGCTCGTTTCAGACCATACAACAACTTTTTAAACTTGCAAACCATGTTAGGATTTGTATTTTTGAAACCTGGAGGAACCTTCATATAAACCTCCTCACTTAAGTCACCGTGAAGGAGAGCATTATGCACATCCATTTGATGTACATCCTAATTTTTAACAGCAGCAATTGCAAGAAAAATACAAACAGTCACCATTTTTGCCATAGGAGCAAATGTCTCGTTATAGTCAATTCCTTCCACCTGATGATTGCCATAGATCACAAGTCTTGCTTTGAGTCGTTCTATGCTGCCATCGGACTTATACTTAATTTTATATATCCACTGGCTCCCTAGTGCTTTCTTTCCGGGTGGAAGAGTCTCCATTACCCAAGTCTCATTGTCTTCAGGGGCTCATATTTCCTTACCCATCGCATCTCGCCATCCCGAGTCTTTCATCGCTTCTTTAAAATGCTTTGGCTCATGTCCCGCTGTCACAGCTGCAAGAAAATTCCTATGTCTCAGAAAAAAAACGTTCACAATTCACAATATGTGTTATAGGATAGGGCGTACCTGAGGAAGAGGAAGTAGTTGATGAATTCTCAGATGGACTTATTTTCCATATAGTATGAGTAACAAAATCACGATACCGTGTTGAAGGAGTTTTGGTTCGTTTTCCTCGTCCTAGTTCTCCGTCAACTTCCACACCTTGCTCCCCCACCGTATTCTCCAGCCCCTCATCACGCACATCCTCATGTCCGGTCTGCTGCTCGGGCTGCACAGCAACACCAGACCCCCCTCGAGGGTGGACGCTGGTTCCAACCCCCCTCAACGCACGCAGCATCATCATCGGCACCCTCATCCTCACTCCATGCCCCATCCTCATTGTTCGCCAGCATAGGAGTCATCACATTCCTTGGTTGGTTTGACGCAAAAGGAAATTCTTTCTCAAAGAACTTCACATCCCTCGATACAAAGTACTCATGTGTTTCTAAATCATACAATTTCCAACCTTTCTTCCCAAAAGGATAGCCAACAAAGATACATTTACGGCTCCTACTTGCAAATTTATCACCTTTGTGTCGTTGATTATGAGCATAGCAAAGACAACCAAATACACGAAGAACATCATAAGAAGGCACTTTCCCAAACAAATAAAGTAGAGGGTGTCCTATTAATCAAGTGACACGCTGCCAACACATATTCACCCCAAAATTTGATTTGTAAGTTCCCTTCAAATCTTAGGGCTCTAGCCACATTTAAAATGTGTTGATGCTTTCTCTCAACTCTCCCATTTTGTTGAGGAGTCCCAACACAAGAAGTCTAAAAAAAAATTTCATTATTTTGAATATAATCATGCAAACAATTAAATTCGGTCCCATTGTCACTTCTCACACGTTTTATCATTTGTTCAAATTGACGTTCAACCATAGCAACAAAATTAAGAAACATAGATTCAACTTCCATTTTATTGCAAAGTAAATAGACCCAAACTCCTCTTGAAAAATTATCTACTATTGTCAAAAAATAGGTAGCCCACACGTAGACGAGCCTTGTAAGGCCCCCACAAATTCAAATGAACAAGTTCAAAAATCCTACCAGCTTTATTCGTACTAATTGGAAAAGTAGATCTAGGTTGCTTTGCACGCGGACACACATCACAAGCTTTATTATTTGTCCTACAAGAATGACTTACAGCTGGAATCATCTTCAATATTTTCTCCGACGGATGCCCCATTCGTTGATGTCATAACTCGAACGACGAATCACCATCCACTGTCAAGACCTTCACTTGAGGAATACCACGGAAAAAATAAAGTCCATCCAATCTTTCACCCGCTCCAATCACCTTTCCCGTCGGTTGGTCCCGTATAACACAAATATTATTAGTGAATTGTACAACACAATTTGATTTATCGATTAATTGAGTAACAGAAATTAAATTGCATGTCAATTGTGGGACATAAAGCACATTGTCGAGCTTCAATCCTCTTGGCAGCACGACACTCCCCTCTTGGTTTGCTTCTGTCGTGTTTCCATCCGGGCAGTATTGCACCTTTCTCACATTCTTCAAAATAGACAAGTCGCACGTCACATGGTTCGTCGCTCCTATATCGATAATCCAACTAAAATGACTGTTTTTACCAAGTAGTCGATCTTTTGTTTTGTCGAAGTTCTAAAATGCAAGAAGTTGCTGCAGTTGCGTTGAGGAAACACCAGCAAGAGCCGCAGCGTCGGTTGCACCCGCCAGCCCCTGTGAGTTCCCAGCGTGCTGCCCAGATGAAGTTCCAGCCCCGCCAGTTTTATGTGCACGGACAGGCGGTGCACCATGCCCTCCGCCGGCCGTGAGCTCATGTGGAGGTTAAAGTACTAATCCAAGTGGCTCGCGAACCGAACGGAATCGCGACGGTGACAATAAACCAACAGAAATCACGGTTCACAGTTTCCTGTTCACCGAAATCACCGTTCACAAACGTTGTTCACGAAACACTGAGCATAAAATACTGTTCACAAAACACTGTGCACAAAAACACTGTGCAGCTGCACTGTGCACGCTGCCCCACGCCGGTCGCCGATCACCGTTCATCGAAATCACTGTTCACAGAAATCACTGTTCACAGAAATCACTGTTCACCAGCACGCCTGTTCACTCTTTCTCTCTCTTCTGAAATTCGTAACGGAGAAGAAGAGAAAAATTTTGGAAATTTTTAGGGGCAAAATGGGAAAAGTACTCTGTGACTCTACGACTGCCATTGCCGAAACCTTTCAAGCTTCGCCGTCGCCGGCGGTGGCGCTATCATGGCGAGATCCGACGACTGCTGGACCGTTCGATTCCAAATTTGCAGAAGCTCAGGCTCTTGTAAGTCCCCTTTGCATCTTTTCACTCTTTTCTGCTCCAACTAGCAAGAAGAAAAAGAAGAAGAGATCTCAACGACAATGGCGGAAAAAGGGGGCAATCGAGGAGGTTTCGATAGAGGCTTCGGCCGTGGAGGCCGAGGTGACCATGGTCGCGGTGGCCGTGGCGGCCGGCGAGAAGAAGAGGAGCGATGGGTTCCGGTGCCAAGGCTCTGATACCATATCAAATTCACTACCAATTTTTTTTTTTTTCTCATTCCCAATCTAAGTCTATATATTACAAAATACAAAAACTAAAATAATAAAAAATATTCTTCAAAAGATACAATGGTATCGTAATAATAATCTCTTCAGCCCACAGCTTCTTCACCGAACCTAGTAAAGTAGGAAGCAGAAATTGAATCAGTCCATATTTTTCATGTTTTCCTTGTATTGGCCTATTGGGTACGGTAAAGAAAAGTAAAACCAAAGATAAAAAAAAAAAAAGTAAGAGAAAAAGAAAGAGAGTGTTGAAAAAGGAAGGGAGAGTGGTACGACAGAGTGAGGAAGTGTCGCGAAAGAAAGTTAGAGGCGAGAGAGACGAACAACAGTTATATAAGGGACACGTGTCTGTTCCAGAGCACATTATTCTATATAGATATAGATATCTTAATTGAACTTGCAAACGCAAATACGCAATGGTGGCCTACTTATTTAATTAGCAAGGTAAGCCAAAGAGACGGGAGAGACGCACTACAGGTATATAAGAGACACTTGTCTATTCCAGAGCGCGTGGAGTGAGTTATTATTATTATTATTATTATATAGATATCTTAATTCAACTTGCGAACACAATGATGGGCCTACCTATTTAATTAGCTAGGTCAGCCAATTATCTGCCAGTGTTTCCAAAATCTTCTTGGCAAAAAAAACGAAAAAAAAAAATCTCCAAAATCAAATTAATACGGCCACTGAACCATATCATCAATATCAATTTCTATTGTATATAAATATGTATGTCGTATCCCCGGTTCTTACGACAGTTGTTTAAGCCTCTGCTATACGTCTATTCTTTAAATCATTATTCATGGCGAATCACTGCGATAACCAGCCTGACCCGACCCCCTCAAACGGACGCCCGGAACCAGAAACCTCTTTTAATACTTCAACTTTAATTGCAGAAGTTGACATCCAACCCATCAATGGCGCAAGCGATTTCTTCAAAGAATTCCGGGTGGAGTTCAAGAAGCTATGGTTGCTCGCCGGCCCTGCTATTTTGACTTCCTTGTGCCAGTATTCCATCGCTGCCATCACTCAAACCTTAGTGGGTCATGTCGGTAATCTTGAGCTTGCTGCTTTATCCATCGCAATCACCGTCATCCTTGGATTTTCCTTAGGCATCATGGTAATTATATATTCATTAATACGTAATTTGACATGTATTGTTCAGCCTTTAGTTAAGGGTTATAGTTTTTAAGTTAACTGGTTTCTAAACCCTATCAATCTATTTATCTATCGTCCCATGATTTATATAATATCAACCTTCTTCCAATTATATTTTGTTATGGGAAATGTTAATTTAATTACTAAAAAATATAATTTAAGTGTAACCACTTATTATATTATTTATTACAACGTGTAATACATACATACACAATTTTAAGTGTAATTACATTTTTTTATTATTAAATTAATATTTTCTTTTAATTATAATCATATCATCAGATAATTAGTAGCTTTAATTTCTATTGATTGAAGGGACAGATCAATATTTTGTGTTTGAAGTACAGATGGGGATGGGAAGTGCGCTGGAGACTCTATGCGGGCAAGCGTTCGGAGCAGGCCAATTGAACATGCTGGGGATATATATGCAGAGATCTTGGGTGATTCTGGGCATTACTGCCTTGTTTCTATCTCTTTTATACGTATTTGCAAAGCCGTTGTTGTTGGCAATTGGACAGGATGAGAAGATTGCGAATACGGCGGGGAAGTTAACGATATGGATGATACCACAGTTGTTTGCTTACGCAATGAACTTCCCAATTGTCAAGTTCTTGCAAGCCCAGGGGAAGGTGATGGCAATGGCACTGATAACACTCGTAGCTTTGGCTCTACATGCGCTGTTCAGTTGGGTGCTGGTGTTTAAGCTGAAGTGGGGACTCGTGGGTGCAGCGGTGATGTTAAACGTGTCGTGGTGGTTCGTTGTGTTGGCTCAGTTGGTTTATATATTCAGTGGGTCCTGCGGCCAAGCCTGGTCTGGATTCTCGTGGAAGGCGTTTCAAAGTTTGCGGGGATTCCTTAAGTTGTCTCTCGCATCTGCAGTCATGCTCTGGCAAGAACAAATTACCAGCATTTCTTGCTTTTTTTTTTTTTTTTTTTATTTTAAGATTACCACAACCCAGAAATATATTTATACTTAGGCCACAATAAACAATATCACCAACGAAAAAGAAAAGAAAAGAAAGAAACACCGCCACCCCCAATACACTGCATCTAGAGGTAACAAAATAGGTCTAGACCCGTTTATTTGCTTTTATTCGGCCTATTTTAAAACGAGTCCGAAGAAAATGTTTTAAAATTTGGGCCAGATATAGACATAAATCTTATGTCTATTTTTTAAATCAGGCCTAATTTGGACAAAAGCTTAAAAAAGTTGGTACCCAATTCCTACTTAATACAAGGGATAAAATTAATATTTTACCTGTATTTTACTTTCAAAATACCTATGTTGGGACTTGGTTGAAACTTAAAATTCTTCAATTATCTTTTTTAATTCATATTCACAACCATTAACTCATATTCAACCAAAATTGTAAAACATGCAAGACAAATAGTTGCTATCTATTTAGCTAATCGTGCCGAGTACGGATGTCTTATATGTTAGTATAAGATATTATTCATACTCGTACCCAGTCCATATCTGATTTTTTGTTACCCCTCGTTACATCATAGGTATAGAGATTTGGGTACTATTTTGAGTCATGAGAATATTTTTATTTGTTATTTTTTTTGTTATTTCTATTTTATTGGAGTAACAAACTTTTTTTTTTGCGAATTGAAAACAACATTTCTTTAGCCTTTTTTCGTGTTGCAATCAAGTTGGCCAGCCGCCTTTACTTATTCTCTGCATATCTTCTCGGAGTTTTCAATAAAAAAAGAGATTCCTTCTCCTTTCCAAGACTTTATTTGATTATTTCTAAAAAAAATTTAAATTTTTGAAAAATCATATAGCTTTTACACACTCGTCTGATACTACACATGTATTTATAGACAATTGTTTTCTGTCTTACATACGTTTGACATCACTGGAATTTACTCTCCTGATTGTTACAACAACTAACAACCATGACACTTGCCACTTGACTATTTGACAACTTTACAAAACTATTTCTTGACAATTGTAAAACAGATTTTAACAAGCTGAACCGTTTTTTTGCAGCCTAGAGGTGTGGTATTTTACCGCATTGATTCTGTTTGCTGGATACTTGAAGAATCCAGAAGTTTCAGTAGCTGCCTTATCCATATGGTAATTTTCTTATATAAAGCTAAAACTTATAGCAAATTCAGTACACAGAAATTAAAATTACTAGCACTACTTATATTTCTTGAACCTTAATTAATTTCGTGGGATGTAAATAAATTATTCAGCAACCAAAAGAAAATTAATGGTTTTAGATTATAAGTCTATATATCATTTAATACTCTACCATAAATTTTATTTGACAAAATAATCGATGATATTAGATTCTAGTTGTAATGCATAACTGTTTACTTGTTTCTATTATAGTATAAACATCTTGAACTGGACGATTATGGTGGCTTTTGGATTCAATGCAGCTATCAGGTTCGCTTAAAAACTCTGATCACAACCTCTCTCTTTTTATATATATATATGTATCTGTGTGTATGTGTGTAAATATAAATATATGTGTATATACTCATGATCTTTATTGTGTAAATTAATGCAGCATTAGGGTGTCTAATGAGCTAGGAGCAGGTCACCCAAGAACAGCAAAGTTCTCCGTCTTGGTGGTCGTAGCAACTTCTTTTGCTATTGGCCTTTCACTCGCTCTTTTACTCATCATATTTCAGCAAGACTTTCCAAAAGCCTTTGCAAGTAGTGATATTGTGAGAAAGCGTGTCCATGACCTTACACCATTACTCGCACTTTGCATCGTCATCGTTTATGTGCAACCCGTTCTTTCAGGTACTTTTAATATATATCTATAGTTCTTGTTTTATGACTATTTATTTGTTTATTATATAAGTGTTCCACTTTATCTTTAATAGAGAAGACAAAAAAAAAGAAAAAAAAGAGAGATTTATGACTAATTATTTATTTATTATAATTAATGCATGCCATGCACTACTATATTTCTTACTGTAAACCACATTTTTCAATTCCATCTTTATTCTTACTTTGCACTGATCATGTATGTAACTTTCGGTTCGCCACATCTTTTTTTTTTTTTTATAATGCATGCCTCCGTCTTACACTTTCTCCGAACCTAACAATTAATTTTTTTTTTAAATTGTATATTAATTGTTACTATTGAAATTTTTTATTAATATTACTTTTTTTCTTTGTAAAATATTATATAATTTGTTTTATTTATTATTAATTTGAGCAATATATTAAAATATCTGTGCAATACAAGTGTGTATATATACACCTTGTTAATCTTGTGTGGATAAAAAAGAATAGCCATATTTCGTAAAGAAAATAGTACTTTATCTTAAAAGATATAAGTATGGATATTTTACCCATTAGCATCGAAGTCTTTTAAAGTAAACAATATTTATTACTTGGGCGCAATAGTAGGTCTAACAGTTGTTAAGTATGGAAAACATTAATACTAATCGAGCCTATACACACCTTATACATACAAAAAGAGAAATTCAAGAGTAATAATTACTATTAGTAAAGGGATTCTACACTTGTATTTATATATTTATTTTAAATTTCGTGTAGTTGGTGCATGCTTTGTCACTTATTAAACAAACAACATGCAGGTGTTGCGATTGGCGCAGGGTGGCAAGCGTTAGTTGCGTACGTGAACGTAGCATCCTACTATGCTTTTGGGATTCCATTGGGCATCGTTTTAGGTTACAAATTGAAGTTAGGAGTAGAGGTAATCAAAATTGATCCGAATATATTCTCTTCCCTACTTTTACTCGACTTTACCATTTTAATCACATTAAAAAACCTACGTATATATTTTTAGAATAATGTTTGACTAACACATTTTATTGACATTATTCATTTTAAATTATATGTTAATGCATTATTCGAGACGATTTAACAATTTTTAAGAGAAATGCCAACAAAGTGTATTTGCTTAATATATTTCTAAAATATTTTTTATATTTTTATATAAGATATATAAAAACATTTTACTTTAATTAATATATAAGGAGGGCTAGCTGCACATTACATGGGCATAAGCTAAGGATTCCATTGGGTTTAATTTTATGTTGTGAATGCAAATTAGGTGTTAAGGTAAGGGGATAATATCCAAATATTCGATAATATATTACTTTAATTAATATATATATATAAGGGGGGCTGCACATTATAAGATACGCATCTTGGGGATTCCATTGGGTATAATTTTAGGCTTATATTCTCTTAATATCCAAATATTCCATTACCTTATATACTCTTTTATTTCCGTCAGTTAAATTTCACTTTCTGTTAGTGAAGTGTTGCATTCTAAATATATAAACTAATTGTTTCAACGAAAATATGGAAATCTCAGGGAATATGGTGGGGAATGATGGGTGGCATAGTGGTACAAACATTAATCCTCTCTCTCTTGACTTACAGAACAAACTGGAGCAAAGAGGTACGTAAAATCATTCATCTTTTTAATTATTAAGATACTTAGATTTTATCGTCTAGTTTAAATCTTTCTGAACTTTTTCATTTCATTTCCTATTAATTCATCTCAAAAAATAAAATAAAAAATTGATTCGAGCTAGATTCATATTGCAGGTTTCGGTTGCCGAAGACAGGATAAGAGAATGGGGAGGAGGAGAAAATCTGGATTCAGACAGATGATCACTAGACCAATGTGCCCTGTCCCAAAAGAGCTGTGTGCATGATATCTCTATTAATAATAGATATCTCCCAATATTTGCCAATTTCAATGTCTCAGCTACTGGCAGCGCTTGAACCAAAAATAAAAGTAAAAAACAATAAATAATAATTAATAAAAAAAATTACAATTGGAGTATTGCTTGCTAATTACAAAGAAAAATGTTTTTAGGGCCTAAAAACTAAATTCAAAATCATATTTATGCTAATGTAGTGTATGATGAGTACCAAAAGGATTTTCTTTTATTATATGGTAATATGATGTATTGTGTTGGAATATAAATTTGAATATATATCTTAAATCATTTTAGTACTCCTCAATTACATATAGCTTTCCGGAGGATAAGGGTTTATATATTGCAAATTGATTTCCAACCCAACCCAGTATGTTTCTTAAACCTATACAGGTTGGTCAATAATTGGTTAGACTTTTGGGCTCTAGGATAAAATTTAATATAGGCCCACGGTTTCTTCTTCTTTCTTTTTTGAAAAAGCCGACAGTTTCTTCTAACAATAATTTTCTTTGAAAGCTACAAAAACCACCACTCATTCTTATCTATCCACCTACCTAAATTAAAAAAAAATAAACAAATAATGAGAAAATGTTAAATTACTAAACTAACCACATAAAAACTATTTAAAATCCTTCACTCTCTTTTCACCAACCCATTCTTCAATCAAACCCTAACTCTCTACATCTTCAAACTTACAACTTTTTGAGTTTATTGAAAGTTATATCATATTGTGTTTATGATTTTGTTGTCATAGGTTAGTGTAAATATATATTAAAAAGAAAGAATTGTCCCTCCGTCCCATCATAGACAGACATAATGTATTCTGATCGTCCTCTCACGGACGGACAAAGGCGAGTCTGTCCCGCCCTGGTCGGCTGGACAACTCGTTACCAGTTGCGAGAAAGGATTTCAAAAAAAAAAAAAACACTTTCTTACCACATTTTAACGAATTTTTTCATGATTTAAGTCCTAGATCTAGGTAGAAATGAACAAATAAGATAACAAATCGAACTTATAACTTGAAAAATTAAAGATTTACTCGCCGATTTATATTTGAGATTTTCTTCGCGAAACCTTTAGATTTTCCAGCTAAATCTCCTCATTTTCTTGCCAAAAAGTCTTAAAGCGTTGATTTAACTCCTTCAATGGTTGAAATCAAGCAAGAAATGAAAATTGAGAGGAGAAGAAAATGGAGTGTTGGAGAGTGGAGAGAGGGCGAGAAGGGTATTTTAGAGATTAGGGTGGGTGAAGAAATAAAGTTTAGTTATTTTTGAATTTTTAAGTGGATGAAGTGAATGGGACAGCAAACGGAGAGGATTAAATGGTTTTAGTAACTTCTTTTTTTTTTCAAGTCCCACAAGCATCCAGTGGTCGGGTTTGGTCAGTTGGGAGCCCAAAGCTCCACTTTAGAAAAGGGTCCTTTTGTTTGGACCCACATACTTTGTTTTTTTAAGTCCCACACGCATCCATTGGTCGGGTTTGGTCAATTGGGAGCCCAAGCCCAACTCCACTTTAAAAAAGTGTGCTTTTGTTTGGACCCACATGCTCTTTACCCACCGAAAAAAAAGTAACATCTAAAGAATCCTAACTTGAATTTACCAAAAAGACCCTTTCCCTAACTCTTTTTATTCACTTCCATGCATTATTTCTAAAAAGATTTTGTTTTTCATCTTCTTTTTTTTTTTTCTTCGTTGGTATTTCAATATTAAAAGCAAAGGGTGTATCAAACGAGTTTCTAAGGTATCCTACAAGCCTTTCTTTCATTGGTGGAAAGTTAAGCCCTAGGTTTTAAAAAAACTAGTTTATTTCAAGTAAAAAAAAAATACTTGAAATAATAAAATAGTAAAATTTATGAATTAAAATAATAAAGTTTATGAATTTTTAATTAAAAATAAAAGAATTATTTTATTAAAATAATAAAAATTATATTTACTCCAAAATTAATAATTTACTAATCTGTAATTTATATATGATATGTTGCTCGTGATCAACATCTTTTTCTTCCTAAAGTTTTATTATTATTATGAACGAGTATTCTTTGGAGTATTCAAAACAAAGAATACTCGTTCATAATATAAATTGAATGTTTAAGTGATAGGGTCAATGTAGCCAAGTGGATTAAGGCAATGGGTTTTGAATCCACCATGCACGGGTTCAATTTCCATCGTTTGCCCATTCATCTGTTAACCTATGTAGTTCATCACTTAGTTCATCCTTAAATATATTATGAAAAAATATATTTTAATGATCACAAACAAAGTACTTTTCAGTGCTAAATATGCGTGTATTAAAATTTCATCAAAGCACCTAAGAAAAGTAAAAAGCCAAGGAACGACTCGATCAAGAAACTCAAAGATCAAATCCAACGGTCAAGTTCGTCTTAACCAAGGAACTTCAATGATCACATCATGATTTCAAGATCACTTCACTCGAATGATTTGATCAAGTTTCAAGACCACATCTCTCGATCAACGTTCAAGTCATTCAGCTCCGTAAAACTCTTATTGAAGATCTCATAATAAAGAGTTGGATTTAACGGTTATAAGAAAAGGTAAATACACAAAATATTTAAGGTATATCTTTCTCTAATAGTTATTGCTCAAAATGTTTTTCAAAACCATGTATAAATCATCTACATATATTTTTCTAATCTCCATGTTTTGATTTCATGTTTTTACGGTATTTCAAATGATCTAACATTATATATTTAATTTGAAATCTACCGAGTTTTAATTCGCATATATCGTATATTTTATCGCGAGTCAAAATTGTTTTAAAAGAGTCTTTCAGAACAGTAATGAAATAACAATGCTCTCCTGAACTTTATAAGTCAGGATACTAATAGTTCATTAGGACGTTGATAACGTTCAAGGTTGAATAGAACTAATTTATCAGGACGCTTACTTATATAGTAGCGGCCTCCTTTATTAGTCAACATCTGAAGTTGTCAGGAAGCTGACTCAGCATCAGCTTACTGAAAGATGTCTTAAGTTCTTCAAAGAATATATCTTTGAGGACGCTGATAGTTATAAGTTGAATAATCTATAATGACGTTATCTGGATAGAAACGCCCTCACTTTTAGGAATCAACTTAGTAACTTTCAGGACGCTGATTGTCCTTTTGCGTATTTGTGTCTTATTTAAAATGTTCTTAACTAGTAGGGTACATAGTAGTAGCGCCATCATGCACTTAGTGTTTTAAAACATAGCAGGACGCTAAAGGTGCATTAGCTCCCTCAAAGTTAAGTCATTTAAGTGTCAAAGTAATTCAGAACGCTTACAAGTTAGTAGTGTTCTCACTTAAGTGTTCAACAAGAAGTTTATACGTAATAAGCGCCCTTAAGGAACAAAACGACATTGTTGATATTATGTGTTATGACACTAATTACGGAACCAGGACATTAATTCAACAACCATCACTGTTCGATTAAGTATACTACATTAGTTTACTTTTTCAGAACAGACATTTGCACAGAATCATTTTCAGACTTATCATAGACCTTCTCTGATACATGAAATAAGTTTTTCTAAAACTTTCATTTTTCATTCAATTTAAAAAGAATCAGAATGTTAGTGAAAAGTGCAGTTGTCATTTTCATATAACATTCTAGCCGTTGTGTGTAAACGTTCATATTATTTGAACTTCAAATGTCTAATGGCTATGTACCACTAAGTCTATAAATACTAGCACTTACGACCAAACAACTTGTCAATCACTTTGAGTTATGTCAATACTTTTTGAAAGTTAGACTGTGTCAAAATAAATTTCATTTTCTAATCTTTCAAAGTATTTTTCATTGATACCGTATGTACTCAAATGATTTTCATACTGAGCTTATTTTTATTCTATCTTTGAAAATCTATTTGATCTAATATCAACTCAAATTCTCAGCACTGATTCATATCAGGTATCATTCTTCCTGGAGATAGAATTTGAGAAATAGTTCAAGATATGCAATTGTACTTGATTTCATATCTTAAATATTGTATTGAAGTATATCAATAGTTGTTTAATTACTAATCAGAGAACTAGAAGTTTTCATACTTATATTTTATATTTATTTTGAAAACTGTCCGTGTCTTTGATTTATACCAGTCCTTCGTGTTTTAAGTCAATCTTTATTTAGTATTTATTACTTTCGAAGAAGCACTGATTTTCATATCATATCATTCATGTTTTTCGAAACTACACTTAAGCAATACCGAATATTGAAAAGTAAAGGAATGTAAGTGTATTTCAACTAAGCATTACCCAATTCATATTTCATATCTTTGTAATGCTATGTACTGAGCTTAATTGTAAAATGTTCTACTACGATAGAACCAATATTATTTGTGGTAATGCTGGTGTGTTTCAGTGTGAAACAACCAGGATAAGTGGACGTGGTTCACTTAAGTAATTTTAGGTTTGAAATTACAACGGTTCTTCCTGATCCCGTAAAAGAAACATGAGTTCTTCCTTAGCCCGAAAAATGGAAACCGGTTCATCCTGATCCGGTAAAAAGATAGGTGTCCTTAACCTTAAAAATGATAGTTTATCTCTTAACCTTTAAAAGAGAAATGGTCGTTTCTTATCCAGCAAAAGGATCATAATTTTTCCTTATTCCGTAAAAGGAATATGGGTTTCTCCTCATCCCAAAAAAAGGAAATTTGGTTCATCCTTAACCCGTGAAAGGATATGTTTGCCTTAAACCTATAAAAGGGCAGCTGTAACGGTTTGGTTCTCACCCGTAAGAGAGTCTCTTAGTGTCACACCCTGGGTTGCACAGCGTGCCCCCTATCCAGGTGCGGGCGCACCACCGCAGTGGAGAATGCCTAGCCATTATGGATCCATAATATTGTCCCATCTCGGTCAGCCACGCCACATAAGGACGCCGGTCACCGAGATCATTTATCCCCCTGCACAATCCACAGCACAGGGAGGGCCTCCTCCAAGTTCGAACTCGCAACCTCTTCCTCATAAGGTTAGATTTCGCAACTTGAGTACCCATTGAACCAATATTATTCATGGGAGTGTGAATAATATGAAGAAATGATCTCGGTGTCCGGCGTCCTTGTGTGGCGTGGCTGGCCGAGATGAGACAATATTATGGATCCATAATGGCTATGCGTTCGCCCCGAGGGGGTGCGCCCGCACCTGGGTAGGGGGCACGCTGTGCAACCCAGGGTGTGACACTTAGTGATAAGATTAAAATCATAACTGAAGAAGTTAAGTAGTGGACGTAGGCGCGGCCGAACCACTATAAATCATGTGTCTCACTTTTGTAATTTAACTTGTATTTTATTTTATATCTAATTTTAATACACTCATATAAATTACTAAATTATTAAAAAATAATTTTAAAATTGGCCATAGCACTCAACTAACCTCTTTCTTGACTTGACCAACATCTTCAACTTATATTAAGCTTTTCAATTTTTTTTAATAAATAATTAGCTACAAAATTTTTTTTTTTTGTTTTTTGGTGAACGTGTCACAGCTTGCTTACTAGTATACTTTTTTTTTTTTTCTATTTTTATAAAAATAAAGAAACTTATACTACTTTCAATATTCTCCAATTTACTACCACGATCAAGATTCAAAGTATCATTATATTTATTGGTTTTTTTACTTCTTCCAAGCGCATGGTATCCCAAGACGGTCGTTTAGCTATTCGGGATTTTCAAAAGACAGCTTGGAAATTAAACTGACGGCGTGCCAGAGCACTCACTCATGCATGTAGTCAATACGATGTAGAAAGAAATTAGAGGGATCTGCAGTGCATGATCTGTGTGAGACTAGCAATCGAATTTTAATATTTTTTTTATTTATTTCAATAAGAATAAGACAAACTAAATACTTATTTTTCACAAATAACTCAATTGAATGCTCCTCGTGATTCAATTGAATTCAAGGGAAAAAAAACTTTGAAGTTGAAATAACTTACTCAAAATACCTTTTAAACTAAAGGTTACGTGGTACACGATTGGATTGAATAAGCCATTATAACATAAATACTCAGCTATTTTTACTCGCAAATGCAATGTAGGTATTTAATTTGACAATAATGATATCTCTCAACATATCAAAACTGGTTGTCACTCCACCGATTGTAGGAGTTTAGTTTATTATTTTTAACTAAAATTAATAAATTTATTTTATTATTTTTATTCAAAATAATAAACATAATAAACTATTTTTATTTTTTAATAAAAAAATTAATTTTAAGTAAAAATAATAAAATTAATTTTGCAAGAGATCTAGGCTAGATACTTGAGATTTTTAGGATGAAGGAGTGAAGTTTGAGCGTGGGTAAAATCTTCTTTAAAACACTAGATAAATAGATTAATTTACTACATGTGAGTGTAAATTGATTAAAGTTGAATTATTCTTGTTGCTGTGCAATGTATCAAATGGTGACGATGATAGCAACATCTCTATATATAATGAAGTGGAGGCCTCCGAGGCCTATATTGATTCTCCAAAAAGAAGAATCGAGGATAACATGAATTTTGTTTTGTTTTGCTTTTTTCTTCTTTTCTGTTTTTTTTTTTTATAAAGAAGATTTAAAAGTTAGTATAAAGGAAATCTAAATGAATCTACTTTTTTTAAAGAGAACTTTTGTGACAACCAATGAATTCCCTCAAAGTCCGAAATTAGTAACTTCTCATTTGATTAATCCAAAATGCCTTCCCCACTAAAGAAAATCTAGTAAAAAGGAAAGTAATTCTGCATGCATCCTGTGATGAATGCTAGGTGATGCTAGGTGCGCTAGATGTAGGAAAGCGAATGAAGTTTGGGAAGAGGTGTCGCTCGAATTGTTTGATCACAACAAACGTTGGTTGGAATCTGAGGCAAGGAGCACAAAGAAGAGCGCACTAAAAGAGTTAATTTTAGAGGAGAGCACTAAACCGATTTAAGATGCATATTTAAATTTATACTTAAACTGATGTGATAATACACCACATTATCACATCATCAAAATAAAATAAAACATCATCACTCACCATACACTACATCAACATGATATAGTTTTGGGTATAATCTTTAGATTATAAAAGCATTTCTCTTAATTGTATATGCCAGTGGGCCCGTAAGAGTGATTTAGAATTAATTTTCTTTCTTGTTATGCTATTTGGAGGGAGAGAAATAAGTGCAGAGTTGGTGAACTTAGGACATCGGACCACAGATCTAGGAGATCAAATCATTGATGTAATTTGTGACAGAAATTTCTTTCTCCATGGAGCGAGCTCCACTGGATCTAAAACACCGTTTTCGACATGTTTTGAGGTCGAACGGGTCTCCGATGGTTCCGAAACTTCATGCGCACTCTCTATGACCTAAAATCATGCAAAGACACTCGAACCTACGTGCGTCGAACATCAAAATACATATACATATATATATATATATATACGAATACGTATACAGGTATTCTACTAGTATACTATGGGTCAAAATAACGTTACCTAAAGGCGCGAGTGCTACATAGCTAACATTATGTTCCTATCAATTTTAACCATCTTACCAATGACATTGCCAATCTTTAATAGGATTTCCTCGTCGTAGTATTCAATGGGAAGACTTGGGAGCTTGATCCATGTTGCGAGGGTCTTTATGGACGCTATGTCACGCTTGAGTTGTACACAGTGCCCTTACCCAGGGTGATGAATACCCTGCAGGGCGTACTCCAGCCATTATATACCACATAATATTGTCACATCCCAGTACACAGCATACTGCAACGTCTAGTACCCCGAGATCATTTGTCCACACTATTCATCATGAATAGTAGAAGGCCTCCCCCGGATTCGAACCTCAAACCTCGTATTGGTTGATTTCGCAATCCGAGTAACCACTGAGCCAATTGGTTTAGTGGCTACTCGGATTGCGAAATCAAACCTTATGAGGTTGTGAGTTCGAATATGGGGGAAGCCCTGCACTATTCATGAGTGAATAGTATGGACAAATGATCCCGGTGGTACTAGACACTGCGGTGGGCTATGTACTGGGATGTGACAATATTATGTGGTATATAATGGCTGGGGTTCGTTTGGTATGAGGTACCCATCACATCCCGGGGTACTAGACACTACGGTGTGCTGTGTACTGGGGTGTGACATGCTAAACCCGGTTGAAAGTTAGGGGTCCATTGTCAGACTGTGAGATAATGGTCCGCAATGACCCACTGACCATCCGACAGAGCTTTAATGTAGTTATCATCATTTGCAAATTTCACCAGAAAAAAAAAAATCGTTCCCCAGGTCAATGATTATATATCTCATTCGGGTTCCCATAATGTTCTTATCTTCATGCATATGAAATGGCACCCAATGGTGCACCCAAGTAGCTTAATAATAAATGTTTTCCTCTATGGGAGGCATATTCGATACTTCGTTTGGTCGCACAGATTGATCATATAGGACAATTGTTTGTTTTCTGCCACTTTTGTGTCCTCCTCTTTGCTTCCCACGTTTGTTTCAAGTTCATCTTCATCCGAATCACATGATTCATCACTAGTTTTTTTGTCTAAGAAAGTCTTGGATCTGTAATTTCTTGAGTGGGAAAGGATTTTATCCTTGAAGGATGTAATCTCCTGAAAATTCTGAAAATCTACTTTCCAATTTCAAATATAATCCCTGAAATTCTGAAAATCTACTTTCCAATTTTAAATGTAATCCCTGAAAGTTCTGAAAATATCTACATGATCATCATTAAACCCTAGAATTAACAATACTATGTATAATACCTATGCACCTCAGTCGTCTCGTTCATCTCTTTCAAGCTCATCTCCTATCGAACCAGGAATCAAGAAACGTGGAAACGGCAACCACTGTGAGACTTCTTTCTTTCTCTTTTTCTTTGTTTCGATGCTCCGCTCTCTCTGCTCAAGACCCCAATGCCTGAAACCCCATCTCGTTGTTGTAACCAAAACTCCAAGTAGCATCATCGCCCAATCCTTTCATCCGAACGTGCGAGACCCAAACTTCCATCTCTTTCGAATATCTCCTGCTATTTTTAGGAAACTAGGGATTCTTCTTCTTCCACCATCTGCAACTTAGTTTCAGAAAGCTCGGTCTTGGTGTTCATGGAGTTTCTTTTTATGGATGCTTTCTTTGTCAACTCTCTTCTCTCTTGCTCGAAACTCTCTCTCTCTCGAAACCCAATCGCGCAAACCTCTCTCTCCAAACCCTCCGCTGTTTCGAAAATAGAATCGCACCTCGCCAACGTTCTCTAAAATCACACCTCTTGCTAGTTCTCCAAAATCAGTGCTCGATTCATAAACTCCGGTGAACTACCGTTGTTCCCTCTTTCTCTCTTCTCTTCTCCGCCCTCTTCTTCTGCTCCTCATTTCTCTGCACCAATGTTCAGCGAGCACCACCAAGATTCCGGTCCTTGTGAACTCGAAACTGCAGAAACCTTTGGCTGATTTCAAACCAACCTCCGCCTTGTTGTCACAGCTCTCCATTCTCATGGGGTTCCAAGCGACGAATCCGCCGTCAATTGCTTTCCATCTTCAGCATATCCGCCTCCTCCTCATTCTTCTTCTTTTCTCCACCTCCGTTTACTGGTTCTGGCCATGGTTTCCCTTTCGCCCAGTGAAACAGAGTACAAGTAACGTCGTTTTGGGCTTTTCTTTATTTTTCTTTTTATTTTATTTTTTTACCCCACTTCTTTTGATATTAATATATAAAGGAGATAATGATGGTGCATATGTACGTTGGGGTATAAGTTTTATATACTATAGGTTATATTTGTATGGTTCTGCAACTATATAACACATTATATTACGATATATTATTCACAAATATACTATATACTACACATAATTTAAATAAGTAAATGTTATACCTGCAACTCTCCTAGTTGCTATAATTACAAATGTGTGTGTATATATATATATATATGTATATAAACTTGAGTAGGTATACGCAGCTAATGCAAATGTAACATGTATGTAGAACAAATTGCGTGCGTTACAGGTGGGGAAGATTCTATGCCTTCATAATATTGTATTTTGATATATAGATAGGAATGTTAAATTAATTAGGTCTATAGTATTATTAGATTGCTTATGCATGCCTATTGTACATCATTTTATATATACCATGTTGTGATTGTCAGCCATGATGATATGTGTGTCAACATGATTTCTTGTTTTGATTAGATGATAATTGGATGCATGCAATTCATGTGATATTTGAGACTCATTTATAAATTATAATGCCTGATAATGAAACAAATGACTTGGAATATTGACATAGTAAAGTTCATGCGTGAATACTATTATAATTGACTTTGTGACATGATACAATGTGTATTTTAGTTTGAATATGTTTTATGAATGCACTTAATATCATACTTATATCATATGTATGGCGTGACATCACTAAGGAACACGATTAAGATAAGTATCACACATATGAGGCAGTTATTCTAAGGAATATCATCATTGATTAATATGAGGCAGTTATTCTAAGGAATATCGCCAATATTTATTATGGGGTAGTTATTCATGATGAATATCGCCAACGAGTTTCTAATTTTTGGGTAGTGCCACCCTGGGCTTGATTTCCTAAAGGTACGTGATTTTGAACGTGATAAAATTCTCAACTCAAACAATCTAATATTGTAACAATTAATGTGTGAAACTTGTTTGTAATGTTCTTGTGTATATATCATGATAAGATGTTGTGAATTGTTTAGATGACCCACTGGGCTTTCAAGCTTACCCCTATTTTTCACATGCAGGTACTTAGAAAATAAAGTAGCAAGTTGTGATGTGATTCGGTGATAGGGGTAGGATGGTAATCTGGATAAGATTTTAATTAGTGAATGAGTTAATTACTTGTTTGACTTTGTGAACTTTTTATTTAAAAATGGTTGTATTGATTCTAGAAATTTTGATAAAACCTTAATACGATTATTGAAGGAATTATGAATTACTTTAAATGTATGTGCTTTGGATTTGAATTCATTAATTATATTTGATGAATATATTTAAAATGTTGTGTCCATAATGAATGGACAATGGCAAGTACCCTCACAATTTAATATTGAAATTTGTATAGTGGAATTTTGTGGTCCATAGCATTAAGATGAAAGGGTATTCATTTATCTTAACTAGTAAGTTGGTTAAAAGAATATAAATTTATAGTGTTGTAAATTTTATTACCTATATAATGGTTATGGGTTAAGATAGACGGATACGATTAACAACTCGATTTTCAGTGATTTTTCTCGATAAAATTAAAATATTCATTATTTTACTTGAAATTTAAGTGTTGAAAATCGGGGTGTTACAAAGGATGTGCCTTCCACACACGGGGTTGTCTTGGCCTTATTCGTGGAGTCACACTCCATCTCCTTTTTCACAACTTGGGTCTCTTCCAAATCTCTTGTTTCCTGAGTATCAATAGCCATGGTTTCTTCCACGTCTGAATCACCATAGACCTTTTTCTTTTCTTTTTTTGTTTCTTTCAAGTACGTGTCTTTCTTGCTCTGTAGCAACCTCCCTATCGTCCTCCATTTCAGTATTCTTCTTGCTTTTTGATTGAACTTACTTACGTCAACTCAATTTAATAAAGTTTGTTTTGCCTTAATCATATGAGTTGGATACATATGTTTGTTTCCTCAAATCTATTCCATAGGTTTAACTGACATTTTAAATAATCATTGACGCTCAAGCTAATTGAGCATAATCGTGTCTGCATTTATTTTATTTTTTTGGTTGTCACGAAAGAACATGCATGTCATGGTTAATATTGTTGATGATAGCTTGATATGCATTGTTGGGCATTGTTGGGCCTTTATCCACTAGCTATAGCTTTCAGATCAAGTGGTTTTTAACTTGATATTATAGCTTTAGTTTTACAAGAAGTTTTCGGTTCTAGTCTCGTTATTAACATTTGTATGTTTTCCCATTTGTAAAATTTGTATTTCTCTCTTTTGGCTTTTCACGTACAGAATGAGGCTGCACATGAAGAAAAGTGTTGACGATAGCTTGAAATGCATTGTTGGCCCCTTATCTAATAGGTATAGTTTTTGGATCGAGTGGTTTCTAACAAATATTACGAGGCTCTTGACAAAAAAATCTTTCTTTTTTTTGTTTCGGTGCGAGGGAGAGTTTGCCTCTCAGGCCCACAAAAATTGACACATGTCGTATTAACTAACAACAATTTTTCAATTTTTATCTTTTTTTTGTATAAAAAATGATGAAGGAATTTCGTCCTTAATGGCCCGCCTACGGATATATATATATATCGTGAGGTGGAGTGTTGATGATAACTTGATATCCATTGTTGGGCCCTTATTTAATAACTATAGTTTTTAGATTGAATGATTTCTAACAAATATCACAAAGCTCTTGACAAAAAATTCTTTTTCTTCTTTTATTTCGATGCTAGGGAGAGTTTGCCACAAAGGCCTACAAAAATAGACACTTGTTGTATGAGCTAACAACAGTTTTTCAATTTTTATCTTTTTAAAAAAAAAAAAAAAGTAATGAAGGAATTTTGTCCTTCCCACCTTGTAAGAAAGAGTGTAGATAATAGTCTGGTATGTATAATTATAATTTTTGAGCCGAGCGGTTTCTAACAAATATTATGAACCTCGTGACAAAGAATTCTTTTTCTTCTTGTTTTGGCGAGTAGAGTTTGCGCCGAGGCCTACAAAAATAGAGACCTCTTGTATTAGCTAACGGCAGGTGCGTGGCGCGTACGTTTCTGGCTCTGGTTACGTTTCTGGTCCGCAAAAATTTACTCTTGGTTATCCTTTCGAAGCACATGACGTAAGTCACTAGTCCAACTTTTAAAAGTATGTTTTACAAACCTTCGTTATGTAATGGAGGCATGTCATGATCCACCAACTACCAAAATCTTCTTGGCCATAGAAGAAAAAAAATCCAAAATAAAATTAATAAGTCCATTGAGCCATATCATTTATATCACATTCCCGGCCTTCACAACAGCTGTTTAAGCCTGTGCTGCGTCCATTCTTTTATTCATTATTCATGGCAAATCAATGCGAGAACCAGGCTCACCTGACCCCCTCAAACGGACACCGGGAACCAGAAACCTCTTTTAATACTTCTTCTTTAATTGCAGAAGTTGACATCCAACCCATCAAATGCGCACGCGATTTCTACAGAGAATTCTGGGTGGAGTTCAAGAAGCTATGGTTCCTCGCCGGCCCTGCTATTTTCACTTCCTTGTGCCAGTACTCCATCGCTGCCGTCACTCAAACCTTGGTGGGTCAGGTCGGTAATCTTGAGCTTGCAGCTTTATCCATCGCTACCGCTGTCATCGTAGGATTTTCCTATGGCATCATGGTAATTATATATTCTTTAATATCTATTTATCTTCGCATGATCTATATATAATTTGTAGGCCAAGTAGTTTTTATTTAGGAGGTCCTATTTTCAAGTATATTTGTTATAATTATAATGATAAATAGATGCCGTAATTTCTATTGAGTGAATGGATTGATCAATATTTTTGCGTTTTTAAGTACAGATGGGGATGGGAAGTGCGCTGGAGACTCTATGCGGGCAAGCGTTCGGTGCAGGCCAATTGAACATGCTGGGGATATATATGCAGAGATCTTGGGTGATTCTGGGCATTACTGCCTTGTTTCTATCTCTTTTCTACGTATTTGCAAAGCCGTTGTTGTTGGCAATTGGACAGGATGAGAAGATTGCGAATACGGCGGGGAAGTTAACGATATGGATGATACCACAGTTGTTTGCTTACGCAATGAACTTTCCAATTGCCAAGTTCTTGCAAGCGCAGGGGAAGCTGAAGGCTATGGCACTGATATCACTCGGAGCTTTGGCTCTACATGCGCTGTTCAGTTGGTTGCTGATGTTTAAGCTGAAATGGGGACTGGTGGGTGCGGCGGTGATGTTAAACGTGTCGTGGTGGTTCGTTGTGTTGGCTCAGTTGGTTTATATATTCAGTGGGTCCTGCGGCCAAGCCTGGTCTGGATTCTCGTGGAAGGCGTTTCAAAGTTTATGGGGATTCCTTAAGTTGTCTCTCGCATCTGCAGTCATGCTCTGGCAAGAACAAATTACCAGCATTTCTTGCTTTTTTTTTTTTTTTTAACATTACCACAACCCAGAAATATATTTACACGTAGGCGACAATAAACTATACCACCACGTCATAAGACGAAAAAGAAAGAAAAGAAAGTAACACCACGACCCACAAAACACTGTATCTAGAGGTACCAAATGGGTCTCGATGTGTTTGTCCGCTTTTATGCAACCTATTTTAAAACAAGTCTAAAGAAAATGTTTTAAAATTTGAGTCAGGTACGTACATAAATTTTATGTCCGTTTTTTAAATCAGGCTTGATTTGGATAAAGGCTTAAAAAAGCTGGTACTCGTTCCTACTTAATATTAAGGATAAAATTAATATTTTAGCTGTATTTTACTTTCAAAACACTTATGTCCTAATTTGGTTAAAGCTTGAAATCCTTCAATTATCTTCTTTAATTCATATTCACAACCATTATTAACTCATACTTAACCAAAATTATAAATCAAATTTAATAATTATGATAAAAAAAAAAATTTAAAGAAGCTTACAAAAATAGATAAAATTGGGTTACCTAGACACTAGTTGTTATCTATTTAGCTAATCGGCCCAAGTATGGATGTCTTATATGTTAGTATAAGATATTATTCGTACTCGTACCCTGTCCATATCTGATTTTTTGTTACCCCTAATTACATAGATATAAATTTGGGTACTATTTTTGAGTCATGAGAATATTTTTATTTTTTTTTGTTATTTCTATTTTTTTGGAGTAACAAACTTTTTTTTTTGCGAATTGAAAACAACATTTCTTTAGCCTTTTTTTCGTGTTGCAATCAAGTTGGCCAAGCCGCCTTTATTTACTCTCTGCATATCTTCTCGGAGTTTTCAATAAAAAAAGAGATTCCTTCTCCTTTCCAAGACTTTATTTTATTATTTCTAAAAAAAATTAAAATTTTTAAAAAATCATATAGCTTTTACACACTCGTCTGATACTATACATGTATTTATAGACAATTGTTTTCTGTCTTACATACGTTTGACATCACTGGAATTTACTCTCCTGATTGTTACAACAACTAACTACCATGACACTTGCCACTTGACTATTTGACTACTTTGCAAAACTATTTCTTGACAATTGTAAAACAGATTTTAACAAGCTGAACCGTTGCTTTGCAGCCTAGAGGTGTGGTACTTTACCGCATTGATTCTGTTTGCTGGATACTTGAAGAATCCAGAAGTTTCAGTAGCTGCCTTATCCATATGGTAATTTTCTTATATAAAGCTAAAACTTATAGCAAATTCAGTACACAGAAATTAAAATTACTAGCACTACTTATTTCTTGAACCTTAATTAATTTCGTGGGATGTAAATAAATTATTCAGCAACAAAGAAAATTAATGGGTTTAGATAATTGGATATATTAGCTGGCCATAACGCATAAGTCTCTATTTCATTTAATTATCTACAACATTATGTTTTTTTTGTCACAATAATCTGTGAAAATGGATTGTAGTTGTAATGCTTAACTGTGCGTCTATTATAGCACAAACATCTTGAACTGGGCGGTTATGGTGGCTTTTGGATTCAATGCAGCTATCAGGTTTGCTTCTCTCTCTAGGTCTCTCTTATTATATAATTATATTACTTTTGCATCTACAAAATGAAATTTAGGGCTGATCATGCATGAAGAAATATTTTACTAAGATTATACTGTTTTGTCAACGTCATTTACTGACGTTGGCATCCAACCTCCGTTAAATATTGTACGTTCCCAAAATATATCCAAGAGATATTAAAATAATGATGTTGTTATTAATCGTACATAAAATATATTTTTTTTATGTGTTTATTTATACACTCGTGATTTTTATTGTGTAAATTAATGCAGTATTAGGGTGTCTAATGAACTAGGAGCAGGTCACCCAAGAACAGCAAAGTTCTCCGTCTTGGTGGTCGTAGCAACTTCATTTGCTATTGGCCTTTCACTGTCTCTTTTTCTCGTCATATTTCAGCAAGACTATCCAAAAGTGTTTACAAGTAGTGATATCGTGAGAAAGCGTGTCCATGACCTTACACCATTGCTCGCACTTTCCATCATCATCGTTTACGTGCAGCCCATTCTTTCAGGTATGTTTAATATATATATAGTTCTTGTTTTATAACTATTTATTTATTATATAATTATTAATGCATGCGCCACTACCATTTCTTACTTTAAACCTCATTTTTTAATTACATGCACCTTTAATTATCTTCAAGTAAGTGGATGGTTCTTTATATTTCTCTTCATGCCACTAACATTTCTTTCTTTAAACTTCATTTTTAAATTCCATCTTTATTCTCTTTAAGTGGATGGTTGTCTACATTATCTTTTGTCGCTATTGATCGGTTCCCCACATCATTTTTTATAATGCATGCGTCCGTACGTCATACGTTCTCTCTAGACCCAACAATTAGTTAAAGATAATCGTATATTAATTGTTACTATATATTGAACAAACGACGTGCAGGTGTTGCGATTGGCGGAGGGTGGCAAGCGTTAGTTGCGTATGTGAACGTAGCATCCTACTATGCTTTTGGGATTCCATTGGGCATCGTTTTAGGTTACAAATTGAAGTTAGGTGTTCAGGTAATCGAAATTAACCCGAACATATCCTCATCCCTACTTTTACACGACTTTACCATTTTAATCATATAAAAAAAACCTACTTATATATTTTTAAACAATATATATAAAAATATTTTACTTTAATTAATAATAAAGTTGTGTTAAAACGACTCAAGATTTATATTTAAATTTATATCTAAATTGATGTGGTAATACATCACGTCACCAAATTATTAAAAAAAAAAAACACCTTTCAATTACCGTACACTACATCAGTATAAGTATTAAGTATAATTTTTAAATCTTCGTGATTCCATTGGATATAATTTTAGCTTATAAATGCAAATTGGGTGTTGAGGTAATGGGATAATATCCAAATATTCCATTACCATATATACTCTTTATTCTCGTAAGTGAATTTTACTTTCAGTTTAGTGAACTGAAAATTTGGGAATTTCAGGGAATTTGGGGGGGAATGATGGGTGGCGCAATGGTACAGACGTTACTCCTCTCTCTCTTGACTTACAGAACAAACTGGAGCAAAGAGGTACGTAAAATCGTTCATCTTTTAAATAATTAAGATACTTAGATTTTATTGTCTAGTTGAAATATTTCTTAACTTTTTCATTTCATTTCCTATTAATTCGTCTCAAAAAAAAATAAAAATAAAAAAATTGATCCGAGCTAGATTCATATTGCAGGCTTCGGTTGCCGAAGACAGGATAAGAGAATGGGGAGGAGAAAATCTGGTTTCAGACAGATGATCACTAGACCAATGTGCCCTGTCCCAAAATGTGTGCATGATATCTCTATTAATAATAGATATCTCCCAATATTTACCAATTTCAATGCCTCAGCTACTGCTTGCGCTTGATCCAAAAGATAAAACTCATTAATTATTGATGTACTTCCCTTATATATACTTAAGTGTACTATTGAAAGCCAAAACCTGTACCATTTTTTTTGCTTTCTTCCTTCTTCTTCTTCTTCTTTTGTTGTTTTGGGCTTCCAATGACCACCGGCGTTTTCCTTCCTCCTCCTCTTCCTTGTTCCTTTTTCCTTCCGGCGACTGAGTGTTTCTTCTTCGGCGTTGTCATTTTTACTTCCGCGCGACCATACGTTTCTTCCGGCAAACATACATACACATGCAGGTTTAATATTCTTTTTTTTTTCAATTTAATTTATCCTTCATTTAATCATAGTAATAATATGCCTAAATCAATTTCTTGTTTAGTTGCACTTGTATTTTTATTATATGATTTGGCTTAAATAATTCATAGATTAAAGTATGTATTAGTGGCATAAATTTGTTTTTTAATTGCACTTATATATATATATATATATAAGGTTAATATGTTACTATTAATGAAAATAGTGTATTAAGGACATATGTTACTTTCTATAGTTTGTTATTAATTGAATCAAAGTATGAATAATCCCTTGTCTAAATGCACTAATATTTTTATTAGTCGATTTTTCTTTATGTCATAATCATTAAATATATGCACTTCATTTTTAGGGAGGCACATGCCTAGTACTTTCAATAGTACATTTAGGTATGTATAGAGGAAGTACATCAATAATTATTTACTACTAAACTTTGGTGTAAGAATAGTATTTCCCATATGAATAAAGAAATTATTATTTTATTCATTAAGTAAACTCTTGTGTAGGAATAGCATTCCGGTCATTCCCCATATGATAAATACCCATGTTTGCCAGAAAGTTCATGCATTAGTTGCCCTCTCTGAGGTACGCTTCAAATTACACTGTCAGTTTCGAGCCAATAGTTTTCTGCAATCTTGAACTAGCTTTCACGACAAGGCCTTCACAGACAAGGTTTTATGTGTTACAAAATGATTCAATAGAAGTGTTTAGAGAAACCCAGCCCAATATATTCCTTGAACCTATATGTACGGATTGATCAATAATTAGATAGACTTTTGGGCTCTAGGATAAAATTTAATATAAGCCCACAGTTTCTTCAAACTATCTTCTATGAAGAATCCAATGGGGGTCCATTGGTCAGGTTAGGTTAGTTAGAAGCCCAACCCCAACTCCACTTAAAAAAAAATGCGCAAGTTCATACTCTCTACCCATCTTAAAAAAAAATTAATGTTTAAAATACCTTAAGTTTACTAAAAAGACCTTGTTGATTTGACAATTTTTAGATTTCTTTCCACTCCCTACTCTCTTTACCCGCTTCCATTTTATTACTTCTAGAAAGATTTAGTTTTTATCTCTTTTCTTTCTACTTTTTTTTTTCAATATTTCAATTTAAAAACATATTAAAAAAAAACTTATTTCAAATAAAAATATAAAAATAAAAACTGCTTCAAATAATAAAATAGTAAAATTAATTTTATTAATTAAAAATAATAAAATTTATTATTTTTTAAAAATTATAATAATTATTATTTTTTAAAAATTATAATAATAATAATTATTATATTAAAATAATAAAAATCATATTTACTGAAAATCAATAATTAATAATTATTTTTATTTTTATTTAAAATTAATAAAATTTATTTTATTATTTTACTCAAAATTAATAATTAATAATTTTTTATTTATTTAAAATTAGAAAATTATAAGTTATTATTTTACTCAAAATAATTAAAATAATATTTTTTGAGATTGAGGGTTATATACTTGAGATTTTTTGGGTGAAGGAGTGACGTTTGAGCGTGGGTAAAGTACACGCGGAAGGGTTATTCCGAAATCTTTATGTGGATAAAGAAAAAAATAAAATTAGTTTTTAATTGAGCCGGCAAATCCTCTTCCCATTTCCTTGGAATGAAATGTCTTTTCTTTAAAAAAAAGTATATTAAATTAAGTGGGTACAGAGAGAAAGTTAGTAAAGAGTGTTTTATGTGACTCTATATAGAAGCACTCAATAACAAATTGAGTTGAGAATTTTCCAGCCTAACTCAATAGAAATAAAAAAGGTTAAGCTATTTTTATCCATTATTTTATATCTCTTTACCAACTTACTTTTATCCATACACAAAATTAAAATTAATTATTTTTTTTCTTTTCAGTCACCTAAATTTTTATTCTATCCTTCTCATCCTATGGCCCTAAACCCTTTTTCTCTCTCTTGTT